>JAEOAD010000041.1:0-600000 GCA_036365145.1 Orientallactaga sibirica
ATGAGTTGGGCATTTCAATCCTATTGCTTTCATTCAAAATGATATTGAATCTCTTAGTCACATTGCTATAACATTTTTAATCAACACCATTAAGTATACATTTGAACTTATCTCATGATACATACCATGTGATTTAGATATATGTAGAATAGAAATTTGAAACTTAGCCTAGATTCCTCCTGTTTAAAAACTTGGATCTGAATAAATTGAATTTTATGTTAGGTCTGTGTTTAGATATAGTCTATATTTAGTTCTTTTCTTTCAATTTAATTATTAGATAGTATAATCTGTAGAAGTCTCTAAATAATGCATAATAGCTAATAAATCACTACAAGTTTATAGCACTCAACAATTTTGGGAATTATTACATGTGTGCTTGATAACCACTCCTGGAAGAGGAATTAGTGCATGGTGTGTGTTTCCATGGGATCCAGGGTAGTTGGGGACCAGCTCCTATTGACCCTATGGAAACTGTAGAAGACCAACATAGGATAGATCCTTTTGCATATAGACTGTCTTTGGCTTAGGTTGGGGTTACATTTTGATAAACCAAGTCTAAGTTGCAAATATCTTGTTAGAATTCCATTTATACATCTCACCTATCAAGCATAATAGCTTATCCTAATCTACCATAAAAATGTCCAGAGTACTTATGTTAGTCTACAATTTAGCAAAATTTCCTAGCAGTGGCTCTAATTTTTATAATAAAGTGTCAAATATGTCATGTAACTTACTGATTACTTGTATGTAGAAGATGTATGATTTTGTGGGCAACTGGAAGATTTAGCTTTGCTGCTGCTGCCCAGCCACAAGAGACAAAGTATAGCACCAATCTGAGGGAAAGATCAAAATTCAAAATTTGAAGTATCATTTCTACTGATTGTGTAAAGGTATAAAAAAAAAAAAAAAAAAAAAAAAAATCCAAAGAATTCCAAGTGACCCAAAAGGCAACATGGTTTTGAGAAGAAGTGATGGAGGAGTGTCCAGCACTGAAACATCTCTATCACACCCTGCAAGGCTCAGGGTCCATTGCAGAAGAGGTGGTGGCAAAACAAAAAAAAAAAAAAAAAAAAAAAAAAAAAAAAAAAAACGTAAGAGTGTATGATTCCTTACAATGTAACTGTACAGACAGAAATGGGCCTTGATATCCACGGCCTCACAGTGCCTAGCAATACCTTCACAAGACCCTTATAATAGGAGTAAAAGATGATATCAAAATAAAAGAGAGTCTAATGGAGAGAGGGAAGTGGAGTTGTGAAGGGGAAAGTGGGGAAGGGGGAATTATCATAGTTTATTGTCTTTAAGGATAGAAGTTGTCAATAAAGAGTTATACATTACAAAAAGAATTATCCACAATGGGCTACCCTTTCCCTGTCTCCTCATCCAGGGAAAGTAGTTTTTCCTAGAGCTTCCTTTATCTGTGCCTATTTGTGTTTGGGTTTGAGGTCTGTTGTTCTCTGTTGCAGAATTCGAGGAGATAATAATAAATTGAAGGAAATTTCTGGAAGGGCACTGTTAAGTTCTGAGGTCTATAGGTAGTTTTCTTCCTTCTTTCTACCTTTCAAAGTCTTTTCTAGGCTAAGTGCCTTTTTATGTGAAGTATGATATTTTCTGGCTGTAAGAGGAAGGAGAATCCTCTATCTCCACTGGTACCTCAAGCCCTATTTTGTTTTGTCACTTAGTATTTGAGTCTAAGAGAAATGTATCTGCTAAAGAGTAGAATTCAGCATAAATAGAACATCTCAGTTTTAATTATTAATTAGCATGAAATATTTCTAGGTATCAGGTAAATCAGAAGCTGTTTAATGGTCATTTTTATCAGTTTTTAAAAAATTATTAGCATCAATTTCTTGATACTCTCAAAAAGCTTCCATTTGTCCAGGCTGCCCATCTCAGCCTCCAGTTACCTTCCTTCGAGGCCCCCAAAAGTGAAACAAATCATATTTATATGGGAAGGGCTTATTTCAAGGTGTCACTGAATTATTCAAGTATGTGATATTTATTGTATTTGTGGTATTTACTTTCTCAGCTTTTTCACAATCAATATTCTGCCACTAGTCCTGTTAAGTTATTTTTCTTTTCTTTTTATTAATTAATTTATTTTTAAGAAAAGAAAGAGGAAAGAGAGAGAGAGAGAGATAATGAAACGAATGAGTGGGTGCACCAGGGCCTCCATACATTGCAAACAAACTCCAGATGCATGTGCCACTGTATGCACCTGGCTTCAGGTGATTATTGGGGAATCAAACCTGGGTTGTTAGGCTTTGTAGAAAAGCACCTTAACTGCTAAGCCATTTCTCCAGCCCTCTTTTCTATTTTTTTCAGGAAAAGAGATTTATAAAGTATAGGATGATGAACATTTTTTACATCACAATTTTTTTCTTCTAAGTTCTTTCCATTGGGGGAATTGAAATGTAATGATATAAGTTTACATCTGAATATTATTTTAAAATTAAATGACCACCAAGGATATCAAGCTTTGAACATTTTTTGGAATGGGATGTGATGATATTTTGAGGCTATTTTTGCATAAATAAATTAGAAATATAATGCATAATTTTATCTAATTCCATGAATACATATTTTGCAGTAAGTTATTTGATATCTCTGGTTAAAATGCTAAATGTGTGAAAGATTTATATGTACATAAATATGAAAAGCATATTAAAAAGCTGTGAGTAGGTCATGATAACATCACATAAAATCAAGGAATGGAGTCAGAGACTAAATTATTAAAAGTAGGACATGATGGTTAGAAAATTCATCAGATTACTAAGATTTGAAAACCTAATTGAGAGCTGAAAATGTAATACTTAAATGAATTAGAGACTATATTGAAAGGAGCAAGTATCTTTGTGCTAATGCCCAGAGAAACCAAATGAACTTCTTGACCTGTACTTTTCCATGACTTTGTATTAGCACATTTGCAGTGTCCAGAATGTTAATGTACTGGGAATCAGCTCAGGGTCCTAAAGTAAGGAATTCATTTCAAATATGAAAATATTTTACATCATTTTGGAAAACAGTCATCCAGGATTTTCCAAGAGAATTCTAATTTTTAAGTCTTTATCCAATGTTGTTCAGAGTGTATACAAGGAGTGCATACATTTTTTCAGTATTATACTTTTCACAAAATATGGATAATATTCTTAAAAAATATTATCTTGAAACATCTGCTTCTAAACACTGACATTCTTTCCTTAAAATATTACCCTTTCTTCAGCATGAAAGAAAATTCTTTAGAACAAAAACTCATAATCTAGAATTGACTTCATTATATATTTAAATATTAAATTATATTTTATGCAAAATGAGTTGATAGAAACAAGTCTGGAACCAAATAATAGATAAAGAAGACATATCAAAACTCAGCACACATATATAATTTCATAAATATATGCTTAGTTTATAAATGTAATTAGTTGTGAATTAATCTTATTATTTATAGTTAAAAGATCTTTTTCCATTAAGACCAGTGCTGGATGTATTTAGCTAATGTTCATTAAAAACTTAATATATGCCACATCTCCTATTATTTCTGCCAAGAAGTAGATTAACTAAGGATTCTTATTCCTATTATTATTTTGAATATTTAAAAAATGGAAGATTAGCAGCTGGGTGTGGCGCATGCCTTTAGTTTTAACACTTGGGAGGTAGAGGTAGAAGGATCACCACGAGTTCAAGGCCACCCTGAGACTACATAGTGAATTCCAGGTCAGCCTGGGCTAGAGTGAGACTCTATCGCAAGATACCAAAAAAAAAAAAAAAAAAAAAAAAAAAAAAAAGGAAGTTTAGTAACATTAAGATGATATAGGTCACAAAACTAATAAGTGGTGGAGGCAGGTTTCAAATCCACAGCAAGACTCTAGGTTTGATGTGATGTATACTTTTTACTCTGTGTAGTTTAGCAATCCTAAATGCAGACACGTACACATATGCATAGTAGTTTAACTCTTTCATATATCATTTTCCAAATGAATTTAGATACTAAAAGTTTTGGGAAATGAGAATCCACCTGTCTGGTAGAAGAAAGAGGCTACATTTGACATCACTGTGTGCCAGTAAACTCTATTGTGAGGAAAACAGTGTGTGGAGAAAAGCGAAAAGTTCCAACACTGAGTATCTGAAGTATTTGACTCAATGGTAAACTTTCATGGATAAAAATACTATAAAGTTCTGAACATGGGCACAACAATTGAAAAGATGCATTGAAAAACATAGAAGATACATTGTTAATGATATGTGACTACAACTTCTTATTTCCATGCAATTTGCAAGACAGTGACTAGAAAAATGTACTTAGGGGGAACATCACTGCCATTTCCTTATGTGCATTCCATTCTATAAATAAGATGACTTACAGAAAGAAATAGATGTAGCAGATGTGCTGAATGACTAATTCCGAGGAAGGAACATGACATAAATAGTGAGAAAGACAGACAATGTGATATTGGAAAAACAACAATCACCCTAGTGCTGTGATAATTACATACCAATCTTCTATGTATAATAAAGTAATTCTTCCATGAGTATGAGTATCCTTTGAAAAATAACAAGTATTGTATTTTTTATTTATGAGAGAGAGAAAAGAGGGAGGGAGGAAGAGAAAGGTAGAGAGAGTGGGTATAGGCATTCCAGGGCCTCTTGCCACTTCAAATGAATTCCAGACACATGTGCCACTTTGTGCATCTGGCTTTTGTGCTTCTGATTTTACATGTGTAATGGGGAATTGAACCCAGGATAGCAGGCTTTGCAAGTATGTGTCTTTAACTGCTGAACCATCTCCTCAGCCTGACAAATAACAGACCTTCATGTATCAGATTTCTCATGTAGAAAACAAAGAAGTTATTTGAAACAGATAACCTTTATTTGTCCCCCAAATACTTCAAGACATTGCCTTCTTTGCAGAAGGACAAAAAGAAGAAGCAAGAGTGGATGGCACTTCATGGAGACATGCCTTATTTTTGCTCTATAACCCTATAGCACATGGTTCTGAGCTACTCCATGACCCTCCCAGAGGCTCCCACTTCCTACTGCACATTTACCTTGACTTTGCTGACCCTTATCTCAGTAAAGACTTTTGCTGGTGCATTGTCGGGTAGCCATCAGTTATGGAGAAGAGGCAATGTCTCTGTGTATAATGTCCCAACTTGTGGCTCTAACAATCTTTCTGCAGCCTTCTAATGCAAATTTCCATGAGCCATGTTGGGTTCATTTTAGGTATACTTCAGCAATGAGGTCTTGGGAACCTCTGTGTTTCTGAATATCTGGTTTGGTAGACGTTGAGTGGTCTCTGTATCTATATCCTCCACCCTTGTGTTGGTACCAGGTTCACCAAGAAAGCAGCACACTTGCTCATTTCCCCGCTTTCTCTGTGGTTTCACAGGGGGGTGATAGGCTGATTCGCTCCTCAGGTGTAGCATCCATTTGAAAAAGAGAAGCAAATCCTCCAATGGACAGAGAAGTCAGCACCAGATAAATGGGATAACCATTATTATTTTAGAGGGAATTTTATAGGTGTAGGCCCTCTTGTAACCCACAATTGGTGGGAGCTTGATATTGGAAAGTGGGCTCGTTTTTTGGACATGGTTCTCACTTGTTTCCCAGTTCCAGCTATGTGTTCTGTTCCACTTAATGGATCTGTTAGCCAAATCAAGAGCAGTTTGTTACTCACCATGGCTGTTACCTCTGTGTGAGCATCATGTCAGGTTGTTTGCTGCTGACAAGCTTAGATCATATGTTGCTCAGACAGTTGTTGGTCACTCTCCCACACTCACTCATGTAGCACCTTCTCGCACTAAACAAGCAAATTTTCTGGGGATTGACGCTGTTCCAGACTCTGCCCAGGTCTCTCAATGTTCCGTAGCAACAGCATATGGTGTCTTTGGCAGAAGGGTCTCAACATTAACTTTTGGTTGGTCATCAAGTAAGAAATATGTCTTCTTTTGAAAAACCTTGTAGGTTTCTCTGATCAACAACTCATTGTGAATGTTTACCACATCCTGGTACTGGGAATTATAGGCCAGTGACAAGGGAAAAGAAGGAAGAAAAAGATATGTAATATAAAAGGGGATGAGAGAAGAGGTAGAGAGAGAGAGAGAAGCAGGAGAATATTAAGGTTAATATTCATCATACCCTCTCCAGGGCCAAGTGAATCAGGTGTTCCCTCTAAGGACCTGATGAAGGTTCAACCTTTTAGTCTGTCTTTCAGGTTACAGAATGTTATGGTACCATTTCCATTTGGGTCCAATTTTGTGTCCTCCCAAAACCTTACCCTCCACCCCTACCCACCCTCCCTATTGTCTGGTCTTTGAAATGCTTATTAGGTATGTCAGCATCTCAGGCAGATTCAGGTTAGGAGCCACAGATGAGTGAGACCATGTGACAATTATCTTTCTGTGACTGGGTGAGTTTGCTGAGAATGATTTGTTCCAAGTTTGATCATTTTTCTTCAAATTTCATTGTGTTATTTTTCCTTACTGCTGTGTAGAATTTCATCATGTAGATATACCACATCTTGGTTATCCATTCGACTAATGATGGACATCTGGGTTGATTCCAATTCTTAGTTATTATGAATTGAGCAGCTATATGCATGGTTGAGCAAATATCTCTAAATTGAGGCTTGGAGCTTTTAGGGTAAATGCCCAGTAAGGGAATAACTGGGTCTGTTGGAAACACTATAGTCAATTTTTAAGGAGTCTCCATATTGCTTTCCATAGTGGTTGTACCAGCTTACATTCCCACCAACAGTGAATGAGAGTTCCCACTTCTCCACAACTTTGCCAGCATGTTTTCATTACTTTTTTTTAATGTTTGCCATCCTTACTGGGGTAAAGTGGAATCTCATACCTGTTTTAATTTGCATTTTCCTGATGATTAGGGACATTGAACATTTTCTTAAGTGTGTGTTTACCATTTGTATTTCTTCCTCAGACCCATTTTGTGAGTGGGTTGTTTGACTTTTTATTGTTTAGGTTTTTGAGTTCTTTGTAAATTCTAGAAATTAGACCTCTGTCAGTTGTATATCCAGGAAAAATTTTCTCCCATTCTGTGGGTAATCTATTGGCTCTGTTTATTATATGTTTGTCTGTGAAAAAACTTCAGCTTCATGAGATCTCAATGGTTTAGTGATTGTTTACTTTCCTGAGATATGGGGTTTTGTTCAAGAAGTCTTTTCCTGCTACTATATCATGGTAAGTTCCTCCTATTTTTTCTTCAGGTAGTAGCAGAGTTTTTGGTCTTATATTGAGGTCTTTGATGCATTTGGATTTGATTTTTGTGTGTGGTGAGATGTGTGGATAATGTTTCATTTTCCTGCATATGGTTATCTAGTTTGTCCAGCACCATTTGTTGAAGATGCTGTCTTTTTTCCAGTCTATATTGTTAGGGCCTTTGTCAAATATCAAGAAACTGTAGTTACTTGACCTAAAGCCCAGGTCCTTAATTCTGTTCCATTGGTCTCTAATCCTGTTTTTATGCCATTACCATGTTGTTTTTATTACTATGGTTTTCTAATACAGCTTTAGATCAGGTACTGTGATGCCTCCAGAGGTGTTTCTTTTAAAAAATATTTTATGTTTATTTACTTATTTATTTGAAAGTGACAGAGAGAGAAAGAGGCAGATAGAGAGAGAATGGGCATGTGCCAGGCCCTCCAGGCACTGCAGATGAACTCCAGATGCATGTGCCCCCTTGTGCATCTGGCTTACATGGGACCTGGGGAATTGAGCCTCAAACCGGGGTCCTTAGCATTCACAGGCAAGCACTTAACCACTAAGCCATCTCTCCAGGCCCAGAGGTATTTCTTTTGCTGAGGATATTCTTGGATATCTGAGGCCTTCTGCCATTCCATTTTGAGATCATTTTTTCTATCTTGGTGAAGAAAGAAGTTGGGATTTTTATTGGTATTGCATTAAATATGTATATTCCTTTTTTTTTGTTTGTTTGTTTTTTGTTTTTTCAAGGCAGGGTCTCACTCTAGCTCAGGGTGCCCTGGAATTCACTATGTCATCTCAAGGTGGCCTTGAACTCACAGAGATCCTCCTACCTCTGCCTCCTGAGTGCTGGGATTAAAATTGTGTGCCACCACACCTGGCTATTGCTTTTGGTAAGATTGCCATATTCACAATGTTAATTCTGCCTATCTAGGAACATGGGAGGTATTTCCATTTTCTCAAGTCCTTCTCAATTTCTTTCTTGAGTGTTTTATGTTTTCATTGTGTAAGTCTTTCTTATCCTTGGTTAATGTTATTCCAAGGTATATTATTTTATTTCGTATTGAAAATGGGGCAATGTAGCTTATTTCTTTCTCTGTATCTTTGTCTTTTGCATATAAAAAGGCTCCTGATTTTTGTGCATTGATTTTGTATCCTCTTACTTTGCTGAAGGAGTTAATCAGTTTAAGAGTTTTGAGATGGAGATTCTTGGATCACTTTTGTATAGAATCATGTCATCTGCAAATAGGGCTAACATAACTTCTTCCTTTCCAATTTGTATGTCTTTTATTACTTTCTCCTGTCTTATTGCTTGAACTAGGACTTCCAATACTATGTTGAAGAGCAGAGGTGAAAGTGGACACCCCTGTCTTGTTCCTGATCTTAATGGGAATTCCATCAGTCTCTCCCCATTGAGTATTATTTAGGCTTTAGGAGCTTTACATATAGCCTTTATTATGCTGATATATAAGCTGTTCATACAATGGATGCTGTATTTTTGTCAAAGGCCATTTCTGCATTTATGGAAATGATCATGTGGTTTTGGTATTTAAACTTATTTATGTGGTATATTACATTGACAGATTTCCACATGCTTCTTGGAAGACATCCTTGCATTTATTTATGTCTTCATTGAACTTAAGTAGCTGGTTATTGAGGTCCCCTCTTTTTTTACTCTCCATCAGATCATTTAACTGTCTTTGGAGCCCTTCTTGGTTCATTTCTATTAGGTCTTATCTAACAAGATCAGAATTCATACAATTATTGGCCTTTTGTTGATTTTCTGCAAGTTCTGCTATTTTCTTGGCCAGGGTTGCATTGCTTGCCTCTTCATATTGGGTTCAGATCCTATTATCTCTTCTATGTTTTGATTAGAGACATCCATTGTGGCACTGGGCAATCTTGTTGGATTTATTTGCATTTGATTTTTCATGTTATTCTTTTTGTGCTGTATCTGCCCATCACAGTGAAGGAATCTTATTAAGTTTAGGAGGAAGCTGTAGTTTACACTTGACTTGGGTCCATGTATGGGGTTGGCTGTGAGAGGAACTGAAGGCATTACCATGTGGAGCTCTGCATGGGTGGGAAAGCCTAGGTTGCTGGTGGGGTGGGGCAAATGCTAGCCTGTTATCCTGGGTGCATGTGGAAGGGATGTGGAGGGATTGTGGGATGATATTTGCACAGGGAGCTCCTTGTGGGTGGGAAAACCTAGGTGGGGGCAGGGTGAATGCTGGTGTTGGCCTGGATCTGTATGGGGGGGGCAGCAGTGAGTGGGATGGCATTCACCTGTGGAGCTCTGTGGGCTCAGGAAAGCCCAGGTCAAGGTGGAGCTAATGCTAGCCTGTGGACCTGTGTCCCCGCAGGGGGAATGGGGCAGGGGAGGTGGCGAGCGTGATGTTGTTCATACTCTGCAGGGTCAGGAAAGCCTAGGTCAGGACTGGGTGAAAGCTAAACTGTTGGCCTGAGTTTGAGCACAGGAGAGGAGAGTGGAGGGGAGTGAGGGGGAGTGGCAGTGGGACAGGGTTTGCGTGAGGACCTCTGCAGGGCAGGAAAGCCTAGGAGGGGAGAACTAGCCTGCAGGCCTGGGGTCCACTTAGCCTGCAGTTAGTGCAGGAGGAACCTGTGGCTGGGGTTGCGGCTAGGATGGCTGCTTAAGGAGACTGTGGGATTTGTGGGCTACCTGAGAGCATGGGAATCAGCCGATTCCCTACTTTGCTCCTCGGCATGCTCCTACTGGAGGTCTGCTAGAATCTGGAAACCGTTAAAAACCCCACTTAACCCTAAATGTCTCACTTTTCCTTCCCCGTGCAGTGAGGTGTGGTTAGGCAGATGCCATCTTGACTGGAATTCAGAGTAAGAATATTTTAATCCCAGAGAAAACACTGCTCAATGGGGTAGAGACAGTGACTTATTTAAGTGATATCAGTGGCCTTGTAAGTCATTAGATATCTGGGGACCAGGGGTCATATTTTAGCAATGGTGGCACAGTAGTATAAATCTTTACAGCTTGAGGTCATGCTAATCACCTCAGAACCATTTATCAATAGATAATGCAAAGAAGTATGTGAATATTGAAATGAAAGAGTTTGCTAATATGAATACTGGTCCATGCAATTTTTAACTCAGAAGTGGTAGAGTAAATTTATTTTGAATAAGTGAGGGCAGAAATATAATGAAGGTGATGGCTTGCTGCTGTTACAAGCTTTGTTTGGTCAAGTTTTCATTATCGTCACAATTATTGAAGTCACTGGAAGAAGGAGAATTGGTTGTCCTGTGCTGGGAAAACTCAAAAAATTTCCATTTGCTTCATTAGTAAATCCTCAGATTCTGCCAGTAGGTCTGATTAAATCTCAGCACAGCTGTAGAAGGTCCTGGATATTACTATCCTCCCTTTGGGAAAACAAAGATTGTGCCCATTTCAGTCTTTTTCAATATGTGTTCTTCCAAGCTCTACATACCTTTCACACTCATAAAAACACAAAACATGATTATTTGTAACATCGGTTCTTCTTAGTCTCCTTATTAGGTGGGGGAGCTATCTTGCAGCCTCTGAATATACAACCTCCTATATAGCTGCCGGGCATTGCTCCAGCAGTATCCTGAAGCCATTCTGGCTCCTGTCCCCTGTTGCTTCAGTAAGTCTTTCTCAGCTTCTCTATGGTGAAACTGTCTGTATCTTTAAATGCATTTTAAGGCTTTTGCTTCACTGATCCTAGGATGAGAGGGCCATATATGTCTAGAAACTTCTGCACACAGGATGAGACTGAGGCTGCCCTTTGCTTCATGTCCTTTAGGAAGCCTCATTCCCTCTAATTGTCACTTCAGCTTTGTCTGGGATACCAAGGCCCCCTTTTCTACAAGGAAAGTAGGGCTGGTGCAATAAAAGCTTTGGTGCTTATGCAGTGCCACATTAGTACTGGAAATGTGCTTATGAAAAGCTAAAATGCCCAGTAACCACCACTTAAGTCACTCAATTCCGTTATTATATAACAATTTGCCATAAAAGAAGAGAATCTCATGCAGATCATACTTTACATTCAGAAAGTCTTAATTACAGAGAAATATGCTTCCATCCTGAAGCCTGCAATTAATGCTACAATGGCACTCTGCCTTGTTAACTTGATTGTGTAGGGAACAGTTCCAGAATACAGCAGACTTTCTGGCTGGGTCTCTTGTTGATTAAATACGTTATACACTGACATTTAGAAATTTCTATTTGCTTGGTTTCAGATGGCCATATATCACATAAATGAAAATTAGAAATGATGATAGCTTTTCCCAAATCAGAAGAAACTTCAATATCAAGTGCATTGTGTATTTTTCCTACGTGATATTAGCAAATGCACTTCTATGTCCCTGTCGCCTTTGTATGTCTTCCACTGAAATGATGATATTTCTAGGAGAAATCCAGATTAAAACCCAATCCATCCATTTGGCCTTCTCTCTTTATATTGTGAAAAAAAAAAAGATATGGCTAGTCCAAATTGATAGAGAAGGAAATCATATTGT
The DNA here is from genome assembly GCA_036365145.1 of Orientallactaga sibirica. Classification (NCBI taxonomy): domain Eukaryota; kingdom Metazoa; phylum Chordata; class Mammalia; order Rodentia; family Dipodidae; genus Orientallactaga; species Orientallactaga sibirica. Next base: position 11,727 of record JAEOAD010000041.1, read on the forward strand.
GGCATCCTCAAAGATGCTTATTAAGGCAAAAAGCGCTATAAGGCATTATGAAAGTAATGAATGATGTGAAAGTGAGAAAAATGTAATGCCCTTGAAATACATGATGATACATATACTGCATGCTATTTTTTGAGGGTGAGTTCAAAGAAAATACAAAGATTACTAGTGACAAAGCAGGGCAGAGCTAATATGTCATTTTTTTAGTCAAATACATTATATGAAGTAGAAATTGAACTTTCAAAGTTCATGCTAACATTCTGCTATTCAGCCTTATCAAGACAAAGAGTAGAGAAAGAAATAGCAATAGCCAAAGAAATATAATGTGGTACAACTAGCCATCAGCTAAATATTTAAGTCGTCTGCTTTCCACCAAAATGACATTGGTTTTAATATAGTAATTATTTGGGCAAGATACAGCTCTTACTTCAAACACTCATTTCATCTTCAGTCATTTACTGTCTGTAGGTAGAGATACAGTTGGCTTGGCACTGTCTTAGTAATATAGTATTGAATTCTTTTGTTTGTGGCTTGTAGCAAGGCTCATTGTCATTTCTGCACAGTCCTTAGACAAGGCAGAGCCTTTTTGTTGTCATTGTAGAGAGAAGCATAGTGGTAAGATGGAACTGGTTTTAAAAGATCTGATTTCAGAGTATAAATTGAACTTTATTCATTTTTTTCTACCTAAACTTACCTTGCAACATGTTTTTTCACACTTTAAATATGTTCTGGCTACTTTTTCTAATATTATATTTAAGGCATCTCACCATACCCATTCATTTATACAAGATAGATTCACCAGTAACACTGGATATATCACATTTTTCTACACTAAACTTAATATAAGTATAGTCAGAGTATGTGTTAGGGGGCTTCACCACTGTTGAGTAAAACAGGCACTTTAGTCTTACATTTAAGAGTGAAACAAAGGAAAGCTAGTTTCTGAGAACATTTTTGCATCAGTAGTTAGAACTACTGAGAAATTTTCATTTGTTTTTAGTATAGAATTCTTGAGATAAAACAAAGCCCACAAGAATCAACAAATGGTCCTAGGAACATATGTGCCAGGAGCTAATCATTTTAACAAGTTCTTCAAATAACCTCCCCAGTTCACTAGTGAGAGGTCAGTGTTGTCTTCCCAAGTTTGGCTGAGGACAGCTGCATGTTAAGACTTAACCTGCTCTGTAGGGTACAACTGAATGCACCACAGCTGTGCAGAATTGAAGGGGACTGATCTTCATCTATGAAGTTAGCAGAAGAATATACTACAACTATATCCCATAAACATTGATTTTTTGGGAATCTAAATTTATAAATTCCTTATCTATTAGTTTAAGCACATGAAGAAATCACTGTTCTACCACCTTGGTCTTGCAAAATACAAGTATATATACCAAATTTTTAAAATTAAACTGGAACTTTCTTTGATACCAAGATTCTCATTTTATTTTATGTTGGTTTCTTTCATATTAGTGGCTTTATCATGTTGTCTACTGTTTGTTAAAAATAATTTTTATGACATTATTTTATATTATTAAGAACATACTTTGTATGGATACATCATGTGTTAGTACCATCTTTTCCCTCTTCCTTACCCCCATTCCATAGAGGCTTCCTCCTCAGTGGGGTTGCTGGTATTCCCCATGGGGTTGTGTGTTATGCATTGTGGGAGCAGCTTCAGTTATTGGGGAAAGGAAATGCCTTTGAGCATAATGTCTCAACCTATGGCTCTTACAATCTTTCTGCCCCTCTTCCACAAAATTCCCTGAGCCTTGGTGGGTGTGTTTTAAGTCTAGTTCAGTGATGATCTCTTAGGAGCCTCTGGATTTCTGCTTTGGTATTCATTGAATATCATCAGCATCTGTCTCCTTCACCCAGACACTGATTGTCAGGCTTACCATGGAGGCTGAATTCTTGCTCTGCTTCCCAGTTCTGCTGTGGTTTCACCTGGGCTTTACTGAGATGCAAAGGGTGATTTATCTCCTCAGGTCTCGCTACTTCCTGAAAAAGAAAAACAGATTCCCCAATCGTGAGTGAAATCAGCATAGGTTAAATTGGATACCATTATTAATTTAGGGAGATTTTGATGGATACAGTCCCTTTTTTGGCCAAAGACTAGTGGCAGCTTGACATTAGAGAGCATAATCTTTTTTATTAGATATAGACATATTTAGTATGTAAACAACACATGTTGGTACTATCCTTTCCCTCCTCCCAGCTCCTTTTCTGAAGAGGCCTTCCTCATTGGGATGTAGTTCCAATCCATGGGGATTGTGGGTCATGCATTATTGGAGGGAGAGGCAATGTCTCTGTGAAAAATGTCAAAATTGTGTTTCTAACAATCTTTCCACCCCCTCTTCTGCAAAATTCCCTGAGCCATGTTGGGAGCATTTTAAGTCCACTTCAGTAACAGGCACTTAGCAGCCTCAGAATCTCTGTTTTGGTAGGTGTTGAGTGTCCTCAGCATCTATCTCCATCACCCTTGTGCTGATATCAGATTCACTAAGAAATCAGCACTCTTGCTTATTTTCTGATTTCCTCTGTGGTTTCAGCTGGGGCCAGGGTGGAGTGCACTGGGTTGTTTAGCTCCTTATGTCCAGCTCCCATCTGAAAAAGAGAAGCAGATTCTCCAATGGAGAGTGAAGTCAATGCCAGTTAAATGTGATAATGATTATTAATTTAGAGAGAATTTAAAAGGTGTAAATATTCTTCTACCCCAAGGTTAGTGGGAGTTTGACAATGGAAAGCAGATTCATTATCTGGATATGATTCTGACTTGTTTCCAAGTTCCAGATATGGTTTCCTTTCCACTAAGTGGATCTGTTAGCCAATCCAAGAGTAATTGGTTATCCACCATGGCTGTGTGCCACTGTTGCACTTGTGTGAGCATCACATCAGGTAGTTTGCTTCTGAGTTGCTTAGACTTTGAGTTGCTTAGACAGATGTTGGCCACTTCCCCAGTAGCTCATTTAGCACCTTCTAGCACTAGATGGGCTATTTTCTGGGGACTGTATCTTCCCCCGATTCCAACCAGGTCTCTCCATGGTCCATGCCAACAGCATATGGTAACTTTAGCAGTCCCGTCTTACCATTAACCTCTGGTGCGTAATTAAGTGCTCTGACAAAAGTCTTGTCTTGCTTGTTTTGTGAGATCTAGTAAGTCTCTCTGATCAACAGCTCATTGTGGATGTAAACCACCTCCTGGTATAGGGAATTACCGCCCAGCATCAAGAGAAAAGAAAAAAAAGAAAAAGAGAAGAAAGAGAAATAGGAGAAATTTAAGGTTAGGTTTCATCTCAACCTCTCCCCTAGGTGCTCCCCTAAGGTCCTCTTGAGGGTTCCACATTTTAGTCATACTTCCAGGATATAGGATTCTATGGTACTAGGTCAATTTGGATTCAGTTTTGTGCCCCCCCATTTTCCTTCCCCCAAGTCCTACACTCTCTATTGTCCAAGCCTGGAGATGCTATTCAAGTATGTCAGCAACTCTGGCTGATCTAGGTTAGGAACTGCAGGTGAGTGAGACCATGCAACAATCGTCTTTCTGTGACTGTGTGAGTTTGCTAAGTATGATGTGCTCCAAGTTCAAACATTTTTCTAAAACTTTCAATGTGTCATTTTTTTCTTACTGCTGAGTAGAGTTCTATCATGTAGATATACCACATTTTGGTTATCCATTCATCAAATGATGGGCACTTGGGTTGATTCCAGCTTTTATCTATTATGAATTTACCAGCTATAAACATGGTTGAGCAAATATCTCTGATTTGAGATATGGAGCTTTTAGGGTAAATGCCCAATAAGGAAAAAACAGGGTCTGTTGGTAACTCTATATTCATTTTTTTCAGGAGCTGGTTGTACCAGCTTAAATTCCCACCAACAGTGAATAAGTTTTCCTATTTCTCCACATCCTTGCCAACATTTGTTTACATTTGATTTTTAATATTTGCTATCCTTACTGCGGTAAGGTGGAATCTCATAGTTGTTTTAATTTGCAATTTCCCTAATGGATAGGGATGTTGAACATTTTCTTAAGTGTGTGTTAGACATTTGTAATTCTTCCTCTGAGAATTCCCTATTTAGTTCTCTGCCCCACTTTTGGAATGGTTTGATTTTTGATTATTTGGTATATGAGTTCTTTGTAGATTCTAGATATTAGGCTTCTGTCAGTGGTCTAGCTGGCAAAGATTTTCTCCCATCCAGTGGGTAATCTATTGTCTCTGCTTATGATATGTTTGTCTGTGCAAAATGTTTTTAGCTTCATGACATCCCATTGGTTGAGTTATTGTTTAATTTCTTCAGCTACTAGGATTTTGTTCAGTAAGTATTTTCAGGAGTGAATGTAATTTCATTTTTCTTCATACTTCATCCAATTTGTCAAACACCATTAGTTCAAGATGCTGTCTTTTCTTCAGTCTACTTTATTGGCACCTTTGTCAAAGATTGAGCAGCTGTAGTAACGTGACCTAAGGTCTGGGTCTTCAATTCTGCTCCATTGGTCTATGTTTCTGTTTTTATTCCAGTACCATGCTGTTTTTGTCACTATGGCTTTGTAATATAACTTTAGATTGGGTATGGTGATACTGCCAGAGTTTTTTTTTTTTTTTTTTTTTAATGAGGATATGTTTGGATATCCAAGGACTTTTGCATCCCATATGAATCTTGAGATCATTTTTTTTTCAATCTCTGTTAGAATGATGCTACTATTTTTATTGATATTGCTTTAAATCTGTATGTTGCTTTTGGTAGGATTGCCATTGTCACAATATTAATTCTACCTATCCTGGAGCATGGGAGGACTTTCTATATTCTCAAGTTCTCCTTGATTTCTTTCTTGAGTATTTTTTATGTTTTCATTATATAGGTCATTAACATCCTCTGTTAGTGCCATTCCAAAGTATTTATCTTTTAAAAAGATTTTATATTTATTTATTTATTTGAGACTGAAAGAGGGAGAGTGAGATAAAAAGTGAGTGAGAATGGGCATGCCAGAGCCTCTAGCCATTCCAGGCCCTTCTGGCTTTCAGGGATTCCATTGATAAATCTGATATAATTCTAATGGGATTCCCTTTGTACATTGTGAATTGTTTATCTCTTGCTGCTTTTAACACTTTAACTCTCTTTGTTTTCATTGTTAACAGTTTTAACTATGATGTCTCTTGGAGAGTTTCTTCTTTGGTCCTGTCTGTTTGGTATCCTGTGGACTTATTGTATACGGATGGTCCTTAGGGAACATAATGTTTTTTTTTTTTTTTTTCCCATAGGATTATGACCTGGTTCCCAGTACCAGACATGGGTTCATTTCTACTTAATGGATCTCTTAACCAATCAGAAAGCCACTGATTAATCAGCAGGGCTGGGTGCCACCATTGCACTTGTGTGTATTTTTGTCAGGCTGGTTGCTTCTGACTAGGTTAGTCCTCTGGTTGTTCACACCATTTTTGGCCACTTTCCCCCAGTAGCTCATGTAGTGCTTTCCAGCTGTAGATAGGCTAGCTGTCTGGGATCTGTTTCTCTTCTAGATTCCAGTCAGATCTCTCCATATTCTGTGTTGGCAGCATATGATGTCTTCAGCAATAGTGCCTTACCTTTTACCTCAAGCTGGTAGTCAAGTGCTTTGATAAATGCCCATCTTGTTTTGTGACCTCATAAGCCCCCTGATCAATATCTCAATGTGGTTAGCACCAATTCCTGGTACTGGGAGTTATATGTCAGAGCCATTTTTTTAAAGTTTAGTCTTTATCCCACCCTCTCCAGGGCCCTTCTTTTGGGGCACCCCCCCATACTCCTACTGAGTGTTACATCTTTCAGTCTCCATTCAAGGAGAAAAGTTTCTATGGTGCCAGTTTATTTTGGGGTTTCTTTTGTGTTTATTTCTCCCCAACCTCCCTTTGCCCTTCCCCCAAATCCTTCCATCCATATTGTCTATGGCATTATTTTAAGGAAGTGAAGGATGGGCCTAATTCACATAATCAAATGAAATTTTGTGGGTCTCATGCTGTGGGTCTTGTTCCCTTCCCGTTCCCCGGGGGTCCTTGGCCACCGATGTCCCTTGCAAGGGAGAGACGAGTTGGAAGGGTCTTTCTGGCTGGGCGGGTGAGTGTGACGTGAACATACGAATACATGACGGGTCAGTAAGCACCCAGGAGACCATCTGATGGACAGTACTCCTTTATTCAATGGGGGGGGAGGGGTGGGTTTATAAACACTTGGGGAAGGTTGAGATGGCACGTACAGACTATGTGGCAATTGGATGCATAGTTTATGGGCTGTTATCTAGATAGAGGAAGGACTAGCAACTTCAAAGCTATGGGGGAAGGATAAGGGAAGGTAGGGAGAAGAGCGGAAGAGGAGATTAACAGGAGGCTATGACTTCAAAACTGTGGGGGGGGGGGGCTGGAGAGATGGCTTAGGGGTTACGGCGCCTGCCTCCTAAGCCTAAGAACACTGGTTCCAATCTCCAGTGGTTGCAATCTCCAGGTCCCACGTTTAGCCAGATGCAAAGTGATGCAAGGGCGCAATGCTGCACTTGACCACAAGGAGGCGCACACATCTGGATTTCGTTCACTGCAGCTGAGACACTGCTGGCTCGGCCATCTCTGTCTTCCTCTCCCCTCCCCCCTCTCTCTCTGTCTCTCTCCAGAAAAATAATAAAAAATAAATAAATTAAATTAAAAAAAACTGTGGGGGGGGTTGGAAGGCTACCTGACTTTAGCCACGTGAGGGTCCCTTGGGCAGCTAGCCACAGGTCAGGAACTGTAGGGGGCAAAGTATGACTTATGGAATGGTCAGAGTCTTTTGGGGTCTGGGGGGAGTGCCTCGCCAGTTCTGCCCACTCTGGGCAATGACATCTCACTACACCCTACAACATAGGGAAGGCTATCACCGTCGCCAGGGACTCCTGACAGAGGGCCACCTGCGACCCCGCAGCCCAGGGTCCCTGGCCATGTCCAATAGTTCAGGCCAGCCTCCTCACAGGTCCAGCCTGTTACTAGCAAGGCCCAACAAAATTTCACTAACTTAAATGGTAAGTATACTAGGAATTGCCATTCAAAATCAAGTGACATGCCATGAAACACTCTGAGACACTCTGAAATATAGTCAGGATCTTATTACCTTGAATTTTGCCTTTCTCAAATATAGTTTGACTGAGTTTTGAATGCCAGGATTAGCATCTGGATGGCTGTTTAAAATATTACCAAGCACACTCATGTCCTCTTATTGTAATTGTTTACTCAGTTCCATTGTCTTTTGTATCATATTACATGCTTCCTGAAGAGACTGAGTTTTTTTCCCTGTTACTGCGATATCCTTTCTGTTTGCTAGGTGGCCTAGCTAACATAAGCATCATAAAATAATATAGAGGAAGCAAAAATTAATATGTTAAATGAAAACTATTCTCTTCTTGAAAATAAAGATTCTTATGCCAAAGATTACTATTACTGTCTGGCTAACTCTTTTTCTTGAAATTTCAAATTTATAGTAGAATAAGTTAAGATATTGTTTTTCCTTGAGGAAGAAAGAAAAACTTAAAAAAAGAAACCACATATGTATACTCCAAATTCCCAGCATATAAAATAACACTAGCTATTTTAAAGATATAAATTCATTTGTTATGAATTCTATTAAAAAAGGAAATGTACCCCACATATTATCTTGGGATTATATGTGTGGAATTTTAAACTTACTTGAATGGTCAAACATTTCTGTAAATAATCTGATATTTATATGTGATTTTAAAAAAAAAATTGTATATTGGGGATTGTACACAGGTACTCATGCTTGCAACACTTTACTAGCTGAACTATCTCTGCAGCCTGATATTATTTTAGGTAGTCATTACAATATTATAATTACATACTTTTTGTTTTAATTTAATTTATTTATTTGTTTTGGTGTTTTTGTAGAGGATCTTACTCTACTTCATGCTGGCCTTAACTTGCTATATAGCCTAGGCTGGCCTCAAACTCAAAATTATTCTTCTCACTTTTCAATTCCTCAATCCTCCTGCCCTAGACCCTAGTTTTGTTTGTTTGTTTGTTTTAGTCTCTCTCAATCTCTCTCTCTCTCTCTCTCTCTCTCTCTCTCTCTCTCTGTGTGTGTGTGTGTGTGTGTGTGTGTGTGTGTGTGTTTGGTATTGAACTCAAGGCTTTGTCACATACTAGGGAAGTACCTTGCAGCTGAGAAATATCTCCACCCCTACAAACATTTACGTATTCTTCTAGGAAAGACTGAAAAAAAAAAAAAAAACTTAAGAAGTAACCACAAAATGAGTATTTAGAATAAAAATATGAGAAATTTGCATTGTGAAGCTGTTTTTCAATTTGTTAATAAGATAGTCTCTTATGCTATTCACACAAAAAAGTTGTAGGCAAAGTAGGAATTATTCTTTCAACTTTGTAGAAACTGAGTATTGGAAAAAAATTAGACTTAAATTAGGAACACCCTATATTCTCCCCATCAACGCTAGTAAGTAGAGGAAAAATGCTTTGTAAATTCCATCATTTGGGGGCTGAACAGATAGCTTTCTGCACAAGTATGTGCATTTGAATTTGGATCCCCAGAATCCAAGTAAAGCTGGGTGCTGTGGTAGGTGTCTGGAATCCCAGAACATCTGCTAAAGGAGAGAATGGAGACATAGTCAGGAGACTCTTGAGTCAGCTAGTCTGGTAAACAGAACAGTAAAGAATGACAGACCCCGGCTGGAGAGATGGCTTAGTGGTTAATGTGCCTGCCTGCTAAGCCTAAGAACGCTGGTTCCAATCTCCAGGTCCTACGTTTAGCCAGATGCAAAGTGACACAAGGGCGCAATGCCACACTTGCCCACAAGGAAGTGAACACATCTGGAGTTCATTCCCAGCAGCTGAGAGGCTGTTGGCACACCCATTCTCTGTCTGTCTTCCTCTCCCTCTCTCTCTGTGTGTCTCTTTCTCAAAAAAAGAAAAGGAAAAAAAAGAGAATGAGAGACCCTAACTCAAAATGAGGTCGAAGATGAGGACCAACAAGCTGGCCTCCTGGTACAATGATAGGCCAGGTGAGGACCAACACCAGAAGTTTTTCTCTGACTTCTAAACGTGCTGTGTGACATTTGCCTGTCCACCCTTACACACACACATGCACCAAATAAAAGTGGACAAAGAAAAATTGCACCATTCTCCATCAAAGGTCTCACATTCCAGCAGTAGATGTATACAGAGGACCAGACAGTGTAGATCCTCATGTTCAGGCTCTAGTAAAGAGAGGCTGCAAAGTTAAAATCGATCCTTAAGCTAGTGCTAGAGCCAATCTGACTGCCAAAGCTACCATGAAAAGGCATTTGTGCTTCCTTGATAGTTCACCTGTATCATTTCTCTACCCTTAAATACACACTCAGACTTGATTGACACATTTCTGTACTCTTACATGAACGTTTTTTAAATTGAACATAAGAATTTTCAAACATTGCTTTCTTTCTTTCACATCTTTTGAGAATTCTTATCTTCAACCTCACATTCAAATCCAAGTTGGGAATGCTTTCCCATTGCTGGCAGATAATCTCATGTCTATTTCCAGAGCATACTCTGCACTTCCAATTTAATTGTATTTCTTTCCCACTTAAGTACAAGGTTTTTCAATTTAGTTTGCTTGAACACCAAAGAAACAATAGGCATGTTGGGAACTATGATAAATACTAAAGATATAAAGCTGAGAGCCAACACATCCTTTTCTTTGACAAATATAAAACCCAGTAGAGGAAAATAGACCCAGAGGTCATTCAATGCAATGTTGAAAGTGTTGAAGCAAAAACTTACATTTGTTTTGAATAAAATCTGTGGATGGGGTCAAGGGCAAATTTGTTTTACAATATGAATGTCAAACTTCTAATGATTCCCTGTATTCCAGCATTGTGAATATGTGTGGTGAAGCCAAAATAGACTCTGACTGCCTGCAAGCCAAGTTAGATGCATCAAATGGTAGTATATGGCTTGAGAAATACCTATTTGTCTGATCATGGAAGGTTTTAAAATCTCATCAGGCTTGCAAGTTTCATGAGTATATCTGTCTTCATAATAACTAAAGGGAAATAGTTTTAAGTATATCATTTCTTTGTAAGAATGTTTTATTAAACTAATACATCAATCTCTATGGATTATGATATAAAATAGTTAGATATAATATAGATTTATCCAAAATTAGAATTGTTAGATGGAATCTACAGTTGTCCAATTTTAGAAGCTAATGTCTGGGAATCTTTAAGTTAGTAAAAGTAGGCGAATTACATGTTCAAATTATTTTGTAGGTCGATCCTTCTGCTAAATGGTGAAGTGAGGAGGTGAGGGGTTCAAACCAGACATGATGCTTTTAATCTTGGGAATTCATCCCTTTAAAAGCCTCAAAGCACTGCTGTTACAAGCTTCTATGAGCAGCTGCTTGGGAGCCATGAACAAGCACATCATGACCTTATGCTTAGCCACAGGGAACTGTTAAGTAGAGCTGCTATTATCCTACATGGAGCCCTCTCAGAAAGCTGGCAATATCCCATGTGCACAAATAAACATCAGAGAGATGTCATTTCATAAACAGGCATAAGCATTTGTGAACACAGCAGTAGGTCTGCTTGTCCACACTTATCTTGGTGATTATAAGAATTACTCTTATAACCCCCTCTTGGCTATCCCTTCTTATGATAATCATTTTCATACTACTGTGTATGTACTCGAAACAGACCTAAGTTCCATCATTTGCTCACTTCTGGAACATTAGTTCAATGGCCACATACCTACTTACCCATTGACACTTTTTCTTAAATTAGTCCCTTCACATATATATATATTTTATTTTGCCTTAAAATTGAATGTTCTGTTCCCATGCAGTGCTATTAAGTAGAGAGTCTTTTATTCTTTCACAAATTCATGAATTTCTGGCTGCAAGGGTCGGGAAAGTTCCTTCCTTACTCACTACCACCCTGTCTCTTTCATGTTATGCTTATTCCTCTAGATTCTGAAATGTAGTAATCCAATAGTTCCCTTAGTGATTTTGGCAATTCTTTCTACATGCATCACTTGCAAATTCAAACTGGATGATCCTGGCATTCTAGCCTCCATAACTTCTTATCACCAGTCAAGGATTGGTGGACAGCACTGGTACAACCAGTCATTATACTTTGGGTAGTGTCACTGTGGTTCCCCTACTTGACATCTCTACTGAGCTAGCTTTCCCATTCTTACAGGTGAATTCACAGATTCTCTCTCCAATGGTCTCTGCAAAAGCCTGGAGTCTTGTGTCCAACAATCACCACCACCAATACATCATCTATCTGTAGCAGAATGTAATCTGCATTTTGTAGTGGATTGTATAAAATCTCTTAATGGCTTGACATTGTACTTAGAATAAACCCCAAATTGTTTGTATAGCCTTCAAATGTGTCATGACCAGCCTTGTCTCTCTAAACTGATGATTCTTTAACCACATTGATGCCTCCCTTCTCAGGTCTTCAAATATGGTAAGCTTTGTCCAAACTTGAGTGCTTTTGTCTGCTTCAAGTGCTCCTTGTGACCATTCTGCCACTGTGTAACCCATGAAAAGATTTTTCTCTTCCTTTGCAGCTCAGCAAAAAATATGTGTCTTCCAGTCAGGCTTTCTTTAGCCCTAGCACCCATGAAGAGGTCCTTGACATTTTACCTCATATATCATTCTCATGCTCATTTCCTATGTCTTATGAAAACTAGAATAAAAGGTCACAGCACTCATGCAGATACTGCAACTATAACTTGCATGTACCCAGCCGGTATTCTCATTCACAAGTGGATGAGGAAAGGGCTGCTAAACTTTTCCCTTTGAGTGGGGTACAGGGATTTACTTGTCTCAAATTTGCTTTACACATCACATCATAGCAGGCTTTTAATATATGTACTAAAAAGTGGAGTTTAAAAATCTTGTGCTGGGCTGAGAGATGGCTTAGCAGTTAAGGCACTTGCCTGCTAAGCCTGAGGACTTGGGTTCAATTCCCCAGTACCCACATAAGTCAGGTGCACAAGAGGGCACATGCATCTGGAATTCGTTTGCAGTGGCTGGGGGCCCTGGCATTATCATTCTCTCTCTCTCTCTCTCTCTCTCCATGTGTGTTCCTCTCTCTGTGTCTTCCTCCCTCTCACTCTTAAAAAAAGAAAGAAAATAAAGAGGTAATTTAAAAATGTTGTGCTATATTAAATTTACCTCCTTACTATAAAATAAAAAAGAAGTTAGGAGGGGAGGGACTATTTCATTATAGTTCAGCTTTTATGTGTATGGTGCTTGGTAGAACATGTAGACATTACACACTTCTACACATACACATACATGTATGTGTGTATACACATGTTCATATATATGATGCTTTCCAACCTGATTTCAGCAAGTATTTAAAATACATGTGATGTGAATATATATACATTCCTACTTGGATTCATAAAGTGTAACTTTCCAAGAAAATTGAAAGTTTGGCTGTCAATAACACTCTCTTTCATCACCCTTTTCAGCTTTCTGTTGCTGCTGAGAGTATGCAATTCAGAAGGCATCAAGTTTGACTAGCCTGGACTACTTTCTGCTTCCAGTCTTTTGTGCACATCTGGCTGTAACTCAGATGCTCTTTGAATAGACTGAGTCAAACACTATTCCTATTACATGTTGGTAATTATAGAGAAGAAACCCTTGTCAATTTGAATTGTTGAGTTCTGGTATTACAAAATGGTTATATAGGTTTCTCTGTCCAAGAAGCTCATAAATTGATATGCAAAGATATAATATCCAAGATACTACTGATATAACAAATAGTATTACCAAAACTTCCTATTTTTAAAAGTTTTGAAGTTTTAATGTAGAAAAAGAATAATGCATTATCCATTCCAATAGAAAAACTGAGTTACTATTTCTTTGCAGATATTCATGCAAGAGGAAAGAAAATATTGACATCCTAATTGCTATGAACCTATAGTACCTTCCCCAATATTTGGGGTGGGAGCCACATGGTCCTGTCTATGCTAATTCCTTGTTATGTCTTGGAAGCATCTGGTAGAGCACTCTGACCTGTTCATGTCAGCTCTGTCTGTCACCCTGCAGCTTCAGCCTGCATAGCTAGTGGACTATAGTTCTAAGGTAGAAGTCTGAAGGAGGTTTGTAACTGGGGGAAGACCTAGAGATTTATTAGTCCAGCCCATCAAGTGTTCAGAGCTAGCTCACTCAGTCTACTTTCTTGCTTTACTGTTGTGACAAGATATGGTCTAGGCTTCTTGCTCAGGCTTGTCATGGTTAACATCCCCTTAGATTGGTAAACCTGAGATAAACCCTTTCCTTCCATAAGCTGATTCTGGTAAGGCGTTTTGTCTCAGCAAGGAGAAAGTAATAGCTACAGTTGCTTTTGTCAGGGATTTTGTTACAACAAAAAGCAAAGTAATTCACAATGTGTTTTTTTTTTTTTTTTTTTTTTTGGTTATTACTTCCTTTAAGAGACAGGCCTTTATTCACTCCTCTTGAAACTGTTATCTGATGATTCATGGGTTAGTAACAGATGTACATTTCCAAAACTATATTCTTAAAGCAATCACATTTCTGTGGACCTGCATGCTCTAAGAGGTTTTGACTGAATGGGAGGGGGTCTATGAGAGGGGACATATGGGTTTCCTGGCTGATAGCCAATTCATAAGCTGAAACTGCCATCTTGTAAGCATAAGTCAAAATTCTTCCAGATCATTTCTATGCCTGGACATTGGATCATATCCACTTTGAAATTTTGTTTCTGAGCCTTACACATGTTATCTCTAGGTGCTATTGACATTACTAACACAGAATCTAAAGTAATAAGGATTTAAGTCATTCTGCTTGAATGATTATTATGTCTCCATAGATGGATGAGATAATCTGATTGTATTCAGCCATACCAGCACTCTTTTGGGCACTAGTTTTGTACATCATTTAGGACTTAGTATAGCTACACATAACCAGAAACCTAAAGCAAACTGTCAGTTGCTTTTTTTTTTTTTTTTTTTCCCCCCTCTCACATAAAAGAAGTCTGGAGACAGGCCATCCCTGGCTCAAATGGCAGCCCTCGATTATAGTGGAACAAGGCTCCTTATCTCTCCTTCTTATGTCATTTTGAGTACGATGCTTTAATTCTCACCTTCACCTCATATCTACATCCTGTCAGTGAGAGAAAATGGCAGGAAGTATAAAATGGGTCTTCCTTCCAACTGAGTGAACTTCTATTAAAGAGATTTCCTTGAAGCTACAGTTTATGCTTCATTGGCTACACCTACTGTAGGGGAGCCTGGAAAATGCAGTTTTAAGTTTGACAAATTGCCATTTGAAGAAAATCAGTGTTCAGTTGCTAAGGAAAACTGAGAGAATATATTTGAAGTAGTTCCTATTAGTATAGCCTGTTGCAAGGTCTGCCTTTTTTCACTCTTTTTGTTAGGCTTTGATCCTGGACAGTATATTTCTGGAGCTTTTTGTAGTTGAGCCATTTTGTGCATTTTATTAATACATTCATATTTATTGTGATTGGATTGACACTTACTTATTGATTTTATATTTATTTATTAATTTTTTTGGAGAGAGACAGAGAGAGAGGGAGAGGAAGACAGATAGAGATGGGTGCAGCATTGCACCCTTGTGTTACTTTGCATCTGGCTAAATGTGGGACCTGGAGATTGGAATTGCTGGAGATTGGAACTGGCGTTCTTAGGCTTAGGAGGCAGGTCCCTTAACCACTAAGCCATCTCTCCAGCCCTGATTTTATATTTATTTTTTCTTAATAGTACTGTTTAAAATTTGATCAAGAACATTTTTCTTGGGATAAATACAATCACTGTTTTCCACTGATGATGAGGAAGGGGGGTGACTACATAGCCTCACAGAGTTCTGGTTTTATCTTTCATGTCATTATATTTATCAATATGGAAATTGTTTCTAATATATTTATTTAAAAATCATCTAATGAGTAATGAAAATTATTTTATTGTTATTAACATTTGGGATCAAACACAGAGCCTTTCAGGTATTGGACAGTCACTCTACCTATAAGCTATATTCCCAGGCCATGTTTATTTTTTATTTTTATTTTTTTAGACTGGGCTGCACTATGTAGCCTAGGTGAGCCTCAACTTGTAGCTTTTCTGACTCTTTGTCTTCTGAGTTCTAGGATTACAGTTGTGTCACCAGTCCTAGGGTAATGTACCTATCAGATCACTGTAAGATTATGAATATGAGCTTCAAATTTATCTTAATGTATATTATAATATATTGCCAATAATGACACTTTCATACAAAAAAAGCCATGAATTAGCCAAGTGCTACAATTAATTCAGATGATAATTAGAAATAAGGGGCATGAGGAATGCATAGCTATGCTAATCTCAAGGGATGAGATGGATAGAAGCTTTTGACTGGAGTAATAAGAAATGAATTCCATTTTCCTAGAAAAGAGGTATTTATTGTAAGAAAATGAGATAAAGACATGAATCAGAATATAGCAAAGCCTTATTGCACTGAAGGCGGAAAAATTAGAGAGCTGTTATCATAGGTGACATTCTCTCCAAGGCAGACTCTACTTGGCACTTCCTGTTCTCTTTCCTCCCCATTTCTCATCTCTGTAGATGCCCAGCTTGGTTCTAGAATCTATTTCATTTTCTTTTTTTTTCTGGCAGTTATGTTCTTATGATTACTCTTCTCATCTATGTCCCATAATGATTACTCCACTTTCTTCCACTTCAAACAAAGTTTGGTATATTAGTTTTCCCATTACTGAAAAATAACAACTGGTATCTATTGTTTCATACCCATATTTTTCCGAGGGAGAAGTTTGAACCAGGTCACAACCTACCTCATTGGCAGGTTTATGCTGTTGATCTGTTGAGGCCAAGGTTTGGGGAAATCATTTAGAATATGCATCTGTAGGAGTAATCAAGAATGCTTCTGGAGAAGTGTGTGTTACATCATGTGTGTGCATTTGTGTTTTGTTACGGACAGCTTCCTGATACTGAAATTTTGTTACCAGATTTAATGATTCTTATATATGTGCACATGTATTCATTGATGAAGTGTTACCCATGCTCTTTACCCATAGAAATACTTTTTTTAAAAAAGTCTTTCTTTCTTTCTTTCTTTCTTTCTTTCTTTCTTTCTTTCTTTCTTTCTTTCTTTCTTTCTTTCTCTTTCTTGGGGCAGATAGAATGGACATGTCAGTGTCTCTAGCCACAGCAAATGAACTCTAGACACATGCCCCACCTTGTGTTTCTGGCTTTATGTGGGTACTAGGAAATTGAGCCTGGGTCTTTACGCTTTGCCGGCAAGTGCCTTAACTGCTGAGCCATCTCTCCAGCCTCAAAATCTTGGTTTTGATTTTCCATTAGATAGCATGATCATGTCAGTTAAACTCAAAGATATTTTTTCTTTCCTATGTTATTAATAAATTTTTCATTTTAAAATTATTTTAAATTAAAAAATCAGTCCAAAATAGTACAGAACTTATGTATGCCCCACAACCAGATTACTTTATTATGAAGTATGATATATTTGTTATAATTAATGGACCAATATGACATAATAACATTAACCAAGGTTCAAAATTTATTTAGATTGTGTTTGCCATAGTGACTTTTTGCAGTTTGAAGATACCATGCAGAATATCATATTACATTTAATAATAATATGTCATATGTTGCTATTCTCTGATTGGTTGTGGTTTTCATCCTATTGCTTCCTTTCAATTTCTAGGTTATTATCTTGTTTTTTTTTTTTTTTTTTGAAATTCATATTGATAGTGCTTCAGAAAGAGTTTCATAAGTCTATAGTTAGAGTAAAATCTTAATTAGTTCCATAGCTCTATGGAGGTATAAAGTTATAATCCAAAGGAAAATTAAAGGTAAAGCACTGGCACACACAAAGCCATTACTTAAACAATAATGATGTCTGGGCTGGTCAGATGGCTTAGCAGTTAAGGCACTTGCCTGTGAAGCCTAAGGATCCAGGTTCGATTCTGCAGGTCCCATGTAAGCCAGATGCACAAGGTGGTGAATGCATCTGGAGTTTGTTTGCAGTGGCTAGACATCCTGGCATACCCATTCTCTCTCTCTCTGTCTCAAATAAATAAGATGAAAATAAATTAAAAATTAATGATGGTTAATATCTTATGATACTAATATTCTCATTGCATTGTTTTATTTACTTTGTACTACTTTTCACAAAATTTTACTGATGCACTTAATTAAACATTAAAAATCTACAAGGCACGTTTGTTTAAA
This sequence comes from Orientallactaga sibirica, assembly GCA_036365145.1. Classification (NCBI taxonomy): domain Eukaryota; kingdom Metazoa; phylum Chordata; class Mammalia; order Rodentia; family Dipodidae; genus Orientallactaga; species Orientallactaga sibirica. The sequence goes on from JAEOAD010000041.1 coordinate 28,979, forward strand.
GTTCTTTCATATTTTTGAATTTAATTATCTGAAAATTATCAATCATCATATTAGCCCATACTTGAAACTGTATGCATGTCAATGTAATTATTAATGCCAGCCCATTTACTGGTTCATTTACTTTGGCTATGCACAATTATGTGTGATATTTATAAAAGAACACTGTTTTCTTTTTGATACAATCATTTATCTGAAGCTCAACCAAAAAAAATCTATTTCTGATAAATCTCTTACTTATTACTTCCCTGAATTTATAGGCTAACAGAAAGCAGTTGGTAATGGCAAATATACTCATGGTAGTCTATTTAATTAGTATCTTAAATTGCTTTACTTTCTACTCCAAAAGATTCTATATTTTATTTCTTTTATTATGAGAAAGCAAGAAAATACAATTTCTTACATTTCTTGATATTTCTACATTCATTTCTCATTTTAATTTCATACAAGTTCTGTAATACAAGTAAATATAATCTTTCCAGGGCTCACTCACCTTTGAACACAAACAGAAGCTAATAAATATTAATATGCATATTTGTTTGGCTTATTTAACCACATTTGCAAAAGGCATAGCCTCCATTTCGTTCTCACATGCCTATCCATTTATTCTCTTCACCCGTTTAGTAATGTGGGATCTTAAACAGAAAATGCTGATATTTTTAATACCCTTGTTATGAGATCAGCACTTTTAATTTATATTCATCAGATTTCCCTTTTCATCATTCATTTTTCACTACATATGTTGTCTAAATCTCAGTTTTTGCCTACTTTTGTTTTGTTTGTGAGAGCTTGGATTTTAAGAATTTTTTGAGCAATAAACATAGCAATCAGTAGATAAAATTATGTCAAGAAGTGATGAAGAAAGTAAATACAGTTATATGGGAATGAGTAATTTATTTGCTTATTTATTTATTTGCAGGCAGAAAGATATAAAGAGAGACAGAGAGAATGGTCATGCCAGGGCCTCTAAATGATGTAAATGTAGTCCAAATACCTGGGCCACTTTGTGCATCTGGCTTTATGTGGGTACTGGGGAATCTAACCCAGGTCTAATTGCTGAGCCATCTCTCCAACCTATACATAGTTATTTCTGAGGTAGCAAATAAGTTGAGACCTAGTTATGAACTGTCAAACATATGGAGAGTGGAAGAATAGGGTTCTATTCAAAAGGAACAGCCAATTCAGTATCTCAAATGTCTTAAGAAGTGTTGTGAACTTGATAAAATTTCCACCAAATATTTCATTACAACACATTGGATAAAGGTGAGAATTTCTCCTGATGCAGCTCCATGAGCCTTACAACAACCAGAGAGACTTATTTTCTGAACACAGAAGCACTTACAACTCCTATGCAAAAGATGCTTCTAGGAAGCAGCCATGTCATCTAATGTTAATTTTCTTTATGGCCATCATTTTATTTTTTTAAGGAAGGAAGGTTTTTGTATTTATTTATTTGTATTTTTATTTATTTATTTATTTTTAGTTTTAGACCCAGGTTACAGTCTATCATGATTAAATAGTCACTGCATTAGGAGCTTGAAGCAGAGCTGATCACATTCAGCCCACAGTGAGGAATCAGAATAATGAATGTTCGCACTCATGTCTTAATCTTCCCAATTACAGCATTTTTTCAAGGTTTTTCTTTCATTAGCCATCACCTACATTATTCTTCTCTTTCAGCAGAAAAGCCCTTTTCATCTTAGACAAACTAATATGATCTCATCCAGGGGAAATCAATTAGATAGTCTCAGGATATGAGCCTCCAGGGCACTCTGTGAAAATCCCTTGTCTAGAACTAAGTCTATGTTACATTGAAATCTGCTTTTCTTACTATAAGTTTGTCAATGAAAGGGCCTTTTTTTTTTTTTTTTTTTTTTTTTTTTTTTTACATGATTTCCCACTATGCCTGTGTTGCAGAATTTAAGTAATTACAAAATAGATATTGGGTCAATATGAGATAATTTTAAAGAAAGTTATTTTAAGAAAAAAGTAATATTATTTTCATAGGTGTTTTAGACAAAATGGCAAGTAGAAGTGCCACATAGAAGGGAGGAAATTGACTCCAAATTGATGCCAATGAAGAAGCAGTGAACTCATATTGCTTATGTTTGCTGTTTTATAGAGAGCTCTGTAGGAAGTAGAAAGTGATTTAGCTGCTCTTTAATTCATAACAAAGTAAAAATTTGTGAATTATATCCAAATGCTTAAAATGGTGATTGCTCATATTATTTTGCATAGAGGAAAATCTAAAGAACACTCTATGTTTAACATTGTTTTCATTTCATTCTTGAGGTAAACTTCAAATCATACATTGTAAAAGGGAGTTTTGAAGCCTCCTTCAACCTGAGATTTAACATTTTTCCTAGCTGACACCTTTATATCTCTCTCACTGTTGTGAAACAGGTGTCAGTATGTTTGGAAGATTATGGATAGTTTGGTAACTAAATTATCATGAACTGTTAGTGGCAATTTAATTTGAGGGGATTAAAACATCCTGTAGATGAATAGCAATGTCTGTATCTTGAGAAATTCAACATGCATTGTTAATGCAAGTAACAGAGGTCATATATTTGTATATATTTAATTTTTCTTGGCTGGATAGAAAAGTGAAGAATTTCGTGTTTATGGTTAGCAGACTGCTTAAAGAGATAAATTATTTATTTATTTTTATTTTTATTTATTTATTTACTTGAGATTGACAAACAGAGAAACAAAGAGGCAGAGAGAGAAGAGAGAGAATGGGTGCACCAGGGTCTCCAGCCACTACAAATGAACTCTAGATGCCTGTGCTACCTTGTGCATCTGGCTTACATGGGTACTGGGGAATGAAGCCTCGAACTAGGGTTCTTAGGCTTCACAGGCAAGTGCTTAACCACTAAGCCATCTCTCCAGCACCAAGATAAAAATTATTTAAATGGACAAAATTTATTTGTAATCCCCTTATATTTTAAACAATGATTGACTTTGTGACAAAAAAAAAGTATAAGTGAAAGTTTCATAGAACTTTGAATGCTGAGTTTAGCTATCAGCCAAACTATATTTAACTTTACAATATAAAATATTAACATGGAAAATACATACTGTACTGAAATGGTAATATTTCTTGCTAACTGATACTAGAAACTATTCATACATATCCAAGAGCCTGAGGCCAGTAAGCACAAATGCTGGGAGTGCTGAGACAGCTGCATGACAATGCACAATATCCCATAGTCCACACACTGCCGTTTTTTCAAATGCAGAATCTTAGAAAATCCACATGAGATTGTCTATCTTGTGCCCAAAGCTCCAGTGACCTTTTAGGTTGGCTCAATAATTTCTTTGCATGCAGGAAGATCAATGAGAAGCGTAGGAGAGAGGACAGTATCCCCTCAGTACTGGAGCACCATTCAGAGTGGTGTGTGAGCTGCTCTCACAGACTTGATATGGTTTGGACATTTTAGATACATCCTACCAATTTCTTCTCCAGCTTTTCTTTACTCACTGCTCTGTTAATAATTCATTGCATTTTCACTGCACACATATTTTGTTTATCAAAGTTAACCACACTACTTTATTATTTTCTCTTTTATTTATTCTCTTAGAACACATTCAATGAAGGCATTTTTTGAGATATAGAAAAATATGAGGAGGTGAAAAATATCTACTTATATCTCAGTATATAGGCAATAACCATGCTCTCTTAGCAGTGTATAAACATAATATTTAACATTTGTTTAGAAGCCTACTGTACCTTGGGAATAATAAAATTTTAATTGTTTGACAGTCATATTGTTTCCAAACTCATACCAATAAAGGTGAAACAATAATGTGATCATTATGCCTAAGGTTTTAAATGTTTTATTTCTTTCTTTTGTTTGTTTATTTATGTTTTTGGATGTTGGACCCAGGGATGTGTACATTGTAGACAATCACTCTACTACTGAGCTATCTCCCCAGATACCTCTTTTTCTTTATATTCTGAGACTGGATCTCAATAAGCTGCCTAGGTTGACCCTGAATTTATTCTGAAGCCCAGACTGGTCTTGAGCTTGCAACCCACTACCTATCCCTCTTGAGTAGCTTAGTTCAGGCTAGCACCACCAGGCTTGGTTAAATGTTTTATTTAAAAGATCTAAGAATTGCCTAGATGCAAGATATAGTTTCTTAAAAATTGTTTTGACATAAAATCTTATATTGCTTCCTATAGAAAATTTTCAAATGTATTTTATCACTAAATGATTTTAATGCCATAAACATTATCATCATGAGTAAACTGGAATATAATTTTTTTTATAGTATAAACAATATTTTATGTTTTCCATAGCACTGATATTTTGTAAGTCAATAATGAGTTGGAGCATTTTTATTGTGTGTTTGTAACCAAGCCATGGCACATATGTAGAGGTCAGAGGATAACTTCAGGTGCTAGTTCTTACCTTCCACCTTGTTTGTGACTGGTTCTCTTTTGTTGCTTACTGCTGTGTATACAAGCCCAGCTTGCTGCAAGCTTACAAGGGTTCTCCTATTTCCACTTCTCATGCTACTATCTACTTTACATGTATTTTTTGGGAATCCAAACTCAGGTCTTCATGCTTGCATGGCAAGCGCATTGTGTTGTATCCTCAACCGAGTTGGTACGTTTTATTATGTGTATGCGTATGTCAGTCATTTGTATTTCCTTTTTTGTAAATAAAATCTATTAGATATTAATGTTTTGTTATCATTTATACATGAAAATTTTGGTGAAATTTCTTACATTAATTCATTTTCTTGTGAAAGTTGATAAATAGCTTTTGTTTTCTTGTGAGCTATTTTATCTTCATGTGACACCTTTATTTTTTAAAATATATTTTTTTATTTATTTGATAATGAGAAAGAGGGAGAGAGAGAGAAAGAGAGAGAGAGAGAGAGAGAGAATGGGTGTGCCAGGGCTTCCAGCTACTGCAAACGAACTCCAGATGAATGCACCCCCTTGTGCATCTGGCTTACATGAGTCCTGAAGAATCGAAACAGGATTCTTTGGCTTTGCAGGCAAACACCTTAACTGCTAAGCCATCTTTCCAGCCCTGGCATATAATATAACTACTTGACTTTACCTCCAAGCCATCATTTTTTGGCATTATATATATGTACTTAACTCTCAATTCTTCTACAATGTTTATAATACCAGGTAAAATCACAAGTCATTTTTTTCAAAGATGTTTCTAATCATACTTTGAGATTCTTTCATTACTACTTTTTAAATCTTTTCATACCTTTGTGACTTAACTTGCTCTACTCTTGCTTTTCATGTGATTTGTGTGTGAGTGGATTATATCCTACATCAGTTTCTTCATCAGTTCAGAGAAGGGCTGGCTTAAATGATTAAGTGATAATATAGTTTTTACATATTCTTTAACTTGTATAATTTGAATTTTATGAACAGAAACTAGCTCCCTAATTTCTTTATTATTACATTTCATTCAGTAATATACCAGTGTGAACAATAGATACTTGTTAATACAGCATAAAACAGTGCTAGTTAACTACAGAGCATGTACTGCTTGGTATTATGATTATGTACATGTTGAGTTCAGTTCTGATGTTTATGCTTTTTGCCTTCTTTAGTTTCCTCAGAAACAAAGACTTCTTCATCAAAACTTGTGCTGCTTTCTCTATTTAGTTTCCAGAATATTCTATCCTCATTATGCTTTCAATAATGCCTTTCCAATTATTGGTAGATTAACCAGGTGTTTTCTTTTGTAAAAGCTATTCATAAATGGCAAAGAAATCAAAATCAGCAGTGCAAGTCAGAAGTAGAAATAATACAATCAAATTTAAAATTAGTGAATTGTAGGAGTTCTGATATAGCTTTTATTTGCATATATATTCTCCAGTAGCAATAAAAATTAAGCCCATTGCCTTCTGCATGCTAGGCAAGCACTTTATCAACAAACTCCACTCCCAGTTAGGTGGTTTTTATTGTCATTTTGGGATAACATAAATTTAAAAAGAAATGTCCATTGACCATCCCATCTTCTGAATTTGCTACAATAAATCAAGATAAGGTATACTTATCATTTCAGTTATCTTGGAAAAGGAACTCATCTAGGAATCTCAATATTGTTTCACATTTGTCCTTTACTAATGGAATGGTTATCACTATTATTATTATTTTATTTATTTGTCATTTATTTGAAAACACAAAGGAAAAGACAGAGAGTGAGAGATACAGAGAATAAATGGGTACACCAGGGCCTCTTTCAGCTGCAAATGAACTTCAGATACATACACCACATTGTTTATATATATGTTATTATTTTTAATAACCAGATCAAATTTGTCATTTGAAATTATGAACAACCATATTGTTTTCCAGCCTTCAAATTTAATGTGTACTAAGTTCAGACATAAACTATAGAAAATAATGAAATGAAATATTTTCCAGTGTGCTATTATCCACATATGAATACTATTTAATCAGATTCCAGGAGGTAGATTTTTTTAATTCACTCTGAAAATTTTTGCTGGTGCAAAAATTTATTTTTAACCTCACACAATGTTTAGAATATAAAATCCTCACAAAATAAAAATGTAACAATCATGACTTTATAAGTTAATGAATTAGTATTATTATTATTATTATTATTATTATTATTATTATTATTATTATAGTTTTTCAAGACAGAGTCTCACTCTGTCCCAGGCTGACCTGGAATTCACTATGTAGTTTCAGAGGGGCCTTGAACTACAGTAATGCTCCTACCTCTGCCTCCCAAGTGCTAGGATTAAGGGCATAAGCTACCATACTTGGACAGTACTATTTTTTTAAGTAGAAAATTTAGCCTCTTACATAATAGGAATATTTCTTAAAATACAGCAATAATAATCATATTTTTATCATAGGACATATCCACACCTTAGTATTGTAACATGTATTTGATGCTACACTGTATATAATTTATGTCTGCTATCAGAATTTATATGTAAAATCCTTTGCTTTTACTCTGTCAGTATAATTTAGATGGCTGTACATGATGCATATACTTGTACAGAAATAGATGGATACATAGAGCTATATTGTCCTACTGAGAAACACAGTTACCTCTCTGCCTTAGTAATGTGCTTATGGAAAAAGAATGGTTTGTTTGTTTATAGACCTGCAATGTCAGATTATCAAAGAAAACATGCCTACATGCAAGAAAACTTTAACAACTTGGAAATAAAGAAAAAATACAAATTCCTGAGGACTGAAAACTTTCTGTCACAATTTATAATCAAAAGTTTAAAAATAATCATCTTTGCTAGTTTCATTCAGCGGCTGAATAGACAAAAGCGTGCGTGCTTCTATCTCATGTATCAGTAGTGATATACCATTGATACAAGGTGAAATCGTCATTAGCCACACACTGAATAGAAATTGTAATGGATAAATATAGTGTGTTTAAATATATCTGCACACATGGTGATGAGTGCTTGAAGGTGAAATAGACTTAACGATAGCAAGCAGAATCACTGGGTCACTATTTAATGAAGGTACTATTTGAAAAACCAACATCTCTCTATTTACCGACTCACATATCTCACTAAGGAAAGCTAAATATTTTAACTCAGGTACTTCAGAAGGACAAACAGGATTAACTTAAATGAATGGCCTTTCCCCTATACTGGGGAATTAGTTTCAGCTCAATCTTTATTAGTGACAAGAACACTGTGTCTCAGTTATTATCTCCTGTTTCTACCTTGGTTGTCTCTTCTGGAGGCATCTGTCACCCGATATTCAGTTCACTCTGCATTCTGTTAATGCTTTGAGCTAGCTGTAGGGTATCTGCTTAGGAGCGACTAGAGGGACTCCCAATAGGGACTGGTGACAGCAGAAAAATAAGCAAAACTCCCCACAGAGGTACAGGCATCCAACAATTTTGCAGAAGTGTGATTTATAGCAGAAAATAAAGCACCTCATGCTGGGTCTGGCTCCAAGCATCCCTGGAGAACCTGCCATTTAGGCAATCTCTTTCATCCTGTGAACATAGTGTTCTGTTTGAGGGGGTTTAAGTTTCATATTAACAAATTGGATTAATTATTTTTAACCAAACTGTAAACTACCTGCAGTGACTTTAGAAAGAGCTCCAAACAAAATTTGTTTGTTTGTTTGTTTGTTTTTTTCATGAGAAAATCACACAACTCTGTTAAAACCTAAATTGGGTTTTCTCTAGGAAGGTACATGTATCTCAATTTCAGTGAGAGTTTGGGCAGCCGGGTTAGGAGCTTACAGGCAACCTCTACTATCAGCTTGCTTACAGCAACAGATTTTATTTACCTTGAAAGGCTTCTGCAGTTGTGTTGTTTAAATTCTAATCTAATAATCATCAAATGGAAGCATTGAGATACATTAATTGAAGCAGGTTCTACCATACTTTTCAAAGGGTATAGATATGAATACTTTTTGCAAGGAATTCAAAGCCAGATAAAAATCAATCTGGTGGGTTTCCCTTACCAACTGAGTATGGTGGTATTCATCTAAAACTAACTGTGATCAAGAGTTTCTCTCCTATGATGCAGTTGATTCTGCAATACTACACTCAGTTTAAAGACCAAATTATTGAAGATTCAGTTCTACAAATATGAAATAGTTGATCCATGAATATTGACTAAGAAGGTTCATAAGCTTAGTGAAAACGGGCATATGTTTATCAGCATTCTTTCCTTTCACTTACGTTGTAAGAAGGAATTGAGGATCCAGCCTTTTTTGACCATCATCATCACATTAAACATGACTTTGTTCGATTATACTGAACTCACCATTGTTTATAGTCATTCTCTTCTATTGTTCTTTAGGATATAATGGTGGTTTATTAATCTGCTATGGACACGATAACTTCATTTAATTAATCAGGTTGTAGTTGGATTAATTTCCTTTTGTCATTAGTGTTGCAGAGAAAATTCTAGAAGAATTCAGTTCAGTGTTCCTGTTTAAGAGATACACGTGGCTTGACAAAGATGGCCTTTAACCACCAGTTTGACTAATCTTTAGGTAGTCTTCTTTATGACTCCATACCTCTTCTCTTATCTTCTTAGATCATTAATTTTAGAAATTTTGTAAGTTGTTTCCAGCCTTTAAAGATGTGGGATGTTTTTCTAGTTTTATCTTGATTTTATAATCTAGGAATGTCTTTATCATGGTCCCGGAAGCCACTGCTTTGGGAAGTATACATCAATGGAGATGGTTATCTTCCAGTTTCTTCAAGGCTAGGAGCCTAACTTTTATAACGGACAAGTGATGAGGAGCAATAAAAAAATCTCACTAAGTTGTGCAGTGGCACATGCCTTTAATCCCAGCATTCAGTAGGCAGAGGTAGGAGGATACCTTTGAGTATGAGGCCAGCTTGAGACTATAGAGTGAATTCCAGGTCAGCCTGGGCTAGAGTGAGAACCTACCTCAAAAAAATCAATAAACAAATAAACTCACTAACTTTTCCATTAAAGCTCCCAACCAACATTTAAATCCTTCTTGCCTGTTGTTTCATCAAAGTGTAGTTTCACTTTCTCCTTATTACAACAGTCATTCATCAATTTACCATTGTCTATTTAAGTTGTGACATGCCAAATTTTGAACATTTGCATTAATAGAGACACAAGTTATGGTAAACTGTGGATTATGTGGTGGTATGGCATTTGGAGAGAAAATTTATACATGAGTATTGGATAATGATAGTCACAATGTGATAGGAATATCATCTTGATTCCTTTAAGACTTCTCAGTTCTTTACAGAGAATCATCAAAATGTCATCACTTAGATTACCAGACATATAAACACACACACACACACACACACACACACACACACACACACACACACATATATATGTATATACACATACATGGACATACTCACATACATAATTTTCTCCCTGTAAAATTCATAAGAAATTCCAATGTTAAAAAAAAGGGGAAACTTATTATCATTGTTAATTTCTTCATCACCAAACATTTAAAATCATTATATAACCTCAAAGAAGAGGCAATAGTTCTAAAGGTTTTGCTGGAGTATCATTTCAGCATTTCATGTTAAATATGCACACTTCCAGCTCAGAGACAGAAATTAGAAAAATAGTGGTGAGCATGTTGTTGGCTGAATGTCTATTATCTTGTACCCTTTAGGCTATATGTCCATTTTGAATAATGCTTACTGTGCTTTTCTTTCACAGAACTCGATGTTTCTGAATTTTCTGAAATTAACATGGGTTGCTTTGGATAGTTCCTTCATCCCTATATTCTCCTTACAATTTGCTCCTATAGGGAAGGTTTTATGTATTGCCAAGTTCCTTTCCAATTCCCCCAGGGCTTGTTTGAAATCCTATTTAGTTTTATATTTAGATATTTTTAGTGAGCAGCATTATTCAATGCTGTGGCCTCCAGTGTCATATGTATGCAGATGACACTTAGATATTCTTTCCAGTCCCTGCAGTCCTATGAAGTGGCTTGATGTTTTGCATAATTGTCTGTGTGATATTCAAGCATGGATGTCTTCAAGTTTCCCTGAATTTAGTACAGATAAAATTGGGTTGCTACTGATTGGTTCTCCAGGATAAATGTTTAAAATGTAATCTATGCTGGTTACCTTAAAGGGGTGATTTCTTTTGCTCTGAAATCACATTTTTGACCTTGGGTTTATTGTAAAGTCTCTGTGTATGTACGTATGTATGTTCATAACTACACACTTCATTTTTCTCTGCTCATCTTGTGCAGATGTGTAGTTCAATGATTTCTCAACTTCAGAGTTTTGCCCCAATTTACAATCAGTAACCCACCCTGACACTTTTCAATCTGATTCTAATATACCACAAATCTATCCACACCCTTCTCCTCAGCTTAAACATCTATCCTTTTATTCATGAGGACCTCAAACTTACTTTTGACTTGTAAGGTTCAACTAAAAAAGCTTATTTGTTTGATTTAGCCTTTTAAATATTTATTGCATCTTTATTTGTATTAAGTCAACATAGCCCCCTGAGAGATGCCCATGAAGGACACTTCAGAAATGTAATTGTGTTGATTGATGGGCTTTGGGACTCGTTTACAGAAAGTACGGTTTTACAATAGGAAGGGCTATTAATGAAGCCACAATTCCTCTGAGCTGTAATAAATGCATATCTAACATAACCCTCTCAGCAGGCAGGCAAAGAATGAACAACACCTTCTGTATAGCATTAAACGAATTGGGTAGAATAAAATTCCTATGAAATGGTCTCATTTCATTAGTTTGGTAAGGTTTAGACACCACTGTTACAAAAAGAGTTTTCTAGATGATAGCTGGTGCTTTCTTTGAGCCCTTTAAAGAAATGGGGCTTTACATTTCTGTTTGATGGCCTGAGAAAGTTGAATTAGTATAGTCTGTGTTAAACAAAACAAAATGCATTTAATTGGTAGACCATAACACAGAAGCATTGGGAAGTAATGCACACTTTTGGCTCTATTCGAGGTGTCCTGAATAAGGTTGAGAACATAAATGCATATGTTGCCTAGAGAAGCTACTAGAAGTTGGGGGGGAGGGAATTGGGTCACAAATGGTTCACAGAGCTCTAATGTCCATTCTTTCCCAAGCTTTTCTCCTGGAATCAATAAAGCATGCCTGGGCACTTCTGCTATTATCTGTGAGCTGTAATGTTATCATTTCAGCTAAGCTAAAAAGACCTGTCCACAAAGAGTACAAAACTTTTTATCCATATGGCAAATAAACTTGTATTTCTCTGTCAAAGGCACAAAGGTTTCAACCTCAACACAATAACATCTTTGGCAGTGCTGCTCACACTCATTCAGATCAGCTGTAACACATGAATCTGCTATGTGCTGTTTCCACAGAGGTGCCTGCAGAAGGATGGTCACAGCCACTTGTGTCTCATGTTCCCAAAAAATACCAGAAAGACAGCTATTCTTATTTATATACACTTATCACACTGCTTTATTTGTCATTGTTATTCAGGCTGCATGGTGTCTCTCTGCATTGTAAGAAATGCTTCAAAGTATTATTTTCTTAAGTTTCATTCATTTCCTTCTTTATGCACCTTTCAAAGCGTCACTTTTGTTCCTTCCACCACTGTCTGAAACACCTGTAGACCATAGAAAATTGTTACCTTCTTGTTGCTTGCTACAGCTACTAAAGTGTTCAAAAGCAAGTAAGTTATTTGTCTGTTGGTTAACTCAGGCAAACATTCTCCACAGAAACTGTTATCTTTTTCATAATTTCTGTCATGGAACCTGCAGAATTCATTTAGTATAACACACCAATAATAATACAAGTGCCAAGCATTCCATTTATTTTATATTCTATAGCACTGTAAAGTAAGGTAATATGATATTAATGTATTTTTAAAATAAAATGAAGAGATATTTAATTATCCAGATTCATAGCTACTGTTTTAATTACTTTCTCGTTGCTGGGAAAAGATACATGACAAAAATCGGTTTAAGGGAGGAAGGAATTATTTTGGTTTATAGTTCCAGGGCATAGTCTATCATGGTAGGGAAGGCATGCTGGCAGGACTCTGTGGCAGCTAGTCACCTTTTATTTAGTACAGGACCCTGACCCAAGGATGTGCTGTAGACAGTAAAGGCCAGTGAGTATTCTACCTCTGTTTATCCAATGAAGATAATCCTTCACAGGCATGTCCACAGGTAACCTAATTCTAGTAATCCCTCATGGGGTGAACTATGGGAAGGAACTATAAGAACAAACTATGAGGATGTTATATGGGAAAGAACTATGGAAATATTTCTTATGAACTTTGCAAATAACTTTTCTGAGGTTATTGTTTTATATTCTAAATTCTTTACTTGTAACTTGCCCTGAAGTTAATTTTAAAACCACGTAATTCACTTGCACAATGTGATGCGAGGTTTTCTCTGTCTCGGTATAACTTTGGCTTGAATAGCACAGATGACCAATATTGACAAGCAATATTTAAAGGTGCTAACTGTTCCTAAACTGTGCTCTTTGCTCAATTTCCTAGTGGCTTGGTTGGACTCTGGACTCAAAGTAAGCATACACGCATAAGAAGTGTTGACCATAGTGTTGAAGACATGGTCATAGGTAACTAAAGTCCCACAGATCTGTTCAAGACAACAGATGGGATTAATGTGATTGCTCTTGTGATCAGAGCGTTTGTTTGTTCTGGATCATCAGAGTCTAACAGGTCATATCCCTAAATCCCTTCCTTTAACAAATGATGAAGGATTATCCAAAGTTAAAAGTTCCTTACACTTTGCTCATACAATCTGCTACTTATTCACATATTACTACATTTTGGCTATTAAATGAAAATGGCTGTGGGTACTTGTATGCAGAAGATGCTTCAGCCAACAGAGCACTGTTGGGTTGATATAATGGGTTTACTCATGGCTAAAACTGAAACTGTTTAGGCCACCCTCCCTCCCTCAAGCTGCTGGTAGAGGCAGCTAGCCTACTTCTGGATAGGAGTTAACTCTATTTCTCAGGCTCTGCTCCTTGAATCAGTTTCACTACTTCTGGATAGGAAAACTCCAGGAGTTGATCTATAAGTTCAGGGCTGTGTCTCCCCCCGCACCCGCAAAAAATGGCAATCCAACACAGGTGATGCTAGATCTGTCAAGTTAAAAATTAATTTAAACCATCACAGCTAGCATGAAGAGGAAATCAACAGGTTTTTCAACTCTTCTTACTTCCACAAATTAAGTCAAATCTGTGAGTGTCAATTAGAAAGGGAACCAATACATTAGTTCCAGCATATTCACAATGTATCTCTCATACATGAAATCGAATCAGGATAGGGATTTGCACTAAAGAGTCAAGACCCAAAGATTTATCACTCTTTTCACTTTTTGTTAGACTTTGGTAATTAGGAAATGCACACACACATACTTGCACACATGCCTTTCCCCTATTAAAGCAATGCTATACTTAAGTGATCATTTGGCCAATTTTATCATGACAAAGTGGTCACTTTTGATGGGGTGTCCCTTCACACACTCCTCACTCATCACCACTATCTTCACACCATACCAGACTAAATTATTGGGTGCCTTTGTTGTTCATATTGTACTTTATACCCAAGTCTTTTAACTGCTTCCCTCAGTCAGAAACTTTCTAATTTCTCTCTTCTTCACATTGACTAACAAATTCCTGCTCACTCAGTATTGTGTTCCCCTGAGTGGCCACATGATTTCTCATAGTTGGATCAGATCTTTTTGGCAATCATTTGTGTTTACCACTTACTACAATTGTGTCCAAAACCCATGTACAGATGAATATTGTATTTCAAATGTCCAAATAATCACAGTATGTCTCTGGCAAAAAGGGCAGCTGAGCCATGAATGCAGTAGTAAACTATGAGAGACCCTGCCTCAAAGAAGATAGATGCAAGGACTCACATGTGAAGTTATACTCTGGCCTCCACACACATGCTGTGGCATGTGTGTGCCTGCTCACCACAGACACCCCCCCCCCATGGCTCACACAACACACACACATGCACATCCCAAAAAGAAATAAATAATCCCAGAAAAGACTTGTTCCCTATTATAGCATATCTAGATAAACTCTTAAAGGAAAAGCAGAAGTTTAGAAAGGAAAATTCCCAGCTCAAGACCCTCAAAAATGATCTGAAGGCTTCCAAGGGACCTCTGGAGGAGAGTCTCTTCTCTAGCCTTAACAGGGCTCAACTTGCAGAAAACTAAACCCGAGATCTCACTGTAAGATTGGCTGACTAGCAATGCAGTCTCAAGTCCCAGCCTCACAGGCCATCAGAAGATAAAGTTAATTAATTGGAAATGATTGGGATCCTGGAATGGTAATGTATGGGAAGACCCTGAGGAATCTGGGATATTGAACTCGCAGTTTCTGATGAAGTTATTTTGTATGAGAATGAAGCCTCCCACCCTTCTTGCAGTTGCTTCCCAACCCATGTCCTGAAGTATTACCCTCTCCATCCTTGCCTGAGGGAATTAATCCTGCTTTGTCTGAGGAACCAGCCATGAATTTCCTGCAAGAGATGCTAACAAGACTATGCTGATATGCCTAGGTGCCCACCCACCTTCTCCTCTAGACATGTAACCAGATATAAGGCTAGGCAGTCTCCTCATGGTGATATAGAAATGTGACTCATGAGGCGGTGAGATATAGCCCTAAGGAACTTCAAGAGTTTTCTAACTTTTACAAGCAGAATCATGGGGAATATGTGTGGGAATAGATTTTGAGGATGTGTGATAATGGAGGAAGGAAAATAAGATTAGATCAGGCTGAATTTATTGAAATAGGCCCATTGAGCAGAAATGTTAGATTTAACAGTGCAGCTTGTGTAGTTGGAAGAGGTGCCAAGAGTTTATTTGATTGGTTGGCTGAAATATGGATCCAAAGACGGCCTACTGTGAATGAGCTCCAGCTGCCTGATATTCCTTGGTTTAATATTGCTGAAGGGATTAAAAGGCTCAGGGAACTTGGAATGCTTGAGTGGATTTGCCATGTAAACTCATCATTGCCCCCCACAATGGGAGCCTCCATAAGATATGTCCTTCACTAAGACTATAAGAAACCAATTTGTGAAGGGAGCCCCAGCGTACTTAAAGTTGCCAGTAGTTGCCATAATATGTAGAGAAGGCATCACAGTGGGAGCAGCAGTGGCTGTACTGGGTGACAAATGCAATGGGTCAACTGGATCTCGCAATAACAAGGGCAAAGTGGCAGCACTGAATCACCAAAGGCAAGGTGTGTTTACCATAGTGGACATGGTAGACAAATAATGCATAATGGTACAAATTGTCTAGACCTTTAGTAGTGGCTGATTAATCATGATGTTCCCAGAAGTGAAATAGACAAAAAGCCTACTAAATTCCTGCTTGATATGTACAAGCAGAAAAGTTCCAAAGCAAAGGAACAAAAGGCCACTTTGAATTATAGCAGCAGAGAATCAAGGCCTCTTAATCAGTTCCCAAACATGAACCAGTTCCTGAGCCCCTTGATTAAAGGGATGGCTGGGTCCCCTCAAGGAAGGGCCCTCCTCTAATACCCAAAGTTTTAATATTAAGTTTAGTCCTATCCTTCCTCCAAGGGACTATGGTCTTTTGCTAGGGTAACTGTACTTCAAGGAAAAGAAAATAATCAGACCTTCCAGGGCTTACTGGTCACTGGCTCTGAATTGACATTGATGCCAGGAGACCCCAAACAGCATCGTGGCCCTTTGGTTAAAGTAGGTGCTTAGGGAACTCAGATGATCAATAGTGTTGTGGCAATGTTAGACTGACAGTGGGTCCAGAACTCAACCTGTGATTATTTTCCTAGTTCCAGAATGCATAATTTGGATAAATATAATTAGGCAGTGGCAGAACCCCCATGTTGGTTCCCTGACCTGTGGAATGTGTGGTATGGTTGGAAAGGCCAAACAGAAGACATTGGAGCTGCCGTTACCAGGGAACATAGTGAACCAAAAACAGTATCACATCCCTGGAGGGATTGCAGAAATTAAAGCTACTGTAAAGGAATTGAAGGAGGCAGGGATGGTGGTTCCCAGCACATCTCCCTTTAACCCTCCTATCTGGCCTGTTCAGAAGACAGATGGATTCTGGAGAATGACAGTGGATTATCAGAAACTTAATCAATTGGTGACTCCACTTGCAGCTGCTGTACCAGATGTGGTTTCTTTACTTGAGCAGATTAACACATCTCCTGGTACCTGGTATGAAGCTAGTGATCTTGTGAACATTTCTTCTCCATACCAGTCCATAATGACCACCAGAAGAAATCTGCCTTCAGCTTGCAAAAGCAGCAGTTTACCTTCACTGTTTAACCTCAAAGTTATATTAACTCTTGAGCCCTGTGTCATAGCTTAGCTCAAAGGGATCTTGATTGCCTGTCTCTTCCACAAGATATCATGTTGGTATATTATAGCAGTGACATGAAGCTGATTGGATCAATGAGCAGGAGTTGGTAACTACCCTGGTGTTGCTGATACAGCATATGCACATCAGGGAATAGAAATAAATCCATCCAAAATACAAGGACCTTCCACCTCAGTGAAATTTCTAGGAGTCCAGTGGTGTGGTGCATGCAAGGATATTCCTTTTAAAGTGAAGTACAAGTTATTGCACCTGGCTCTTCCTACCACTAAGAAAGAAGCCAAAATGTTTTGTGGGGCCTATTTGGATTTTGGAGGTAGCACATTCCTCACTTAGGTGTGATGTACTGTCCCATATGCCAAGTGACTCTGAAAGCTACTTGTTTTCAGGGGGCCCAGAAGAAGAGAAGGCTCTTCAACAGATCCAGGCTGCTGTGTAGGAGGCTCTGCCCCTTGGGCCATATGATCCAGCAAACCCAATGGTACTTGAGGTGTCGGTGGCAGATAGTGATGCCATTTGGAGCCTTTGGCAGGGCCCCATAGGTGAATCAGAGCAAAGACCTTTGGGATTTTGGAACAAGGCCCTTCTGTCATCTGCAGACAATTATTCTCCCTTTGGGAGACAGTTCTTGGCCTGTTATTGAGCATTAGTGGAAACTGAACGCTTGACAATGGGCCTTCAAGTTACTATGCGACCCGAGCTGCGCATTATGACTTGGGTGTTATCTGACCCACCAGACCATAACATTAGCCATGCACAGCAGCAGTCCATCATCAAGTAGAAGTATATTGATGATCAGGCTAGAGCAGAACCTGAAGGTACAAGTAAGTTACATGAGGAAGTTTCACAAATGCCTATGGTTACTACTCCTGATACAATGCCTTGTGCCCCAAGCATGTACCTATGGCATCATGGGGTGTGCACTATGATGAATTGACTCAGATGGAGAGGACTAGCGCATGGTTTACACATGGTTTAGTGCATTACAAGGCCACCTCCCAGAAGTGGACAGCCACAGCATTACAGCCCCTTTCTGGGACAATTATGAAGTAGTGTGGTGAAGTATAATCTTCTCAATGGGCAGAACTTCAGGCAGTGCACATAGCTGTGCATTTTTTTTGGAAGGAAAAATAGCTAGATATGTGGCTATACACTGATTCATGGGCTGTGGCCAATGGTTTGCTTGGATGGTCTTGATTTTGGAAGGAGCACAACTGGAAAACTGGTGAGAAGGACATTTGGAGAAGATGTATGTGGATAGAGCTCTCTGAAAGGGCAAAGAATATAAAGATACTTGTATCCCATGTTAATGCTAATCAGAAGGTGACCTCATCAAAGAATGACTTAAATAATCAAGTAGATAAGCTGACCTGTTCTGTGGATAGTGTTCAACCTCTTTCCTCAGCCATCCCTGCCTAATGGACCCATGAACAAAGTGACCATGGAGGCATCAATGCAGATTGCGCATGGACCCAACAGCATGGACTTCCATTAACTAAATCTGACCTGGCTATGGCTGCTGCTGAGTGCCAAATCTGCCAGGAACAAAGACCAACTCTGATGCCCCAATATAGTAACATTCCATAGGGGAACCATCCATCAACTTGGTAACAAATTGACCACAATGAACCATTTCCATCATGAAAAGGGCTGTGTTTTGTCCTTACTGGAATAGATACTTATATTCTGGTTATGAATTTGCCTTCCCTGCCCATAATGTTTCTTCCAGAACTACTGCCCATGGACTTACAGAATGATTTATCCACCATCATGGCATAATTTATAATGTATCTATATATTTTATTGTATTTATATTTTATAATCATTTTATAGTGATTCTGTGAAAAAATAAGTAACATATATCTTATTTGGTGACTGAGCATGTAAGCATTTTGTAATTTCCTGAGTGATCAGAGCTTCTGACACAGAGATCCTAAACTCTTGACAATCACTAGGTGATAGAAATATTTTCTGTTATAATGCTGTGACTGTCAAGGGGATCATGCATAGGAGCTAGTGAACAAAAAAAATCTAAGACGTTATAAGAAGTTTTAACCTTCTTTTTCTAAATTTTCTTTTTTGTTGTTGTTGTTTATTTTTATTTATTAGCAGCACACAGAGAGAGAAAGAGGAGAGAGAGAGAGAGAGAGAGAGAATGGGTGTACCAGCCACTGCAAACGAACTCCAGCTGCATGCACCACCTTGTGCATCTGGCTTACGTGGATACTGGAATCCTTAGGCTTCACAAGAACCGCACAACCACTAAGCCATCTCTCCATTAAGCCATCTTCTGTGCTACGCAGATCCTCTAGGAAGGAACCAAAGGCTAAACTTTGAGTAAGAGGACGGAGCCTTTGAACTTTAGGACTAGAGAACTCCTGACCTCCTGGACATGTGTGGGGTGGGGTGGGGTGGACATGCATGGGGTTAAGTGGCAGGAAAGGGCATGGAAACTGTGTGTGCACTGCAATAGCCTGTCTTCTGTTACTCTTTCATACTGTTGTTTAATTATATTCTGTCTTATGATTCATAATATCTTGATAAACTTGATAAACTTATCTGAGTTTGATAGCAAATCAATTGAATTTCAGGCAGAGATCATGGAAAACCAAATTTATAGCTGGTCTATCAGAAGTATAGGTGGCAGTCTGAAATGGGACAGAAACTGTGGGCTCTACCATTAACTTTATGTAGGTTGTACCAGAACTCACTTGAACTATATGATATGCAGTTGGTGTCTGCTAGACAATTGATTATTGGTGGGAAGAGATTCCTCACACATTTGGGCAAACAGAAGTATTGAGTACTGAATGTGTAAGAAAAGATAAAGTGTTTTTCTTTATGACCCAGGCACATAGTAGGTAGACAATACATGTTCTGAGGTAATTGGAATGCTCAAAATAGATTTTGAATGCATAAATTCATCACTGAAGCCTACAGAAACACTTTAATGATTTGATACTGTCTCAGGAAGTTTTTAACAGTGTTCTTTTGGAAGTAAAACATATGGATTTCCTGGCACCCTCCATATTAATTTTGGGTAAAATTTTAAGAGAAATCAACACTCATGATATAAAAACAGGAGACAGTGTTACTATCTGCATTCATATTACCAGCTGGGTGCTAGTCAAGGCTCTACTTTATTGCTCTGCCACAGGGTACTTGGGCTCATGTTAGTGTTTAATTACCTTAGCCACAATTTCTTATAACAGATATCAAAAGGAAAATGTTTAAGTGGGGAATAGAAACCGTATATTGGCTCACACCTGTAATCCCAGCATTCAGTATGAGGTGGAGGGTAAGTCTAGCTTGAGTTATATGAGTTCTAATCTCAGAAAATTAAAACATGAGAAATAAAATGAAGGGGCTGGAGAGATGGCTCATTAGTTAAGGCACTTGCCTGCAAAGTCTAATGACCAGGGTTCAATTCCCCAGTACCCACATAATACCAGTTGCAAAAAGTTGCACATGCATCTGGAGTTTATTTGCAGTGGCTGGAGGCCCTGGTGCACTCATTCATACTCTCTATGTCTCCCTGAAAATAAATAAAAATCTTTAAAAAATAAAATGAGGGCTGTAGAGATGGCTTTGTCATTGAGGCACTTCCCTGAGAAGCCTAAGAACTCATGTTCAAATCTCCAGGTCCCATGTAGCCAGACACACAGTGATGCAAGCACGCAGTGTTGCACATATGCCACAAGGAAGTGAACGCATCTGGAGTTCATTCATAGTAGGCTGAAGGTTCTGGCTTGCCCATTCCCTTCCTCTCTCTTTCAAAATAGTGTATACACACACACACACATATATATATACATATATATATATATATATATATATATATATTAGTAAAATGAAATGAAGAAAAATAGAGAGTCAAGGATACGAAAGGAAACAATTTACTTCAAATCCCTCACTATATTACACTCAGAAAATATTTCTAAATTTTGGTAGTAGAACAAAAAACTGTGTGTATCTTTCAACAAAAAAAGTAAAGATGGGGCTGGAGAGATGGCTTAGCGGTTAAGGCATTTGCCTGCAAAGCCAAAGGATTTCAGTTCAACTCTCCAGGACACACATAAGCCAGATTCACAAGGGGGTGAATACATCTGGAGTTCATTTGCAGTGGCTGGAGGCCCTGGCATGCCCATGCCCATTCTCATTCTTTCTCTCTGCCTTTCTCTCAAATAAATTATATATATATAAAGATGTTTGTAAAGAGAATAAAAGGATACCATTTTAAAATGCTCAGAAAGAGCTGGGTGTGGTGGTTCATGCTTTAATCCTAGCACTTGGGAGGCTGATTTAGGAGGATTGCCTTGAATTCTAGGTAAGTCTGGGCTAAAGGATGAGTACCAGGTAAGCCCAGGCTTGAGAGAGACCCTGCTCCCCCCCCCAAAAAAAAAACCTTAAAAATGCAAAATTATGAAGTGTCCACAAAAATAAAAATAAAAACAGATCAACTTGGAGATATAGGAAATTAAGATTCTTTTTTTTTTTTTTTTTTTTTTTTTTTTTTTACATTGCAAAGGTTGGCTATGTCACCATATACTAACTAAAGCCTCTTGAATTTAACTCTCAAAGCATTATACATTTGGGAGATGAAATTCAGGCTTCCACAGATGTTGTGTTGTCTATCTCTTTACATTTCCTGAAATCTATATTTCCTAGGGTATTTTTGGAAAAGATTTCAGCTATGAGAGTATATTAGATATTAGGAAATAAAAAGAAATAAGGAGGAAGGGAGGGAAGGATTGAGGGAAAGAAAAAAAGAGGAGGGAGAGAGAGTGAGAGAGAGAAACTTGCATTCCAGTTTAACTTTTTAAGGTGTTCAAAATAGCATTTTGCATTGAGTTACTATCTTACAAATGGATCTTTCAGTTATAAGACAGAATAACTGATTTCATCCAAATTAAGGAATGTATTAATATCATTTAAAGCACGTAGAAGAAAGCTAATTTCAATGTACCCTTTACATGGTATTTCAAACCAACAGATACCAAACTTGCTGTCACATTACTGATCCATTAAGTGACTATGGCATTTAAAATTGTTCATTCAGAAAATTACAACTGGAAACAGGAAATGAATAAATTATTATGTTATCATCAAAAGAAAATTTCATATATGCAAAATAAGAATTCTGGGAAAAGTCAAAGTTCTGGGTCATATATTATTATTACTTAGTATGAATAAATGTGTAGAAATTATGACATTAATTTTGTTTCACAATAGAATTAACCAAGTGGTAGAGAGATAATATCAAAATTAAAATTTCCTACTAGAAAATAATCCTTAGTCTTTTCAATCTGGAATTGTGAAAGGGCAAAAGCACCCGTCCTGCCATACATTAGTGTGGATTCATGACACACAGTATTATTTGCATTTTTCTTAATCCAGTCAGGCAGTTTGTGCATAGTTAATGTCTCACTTCCATTTCCATGCCTGTGAGCAACCAGGGCCTACCAGTTACACACAGGAACAGGATGTCTTATGCATATGAAATATGTACCCAAAGACGAAAGTTTTGATGAAAACTTGGAAAACAAATATTCATCTCATTGGAATACAATTTGTGAATTTTTCAGCAGTTTCATGAAAAACCACAAACTATTTGAGTAAAATAAATGAGCAATTTCACACAGCTTTAGTTTGCTGCCTCTTGTTTCCTGTTTTGCTCCGTTATGCATCAGAGAGAATCTTATAAAAAACATTACTGACCTAGCTCTTTCTAAAAGTGGTTTTGTCATCCTTCAAGTCCTTAAAGAATAAGATGAAAGAAAAAATATGGAAGATTTTGCATTGAGGAAAATGAAAGTTGAAAAGCACAAGGCAGACCAGGGAAGCTGGACACGGCAGACTCTGATAGACACTCAACAGCTAATGAACGTTTCAAAATGGAACCTCCATAAAAAGAAAGTCTGCTTGAGTGGAAAAAGGAAAAAGATTAGAAAATAATTTGTAGAAGAAATAGAGCCGATTTGGAGCTCCTACAATATATAAAGGAGGTTTACAGCCTGTGCAATCCGTAACTGAATTGATAAAGGCATTACTTGACATAATATTTAAGCTAACACTGAAAAATGAAAATGCATTATATCCTAATGAAATTTGA
The DNA here is from genome assembly GCA_036365145.1 of Orientallactaga sibirica. NCBI lineage: Eukaryota > Metazoa > Chordata > Mammalia > Rodentia > Dipodidae > Orientallactaga > Orientallactaga sibirica. The sequence continues at coordinate 51,916 of JAEOAD010000041.1, forward strand.
GTATATGTTCAAAATTCAATGGTAAAATAGGCTTTAGCTCATCTGTCAGAATTTCTTTTTCAAAAACTACTTTTAAAGTGCACTTTTCTGTTTCTAGAGGAGAACAGTAGAGTTTCCAGAGGGCTTGAAAGTTAACTTTTGTTTCCTCCTGCAAATATCAAAGATACTCTCTTTGACAAAAAGAATTGCTGCAGATGAACTACACTTTATATTCCATCAGGAAAATGGCAAAAGAAGAATTTTTCACCTTTAACCTCTCTTTTATTTCTATACTTGATCTTAGCCAAAAGGCTGAGAAGCGATCCTCTCTTTTCATTTAAATGATGTTAGGTTGTGGTAATTTCTCAGTACTGAGGGTCTATATTGAAATCCACATGTATCAAATCTATTCTAAAGAGTTGGAAAAATCAGATTCTGTTTCTCAATAAATGGGAAAAAAAGCCCAGGCTTACTGTCTGCTACAATGTGAATATGAAATCCCTACCCCACTGCTACCCAGAGTCTTGTGGTTAAACATTTGGTCCCTAAAATGTGATGCCATTTGGGGAGGTTGTGGAACCTTTGGCAGGTGGATCCTCACTGGAAGAGGTGAGTTTCTAGGGGCGACCTTAATGTGTATAGCACAGCTTCACTTCCTGTCCTTGCTCTGCTTCCTCTTCTGTGAACGTGAAGAAAGGTGAGTTTTCCCAGAACCATCTTATTGTTGTCATGGGGCAGGCTGCTCAAACAGTGAGCCAAAATAAACCACTCCTGCCTTAAGTTTCTTCCTGTCAGGTATTTGGTCACAGTGACCAGGAAAGTAATGCATGCATACTTATTTTCCAACAATTAACTCTAAAAGAAAAGAATAGTAATCAAAAGATAGTATGGCACTAGAGTACTGGTCTAATATGATAATACATCTATTGTAAAGCATCATTTCCCGAAAGGTTTTACATTTGGGGTTCTACATAGACTGCTAATTAAAGGTCTATTGTCTAAAATGTGACTTCATTTCAGTAGGCCATATGGAAAACATGGATTTACTAAAATAAGTAGTGCATTTTGGCATATTGACTTTTTCTGATGTTAATGACATTTTCCCATTTTTGGTACTTGTTTTGGCCATATGAATTGCTACTCCAATGGTGCAGATATAGGATACAGACCCACTTTAAGGGGTAGTTTTAGTAATAAGATGTTCAATGTATCTAGTGCTCATCTTATTACTATGTACCATGCACTTATCCATCCTCTCAAAGTTAAAAATTAATAATTCACATGATAATGTTGTGAGCTCTGATTGGTTTTATTTTCCAGATTTAAACCCAGAGGTCCAGGAGGCTCACTGACTCATACTGGACACACAACAAACAATGACCGGTCCGAACAGTAAACACAGGCTGAGCAGATTTTCCTTTCACCATCTATTAGGAGGGATACTTTTGCTGGGTAGAGTAGCTTGTGTTGGAAGCCAAAGTTTTTTATACTTCCAGGCCCTTCTGGCTTCCAGGGTATCCATTGAGAAACCTGATGTAATTCTCACGGGATTGCCTTTGTATGTTGTGAGTTGTTTTTCTCTTTCTGCTTTCATTATTTTACTTTAATTATTTTATTTTATTTTATTTTATTTTATTTTATTTTATTTTATTTTATTTATTTTATTTTATTTTATTTTTTTGGTTTCTTGAGGTAAGGTTTCACTCTAGTCCAGGCTGACCTGGAACTCACTATATAATCTCAGGGTGGCCTTGAACTCACACTGATCATCCTACCTCTTCCTCCTAAGTGCTGGGATTAAAGGCATGCACCACCATGCCTAGCTTTTTGCTGCTTGTAACACTCTCTTTGTTTTCATTTTTCAGTTTTAACTATGATGTGTCTGTAGAGTTTCTACTTTGGTCCTGTCTCTTTGGTCTTCTGCAGATTTCTTGTATCTGGATGGGAATCTTTTTTGAGAATTTTGGAAAATTTTCCTTCAATTTTTTTTTTTTTTTTTTTTTGAATATGCTCTCTATTCCTCTGGCCCAGATTTCCTCTCTTTCTGGTATACTCATTATCTGGATGTTTGGTCATTTTAGGGTGTCCCACAGTTTTCTCATATTCTGTTCAGTTGATTTTTGAACTTAGAAAAGATTTTGGACTTCCAATCAATTCTTTTGTCTTGTCTTCCAGGTCAGAGGTTCTGTCTTCCACATGAGTAACTATGTTGGTAGGAATTCCAGAGAGATTTTTATTTCTATTTGATTTTTGTGTTCTGTTGTATTGTTTTGTATCATGTCCATCTCTTTTTGATGTACAATTTCAATTTGAGTTCTGATTTTCTTGATTCTTCCTAGAATTCATTCTTGCATCTTATCAAGTCTTCCTTAAGCTTAATCAACTGGTTGTTGAGATCTTCAATTTCTTGACCCATCTTCAATTTATTCATGTCTCTTTGTGGGTTCCAACATTTTCTTCAATCAAGTTAAGCCTACTGTCAAAAGCTGAACACTCTATAGACTATTCTGTTCAATTTTATTGATACAATTGTTTGTTCTTTGATGATTTGCTTTCAATTCAGATTTTTTTTTTTTTTGATCAGGGTCTCATTGGTTGTTTTGTTTTCATTCTGTTGATTTCCCTATGATTATTTTGGAGGCTTCCATTGTAGGACTAGGCATCCTTGGTGGAGTTCTCTTAGTTTTCTGACTTTCATTGGCTTTTTTATGTTGTTGTCTACACATTTTAGGAAGACTATTTTATTGAGGAGCCAAGTTTTTGTCCTTTGGCCCATGGCAGGTGAACAGGGATGTTGGTATCTAGTGGCCCACCAGGATACCAGAGCAAAAGGCCTGTTTCCATAGCTCACACAGATTTTAGGCCTCCCCAAATAAGAAAAAATGGTACCTACCTGGACCATGGGCCTGGGAAGAGCCGGGAACTGGTTTCTGGCCTACTGACTGTGAGCTGCACCTGTTCCACACAGTCTGGCCCAGGGAACCCAGACCAGGCAGCTGGGAGGAGCCAGGAAACAGGGATCTGGTCTGCACACTCCACACTGCTATGCTTGCCCTCACACATACTGGCACAGGGAACCCAGACCACTGAACTGGGGGGAACCAGGAGCCAGGGGTCTGGCCTGTTCAGTCTTCTCTGCAAGCAAACAGACAGAAGCAGGGAACCCAGACCAAGAAGCTGGGGGATTAGGATAAGTTTTTTATTTCTGCAAAATATGTTAGTTTTGATTCTTTGATTGGGTGTGACTTTATACATGTAAGACAAGCTGTCTTCCATTGAGCGATACCCCCAACTCTCTCTAATACTCTATACACTTAATAACAGCAATAATAAACATTATCTTTATAATAATAAAACAATTTGTCTCAGACCTGGGCATTTGAAGAATAACCATCTTTTCCAGTTCTCATTCTGTCTTCAGGCAGGAGCATAGTTTCTCCAGTCTCTCAGTCCCAAGGTCTCAAACATTTTCCCCTTGTGTGTGACTCTCGGCATCTGCCTATGGAACTACAGCCCTGCTGAGATGGATTAGGAACAAGGTAACTTTTTCTGGTAGGTAGTCAGCTAAAAGACTAACCCACAGAAACAGAGGTGCAGCTCTCTGGGCCCTAGAAAAACTTGAACTCCAACCTGATTCAGCCTCATCCAATATGGCTGTAAGCAGCAGCATCCAAAGCATCTTCCTTGTCTTCCTAAATTTCTTCAGGGCTCGGCACTCATGGGTCCTGCCTTCCTGAGTCAGGCATTTTCTCCCCACTTGGTGATAAAAGTCAAGTTGTATCTTCAAACAAATCTTATTTAAATTTGATGAAGCACCTAAGTTATATGATTTTCCCTTAAAAACTTCTTTAGTTCCTGAATCTATTGTAAACCAAATCAAAAATGTAACTTATTTAATAAAGTTAGGGGGATACAGTCTAATTATCTATGTAACAAAGTACTGTTCTGGGAATATTTATATTGTAATCCCATCTGCTTATAATTTTCAGGAAAAAAAACAGAGCACCTCAACTCACCACTCAACTCACAGTCACTCCTCTCACTAGACTATAGATATCTTCAAAGTGTAGAAAATGCTGACAAGTTAGATATTGAGAAAATCCTTGCGGGTACAATTATAGTGATTCTTGCCATGTATCATTTAAATAAAAACACTTCTACACAATCTTCCAGGTAAGCAGTCTTGGTACAAGACAGTCTGAATCCTCAAAATGTGTTCCCTGCATTCTCCTTCCTTCTGTCCATTCCATCACAAAGAAACATGCTCTCCATGAGTTCACATAGATACTTTAAAAACTCAATAATAAAGAGCTGCTTGGATATTAAATTTTCTTTAGATAATGAAAGTTTACTTTATTGAGTAAAATGCAATGAAATATTTTATTAGATGAGCCAAATTTTATATTAGATTCATCGTACCTCTTAAATGGATTTAATTTTGAAAATGCTATATTAAATGTGATCTCTATAAATAAAATAAGATCAAGCATTTATGGTCTATCTTAACTTTCATGAGAGAAAACACTTTACAAGATGGTTTTGTCTAATTCTAATTATGACCAAATCTATATGCTATATTTTACAAAATACTTGCTAAAAACATTTCCCATCTAATTTAATTACTAATTATTTACAAGTATAAATGGTAACTATTTCTTGAAGTAAATAGTTTTGATTATTGCTTAGTGTTTTGTAGACTTATAGCAAAACTAATAAGAAACATATTTTTTCAATATTTCAAAATAATGTTTAACAGTCCCTAAATGAAGGTTGTTTACAATTTGATAAATTTAATTCAAAAGTACTATAGTGTGTTCATCCTTGCCTGCATCTTCCATAGGGAACTTCTGGTGTGGGGTAATGCCACTGCCTTAGAGGAAATGCACCTGCAGCTCATGTCATCTTAGTGACCCTTTGTCTACCTGCAGTGCAACCTTGTCCCTACCTGCTAAGTGGAGTACCTTGTAATAAGCTGTGATATTTCCTTTTTCCCTGTGCAGTTAATAATTTGCCATTCACTAGTTCTCCAATTTTTATTTTAAAACTTTCTAGTATTTGTTCCTTATTTCTCTTTCAACTGCCACTATTCAAGCCAGACTCATAGATTAAATTACTGCAATAGCTTCCTGATTAGTTTTCCTCTCCAGCCTTCCCCTCTCATTTATTCCTGTACTCAATGACATAGTAACATTTCTAAATTACTATTTTCATCATGTTATTTCTCTGGGCAAAATTTTTTCAGGTTGTCCTTGTGGGATAAAATCCAAATTCCTCAGTCTGGTATGAAATTTTCTCCACCATCTGAACCTGTGTGCTTATTTCATGAATATTTGTTTAGAGTGGACTTTGTGTTTAACATTCTTGTCTTATATAATTCAAAATACCTTAAAATATTTCATGTTCCTGTTGGAGATTTGTGAACATATTTAAGTTAAATAGCAGGTGGATATTAATATAAGATTTCTTAAAAGGTATTTTGTGTATGCTTTTTATGTATAAATATACTTACAAATATCACATATTGCAGTTAAAATGTACATGTAGAAATGCTTTATTTTAATTCACCTCACTAGTTATTAAACATTCAGACACATAAATTTTAAAAAAGAAAAGGAATATCATCTAAACTTTATCATCTAAAATACTTTGTGTAATAGTCTTGAGAGATAAAGCAGAATCCAAATATATTAGATGTGTGGATTGATATTCTGCTAAAAGAAATATACTTTATTTATTTTTTTCCCACACCTATGATCTATTGTGGGTATCACCATATGTGTACTCCATCCTAAATATTTCTTATACCTGAAATGGGATATCTATAAGTAAGTCTGCTTACTCATCTCCCTAAAAGTAAGAGGAATTCCAAGTTATGAATGTGTACATGTAAATGAAATGATCCCCTACTTTATCTATAAATCTTTTCTCCTCTGTTCTCTAGACTTCTTGTGACCTATTATGATATCTGTGAAAGTCCCCTGATGGCTTGGTGGCCAATATGGAATAAGACAGAGCAGCTTCATATTTTTTATGTTTAAGAAATCAACTGCATTTTGTTTTCATTGAAACTCATTTTTAAAATGTTTTATCTGTTTGTTTTCTTTTTGTTGCTCCTGGAGCATCTTAACCACTCTAACAGTTAAACTTGGCATTGAATGAAGAGTCTCATGCTGGTTGTTACACCATCATTTTGTACTAAAGAAAGTACACTAGAATCATTTCTACCACCTAAGTTTCCCACTACTTGTTTTCAGGGTGGCTTCATTCGTTTGTTTATTTTCTCTTTTGAGATCTTTTGGATCTAAAGTATTTGAGTGAAGAGGCCTTCAATTTATTCACTTTCTCCTAATATTGTGCCTGATACATAATATATGCTCATGAAACAGAATAGTGGAATGGTTGAAAGAAAAAAAAAAAAACAATGTATTTTATAGGAGTTATAAGTTTTATAGCTCTGTAACTTGGGAAGAACTGGAGCAAATTCTTGCTGTACATGGATGTTTTCTCTACAAATGTCTGGCTAAGAGCAGACAGTATATGTAGCTTTACCACAGAAGGACATGCATGTTAATATATGTCATTGGAGCCCTTATAGCAGGAAATATCAGAAATCACTTTATGCAGTTGGTGTTATATTTATTTTACCAGTAAGGACTCAAAGGTTCAGAGATCTTCAATGGCATCAGTAGATCCCATAGCTGACCATGAATTTGAATCTACACACCTCCTTTACACTTATTTCCTTTTCACAAAATGACAATAGTAGACATGACTTCATGAGGATACTGGGTATTAGTTGATCCATAAAGAAGGAACCAAATGTTTCCACTTTATATACATCCTTTTGCTTCTCCTAAATGTTCCCTCTAAACAACTGCTTTAGGACTCTTCCCTTTTTTGTGGGACATATATTTTCATTCACATGTTTCTGATATTATTTATATCATTCACTTTAAACATGGTTCCTATATGCCATTTCTTGGTTCAAGGCCTTACAGAAACATTCAGTCTCCCATCTCTACTCTATGCATGTTCCAGTGAACTTTATTTCATACCTGTTCTGGTCTTATTGTTTTTTTTTTTTTTTGGTCAATTGTAAATTTAAGTAACTTTTTTCTCTTAAAAATCTTTATAATAATCCTTTCGAAATCATGAGTATCTTCCTCAAATCTTCAGATAGAGTATATAATTCTTACCTGTCCTGCTAATTTGCATGGCTAAACCCTCTAGTTTCTGCTCACCTTTGCTCCTAGTGTTCCTGCCTACTCATGATCAGTCCTTATCCCATTTCTTTTTCATGACATCCTGTATTATATAAACATGGTAGGAATGTTTGAAACTGTCTTCCTTTTGTATTTCACAGTTTTTCCCCTCACTTAAACCTACTTAGATATTATTTCATTTCCTTGATTCCTTCCCAAATTTACTTACTCTCTTTTATACTCTGTATTCCATCTCTTCTCAGGATAACTCTTCTGAGAATTTGTACAAACCATGGTACACTTTTATTTTTCCAGTAAAAGACACCTTGTTTTCTGTCCTTATCCAAGGGTTTTGTTTCTAAATTAGCTGTCATATCCTTAAAATACCTAACAATTGCTTATTTTTGAACAGTTTAGAATCAGTAAACGGTCTATCAGTCACATGCTTAAGATCAAACAGAAATTTTAAATGAGGGCTATATTTGCATATAATAATAGTAGTTAAAACTAAAAATTAGTTTTGAATGCAATACATAGATATGATATATGTTAAGAGGAAAATACCCAGAATTCTAAATGTATCTCATGATTTGAATGTCTATTTAACAACAACAAAATCCCTCAAATACCTACATGTTTGAATGATCCCAAGTGCACATTAATATTTAGGAAAAGCAAATCCTAACTTTAACCCATTTTTAAAACATTTTTGATATTATTTTCATTTATTTATTTGAGACAGAGAGTGAGAGAGAGTGAGAATAGGCATGCTAGGGCCTCTAGCCACTGCAAACAAACTCCAGATGCATGTGCCACCATGTGCATCTGGCTTACGTGGGACCTGAAGAATTGAACTTGGGTCCTTAGGCTTCACAGGCATGTGCCTTAACTGCTAATCCATCTCTCTAGCCTTATTTAACCCATTTTTAAAAGTGTTTCTTAAGGAAATAGTAGGACACAGTTTCTAACTGATTATAATGTTATGTGTCATTTATGTCATTATTTGTATAACAAAAGCATTGAGTTAATTGTTATTCATGTGAATAAATTTCATATTATATAGTGAGTAGCTTAATAAATTTTTACATTCTTAACATAAAAGGACCATAATTTAGCTAAATAGCTATTTTTAAATATCTATTTGTCTTCGAAATATTTCATACTTGAGTGATCTTGTTCATGTTTATTTAATGCTAAGCTGGTGATTGTCAACTTCAGCTGTCAATAGCAGTTTAGTGCATATAAAATAATTCAAATGCCTAAATACACAAACAAATATTCCTCGCATGATAAAATGATGCACAGAGTAAAAATATGTTCACAGTATATGTGAAATCAAAATGGTATGTGAATCTGTGGTGTCTTTAAGACCAGTGGAGCCTCCCTCAGTTCTTGGTTTGGCAGTAACTCTGGACTGAAGGTGCTGGAAGCTCATGGCCACAAGGAATACCCACTGAGTAGCCTCTTGGTTTTTATTTTATGAATTTCATGAATAACATTCATAGACAATAGATGGTTAAGTTTAGGAAGATTTTATTATAGAGCTAATAGAAATAGCAATTATGTAGCTGAAGAGAGCATCTGCCCACAAGGTTTTTCTCAAAATTGGGAAAGCCTAACTAGAGACTGAGATGGGGGCTTTTATTAGAATTTACTGGGTGAAGACTCTGTTGGTCAGTCAAGGCCCTACCTAAGGTGTCCAGGTGCCACCATGTTTCAGGGAAAAGAAGTGATCTCATCTTTTATTTTCTAGGAAAAGAAGAGTTAAAAAAAAAAAAAAAGTTACCCCATTACTTTCCTGGGGAAGCTGCATGCACTACTTTAGGGAGAATGAGAAATGGAAGAACCAGGTTCTCTCATCACAGGCTCCAGGAGATTGCTTGCTTTTACTTTCATGGGCCCTGTTACCACTCAGTATATTTAAGTGGCTTAGGGTGTGCATCAAAGAATCACTGGCATATGAAGATAGGCATAAGAGTTCTTGTTTTATTTTGAAAAGGTAAAATCCGTTTTACAGTGTGCTTGATATTTTACCTTCTTCTACTGCTTTTTCATGCTTACAGATATATTATTTTTCCAGTCTTTTGTGTATAGAGTAATGAAGATGTGCTCAACATCACCATAACTGTCCTGTACCCACTTAGATTTCTGGCCTCATTGTGGAGAGTGAACATTTTTGAGGCTTGTGTTGACCAGAACTTTCCAAGGCTGACATAATCTAGAATGCCTCAAAACAATTTTCAACTCAGCTTGCCTATTTCTTCCTACAAATGAAAAAGCAATTCACCATTCAGACCTGTACTTTGGACACTGTAAATATAATTCATAAAGATGCAACAATTATAAATACTATTGGCTAGCTAATTTTTTTCAAGAACAAAATAGATCTAAATGTAACTAAGTTTATATTTTATACCTTATAAAATTAACCTTTTAATCAACCATTGTAAAGGAATATAAAGTTATATAGGATAATCCACACATTTCTATGGTAATGAAGAATAAATATGCTTGGTAGACATTTTTCCTCCAGTGGGTGAGGGTGCTGAGCTGATCTACTGCAGTTACTTTAATTTTGACTGTTCTTTGGCAAATAAACAAAACCTAAATGTATACAGATACCTCTCTTTGCTGAGCAATTTCACTGTAGCCTATAATTGCATCGCTATTAGTGATAAATTCTGATTTACAGCTTAATTGGCCAGAAGTGAATACAGCCTCAAGGTCATTGCAATAAAGATAGCAGGAACTTTAGGGAGGTACATAAGTTAAGCCAGAAATTGTCTGGTGCACTGAATGGAGAAGTTGTGTTTAAAATATTGGAATACAACATGGGCCCATATTGTGCGGTGCTGACTCCGTACATATAACATAAAAGGTCAATTTCAAGTGCTCACAGAGGTCCTACAATAAAATATTTTATATTTAACAACAAGACTCTGCTGCTTTTTCCCTACAAGGGAAGCCAATAATTACATGATGCCAAAAGGGATTAAAAATGGGCCAATTAAAGCCTCCAGGAAAGTTAAGCTTTAAAAGAAGTGCAACAGAAAATTGGAGTGAAAAGAAGCAAGAATGTAAGAATGTCAGGAACCAGGAATTGCATATGGAGCTGATGCATTTGGGATGGCCAGTTTTTTTCTCCATAAAATTCAATAGAAAGCTCAGGTGGGGAGTGATTCTGAGTCATTGAGGAGAAAGAATAGCAACGATATTTACAGAGAACTATGACGTTCTCTATAATCAAATGTAGATTAAAATACATAAAAGACATCTTTACATTTACTTAAAAGCAGAAAGAAAGGAAGGGGAAATTATTGACCCATGGACAATTGATTTTTGAGGAATACCCAACACAAGTTAATTTGAGGCATGACTTTTAAGGGAGAAAATAACATTTACAATTATGTTAGAACAAAATACTCAAATGAGCCTGGTCCACAGAGACATGAACAAAGTGAGATCATATAAGCATTTTCAACTGCCCACACTTGAAGAAATGCAGGAAAGCTAACAAAACTTCGGGTATTAATAACTGTGTTGTCACCAGGGACTCTAACATATTTGCCTTGTTAAAGGGATCTTTAAAACTTCTTCAATAATATTTAAATTTGATTACAGTTATTAGATTACATATGCATTGTATACTAACAAGGCAATCAACATTTAATAAAGCACAGCCTCAGATATAGTCTCTTTTAATTGGCTTTATATATTTAAATTCTCATCAGCAGTTAAAAGAAAAGGGAAGAAATGTCCTAAAAGGAAGGGAAATTTGTTGACACTGAGTGAAGGCTAAGACCACATGTAAATGTTGATGCTCGTTTTCTTTAGGTATTGACATGTAATCCTGGTCAGAAGTCTTCAGGGAATGACAGTGTCATGGCAGAGAAAAAGAAACCATATCTGACATAAACTATCCATTGCAGGCTTTCATATCATGAATTGGTTTGCTTTCATGTACAGACTTTTTCTCCCTTGAGATGAACTACAGTCACCAAGGTTCCAGTAAGTCTGTGAAATTAGGAATTTATAAGAGATTATTCTTAGATTTGTATTTTCCCCTTCTGGTGTTCTTTTTCATCATAAGCACTAGCTATTAGAGGCTCAAGAGAGCCACAAAATCTCATTTTAAGTAAATTTATAGGCAGGCAAGGGCTTGTTGTAGTCCAATACATGTAAGAAACATAGACAACTAAGGGCAGTTGCCTCTGTTTAGACTTTGCTGGGACCTATATTTTAGGTAGCCCAGGAATACTCTGTAAGTCATTACTACCGCCTAACAGAATTTTAGGAAGAATACAACTTTCAAAGACAATTATTAAGAAATAAAAGTCAACTATATCAAGTGCAAGGAGAAAGATTAACAGAAAGATCAGTCTAACAGGAAGTAAGTCAGAAAAACAATGATGGCAATAGAGATATAATTGATCATGCATAAGTAGTTACATGAAAGTATTTGAAGATAAAACTTGACCTTAGGCCTATTTTTCACATTCGTACTGAGGTTTGTAATGCCATCTTGACTCAAGAGAAGGGACATGGGTGATGATCAAGGTAGAGTTTCAAAGTATATGATGTTTTCTGAAAGCCCTGCATATTTCTTTTTGTTTTTTATTGACAACTTCTATACTTACATACAAAAATGCATGATATTTCTCTCCCCTGTCCCCATTCCCCTTTAGAACTCCAATCTCTGTTGTAACCCTCCCTCTTTCCATTAGTCTCTCTTTTAATTTGATGTCATCATCTTTTTCTTCTATTATGAGGATCTTGCATAGGTATTGCTAGGCACTGCAAGGTCATGGATATTGAGGCCAATTTCTGTCTGGGCAGCTGCATTGTAAGGAGTCATAACCTTCCTTTGGCTCTTCCATTCTATCCACCCCCTCTTCCGCAATGGTCCCTGAGCCTTGGAGGGTGTGACAGAGGTGTTTCAGTGCTGGGAACTCCTCCATCCCTTCTTCTCAGCACTATGTTGCCTTTTGGGTCATCCCAGTGGTCATCACCATCTGAAAGAGAAGCTCCTCTAAAGCCAGAAGTGAGAGTAGCATTAATATGTGAATATGAACATTAAGCATAGTGCTTTCAGGGCAGTTTGGTGGGAATAATATATACATTTAACCAGATAAGAGCAGGCTTTATACCCCTAAGGCTCATGACCTCCCCTGCTATAGACTTTTGCTTAGGTTTTTCAGTACAAGGTATGTATTCCCTCCCATAGAGAGGGCCTTCAGTCCAATAAGGGAGCAGTTGGTTATGCCAAGAGCAGACATGCCACTATTGCACCTATTCAGTCATTGGGCCTGTATGGCCAAACTTAAATTTTTAGTGTCCATTTTTTTCACTGCTGATGACTTCTGTCTCCCATAGGGCTGTATGCAGTGCAGCTGTTTTCCAGCTTTCAGTTGGCTGGTCTACAGGGAGAAGGTTTTGTGCTCAGCATCAACTTGCTTTCTCAGTGACCTTGCCTCTCAGGCGAGAGATGTCTTCAGAAATAGAGTCTTACCATCTGTTTCTCAAGGGCAACCAAGGGCTTTGACAATAGCCTTTAATGTTTTGGAGGCTACTGGGACCTCCCTGGCCAACAACTCACTGGAAGGTATCCCATCCCAGGCACTGAAAATTTTCTAGAAACAGTTTACAGCTTCTGGATGTGCCATTATTCAAAAAAGTAGGTTATATAAGTCTTATTCACACTATCTTGAATTTTGATTGACCCTCCCCCTGCCCTTCTTTTATACATTCTCTTCCCATGTCCCTGCTTAGGCCATTCCCCTCCCTGTAATCTGTTCCTCTACTTACATATGTGCAATACCATACACTTAAGTCCTTCCCTCTCTTGTCTCCTTCATAGCCTTTTACCAGCTTACTGGTTTCTGGTACCTATTTTTGGTTCCAGTTCACACATAAGTCTATACATTTGTAGCTATGTACATATGAGAGAGAACAGGTGATGTTTGGCTTTCTGAGGCTGGGTTACCTCACTTAATATAATCCTTTCCAGATCCATCCATTTCCCTGCAAATTTCATAATTTCATTTTTCTTTACCACTGAATAGAACTCCATTGTGTAAATGTACCATATCTTTATTATTCATTCATCTGTGGAGGGACATCAGGCTGGTTCCATTTCTGAGCTATTATGAATAGAGCAGCAATAAACATGGTTGCGTAAGTATCTCTAAGGTAGTGAGAAGAGTCCTCCGGATACGTGCCCAGGAGTGATATAGCTGGATCATATGGTAAATCTATTTTTAGCTGTCTCAAGAACCTCCACACTGATTTCCACAATGACTGGACCAGATTACATTCCCACCAACAGTGTAGAAGTGTTCCTTTTTTTCTGCATCCACGCCAACACTTATTGTCATTTGTTTTCTTGATGGTAGCCATTCTGACAGGAGTGAAATGGAATCTCAAAGTGATTTTAATTTGCATTTCCCTGATGGCTAAGGATGTGGAACATTTTTTTAGATGTTTATATGCCATCTGTATTTCATCTTCTGAGAGCTCTCTATTTAGTTCCATAGCCCATTTTTTAACTAGGTTGTTTGATTTCTTATTCTGTTTTTTGACTTCTTTGTATATTCTGGATATTAATCCTCTGTCAGATATATAGCTGGCAAAGATTTTCTCCCATTATGTAGGTTGTCTCTTTGTTCTATTAATAGTGTCCTTTGCTGTACAAAAGCTTTGTAATTTCATGAAGTCCCAGTGGTTGATTAGTGGTTTTATTCCCTGAGCAATTGGGGTTATATTCAGAAAGTCCTTGCCTATGCCAATATGTTGAAGGGTTTCCCCTACCTTTTCCTCTAGCAGTTTCAGAGTTTCAGGTCTGATATTATGGTCCCTGATCCATTTGGACGTGACTCTTGTGCATGGAGAGAGACAAGGATCTATTTTTATCCTTTTACATACAGATGTCCAGTTTTCCTAGCACCACTTGTTAAAGAAGCCCTACATGTTTCTATACAATTTTCCCCTCCCAGAAATTGAACAGATGTGTATGGTGAGAGAAAGTCTAGTGTTATGAATTTGAATAGTCTCCATAGTACACCAACCATGTGACATTGAAGCTGGCATATAATCTCTTTGAGATTAAATTTTCTCCCCTGTTCTATGGAGTTCATAATATCTCTGCAGTTAGATTATTTCAAAGTCTCTCATTATGAATACACATTGTGGTTTTATACCTATTCCCTCTTATGTGATATTTTATATTTAATGTGCATATCTGGCTCGTTTGCTTTTCTCTTCAAAGTCATTCAATTTGAAGCACTTTGTCATTATGGTGACAACAAGAGTGCTGCTATGCCTTGGGTGTAGTTTGAGTGAGCATGGGTCTGTGCATGGGAAACTTGTTCCTCATGGTAGTAGAAATGAGAGTTAGTGGAACCTTTTAGGAAAGGAGCTTCTTGGGTCATTGAAGGTGTTTTTCTATGAAGGATCTAAGGTAGTTGTGATGTTTAATATTTATTGTCAATTTGACGAGATCTAGAATCACCTAGGATACAAAACTCTGGTGATGTTTGTGAGAAAGTTTATTGTTTAACTGAGGTGGGAAAACTCATCCTAATTATGGGCTGCACCATTCCAAGGGCTGGGATTCTGGACTGAATAAAGAAGAGAAAGCAAGCAGAATGCCAGCAAAAGGGATTTGCATAAGGCTTCTTTTATAGATTATAATGATTTTATGAAAACCATATGAGATACAGGAGTTTAACCAATTCTTATTAGTCTTCAAGTTCCATTAAGTTGAGGATTCTATTTCACTTGCTGTCACATATCCCTTACAAACCACAAATCCTGGAACATGGCAGTCACTGACCAAATAGCTGTTAAAAAATATGTTTAATATCTACTGCATACATAACATGGGTCAAGAAAAGAGGCAAGAAAGAAAAAAAAAAAGACAAGAAAAAAAGGCATAAAAAACACTACAGAGTTTCCATTGCAGCTTAGATTCCTGAGGATCGGTATGCTAATTCACAGAAATGGGAACCAGAGCTCTGATGAGTTTACCTTTCATTGTTACCTTCTGTTGACAGTGGACCTTCCAAGGTAGTGGATCAAGGAAGAGAGAGGCAAACCCATTTCTGCTTCTGTTTCAGCACTTGCAACACTCCTAACAAGGAGGAGTTCAGGTGTTTCAGGTAAGAAGAAGGGGGAGGGGGAGGCAGAGGAAAGTAGGGAAGGAGGGGGAGAATGCTAGAGGTAACAGAAAGTACCAGAGTAGGAATGCAGAGGATACCTAATTACAAGGTAAACAATCTTTTTAAGGTTCTTAAACTATGACTAAACTTGCAAAGGAAAGGCAGTTACTAATTGTCTTGCAAAGTTAATTCTTACTGTGTACCTAGGTCAATCTCAGTTGGGCATTTTAATGAGCAATAAGGGAATTACCATGATCTTTTCACATACTGATTAATTCTTGAAAAGTGTATTTAAAGTATTATAAGCAATTATTTTAACATATTGGAAATTAATTTTGTAAAAAAAAGGTTTTATCTTATCAAGGTAGTTTTTGAGTTTTTCATGGGAATTGCACTAGGTTTAGAGGCTGGGTTTGAAAGTCAGACTTATCAAATTCTTTATTTCCTATCCCAGAAAATGTCCATGCTATAAAACTCAATGATGCTCATTTCCCTTTTTTGTTCTTTAAAAGAACAGGGCTGTCTCATCACACAATGCATCAAAGTTGTCTTAGGAATTAGCATTTTCTGTGTTTTTTTTTTTTTATCTAAAAATTTGTATCTATTTTTTGATGACCAATTTAATTAAATAAAAACCATCTTAAATGCAATATAAAAAGACAAACAAACAGCATCTAGAGATGGTTAATAGTTATAAAGGAGTTGTTACTTCATTTGACATTAAGTGGCATAGCCATTTAGTCATTGTCATCCACAGAATTGGAAACTTATTTTCTTTTTCATTTTATTAGGTATATTATTTATAGAACATAATGCATTTTCGTATGGCATTTTCATTCACTTTTGTAAGTTGTGAAACACTTTTCTTGCTTTTAACTATGTAATCAGAAAATTATGCTAAAACTTGCTAAATAAACCAACTTTTGGGGGGGCAGAACACGTTTAGTTAAAGCTGCTTACATGGTGCATGGGTGAGGGTTGTTTACAGGAGCATGAGCAATTTAGCAAGGGCTGCAGCACTGAAGAAAATGTCTTTCCCCCATCTCATTAGGGAACGGTGATAGGCCCAATCTTGTGCAAGTCCTTTGCACATAACCACCGCTGATAAGAATATGAAACAGTAGCCATATCATGTAGGGATAGTACTCACCACTAACACTCCATCCTTTCCTTCAGCTTTTACATTATTTCTGCCCCTTCTTCCCCAGTGTTCCCTGAGCCATGCTGGAAGTGATAGAGTTGCCCCATGCAGTGCCTGGCACTCACTAGTCACTTATTCTCAGTATGTTGATAAGCTTTGAGTCTCTCCAGTAACTGCTGCCCACTGCAAACAGAAACATCTCTGGGCAAAGCTGAGAGCTGCACTAATCTATGGGCATAAACACAACTATTTAGACAGCAATTTGGTGAATGTATTATGTTCATTTAGGAAAAGAACAGAGATAGTTTCCCTGCCTATGACTTCACCAGCTTTGGGTTTTTGACCATGTTTACAGTGCCAGGCATGAATTCTCTCCTAGGGAATAGCCATCAATTCCAAACAAAAAGTAGTTGGTTACCTTATAATAGTCATGCCACTATTATGAAACTAGTAGCTCATCTTGCCAGCTCCATAGTGGTGCACACAATCCTAAACTCAGTCAGACTATTGATGACATTTCTCCACATGCAGTCTGCCTAGCACCTTCTCACACTATATGGTTCAATTGCCTTCTTGTTGCAAGGACAAAATACCTGACAAAAATCAGGCAAGGAATGTGGATTTACACAAAACAATGCCAGGTTACTGTCCATCATGGAGGGGAAGGCAAAGCAGCATGAGCTTGATGCAGTAGGTCACATTCAGTCCCACAACCCATTTTTTTATAATTTATTTTTTATTTATATTATTCTGATTTTACATTCATAGTGTTGACTCCATTATCCTGCTCCCTGTCCTCCCTCTTCCAAAGGGACCCTCATCAATGGGGAATGTGGGTCATGCATTGTGGGGGTAGTCAAGAGTTCTGGGGGATAGGCCAAGTCTCTGTGCATAATACCCAACTTGTGGTTCTGACATTCTTTCCGCCTCTTCTTCCACGAATTTCCCTGATGAGGTTTTGGGAGCCTCTGTGTCTCTGGATATCTGGCTTAGTAGGAGTTGGATGTTCTCTGTGTTTATCTCCTTCAGCCTTTTTTTCTGTTGTGTTGTGATCACCAAGAATGCTGTATTCTACATAGCAGTAAGGAAAGATGAAATAAGGAAATTTGAAAAAAAAAATGGTCAAACATGGAACAGATCATCTTCAGTGAGCTCACCCAATCACAAAAAGATAATTGTCGCATGGTCTCATTTATCTGTCTCTCCTAACCTGAATCCACCTGAGATGCTGCCAAACCTAATAAACACTCTGAAGACCAGCCAATAGGGAGGGTGGGATGGAGGGAGGGTAAGGGTGGGAAGGAACGAGAGGGTGGGGGATACAAATAGGTACTGAAAAGGAAATGATACTATAAAACCCTTTATTCTGAACAACAGGCTAAAACATTGATCCTTCAGCAGGCCTGCAGAGGGAACACCCAGACCACAAGAACCTGGAGAGAACATCATGAAGATCAACCTTAATCTTTTCCTGCTTCACTCTCTCTCTCTCTCTCTCTCTCTCCCTCCTCTCTCTCCCTCTCCTCTCTATACTCACTTTCTCTTTTATATTAGCTATCTTTTTCTTCCCTCACCTTCCTAGGCACTGACTTATAACTCCCAGTGCCAGCACAGGGTTAATTTCCACAATGAGCTGTTGATCCGAGACATCTACAAAGTTTCCCAAAAAAGACAGATTTCTGTCAGAGTTCTTGATGACCCACCAAAAGTTAATGGTAAGACCCTACTCTCAAAGACAGCATACATGTATGAGACCAAACATGGAGAGACCTGGCCAGAATCTAGAAGAGGTTAGTCCCCAGACAGCTAGTCTAGTGCCAGAGAGTGCTACATGAGCAACTGGGGGATAATGGCTGACATCTGTCCAAACAACTTGCAGTCTAAGATACTCAGCAGGGAACAAACTGACGTAATGCTCAAACAAGTGCAGTAGTGGCACACAGCCATGGTGGGTCACCAAATGCTCTTGATTTGGCTAATAGATCCACTCAGTGGAATGGAACTCATTGCTGGAACTGGGAAATAAGTCAAAACGATGTACAAAAAATGAGCTCAGTCTCCAAGATACCACAAAATGTGGGCTAGAAGAGAGACTACACATAAATTCCTCCAAAATATCTATGGCCATCCCATCTATCTAGTACTAACTTCTCTCTCCATTGGAGAATTTGCTTATCTTTTTCAGGTGGACAAGGAACCTGAAGGGAGGATCAGCCAATCACACCTCATCAGGGCCCCAGGGGAAACCACAACCCATCTTTAAGGTGGGTCTTCCCACCTCAATTAACCTCATCAAAATCATTCCTCACAGGCATGCCCAGAGGCTGCTCACCTAATCCCTCAAAGGTAATTTAAGGTCCTACCACATTGACAATCAATATATACCATCATAGTATGAAAGCTAGCCAACAGAGAGGACACTTTCACTCAGTTCTAGCTTGATGTATTTGTGTTCTTCAACCAAAGCATGTGGTTTCTTCAACAGATATGTTTATGCTTATACACTGGGTTGTTGCTCTTGTTATTCTCCTCTTTGTTTCATTTGTTTTGTGCTTTTGAGATACTCTCTATGTAACCCAGACTGACGCAAATTTGCTATGTAGTTCAGAATAGCCTTATAATTGTCCTGATTTTGCCTCCTACATGCTGCTTCTTACAGACATGCATCACCAATCTATTGCCAGTGGGTTTTTTTCCTGAATTTCAGTCACTTATATAACTCAAATCAATCCTTACAGCCATAAGTCATCTGTGAATATTTAAATGGTATTTTTTCTATATTGATTCAGTCTTTTTTATTTTTTTATTTTTATTTTTATTTTTTTATTTATTTATTTATTTATTTATTTATTTATTTATTTATTTTTTGGTTTTGCGAGGTAGGGTCTCACTCTGGTCCAGGCTGACCTGGAATTAACTATGTAGTCTCAGGGTGGCCTCGAACTCTCAGTGATCCTCCTACCTCTGCCTCCCGAGTGCTGGGATTAAAGGCGTGCGCCACCACACCCGCCAATTCAGTCTTTTTTAAACTTGTCATTGACGTAAACTAAATGTTAGGTAATAAAGCAATTGATGTGTTAATTATCATACATTTATCAGGTATTAAAATAACTAAATAGAAATTCTTAAATAGGGGCTGGAGAGATGGCTTACTGATTAAGCCTAAGGACCCTGGTTTGAGGCTTGACTCCCCAGGGCCCATGTAAACCAGATGCACAAAGTGGCACATGCATCTGGAGTTTGTTTGCAGTGGCTGGAGGCCCTGGCACACCCATTCTCTTTCTATCTGCCTCTTTCTCTATCTCTGTCTGTTGCTGTCAAATAAATAAGTAAACAACAAAAAAGAAATTCTTAAATAAAATGAAAAGTAAATTTCAAGTGTTAAGTTACAAATAAATACAACATTTAAATATTACCTAAACTATTCTCCCATATCACCAGCAGAAAACATCCACAATTTGGGAAAACATCATGTGTTTTGTCTTCTGATAGGGATATAAGTTTGATCCATGGGTGAGAGTACATGGAGGAGGCATAAATTTTTGTAGCAGGTTCCATAGGAAATTCCATCCTAAAGACTACTGAAAATTGTCCTTTGAAATGTTGAAAGTACTAAGGATTTATATATGTTTCTGAATTTGTGTGTGTTCTACAATGAATATATTGCACAGAGTTGTTAGTGAAGCTGATTTGAACTGACATGAGAATGTTTCTTCTAACTATGTTAGTGTGTATGAACATATAAATGTGATACATCACTATATGCTGTCCCACATAAGTTATATACTTCCTTTGTGTAATCCTAGTAGATTTTTTTTCTGATACAGGTAAAGCTTCAAAAACTTCAGTTGTGGAAAAAGGAGGTGTACCCATAGGCAACTCCCTACACAATGTGTAAGAGTATGACTTATGACTGCTTAGAAGCAGCTGTATTTAATGAAAGTCTATAAAATTAAAATTCATTATAAATTTGCATACTATTTACTAAGATTATAGATATATAAACATAGGTGGTTTGGGCATCTTGCATATTAGTTCTCTAAATTTGACATTTTTGATAAAATGTTAACAAAAATATATATCACATACCATGATATATCCAAATATAAACTATATTTTGATACCTCCCACTTCAGGTAAAATTTAAACTGTTCTTTACTAAATGTGGCTATGCATAAGACAATTAATGATTCCCTAAGGATTATGTGACTGTATTTAAAATTTATCTTTTTTGATGAAAAGCTGCAAAGCAAATCAGGATTTAGAACTGACTAATGCATAGCTGTCATTCGGGAGTTTTGACAAATGTGAGCTCCTTTTGTGCACAAAGGTTATATGATGAGACTGGCACATTTTGCTGAGATCAGGGACCTGAGATAATGAGCTCGTAGTCTTGTCTCAGAAGACAGAGACAAACCACCAGTGAAGCACGTGCTTTAAGTTACTATTGGGGGTAAACTTTAAAAGAGATGGCATGACATAGAACAGGAGTTAACACTAAAATGGAAAAATCTGGGGAACCCGGAAGGTTTTGTGCTAAGAATGGTAACAGAATTAGGGGAAATGAAGGTAGTTCTTTATGTACTCTCTGACGTCACCCTCAAAACAGCTGTTAAGAAGAGAAATAAAGTTCAAGTGGGTGTTAATGCATAGGATGTCATAAAAGAGGAAAGAATTATTTGCTTAAGATCATTCTTATATATTTTAATATGAATATGAAACTTAACAGTATCAGGATGAAAATTCTTTGGGATTTGGGATTTTGCAGCTTCTAACAGTATAGTGATACACATGCATACTCTTTGCCAGTGTGGCCCACCCCCTCCACGTGCACCAGAAAAGCCAGTCTCAAATGTAAAGTATTTATGTTTCAGAGCTGAGAGGAGGCATGTAAACCAGTGTGCCTTAGCACACTTAGAAAATCATGAACAGTAAAACTGTTCCTAGCTTGAGGCTGGTTTCGGACATTTCTGTAAGTCAGATGAGGGGAGTTGTTATATTTTTAGAATAGAAGTGTCAATAAGGTCATTTTGAAGACATTAGTCTGACTTCCTATAATTTATTTATAAATTCACAATGTGGTTACTTATATACATATTCATATATTTTGCTTTTCCGCTGGAGTCTGTGTGTGACCCACACAAAGTCCTTGGTTCACTGTCTTAGAAAGGGAAATAACCTTTATATCTTACCCACAATGTGACTTTCCTGAGGACTGGATGTTTCTATATTCACAATGAAGCAATTTAAATAGAGGCAAAGATTTTTTTTTAGCTTGTGTGTGTAGGTGTCCACGTGTGTAAGTGTGGGCACGCACACACCATGGTGTGTATGGAGGTCAGAGGACAACTGTGTGTGTTGATCTTCAAGTCCTCATGCTCTACTTTGTTTGAAGCAGGGTTTTCTTTTTTTTTTTTTCTTTTCTTTTCTTTTCTTTTTTTATTTTATTTTATTTTATTTTATTTTATTTTATTTTATTTTATTTTATTTTATTTTATTTTATTTTATTTTATTTTATTTTATTTTATTTTCTTCTTTCCTTTCCTTTCCTTTCTTTTCTTTTTTAATGCTATATAAACCAGACTATCTGGTTCAAGGATTCCAGTGTTCACCACCTATCTTCTGCCTAAGGTCTCACAGTAGTAGGCCTGGATGATAGGTGCTTACTACCGCATCTGGCTTTTCTTAAGCTCTGGGGATCTGAATTCAGGTCATCACTCTAGTACAGCAAGTGCTTTAAGTTACTGAGTCATTTCCACAGACCAAGGCTATTTTTTTGTTTGTTTTTAGTTGTGTCTGTACTCTTTACTTAAGAACATATACCTGGGCACACGTGGAAGGACCAGCCTCTGTTATGTTATGGAAACTGAGGGATTAGTGGTGGTTTGATTCAGGTATCCCTCATAAACTTAGGTGTTCTGAATGCTAGGTTCCCATCTGATGGAGATTTGGGGATTAACAACTCCAGGAGGCAGTGTATTGTTTGGGGTAGTCTTATGGGTATTATAGCCAGTGTCTCCTTTCTAGTGTTTGGCACACTCTCCTCTTACTGTCGTCCACCTTATGTTGGCCAGGGGGTAATGTCCAATATCTGCTAATGCCATAATTTTCCCCTGCCATCATGGAGCTTCCTCTTGAGTCCAAAATCAAAAATAAATCCTTTTCTAACAAAAGCTGCTCTTGGTCAGGTGATTTCTGCCAGCAATGTGAACCTGACTGAAATAATGCCAAAAGGCAGAAAGGAACAGTAGAAACTCAGAAGTCATGGAAGAAAACTGGCAGGAGACTTTGGCATTATAAGGGCAGATTTTCTTAGTCATTTTGTGGCTGGTGCTTCTTGCTTGTGGACATGTGGCTCCATTGGTATTCACAGGCATGTCACATTTGAGCATCCATGGTCCTTAATTGCTTTGCAGTTTGCCACAAGCAGTGCAGACTTTAGTAAACAAGGCACTGAGAAATTTGCTGTGGTAGGGCTTGCATTTTCATTTGCAGTTTCTTTTTGGTTAGTTAAATCCATTTCACCATTGATACAGTTAAGGGGACTTATTTATTTGATAATTAGTATAAATTGCTCACTTTTAGAGTTATGTTATCTAAAAATTATAATAGATCAAGGAATTGTTGTGAGAAGCCACCCTCAATTTAGAAAATTATACCTTACAGCACTCTAAATAATTTTTTACTCTATGATCTTCTCTTGTGAAGAAAGTTATTTTTCTTAATTTCTCCTTGTAAAAATACATAAATATTAGCACTTATGTACTTACTAAGGCTATTGAAATAAGGATTATAGTAGTCTGTGAACAAAAATCCCACCTAAATTCCAAGTGCCAATGTCTATATTTAAGTTATATTAATGGGAGATTATTAAACAGGAAGGTTTTAATTATCTCATGTGTGGCTAAGAAAAAAAAGAGGTCAGGAAAAATGAAATGAAATTTCTCTGTATTTATATTTTAAAATGAAATGCTAATTTTAGATTAGTTTCATATATATAGAAAATTTCCAGTATAAGAAAGTTTCCTTATAGTGAAATCTCATTTCCACAATCATTATTTTATATTAGGGTATTTGTCATAATGCATGAAATAGTATCAATACATTATTAACTGAAGTCTGTATATTTTTCATGTTTTATTAGTATTTACCTAATGTCAGTTTTGATTCAAAATTCCATCTAGGGTACCACATCATGTTTAATCATCATGGAGATTAGATTGTTCTTAGCTATGCCACTTCACATGTTCAATCTGGATATTAATGAAAACATTTGTGTGTGTTGGAGAGATGGCTCAGTGGATGATGCCTTTGTTCTTGCTACTCAAGTATAAATGCCAGAGTTCATATGAAGAATCTACATAAAGTGGCTAGTGTCTATAACCACCCCCCCAAGGCAAGAATAGAGCTGGAAATAGAAGAAAAACCCATTGCTCAGGCACATGTGTTTCTGCTACCTTGATCAACACAACAGTAAACCAGAGAGGGAGTGCCTCAAATAAGGTAGATGGCAAGCACTGATATCCAAGGTTGTCTTCTGACCTCTGCATATGTGCTTAGGCATGTGGTCATGCACATGTGCACATGTACACACATACTGTGGTATTTAGTTGCTGTACTCCATAGCATGATGTATTTGTGATTAAGCCTCAACATTAATTCTCAGCTGGTAGAATCTTGGGGAAATGGAGCTTTGTAGGAGGACTGTGGAGGTAGACCTTGAGGCTTATTAGAACAGTGCACTGGGTGTTCTGAGCTCACACACTCTTCCTGCTGCCTCCCAGATGATGTGGCATGATGTGATGAGCAGCCTCTCTTCTGCCATGATCCAACTTCCCCTCAAATCTATAAACTAACATAAACCCTTTCCTCCCATCAGCTGGTTTTGGGTAGGTGTTTTTTATCCAGGAATGAGAAAGTAAATGCTACACACACACACACACACACACACACACACACACACACACACACACATGCATGCACTAAACAACTTATTTATTTTCACACTATTTGGTTGAAAACACAACCATTTTCTTGTTTTCTAAATTTTAATCATGACATAAGCCAAATTTATAAAGAAAAGCACACATAAAAAAACTAACACAGAAAGGTCAACACATATACACATATCTATTTATGATTATCTTTTTATTTTTTTAAATTTTTTAAAAGAAATCTTTATTTATTTATTTATTTATTTATTTGCAACCATAGAGAGAGAGAAAGAGAGAGAAGAGAGGTAGACAGAGAGAGAGAATGGGCATGCCAGGGCCTCTAGCCACTGCAAATGAACTCCAGATGCATGTGCCCCTTGTGCATCTGGCTTATGTGGGTCCTGGAGAATCAAACTGGGATCCTTTGGCTTCACAGGCAAATGCCTTAACAGCTAAGCCATTTCTCCAGCCCTGATTATCTTTTTAAATCCCTCAAAGACCATGTGTGTTAATAACTCACAGTCTATTAAGACACAACTTTGACATCTACAGCCTTTTTGACAGTACATGTGAAAAATGTATATAGGGAATATGTTTTGATAACTACTATAACACTATTACCATACATCCCATTAAAAAGTTTGTCTTCATGATAATTACCTGAAAATTTCATAGCAAACTTCATTCTAAAAGTTGATACTTAATGCAAATAAAGGTGATTTTTCTAACACTAACCCCAGAAACATTGATACAAGGTCTTTCTTATAGTTCACTGCTTGAAAGCTAGAACCTAATTTAGTGTTTTAATTGGATAGTAGAGCATTTGGGACAAGGGCCTCAATTAACTATTCATTAAAACTATTAATAAGTTTGAATAACCACAAAAGACCCCTGAATAGAGATATCTTAAATGGGTCAAATGCAAGAGATAATAAATAACACATAATAGTTGTATATGTAGCTAATGACTACCCTAATGAGCAGTAAATATAAAGTACATCACATTATCATACATGTTGAAGCAAGTTGCTTCTGTTAAACTCATTTTTATGTGATCATTTTGATATTTGACACAGACACTTGGTCAATTCAGTGGAGAAAGAACATTTGTAATTGATTCTATTATTGACTTAGATTAATATACTTTAAAACACATAGTCTTGCATGATGGAAAGTCCTATGCAGGCACATGTAGAGCCACATATATCTGGCCAGCCAGGCAAGATGTGCCTGTGGGTGCAAAAATTACATGACTCTTTTGGGAGTAACTATTATCTGATTGAATTTGAGGCCCATTCAACAGGCAGAAATTCATGCCAAGTACTGAAAATCTAGTCAAAAGCCGAAGGCTGGGAAGGTCAAAGACCCTAGAGGAAAGTTACTGCCATTGTTTGCCTAAGTGAGTATGTTATGCTCATCTAATTGTCCTCAAATTATTTATGTTTATGTCCCTATGTTAGTTCTCTTCTCACTTTTGGTCAAAGAGGTTTCTGTTTTAGATGAAAGTGACTAGCTGGAGAGCTTCAAGGCTCATTGAACTGTTGAGAAGTGTGACAGGTGCTTAGCACCAAATGAAGCCTGTTTATCACCGCCCCCACCCAAGGCTCAGGGGATATTGTAAAAGAGGTAGTAGAAAGAATGTACAAGCCAGAGGAGTGGGTGGAGTGCTTTGGGATGCTGACTTATAAAATAAATAAGTAAAAATATATCAAACTAGAAGAAGATCTAGTTGCAAAAGAAAAAAGAGGTTACATCAAAGAGGTATGGAGAAGTGGAGACAAAGAAAATAATGGGAGGAGATAAGCTCAAAATACATTATGTACATATATGAAAATGCTCAATAAACTGAATAAAAACATGTACTGATGCAGAGAAACTTAGCAAATTGATAAGCCAAAAATAACACTTGAAAAACTGATAATTATTTCAATTTTTATAAAATTTCAGATCATAGTTTGCATATAAAAACAGAGGCATGAGATACAAGATATTAACTTTCTATATGAAAGTAGGGAAGTAAAATTCTTAATAGGGCAAAAAAAAGGCATCAAAAGAAATGTAACTGGTAAAATAATCTTTATCAATATCAAACTTGCTTTTTTAAAAAAATGGCAACTTCTATATTTACAGACCATGATATTTCCCTCCCCTCCCCCCATTCCTCTTCAGAACTCCAATCTCCATCATATCCCCTCCTTCTCTCCATTAGTCTCTCTTTTAACTTGATGTCATCATCTTTTTCTCCTATTATGAGGGTCTTTCAAAGGTATTGCTAGGCACTGCAAGGTCATGGATATTGAGGCCAATTTCTGTCTGGACAGTTGCATTGCAAGGAGTCGTACCCTTCCTTTGGCTCTTACATGCTTTCTGACCCCTCTTCCGCAATGAGTCCTGAGCCTTGGAAAGCGTGATAGAGATGTGTCAGTGCTGGACACTCCTCTGTCCCTTCTTCTCAGCACTATGTTGCCTTTTGGGTCATCCCAGTTGTCATCACCATCAGAAAAGAGAAGCTTTTCTAACCAGAAGTGAGAGTAGCATTGATATGTGAATATGAACATTAAGTGTAGTGCTTTCAGGGCAGTTTGGTGGGGATAATATATACATTTAGCTAGACAAGAGCAGGCTTTATACCCCTAAGGCTCATGACCTCCCCTGCCATAGACTTTGATTAGTTTTTTTCAGTACCAAGCACGTATTCCCTCCCAAAGAGAGGTGCCTTCAGTCCAATAAGGGAGCATCTGGTTTCCCCAAGAGCAGACATGCCACTATTGCACCCTTTTGGTCATTGGGCCTGTATGGCCAAACTTGAATGTTCCAGTGTCCATGGGTTTCACCGCTGTTGACTACTGTCTCACATATGGCTGCATGCAATGAAGCTTTTTCCAGATTTCAATTTGCTGGTCTACAGGGAGAAGGTTTTCTGCTTAGCACCAGCTTGCTTTCTCAGTGACCTTGCCACTCAGGCAAGAGATGTCTTCAGCACTAGGGTTGTACCATCTGTTTCTCAAGGGAAACCAAGGGCCTTGGCAATAGCCTTTAATGTTTTGGAGGCTACAGGAAACTCTTTGGCCAACAACTCACTGGAAGGTATCCCATCCCAGGCACTGAAAATTTTCCAGTAGCAATCTATAGCTTCTGGATGTGCCATTATTCAAAAAAAGTAGGTTTACATAAGTCTTATTCACACTATCTTGAATTTTGATTGACCCTCCCCCTGCCCTTCTTTTACATATTCTCTTCCCATAGCCTCCCTTAGGCCTTTCCCTTCCCTGTATTCTGTTCTTCTACTTACCTATGTACAATACCATCCACTTAAGTCCTTCACTCTCCTCCCTCCCTTAAACCCTTTTACCAGCTTACTGGTTTCTGCTACGAATTTTTGGTTCCAGTTCACACACAAGTCTATACATTTGTAGCTAGGATCCACATATGAGAGAGAACATGTGATGTTTGGCTTTCTGAGCCTGGGTTACCTCACTTAGTATAATCGTTTCCAGACCCATCAATTTCCCTGCAAATTTCATAATTTCATTTTTCTTTACTGCTGAATAGAACTCCATTGTGTAAATGTACCACATCTTTATTATCCATTCATCTGTGGGGGAGACATCGAGGCTGGTTCCATTTCCTAGCTATTGTGAATAGAGCAGCAATAAACATGGTTGTGCAAGTATCTCTAAGGTAGTGAGAAGAGTCCTTCGGATATATGCCTAGGAATGCTATAGCTGGATCATATGGTAAATCTATTTTTCGCTATCTCAAGAACCTCCACACTGATTTCCACAATGCCTGGACCAGACTACATTCCTACCAACAGTCTAGAAGTGTTCTTTTTTTTCTGCATCCATGCCAACACTTATTGTCATTTGTTTTCTTGTTTTTTTATTTAAATATATATTTTTTATTTATATTATTCTGATTTTACATTCATAGTATTGGTTCCATTGTCCTCCTCCCTGTCCTCCCACTTTCAAAGGGACCCTCATCAATGGGGAATGTGGGTCGTGCATTGTGAGGTTAGTCAAGAGTTCTGGGGGGTAGGCGCCAGTCTCTGTGCATAATGCCCCAACTTGTGACTCTAACAATCTTTTTGCCCCCTCTTCCACGAGTTTCCCTGAGCCACATTGGGGTCATTTTAGTTCTGCTTCAGTGATGAAGATATCCAGTTTTCCTAGCACCACTTGTTGAAGAGGCTGTCTTTTCTCCAATGAATGTTTTTGGCATTTTTGTCAAAAATCAGGTGGCTGTAGCTGCCTGGTTTAATATTCCAGTCTTCTATTCTGTTTCATTGATCTACATGTGTGTACTTGTGCCAGTACCATGCACTTTATGTTACTATGGCTTTGTAATATAACTTAAAATCGGTTATGGTAATACCACCAGCCTGATTTTTGTTGCCCAATATAATTTTGGCTATTCAAAGCCTTTTATGCTTCCAGATGAATTTTAGGATTTTTTTTTTTTTTTGTATTTTTGTGAAGAATGCTATTGGGATTTTAATGGGGATTGCATTAAATGTGTAGATTGCTTTGGGTGAGATTGACATTTTCACAATATTGATCCTTCCAATCCAAGAACATGGGATGTTTTTTTTTCCATTTCCTTGTGTCTTCTGCAATTTCTTGCTTGAGTGTTTTAATGTTATCATTGTTGAGATCCTTCACTTCCTTGGTTAAGTTTATTCCAAATTTTTTTTTTTTTTTGAGGCAATTGTGAATGGGAGAGATTCCCTGAAAAACTTGCTTTTTTTTTTTTTTTTAAAGGATTCCATTAAGAAAATATAAGGCAGAACATTGGAAAAATTGCAGCAAATATCTCTTTTTATATTTTTATTTATTTAATTTTAAATTGTGTGTGTGTGTGTGTGTGTGTGTGTGTGTGTGTGTTTATGGTGGGTGTGGACCCCACTGCAAATGAAGTCCAGATGCTTGTACCATCTTTTTCACCTGGCTTTACACAGTGCTGGGAATTGAACGCAGGTTGGCATGCTTTTAGGTAAGCTCTTGTAACCACTGAAATATCTCTCCAATCCCATACAGAAAATATTTTTAAATCAAGGTACATATAAACCTTAAAAAAAAAAAAATTAACAGTAGTGAGAAAATGAGTGACAACTGAGAAAGACTTGAACAAATACTTCATATTGCCACTAAACATTCAGGAAAAGTTTTCTGCATTATTCATTTTACATTTGCTCACTAAAATGATGCAGATGAAAACCACTGTCTAGCTAAAAAAATTTTAAATTCTGATAAAACCAAATTAGAATAACCATGTAAAATAATGTAAATCTTGTACCTTACCAGTGGGGTTTGGAAGGTCAAAATCACTTTGACAGCTGTTTCACAGCTCCTCGTGAATTTAAGCTCATGTCAACCATTCTGAACAGCAATTGTAGGAGAAATGAAAATATATGCCCACGACAATATGTATAAAAGGATGTCAAACAAGCTTTATGTTTCACTGCTCAAACTGAAAGCAATCTATATGACCAATAGTAGGAGAATGGATAATCAAATAATGATATATCAAAAATATGACCATTATCTCATATACTCAGAGGGATTAACATCTTATTCCTCACAAATATTATTTTGCAATATGACTAAAACTTATTCTTTTGTGAGCAGACTCTAAATCAGCCTGACTTGAGTTTAATTTCATGGCCCAAACAATATATGATACTTGATCTTTTCAACACTATATTTATCTTTAAATCAGAGTTAACTAGCATGAATGTTATTATCAAGAAAATCATTTTTTCCTAAGTCTTGAACTCCAAAATGTAGATCTTGGTTCATTATTTTCCTCTTCTGAGACTGCTTCATAATAATTTATTCAATCTGACAACATTTGTGTCCTGTTTAATACAAAATGTTAAAGGTGATAAAACTTTGTAATAGTATGTGTTCCTTATCCCTGTATTGTCTCTTTTAAACTTATTACTGTAAGTGATAGCTGAGAACTGGATTGCTGTTTTAATCCTTGCCCTCAGCTAGGGACATATCAATACCTCTAGAGTGGTAAACCTTAAAGACATCCCAACCACAGGGAATTGTATAAGCACTGCTGAAAAGTAAATATTCCTCAAAAATCTCTGCAGTGCTGCACACACAGGATACAGCCAAAAAATTTATAGTGAAAAAATGCTGGCATGCCTAGCTGGAGTTTCTGATACTGTGATTAGAAGTTAAATGTCTAAAATAAAAGATAAAATCCCACTTTTATAAATTCCACCGCCCTGATTTCTTATCATGGAAGAGACATAATATGTCTCTTGTTTTCTACTTGTTTAGCAATTTCTGTAGTTGCAGGATTTAATCTTGCATGAAAACTAACAGCATGGGAGGAAAACAGAGCTTTGGAAGAACTGATTATAATCATCAGAGGTATCACCAAAAATGAAATGAAATAAGCTTTCCACCTCTGCTTCTGTCAGTCATCTATCTGAAAAGACAACATACCAGATTATGTTTCTTATATTTCTGAACTGTACATTAAAATTGTAAGTAGCAGCAATATTACAAAAAAAAAAATCACAGTACCTAGTAACATCATCTTTGCATGACAAAGATGAATTTCTTTCTGATGAAACAAACAAGTCAGAAACAAAGTCAAAATACTGTTTTTTCCTTTTGGATTTGGGGACTGTTTTCTTGACCACAAAGCATTATCATACAGCAGAGTATTTTGTTTTCTACAACATTCACCAAATTAAGCTGAAGATGACATAGAAAGGAAGAAAATTTATAGCTTAAGTTCTACTAAAATTATTCAGTACATCTATTGCATTAAAGTCACATGACAAATGGAAATATGCATGAGCAATCACTGTGATATATGATAGGACTACAGACTTTTCTGGGTGTGTCTTAAGGCAATTGAATAGGTAGATTGTATCATTTGCATATACAGCTATTTTACAATTTTATTTTAGTCAGCAATTTTATGTGTTTTATGTGTTTTATGCTTATGTGTTTAAGCTCTATATTTCTTTTTGGCTCATTTAAAAAATAGCAAATCTAGGCATGAAATCTGCATTCTTCTCATGTAGACACAGCTATGAAAGATAGTGCATTATGCAGTAGAAATGTAATTATCTCATTATGAATTTTGTTGGGAATTCAGAACAAACTTGTCTGTCTAGAAATGCTAAGTTCTAGAATATATGACTTTCCTTCACTACTTACCTTTTCCCTCCCATAGCATTTATGTGGCCTTTCTCACAAATGACCACATTTACACTGTAGATTGCCCTGTGTTATCTATTAGTCAAACGTGTGGGCTGTGTCTGGAAGGAAGCATAAATTCCTTTCCTGAGTCCTTGGGGTGCCTGACATGGAGCTGGGCATCTTCTCCATCCTCTGAAAAGACTTACTGCTGATGTAACTTTTTTTGGAACATAATTAATTGTAAAAGGTTCAAAGTTTTGAGCAGCTTGTAACACATCTTTAGTAAGTAATATCATAGCCAATTCATGTTGCCAATGCTAAAACAATATCTATGTGACTTTGCTGAGTCACTTCAATTACAACATCATGGAAGTTACTCAGGAACAAAATTCAAGCAGACCAAAGTCTATTGATTGGTTGGCTTTGAACGTTCTCAAAGCTGTATTGTTCTATTGCCATAAATTTGTTTCTATCGAACATTTATTTCACTTTGTCTTGGCAAATGCATGAATGTATGCATTCTTGTGTTCAAATCAGATTTGCAACTGGAAAGCACATTTCCAGAAAATTATTCTTTCTCCTCTTTCAGTATTGTAAAAAATTCTGTTATAAATTACCTCTGGAAGATGCAAAATACGAGAGATAGAAAGAAAGAGAGACCTTCTTCTGACTGCATATCAGTCTATAATGATAATAATATCTGTGCATGTAAGAGAAGTATTTTCTGGCATGATATAACCCCTCACCCCCAATTCTATTCCTGAGAAAAGCTATAAGCTTTCTATTAACATGGGAAACTTTTTCATTTAAGCTAAATAGGAAAAATAATAAGCATATTACATTTACATCAGGACTATGAGTTCAAATTATTTTTGTTGGTTTTGATAAAATTTGAAATTTTAGTGAACATCATACAAACTCAATAGAAAAACAGGTTGTCATGGTTTCATATGTTTTTAACTTTTTTGAACATATAAATAAAATTTGTTAGTAGGCAATATTCTATTATTAAATTATTATATTTATTGAAGTAAGTACAGAGCTAAGGAACAGCATCCATGTGGCTAGAGATCCCACATGGAAGGCCTGGAAAAACCTTGGAAAGAAAAGACAGAAAGAGCTAGGCATGGTGGTGCACGTCTTTAATCCCAGCACTCAGGAGGCAGAGGGAGGAGGATCACTATGAGTTCGAGGCCACCCTGAGACTACAGAGTGAATTCCAGGTCAGCCTCCAGCTAGAGTGAGACCCTACCTTGAAGAAAAAAAAAGAAAGAAAGGGGCTGGAGGACCCCAGTTCAAGGCTCGATTCCCCAGTACCCACATAAGCCAGATGCACAATGTGGCGCTTGCATCTGGAGTTCGTTTGCAGTGGTTGGAGGCTCTGG
The DNA here is from genome assembly GCA_036365145.1 of Orientallactaga sibirica. Lineage (NCBI taxonomy): Eukaryota > Metazoa > Chordata > Mammalia > Rodentia > Dipodidae > Orientallactaga > Orientallactaga sibirica. Next base: position 84,885 of record JAEOAD010000041.1, read on the forward strand.
CATGCCCATTCTCTCTCTCTCTCTCTCCCTTTCTCTGACTCTAATAAATAAATAAATTTTAAAAATAAAAAAAGAGAAAAGACAGAAAGAAAGTTCAAAGAACTCCTGCCATGTGGAGAGCTTGAGGGGAGAAAGTGCCCATGTGGAGAGTAAGGGGTAGAGGGATCCCAACTTGGTTCAGACCAGGCTCAGCCAAGGGAAACCTCACCAGAAGATGGAAGTTTCCAAGGGGTTTGTGGAGAAACAGGTCTAGGGAACTATGCAAGATATAAGAAGTCAGATCATCTTTGATTTCTAGCAAGTGCAACCTTTCCTATATTTTTTACTTTCAGGGGTGCAGTCACCCTAACTGCCTACTCCCTTTCATCTCAAATCTCTTAAGAAGACACTCTAACTACTGTTAGAAGAAAGGGGATTACAAATGATCAGTCTTTAACTACTTCCAGCTGAATGGGAGTGTAGACATATGACAGTTACAGAGTCTCTCCCAGAGAGGAGATCTATTTTAAAGGACCCTGAAATTGTGTTGGTGGAGTGCAGGAAGATAGTCTTGGAAGAAAATGTTGGAGAAAAAGAATAAAGCAAGGTGTTAATGAGAAGTGTGCACACAGTAAACTGGTTAGGCAATATTTTTAACAATCTGGAAAATGCCATGTGTGGTGGCACATGCCTATAATCCCAGCACTTGAGAGTTAGAGGTAGGAGGATTGGCATAAGTTCAAGGCCACCCTGAGAGTACATAGTGAGTCAGACTGGGCTAGAGTGAGACCCTACCTAGAAAAGCAAAACAAGACAACATCTGGAAAATGGGCTTGGAAAGATGGCTTAATGGTTAAAGTACTTGCCTACAAAGCCAAAGGACCAAACTTTGATTCCCAGGACCTACATAAGCCAGCTGCACAGGTGGCACATGCGTCTGGAGTTTGTTTGCAGTGGTTGCCGGCCCTGATGCACCCAATCTCTCTCTGTCTTTCTCTCTCGCTTTCAAATAAATAAATAGTTAAAAAATGGTTATCTGGTGCTCACTTCACTCTCCATTGGAGAATCTGCTTCTCTTTTTCAGATAGACGCAGAACCTGAGGAAAGAATCAGCCCATGGCACCTCACCAGGGCCCCAGCTGAAACCATAGAGGAATTAGAGAAATGAGCAAGAGTGCTGCTTTCTTGGTAAACCTGATATTAACACAAGGGTGAAGGAGAAAGACACAGAGAGCACTCAACTCCTACCAAACCAGACATCCAGAGACACAGAGACTCCCAAGACCTTATCACTGAAGTAGACCTAAAACAAACTCAACATGGCTCCAGGAAATTCGGGAAGAGGCAGCGGAAAGATTGTTAGAGCCATAAATTGGGTCATTATGCACAGAGACGTTGACTCTTCCCCATAACTGATGGCTACCCCCACAATGCACTACCCACATTCCCCATGGGGATGACTGGCATCCCCAATGAGGAGGGTCCCTTCGGAGGGGGGAGGACAGGGATGAGGGTAAGTATGGGACCAACATGTGCTGTTTATACACTGAGTAGGTACATAACTAATAAAGAAAATTCTTAGATCAGTTCTTAAACACCTTAGTTACTGTGTAGTTATCTACTATACTAAATTATTTAACTATATCCACATTCATTTTTATTTGACCTTCACACTTATCATCATGGTAATATTGAAGTATTTCCTCCATTTTGAAAAGTCAAAAACAGAAAGAAAACAAACACAAAAAATAATGAATCCACTTTTCATACCACAGGGGAAAATACATAAATAAAATCAAATAAAACAAGTTTTTAAAATGCTAGAGAACATATGGGACTGGGAAGATTGCTCAGTGGATAAAGTACTTGCCACTCAAGCTCAGTATCCAAATTCAGATTCCCAGACCCTACATAAAAAGCTGGAAGCTTTATTAGGTTTCTGCAATGCCAGCACAATGACAGCAAGAAGGAAGGAGGAGACAGGAAAAGTTCCTGGAAGCTTGTAGACCAGCTTGCCTGGCGAATGCGTGCATCAGAAACAACAAGACCAAGATGGAAGAGGACAACATACATCTGAAAATTGTCCTATGACCTCAGGATGTGAATCATGTCACATGTGTAACTGCACTTACACACATGAACATGCACACAAACCTATGCACAGAAAAAAAGTCAGGAAATTTAGAACAATATGAAATTTACTTTGCAAAGGTAACCATGTTTTAAGAGATCTTTCCAGTTCTTTGTCAAGTTGAATTATGTTGAACATAGATCTTCATATCTTGTACTTTCACTTGACGTTAATTTGTATGAATTTTAAACTGCTAAAACTTTTCAAAATGTTTAATGAATACATAATGTCCCATGATGTAATGATTCATAAGTCATTAAAAGTTTTCTGATTTTCGTATATTTTGATTATTTCCTAGTTATGGTATTATAAACATTGATATAAGAGGAATAGATGTGATCCTGGCTTTGAGTAATGGTTCAATAATGTGAATATATTTTATTGCTTATTTTCTTTTTTAAAATTATTTATTTTTTTATTATTTATTTTTGGAGAGAGTCACAGAGATACAGACAGACAGACAGAGAGGGAGAGGGAGACAGATAGAGATGGGCGTGCCAGCAGTCTCTCAGCTGCTGTCAACGAAATCCAGATGTGTGTTCCCCCTTGTGGGCAAGTGCGGAATTGCGCCCTTGCATCACTTTGCATCTGGCTAAACGTGGGACCTGGAGATTGGAATATTTTTAGGCTTAGCAGGCAGGTGCCTTAACCGCTAAGCCATCTCTCCAGCCCTTATTGCTTATTTTCTTGCATGTGTGTGTAGGGAGCATACATGCTGTTATATGTGTTGTACGTACATAGGTATGGGTGCAGATGCACATACCTCATTGTGCATGCATGTAGATTACACAGGAAAATGTCAGGTGAAGTATGGAGGGTAGTTTAGGTCAATTTCTTCTGATGAAACATCCTGTCAGTTTCATAAGTAAAGAAATATCACAATTTCAAAGGAGAAATGCTATAGAAATCTATAATCTAAAATTTCACTGCTGAGATTGAAGGAATGCCAGATTCATGCATGAGTGAAGGAATAGGGGTGATATTCAACAATATTTGGTAATTCTAAGGAAATCACAAATAATGGAAAGAGTTTTAATGTGATTTTAACTGATTTATATGTCATATTTATTCCACAGTCTATAAAACAAACCTAAGTAGAAAAAAATACACATTTTTAGTAGTATTACTTGGAGCTATGATCTTGTAACCCATGAAGATTATAAAATTATCCACAAAAATGTCCATCACAGGCCTGTTATCCTGGGCATGACTTTTAAGTCACTATTTTTAGTTCATTTATTAGAACTTGTCAAATAATAAAACACATATATTTTGTTTCAGTTCAGTTTTAAAAAAGATGTGTTTAAATGCATTTCATTATTATTTATTTTGGTGTCAATCTTAGGTATTTTATCTAAACTATTTAAAAACAAAGAAGAATAAGAATACCACAAAGATGAAAGAGTCTCTCCTGAGCAAAAAGGGGAGGGGACAACTTTTAAATATTTTATTTATTTATTAGAGAGGGAGAGGTAAGAGAACAAGAATTTAAATACTGCCAAAACTTTGAGTACATGGTGTAATAGAATATCTGTTCTTTGATCGTGTAGGTTGAAAATATTGATTAATTTAAAATCACATTAACTCTGCACCATTTCATTTTATATTATTCATTTCACAGTTCTTGAATCTTTATGGTTTCACTTTGTTTTCAACTATGGCCCTCCTTCTAAAGTGAGGTGTGGAGTTATGTAAGACTTTTGAATGTCTCATTTGTCCTGTAAATTTTTCTCTGGATTTGATGGGAATATTCGAAAGAAAGAATGGAACAATTTGCCATTCTAATTAGGCCATTGTAGAACTTAATTTGCTGTACAGTAATCACCATAGTTTTCACCCTCTTTCAATGCCCATTCAAAGTTGAAAGAGGAAAACTGTACTGAAGCAAGTAACACCAGACAATTAGAAACATCTGGTGATTAAAAAGTTTGAAATGTAGTCAAAGTTGGCTTGGCAATAATAATAACAGAACTTGACACTGGCATTCTGAACATGTTTGGTAATAAAATCCAGCAATTCTTTCAGACAACAGATATGACCACATGTATGAATCAGATAATATCCAGAAAAGCATATTTAAAACTTCATTTTGATCATTTATGATGTTGTTATATACACAATGAAATTAGGGAACAGAATTTTATATTAAAATGCTCTGAGTTCTAGTGTATGGAAAAGACAACAGGATGAAAAAATCCTCTAAAGTGTAATAAGTAAAATAAATGTATAAAGTGGAAATATTGTGACAAACACTAATATTTACTCGTATGTGCCAGGCAGAGGAGTAATAGAATAATTACATCTAAATTTGTTAGAGATTGTTTATAAGTTGGACATATTAGGAAACAGGAAATCTAATGATAAGGACTAATCAAAGCATCTTAGTTGAGCCACTCTGTAGACCCTGAAGGGTTTATAAATTAACACAGTTGGTTACATGTTGCTCTAGTGTAGCTTACCTAGATTAATTTTTCCTCAAGAGCATTCTATAAGAAATTTTATTGTATAAGATGTTCTTGGGCAAAAGGAAACTGCTATTAAAATTTTTGAGGAAATGTATAACAGAGTAGCCCTATCTTTGAAACCATGAATATTAGATTTAGAGAATTCAAACTACAATAAAAATTATGCTTTATTTATAGAAAATGACATCCATTAATATCTTAAAGAACCAGTAGTTTATGGAACATATTGTGAATTAGTGATGTGATCTCTCTCTTTCTCTCTCTCTCTCTTTCTCTCTTTATCTCACACAAATTTTAAACCCATTAATTTAAACGGTTACATTTTCATGCTAAACTATTTTGAAAAAATAAACTCTGGGCTAGAGAGATGGCTTAGCAGTTAAGGTGCTTGCCAGCAAAATCAAAGGACCCAGGTTCAAATCCCTAGTTACCAACATAAAGCCAGATGCACAACATGGCACATCTGTTTGGAGGTTGTTTGCAGTGGCTGGAAGCCTGTTTTGTCCATTCTGTCTATCTCTCTTCTCTCTATCTCTCTCTTCTTAAAAAAATAAAATATATTTTTTTAAATATACTAAACTCTGAAGCAAACACTGGATAAAAGACAAAATATATAAACTCAGTAATGAAACAATTTAACAATTCTCTTTCTTATTTGTATGTGTTTCTCTGTGTGGTATGGTAAATGTTGTATGTGTTATGTGTGGCATATGCACATATTTGTGCAGACAAACCAACCATGTATGTGCAAAAGACAGTGAGAACACTGGATGTCTCTCTCATCACTTGTCACATATTACTTGAAATGGGGGGTCTCTCTCCCTCAACATGGCGCTGCTACACACTAAGAAACTATGACAAGTCTCTGGTATCCGCTCCCAGTGAACTGGGATTACAGATGTGTGTCATCATGCTTAACTTTTTAAATGAGTTCTGGAAGGCAAATATTGAAGTACCAAGCTTAATTCCTGAGCCATTTCCACATTTCAACAAATCTTTTTTTATGTACAGTATGTTGTGAAATACCAGGCAAATTAATTTTAAGATTTAAGAGATGGGACAAACATAAATTATCAATAATTCTTAGAACTGGCATTTGAACAGTACCAGTGCTATCTCAATTAATGAAAGGAATTCAAGACCATTTATTATTTCTTACCATTTTTAACTAAAGATGTGAGTCTTGATGTTAGCATTTTATGTTTGTTACAACACACTTGTATGTGTGTACGTATATCCAATTAATATAATTATAGGAAAACCTCAGAAATTGACTTTTGGAATCTTTGTATGGTTTTATGAAACACAGTAGTAGAAAGGCTCCTCACCAAAATGTTTGGTGATTGAGTACTTATAAATGGTATGCTATAATGTTAATAGAATAGAAGAAAACTACTTGTCAATGTTAATAACATCTTTTTTTTCCTTAAAGAGTAATGTAACTCAAAGGGTAAGTATTTACCTCTAGTACAAACACATTAGTAAAAATCAGAACCCATACGATTTAACAAAAATAACGAAAAAATTTATGCATATTATTATGAAGTTTAAGAGAATATTTACTCAATAAATGATAAAAGGTATCCTATAATTCTAGCACAAACACATTAGTAAAAATCAGAACCCATAAGATTTAACAAAAATAACGAGAAAAATTTATGCATAGAATAAAAAATCTTTAAAAAATATCATTATAAGAGATGAAAGATCTTTCAGGTCAAACATGATCTGGTTATATTGTAGCATCTGTACATACATACAAAGTGATAAGCAGATTACAAAATGTATACTTAAAAGTTATAGAACAAAAATGTTCATTTTATCATTTGCTCAAGAATTTAGGTATTTAAAGTTACCATATGTATGAGCCTTTTTTTGAAAATAGCATGAAGAATAAGTATTAAGTATGATAGAGAGAGATAAAATGTAATTATGGCTATTTCTATACAAGCATAATAGTTTTAACAAGACTAATTTTGGAATCAAATTAATTTTATATTTTCTTAGGAGAAAACTTAAATAAGTATATATTTTATTGAAGGTGCTTTTTATGATATTGGCAAATGATATAATGTACATTAGTTCTTATACAATGTTTAATTGATGTTCTGGTCTATGTTCAAATCATCTTAATTGTGGCCAGTTTCATCTTCTTTTAAACTTGTGCTGCAAGCATTTAGTTCTTTCTCAATATGGTGTTGTCTTGGATGACTTCCCAATCTGCTGCTATATTAAGCAGGGTGAATCATACAAATGTCTGCCAACACCTAAAATTGGCATGTATTCTAAAGAGGAATGAAGGGGACTGCTTGGCTTGAAACCCACCTGAGTGTGGCTAACAATTTCTAAACCATTAGACCAGGGATTCTTTTCATAGAAAAAATGAGAAGATGGCCTACAAGTCTGTAGCAATCAATTCAGATCAACTCATCAACATGTGTGCTTGTGTGCACACATGTATGTGTGTGTGTAAACTCAGTTAAAGAAAAAGAAAGAAACATATTATCAGTTAGAAAAAAATAAAATAAATGTCTCTGACTCCACAAAAATGTGGTTTAAAGTTGTTTTCCCTCTCTGAGGGAAGTACAAATTATGAAATGTTTATTTAAGCAATATGTATGATAAAGAACTTTTTGGTGGATACCTAAAATTTCTCAACTAAAAAATTCACAAGGGAGAAAAGAATTCAATTTATTATGGATTCATGGCTGTAAAACCTCTCTATGGAATAATCAAATACTCAGAAGACAACAGAAAATGACAAAGAATAAAAAGCAGCCTACACAAGAACAGGTGTCCAATTTTTAATAGTGCAGTTTGAGTACTTATGTCACAGATAATATTTGTTAAAAGCCACACAGGAGGTGTCCTGACATTTATTTTCTGCCCAACAGAGCAATGTAATTTCAGTAAGGATTCAATCTGGAAGATATGCTTACTGTCTCAAAGCAAACCGATACATTATGCCTTTTTCCTATTGAAGTGATAACTGAGTAAGATGCTGATCAAGCAGGAACACAGAGGCAAGTAGCCAGAGAACAGAGAACACATTAGAAAAGCACAAAACAGTATCAGCAACAATTAAGAAAGCTTGTTCCATAGATTTATTCGTGAATATTTTGAATATAAACTGAGAAATTATACTTTCATAGCATTGAAATTGAATGCATCCTATAGCACACATACATGTGCATAATCTGTGAATCTTAATCAACTCTATTTCAGACACAAGTGCTAATGCTTTCATGCTGAGGGAGTCAAAAGACGTGAGAAAATTCTAGGTGTGAAAAAAATATACGAATAAAATAAGTAAAGGCCAACCTATAGCCCTTTAGGAATTTCTTTTAAGAAAATCATAATGAAATACATTGACTATTGTATCTACTTTTGGCCATGATTGATTAACTAACATTACATTAGTGCTGGTGCTAGAAATTCAAGAAGGCAGAAAGCATATTAAAAAAAAATACTTGCACATATTGCAAACAAGCTGGGCAGTATAATTATATACCACTAACTACAAAAGAACATGGAGGTGAGCCCTGATTCCTGTGATTATCTTTCAGAATCTTCACCCAGGAACATTAAGCAGATTGAAGCTTTGAATTCAGGCTGCATTGATGAAACAGAAGCAGATGAGAGATAGAAGAGGATGTTTTTCTCTGGTCCCCAAAGATCCATGCGGTACACATATCTTCACACACTGTTGAAGTCAGGTTCACATTGCTGGCAGAAATCACCTGACAAAGAGCAGCTTGTGAGGAAGAAAAGGTTGATTTTGGCTTACAGGCTCAAGGGGAAGCTCCATGATGACACGGGAAAATGATGATATGAGCAGAGGGTGGACATCACCTCCTGGCCAACATCAGGTGGACAACAGGAACAGAAGAGTATGCCAAACACTACCAAAGGGGAACTGGTTATAATACCCATAAGCCTGCCCCCAACAATACACTGCCTCCAGGAGGCTTTAATTCCCAAATCTCCGTCAGCTGGGAACCTAGTATTCAGAACACTTAAGTTTATGGGGGACACCTGAATCAAACCACCACATTCTACCACTGGCTCCCATAAACTGATAACCATATATGATGTAAAATGCAATGCATTCAGTCCAACTTTAAATGTCTCCATAGTTTTTATCAATCCTAATTTTGTTCAATCATTCCCATACTCTGAAATCTTTTAACTGAGCCATAATAGTAAAATATCCTCTATGGCACAGAAGATATACTCGTACTGCAAAAGACAGCACTGGGCATAGCAAAGACATATTCAACCAATAGAAGATTTAAACAGGGCAAATATCAAACCCTGTAGTTCCAAGTCCAACAACTCTAGTCAGTGACAAATCTCCAAGTCCAATAATTCCAGCTAGCAATAGGTCTCTGGAGTTCCAATTCCACCCCTCCAGCTAGGCTATTCACAGTACTGGAAAACTTCATCTGGGGTCAGCAGCTCTCTTTAGCAGACATCTTATGGATCCAGCATCTCCACTGGGGCTCCCCTGCAACCTATGGTTCATCCTCACAGCTCCATCAGGTCACCATGCAGGCATCCAGCAAACCTGCTTCACACTACACATGGCCTTTTCCAAAACACAAGACCTTGTTGCAAATTCAATGACCCTTTCTTTCCTGTAGTTCTTATGTTCCATAATACCAGGTAGGGTGCTAATTTGTTAATCCATATTTGAATAAACACACTTTAAAAAACAGGACACTTGGGCTGGAGAGATGGCTTAGCGGTTAAATGCTTGCTTGTGGAGCCTGAGGACCCTGGTTCGAGGCTCGATTCTCCAGGACCCACGTAACCTGGATGCACAAGGGGGTGCACGCATCTGGAATTCGTTTGCAGTGGCTGGAGGCCCTGGTACACCTATTCTCTCTCTCAACCTGCCTATTTCTGTATCTCTCTCTCTCTCTCAAATAAATAAATAAATAAATAAATAAATAAATAATTTAAAAAAAAAAAGACACTCCTTCAAAATTCAGGCCCCTTCAAAAGAGTCTATGTTCTTCCTGTTGCCCCAATGCAGGTCAGCTGACCTAATCTCAAAGGTTGTAATCTCTCATATAATTGCAGCTAAACAGGTAGAAGTTTCAGACCAAATATTTTACTTCTGTGCCTTATCTGTTTGCTCACCCCAATCCATTTCTATGCAAAGCAACCCTGCACAAGTTCTCAGGATAGGGGAATAACAGCAAGCCTCTCACACAAACTGCTTCTAGCCCAGTCCAAGAAAAGCTCTTTCTCATTTTCATAAAGCAAACCTCACAGTCCATAGCTTTCATCTCTGACAAGATTAGTCCATCAAGCTGTACTTACAACACTGCAAGGTATGTTTTTAGGCAAAGGCTTCAAATCTTTCCACATTCCCCTTGAAAATCAACTCCAAAAGGCCAAAGCCACATAGTCTGGTGTCTAGCAGCAACACCACTCTTGGTACCAACTTTACTATTGCAGTCATGTTTGTATTGCTGCCAGAAAATACCTGACCAAGAGCAGCTTGTGTGAAAAAGTTTTATTTTGGTTACAGACTTGAGGGGAAATTCCACGATGGCAGGAGAAAATGATGGCATGATCAGAGGGTGGACATCTCCCCCTGGCCAACATCAGGTGAACAATAGCAACAGGAGAAGGGTGCCAAACACTAGCAAGGGAGAGCTGGCTATAATACACATAATCCTGCTCCCCAAATACGCTGTTAATTCTCAAATCTCCATCAGCTGGGAGCCTAGCATTCATAACACTTAAGTTTATGGAAATGCCTGAATTAAACCACGAAACACACACAGGAATATACCACAAACTCATGATATTATACCACATATACCAAACCACACATGCTACACACACACACACACACACACACACACACACACACACACACACACACATGCTATATATACACGTACATAGATATTATATAGGTAGGACAACTATGAGTATTACATATAATTTATATAATTTTCTTTTTGAATATTTTATTTATTTAAGTGGGGGAGAAAGAGGCAGATATATAAAGAGAATGAGCATACCAGGGCCCCTAGCCACTGCAGAAGAGCTCAAGAAAGCATGTGCCACCTTGTGCAACTGGCTTTATGTGGGTACTTGGAAATGACACCTGGATCCTTTGCCTTTGCAGGCAAGCACCTTAACTGCCAAAACATCTCTCCAGACCTTGTAGTTTAATATTTTTTTAAATATAAGAAAGATGACAATAAAATGTCATTTTAAAGTGGTGAAAATATGTTAAATTGAAGCATATATAATAGTACATATTCATCAATATTAAAACAATTTTTTTCAAAGTTTTACTATGTTGCCTTAGCTAGCCTAGAACTCACACTATAGACCAAGCTGGCCTCAAGATTGTGGAGATCTTCCTGTCTTGCTTTTCAAGCACTGGAATTATAGGTATGCACTATCATGTGCAGATCATAAAAAGTTTTTAAAAATCTGAATCTGTTAACAAGTATTATAAACAGAAACATCACTTTGAAAACCAAGGACAATGAGGTGAAAGATTGCTTAGTGGGTAAATGCTTGCTGCACAGACATCAGGAACTTCCAGAAGCCACCTAAAACCAGATGAATCTGGAATCTCAGCTCTCCTATGGTAAACTAGCAGACACAGAGAGGAAAATCTGCTGAAACTGCTTGTCTTGCTAGCCTCCTGTAAGCAGTGGAGAATAACAAAGAGACCCTGCTTCCAACAAGGTTGAAGGTAAGATACAAAAAGTAGTCTGCTGACCTTCATATGCATGCTATGATCTGTGCATTCCCATACTTGTGTACTTCTACACACACACACACACACACACACACACACACACACACACAGACAAACACACACACACACACTGGGCTTGAAAGATGGCTCCTGTCCTCCACCAATCTGCTGACAAAAGTTCATATCCCCAGCATCTATGTGCCTCTAATCCCAATGTGCCTATGGGAATAGAAGGAGTTAAGAAAATCCTAAAGATCACAGATTGTTATTCTGATGTTTCTGTAACAAAAAAAAAAAAAAAAAAAAAAAAAAAAAAGAATTCTATCTCAATCAACATAGTACTAGAAGTACTAGCCCAAGCATAAGACAAGAGAACAAAATAAAAGGGATACAAATTGGAACAGAAGAAATAAAGTTAGCCCTATTTACACATATGATCCTATTCATAAGTAACCCCAAAAATTTCTGTTTCAAGACTTCTAAAGGTGGGCCAGAAAAATGGCTTAGCTGTTAAGGCATTTGTCTGTGAAGACAAAGGATTCGGTTCGATTCTTCAGGACCCACATAAGCCAAATGCACAAGAGGCACATGCATCTGGAGTTCATTTACAGTGGCTAGAGGCCCTGGCGTGCCCATTCTGTCTCTGTCTTTCTTGGTGAACCTGGTATCAGCACAAGGGTGAAGGAGATAGACACATAAAACACTCAGCTCCTAACAAACCAGTTATCCAGAGACACAGAGGCTCCCAAGACCTCATCACTGAAATAGACCTAAAATGAACCCAACATTGCTCAGGGAAATTCATGGAAGAGGGGGTGGAAAGATTGTTAGAGCCACAAGTTGGGACACTATGTACAGGAACATTGCCTCTTCCCATAACTGATCGATACCCCACTATGAACAGACCACATGAGGACAACTGGCATCCCCAATGAGGAGGGTCCCTTAAGAGGAAGGAGGACAGGGAAGAGGCTACGGATGGTCCCAACATATACTGTTTACATACTGAGTGTGTACATAACTAATCAAAAAAAAAAATGAATACAAAAATAATATAACAACAACAAATCATCCACTGTTGTTGGGAATGTAAACTTGTTCAACCAGATGAAATCAATATGGAGATTCCTGAAAAGGATGAACATAGAGCTACCAACAGACCAAGTTATTCCTTTGGTGAGCATTTATCCTAAATGCTCCATGCATCACTACAGAGATATTTGCTCAACCATGTTTATAGCTGCTCAATTCATTTTATCTGAGAGCTGGAATCAACTCAGGTGCCCATCATTGCATGAATAGATAATGATGTTGTGGTACATTTACACAATGGAATTCTCAGCAGTAAGAAAAAATGATACAATGAAATTTGTAGAAAAATGGACAGACTTTGAACAGATCATACCCAGTGAACTCACACAATCACAGAAAGATAAATGTTGCATGGTATCACTTATCTGCAGTTCCTAATCTGGGTCTTCTCAAGTTGCTGACATAACTGACAGGCAACTCAAGGCCCAGACAATAGGGATGGAAGGGTTTGGGGGAAGGGGAAGGAGAAAGGGAGAAAACCAAAGACAAAACTAAATCCAAAATGAACTGGTACCACAGAAACCTTTATTCTTGGAGATATCCTAAATGATATAACCCTCAAAAGGAGTAATGGGGGAGCACCTGAAAATAAGGGCCCTAATGAGGGTGGGATGAAGCTTAACTTAAAAAAGAACTTTTTTTTTTTTTTTTTTTTTGTCTCTGGTCTGTAACTCCCAGTATGAGAAATTTGTTGCTACCCAAATTAAGCTGTTAATCAGAGAGATCGATGAGGTCCCCAAATCAAGACAGCTTTCTGTCAAAGTGCTTGATTACCCACCTGAGGCAAAAGTAAGACCCTGTTGTTGAAGACACCATATACTGCCAACACAGAACACGGAGAGATCTGGCTGGAATCTGGAAGAAAGCTATTCTTGAGACACTTAGCCTGTCTAGTGCATGGGAGTGCTACATGAGGGAAGGTGGCCAACAATGATCTGAGCAACCAGAGGTCTAAGCTACTCAGAAGCAAACACCCTGATAGGATATATCTGCCAGTGCAATAGTGGTACACAGCCTTGTTGGGTAACCAATAGATTTCTGATTGGCTAAGAGAAACTCTCAGTGTAAAGGAACCCATAACTGGAATTGGGAATCAGATGAGAATCCTATGAAGACAGATTATGCTCTCCAGTGTCAAGCTCTCACTAGTCTTTGGCTAAAAGAGGGGTTTCAGACATCAAATTCTCCCTAAATTAATAATGCTTACCCATTTAAACTATGCTGCTTCACTCTCCATTGGAGGAGGTGTTCTTTTTCAGAACATATGGAAACCCTACGAGGTATAAACTACCCCTTTCACTTCAGCCAAGCCACAGCTGAAACCACAGAGGAATTGGGGAGATGAACATGAGTGCTGCTTCCATGATGAACCTGATAATCTGTTCCAGGGTGAAGGAGACAGACCTGAGGATACTCAACACCTACCAAAGCAGAGATCCAGAGGCTCCTAGAGCTTATCACTGAAGTAGACTTAAAACTCACCACCATGGCTCAGGGAATTTTGTCAAAAAGGGGGCACAAGGATTTTAAAAGCCACAGGTTGAGACACCATGCCCAGGGGCATTCCCTCCCTGGTAAAAATAACTGACTGCTGCTCCCACAATGCATAAATGAGAAACCCATAGAGATATAACTCCACTGAGGAGCGTTCCCCATGGAATGGAGGCAGGGATGAGGGAAAAGAGGGTACCAACACATGATGTATCCATACAAAATATGTTGTTAGTAATAATAACAGTAAAAATGAAAAAAAATGAAGGCAAGGACCCACACCCCAACATTTTCTTCTGAACTCTCTTGATGTGTGTCCAAATATAAATAAAAATTTTACAAATATAAAGATGAGTTAAAGTAATTTTATTACTCATTTGCAAAATTTATTTTTAAAGCTTTGGTAATTTAATGAAATAGCAATGAGTTGTGGTGTTCATAAAACATTATAAAACCTTTGTTATAATAATGTTTCAAGGGGCAAGAGGAGGAAAAACTGAACAATATTATATTCATTAAGTACAAAAGTTACAGATAAGGTAGGATAATATGCATGATATAGAATAATATAATTTGAATTTATAATAAAATAAAAAAAGCATATATGCCATGGGTTCTAGCAAATTATGCAAATTTTTAAAAAGGACAAATTAAGTCATTATGAGCTAAGCAAAACAATTCTTATATAATAAAATCAGGTGAAATAAGAAACAAAGTATTTGGCATCAAAATACAACAAATGAAATCATGGCTCATGTATCTCAAATCATGTTACTAAATATCACTGATCTAAATAGTTCAAACAAAATTTAGTTTTAGTGACTGTGTGTGGTCTTTTATGCCTGTAGTCTTGACTACTTGGGAGGTTAAGTTTCAATGAGCACACCCTCTAGGCCAGCCTCGACAACATAACAAGAACAGATTCCAACAAATAAATTACAGAAAACAAACAAACAAACAAATAAAATGGAAATGCCAACAATCTGGATTTAAGGATATGTTAATCAGTATCCTATTAAATCAACAATACAAATCAGTACATAGATGTTAAAGTGAAATAACAGAAAAACACATCATGCAAAACTAGGCATAAGAAACAAGGAATATCAAATTAAAGAAGCAAAATATTTTAGGGATTCTCTCGTAAGAAGCCCATACCCACACCTTGGCTGTGTACTATTTTTCTTTCCTCAATAAACTCAAGCTTTGCTTCAAATGAACAAAATATTCTCAGTGTGTAAGTTTTGCTAAATATCTTAATACAACAGCATGTCCTCAAACATGTGGCCAACAAATTTGCCAGTGCTAAGATAGTCTTATATAATAATTTTAAACTATCATTCATGTTGGTGCTTTTGATAGCCTCCTTCCTGTGACAAGCTGCCTCATGTTCCTGTCCCCATGCCTTCCTGGACATGATGGTCTGTAACACCTCAAACTGTAAGCTAAAATAAACCCTTCCTTCCACTTGTTAATTATTTGGTCACAACATCACAGAATGTTCTAGTACACTTCTAGACCTGGGTATTTCTTACAAACCCATAAGTATTCAGCTCTGGTATTTTGCTCTTGGAGACTTTACATTCTACCTTCAACTTGGATGAGGGTCTTCTGTCTTGAGCTTCTGAAAGGTCTTCAACTTCCTGTCAACTATGCCCACTTGGTTTCTGATCTGTATCTGCAGAAGCCAAAGAGCTCTTGAGAAAGGGAGCAATGTTTTTTTTTTTTTGTTGTTGTTGTTGTTATTGTTTGTTTGTTTCTATAGTCTTAACAGCAAATGAGAAAACAGTAAATTATGAAAGATGGATTTTACTTTTGCAAGGTGGATCAAAGGTAGGGTATTTGATACCTATATTTTGAATTGAACACCAGAGTATTTTTCAGGCTAGAAATATTCTTTGGAACTTCTTATAAGTAATGCTCATATCCTGCAGTGTAGCATTATTTACACATTTCAACTAGAATTATGAAAAAGTAGGGAAGATTGTAGCATGTTCATATTTGAATAGAAAAGCTTAGTTTTGAAATTACTTTAATTTTTAAATTTTACTTATTTGAGTGAAAGATAGAGAGAAAGATGCAGGTAGAGAGAGATGGGCACATCTGTTCCTCCAGCCAATTCAAACAACTCTAGTTGCATGTACCACCCTGTACCTCTGATATTACGTGTGTACTGGAGAATTGAACTCAGATCCTTAGGCTTTGCAGGCAAGCACCCTAACCGCTGAGAAATCTCTCCAGCCCTGAAATTACTTTTAAGACAGGGTAGCAGACAGCTTCAAGTTGGCTGAGATGAACTTCCAGACCAGGCACAGTTATGGAGGAAGGGATATAATTTATTGAAGCTCTACAGATCCAGGGGAAGTTCCATAATGGCAGAAGAAGCTGGCCTGCATTCACAGGGCCAACCAAGAGAGAAAAACCAGCCACACAGCACACAGAGCAAAAACTACTGCCAAAAAGTCACACAGCACACTTACAGGAACTCCTGCTAGGCACACTTTGCATATCTTTACAATGGAATCTCAAACCATCACCACACCTTAAGACCTGCCCCCAGTGACATTGCCTCTAGCAAGGTGATTGAAGATGCAAACTATAACTAATAAAATACTAAATATATTGGGGGACATATATTCAAACTACCACAGAGAGCTTACCTGTTATTTTTCATGTCATATTTTTTGCCAATGTAATTACAAAATAAAATTGAAAAATGTAAACTTTTCTAAGCCAAATAACTTTTTTTTTACCATTTTACATTTATTTCATTTTATTAATAATACTAAATATTTGATTTTACTGAAAATTCTTATGTTTAAAGGAAGAAATTCACTTACTTATTACTTACTAGAATTCATCCTTTGTCAGGTACTATGTCATATGTTAAGCATTTAGCACGAACATAGAAAAGACAGAATTAACATTTAAAGAATAAATGAAAGCATAGAAAATTAATAAACTGAACTAACCATACATGTTAAAAATTAATACATGCTGAAGCTACTTGCAGTTCTTTTGTATTGCATTATTAACAAAATGTAAAGGGAAAGACAAAATTCTTGACTCTAACAAGCATAATCTTCCGAATTCTGATGTTAGGATTTTATGTAGTTTGTGTTATTAGCTCCAGGTCATGTGCTTAACATTCATTGAAAAGAAAATCTGTTTTGTGAGATTTCTCAGCTGTGATAGGCCACAAACTTTTAAAATTTTGATAGTTTACCTACAGATGACACACAGAGCATAACAGCATGTTGTAGTTGCCTTAGGAGTGATTTTCTCCAGAATAGGAATACTTCTTTAATTTTTACGGCAACTCTCACCTAGGTGAAATGACTTTTTGTGTTTCAGACAAAAGGGATAGAAAAAAACTTTACCAAACTCACCAGTATTAAGACGAACTTATTAAAGCACTGTATAGTAGAGATAATAAAATAACCCCTCTCCTGGACAGGGAGAAACTGGGTGATTTGTCTCCCTTGGGCTTGATTCTGGGTCTTATTGTTACTGTTGAGTAGGTGGATCTTTTCATCACAGTCACATGTCAATCATAGTAGTCTTTCTGAGTCTACCTCTTGCCATAATGATGGCTTTGTCCAGTTCTACAATTTCATATGATATGTATCATTAGATAAGGCAGATTTTTTTTTTTTTTTTTTTTTTAGTATTTGACATTTTAATTGGCCATTTTCCAAATGGGAATTCATGGCTTTCCATTTATCTAAAACATTTTGAAGGAGTCTGTGTAATTCTTTTTTTATTTATTTTTACTAGTTATGTATATAGTGTGTATACAGCCATGATGGTATCATTGTTATCCTTCTCCCTATCCTTCCCCCATGGGGATAGTGGGTCTTGCATTGTGGGGGTAGCATCAGTTATGGGGAAGAGGCAATGTCTGTGCATAATGACCCAACTTATGGCTCTAACATTCTTTCTTCCCCCTCTTCCATGAATTTCCCTGAGCCATATTGGGTTCATTTTAAGTCTATTTCAGTGACAATGTCTTGGGAGTCTCTATGTCTCTGGATATCTGATTTGTCAGGATCTGAGTATTCTCTATGTCTATCTCCTTCACCCTTGTGTTGATAACACGTTCACCAAGAAAGCAGCACTCTTGATCATTTCCCCAGTAACTCTATGGCTTCAGATGGTGCCCTCGTGAGGTGCAATGGTCTGATTCTTTCCTCAGGTTCTACGTCCATCTGAAAAAGAAAAGCAAATTCTTCAATGGAGAGTGAGGTCAGTACACGATACTTGGATAACCACTATTGTTTTAGAGAGAACTTAATAGGTGTAAGCCCTCTTGTATCCCACTATTTGTGGGAGCTTGATAGTGGAGAGTGGGCTCATTTTTGGATATGATTCTGACTTGTTTCCCCATTCCAGGTATGGTTTCCATTCCACTGAGTGGATCTATTAGCTAAATCAACAGCAGTTAGTAACCCACCATGGCTGTGTGCCACTACTGCACTTGTGTGAGCATCATGTCAGGTTGCTGCTGAGTATTTTAGACCATGAGTTGCTTAGAAAGATGTTGCTCATTTTTACCCAGTTGCTCATGTAACATCTTCTGGCACTAGACAAGCTAACTGTCTCAGTACTGACTCTCTTCCAGATTCCAACCAGGTCACTCCATGTTCAGTCCCATTAGCATAGGCTGTCCTCTGCAGTAGGGTCTTACCATTAAGCTTTGGTGGGTCATCAAGTTCTCTGACAGAAATCTGTCTTCTTTTGGGAAACTTTGTAGGTCTCACTGATCAACAGCTCATTGTGGATGTTAATCACATGCTGGTATTGGGAGTTATAGGTCAGTGACAAGGGAAAACAAGGAAGAAAATATAGGTAATATGAAAGAGAAAGAGAGAAGAGAAAGAAGAGGGAGTGAGTGAAAGAGAGAGAGACACACACACAGGAGAAGATTGAGGTTAGTCTTCATAATACCCTCCCCAGGCTCCTGTGATTCAGGTGTTCTCTCTAAGCATCTGATGATGGTTCAACCTTTTAGTATGTATTTCAGGATATAGGATTTTATGGTACCATTTCCATTTGGGTACAGTATTTTTTTCCCCCTCTCAACCCTTACCCTCCCTTCCCATCCAACTATCCCTATTGTCCAGATCTCAAGATGTTTATTAGGTTTTTTTAGCATCTTGGGCAAATTCAGGTTAGGAGCCACAGATGAGTGAGAAATAAATTTTACCTTAGGAAAAATATAACATAAGAAGAAAAGATTGTCTTGAAAGCCCATCACCACAAGAGAGTTGTTCCCTATGTCCTTTATTAGATTCATAGGGCGGGTTTGTATTTGACTGTGGAAATATTCCTTTGGCTGAGTTTAATTTAAAGGAATCTGTTGGAAAATGATGTATCTACTAGAGAATGAGTATTTTTGTGGGTATATGGTATACAATCAGGAACACAGACTTTACTTTGAAAATATATATGTACAATTTTGAATAACCATCTCCCTGAGTGTGGTGTCCAAAACCTATAGATTAATCTTCCCCTAATTAGTCATATTGACCAGTCCTCAGCTCTATATGAACCTCACTTTTCATACTTCAACCATGCATAGCATACTGCTTTGGAATTAAGAAGTCTCTGAAATGAAGCTTATTAGCTGCTCTCTGTGGAGATGAATGCCTTGTAGGTCATAGAATTTTGCTGAGTGTGAATGGAGCTCTGAGGGCAAAGTGAGAACCTCTATGAACAGCTTGCTCGAGTCAATCACAAGTGATGTCCAAGGGATATTTTTAATCCTACCTCTTCACTACTTTACATGTGGAAAGATAAAGAAAACCTTCATTCTTTGTTTCTTCATTTTTAACATATTTATCTGCAATCATTTTTAATGGAGGATTTTCAAAATAATTTATGCAAAGACAAAGAGAAATAGTTTCATTAAAGGATAGAGAGAGCTCTTCATAAGCAGAATAAATCTTTAAAACCACATTGTTATAAAGAAAATAAAGAATTTATTTTGGAAAAAAAATTGTGTGATAGTCAATTTAAATAACATAACTTGTTTCCCAAATTTCTGGCTTAAATGTGAGGCCATTTGATAAATCATGTTCAATCAAGTGAAATATCTCAGTTGGCAAATATAATATGCCATGCAGGTTCTGAACACCAATGCCAAGTATTGTTTCCTAGTAAATATCTTTATACCAAAAGTTATTGCAGAATTTAACAGAGAGTATTTTAGTAAGGGGAAAATCAACAATATTTTTTCTTCTTAAGATTTCAGGGGCTGGAAAGCTAGCTCAGAAATTGGGAGTGCTTCTTTGCAAAGCCTGACTGCCTGGGTTTGATTCCCTAGTACCCACATAATGGGTCAGATGCACAAAGTGGTGAATGTGTCTGGAGTTCATTTGCAGTGGCAGAAAGCTCTGGCATTTCCATCACTCTCTCACTCCCTTTCTCTTTACCCCTCTCTCTGCTCATGAATAAACAAAAAAAAAATAAGAAAAAAAAATTTTCTGGTTTATATCACAATGAATACAATCAATCTTTTCTTGAAATTATTAATGGCATTGTTAGCTAGGTAAGGAACATGGATTCAAGATCTCTGGGGAGGAACTGGGAAAAATGGCTCAGTGGTTAAAGGTGTTTGTTTATAAAGTCTAGCAGCATGGTTTCAAGTTCCCCAGCTGCTCATGTAAAGCCAAATGGGCATTCATTTGAAGCAACAAGAGGTCTTTGATACACACGTATATGCATGCATACATACATACACGCGTGCGTGTGGAAATAAAAAAAAAAAGAAAAGAAAACTTCCATGGAAGGAGTGCATAACCCAGGATCTTCAGTAGAATGTGTAAATTTCAATTGCCTCTAAGTAATGAGGAGAAATGGAAAAAATCTTATCTCATAGAGTCCTTAGTATCTCTTGCTCCAGTACTGAAATAGTTGTTCAGACTTAAAACTCTTTATCATCATCCCCTCACCTTCTAAAATGATGCTATTTCTTTGCTCATAGAAAATATGATACTTAACTACCTTGAGAATTTGCTTGTTTGTTTTTGTCACAAAAAATTATTACAGTTAAGTTCTGCTTGCCTTATTCATTTTCTGTTTTTTTTTTTTTTTTTTTTTTTTTTTTTTTTTTTTTTTGAGGAAGCTTGATGACAACAATACAATTTTTTAGGAGTGTCTAAAATATTTCAAATGTCAACCCTAAACTGTTTCTTCTTTGCTTATCTAACATACTCCAAACATACTTTTCAGTGCACTGTGATTTAAATGATGAGTAAAGTGCCTATATAACCAATTGAAGTAGGTATCATTAACCTTGATTGGCACCAGTTAAATCAAAGCACAGTGAACTAATTGTGCTGATTTATGTAGCTCTTCACTGACAAACACAGAATGAAAATCACATCTCTAATTCTTACTGAGTGACCATGATTTCATTCAGTCAATTCATAGACATTGTAGATAAATGCAGTATACATGACCTTTTGTACCTATGGCAATAAGATTCTTATATTCTGAAGTTGGCAAAGAAGTTACCTGATTCAAATATGTGAGGCAAAATGTCATGGCAACAGCTAGCTTCCCATTGAGGTGATGATGTTACAATCCTTCTAGAAAGGCATAATCTATAGGCTGTTCTCTTTTATTTGTTCAAGCTCTTTTCTATCACTGCCAGTGGATGATAGATCCTTTTCATGTTGTGATAGGGAGGGAGAAGGAAGTACAGAAATATGTACAGTACTAGTTCTCATTAGCAGAAGAGAGGGAAGAGGAAAAAAAAATCAGAGAAAACCTGTAGCAAATAATAGGAGGATTCTAATGAAAAGGATAAATGTCAAGAGGCTCTGGTTGTAATGAATGAAAAAAATTGCCCAAGAGCAGAAAATGAAATTTAATAAAGATAGCACCACTGAAAATGGTGTCTAGATAATCAGAAAGTGAAGTGTCTAAGTGATTGGAGTGCAAAATAAGTGGGAAATAATCAGGAGGGAGAAGAGACAAAAGGAATAATTCTTTTCAATTCTATTTTGGAAAACCTATTTAAAATAAATTAAAAAACCACATGTAGTTGAAAACCAATGTAGATCAAAAGAGAAATTCATAGTATTATTAATTGAAATGATAGCTGAAAACTTGTAAATTGTTTTCAAAATATGGTAGCAGAACCATTAACTGGTAATATGTTATACCTGATATTCAAAAAGCACAGTAATTTAAATATTACTGTCATTAATACAATATACAAATCATTTTTTTCAGAATGAATACATTAGTGTAAAACTGTGACTTGCTATGTTATATGGCCTTTCACCTCAAAAGCTCTGAAAGCTCTCAGATGAATGACTCATTTCTTAAAAATTATGATATCAAAAATTATGATACCATTTGTCATTGGTCCTCAAAATTCATTATTTAAATGAATAGTAAAATATTAAAATATAGGCATCCATAGATTTCTCAAGTTAATTTTGTATTAACTATTGTATTACTCATATGTGCTTTTAAAGTTAGTCTAGTCAGGTATTTTAAAATGCGCAAAGAGGGCTGGAGGGATTGTTTAGTGGTTAAGGCATTTGCCTGCAAAGCCAAAGATCCCAGGTTCGATTCCACAGGACACACATTAACCAGATGTACAAGGGGGTGCATGCGTCTGGAGTTCGTTTGCAGTGACTGGAGGCCCTGGTGCACCGATTCTCTCCCTCTCCCTCTCTCTTTCCCTCTTTCTCTGCCAAATAAATAAAAAAATATTTTAAATTGCACAAAAATTTTCACAATAAGGTTGGTATTATTATATGTGTGTGTGTGTGTATTCATTTTAGTGTGTCTGTATGTGTATGCATTACTTTGATCTGAATGTGTTTTAAGCTCCTTGAAACTATGATCAATGATCTTTATCTTTTTCTTCTGAATTACCTGGCTCAGGTTCTTTTGCCAAGAAAAACACTAATTAAATGCTACTTAATTGTTGACAATGGAAATTAATTTGAATATAGTATTATAAATTTATTTTCTCATGAGATAAAAATAACTCAGTCCAAAATTATGGTCTTTTCGAATGTAAAACAATGTTTCTTACATCAGGTGACAAAATGATATTGTTATATCAGTGACTTTTGAATCTCAGGTGGTTATCAACAGCAGAAGACCTATACCTGGTTAATGTTTACATTGTAGCCTTAGTGTGAAGAATGATAACTTCATGCACTGTGGTCATGTTAGAAAGTAGGATAGTCCATGTTGTCTCCTGGGATGTTGGAGTAGCATTTGTTTCTCCTTCTTAAATCGCAATTGATTCAGCAACAGCAAATTTGATTAGCATCCTGGATCACATGGATCCAATCAGAAATTGGAGATCCTTTTGTACCACTCTAATTATGGGAAGAATGGTGTTTTTATCATGAATAGATTCATGTCATATATGCCTAAAATGCCTAAATGACTAAAAATGTCATATCTCATGATTTCACATCAGAAAACTGCTATTAACACTGACAACTGCTGAATGTAAAGCGACAAAGAATAAACAGGAATAAACAGGAAAACAAGTATACATCTGACAATTGAGCTAAAATAGATAATATTCACATTTTTATTAGAAGTTTGTCCTTTTTCAATGTGATTCTTTAGGAAAAACGGGGAGAGTGTATATTTTAGATAATCTTTCAATAGGGCTTTTTTTTTTTTTTTTTTTTATTTTTTTCGAGGTAGGGTTTCACTCTAGTCCAGGCTGACCTGGAATTCACTCTGTCTTCTCAGAGTGGCCTTGAACTCACGGCAATCCTCCTACCTCTGCCTCCCGAGTGCTGGGATTAGTGTGCACCACCACGCCCAGCTCAATAGGCTATTTTAATAATGTGTTTATTTGTTGTAATTTGGATCATTGATGTATGAAAGCTGAGCTCACCATCCTGTGGTGCTGATTGGAACTGGTGGAACATTTACGAAGTGGGACCTAGAGAAAGTAAGTTAGGTCATTAGCACTAGGCATTTGCAAGTACTATTGGAACACACACACTCTCTCATTCCCAGCTACTGTAAGCTCAGCAGCGCTCTCTGTATTGCATTCTCACCACAGAACACTGTACTTCTACAGGTCCAAAGGAATAGAGCCAAGTGTAAGGACTGAAAGCTCTGAAACAATGAGACGACTAGAACTTTTCTGTTATTAAGGATATTTTGTCAAGTATATCTCAGTAGTGGAAAGCTGAGTAACAACTTCCCAATCAAATTCTTATGATTTTTGTTCATGTTTTACAACATACAGAGACATTTTCAGTGTATTAACCTAGAAATCTAGAAATAATAAATGGTAATAACAAGTCATTTGTTAGTACTTCCTTTATATTATTTTTTCACTAGTTTTGCTTCACTGTGTGAAAAATCATAAAACATTATGAAACTATTTCAAAATGTTGCATATAGTTCCTTATTTTTAAATTCTTAAGTTTTCTGGTATGATTCCTAGTTGAAAAAATAACTTAAGAGTATATTTTGAGTGCTAGATTTAAATTTAGTTCATTAATTCCTGCCTTGTTTGATTCTTAATAGGATCATATATTTTTATGAAAAGAAGTCAATTGTTTGTCCTTTTATATAATTTTATATCATTGTATTATATAATTTATCACAATCATATACATATATATTACAATGCCTAGCTACATTATTCCAATCAGAGTTCATTATGACAATTGTGAAAAATATAAAAAATTACATAGACAGTTTCCTAAGCCATTCTCCCTGTACATTCTAGGTATCTGAAAGTTTCAGCCATTGGAGTTGAGAAAAATACAACATGACTTGGAGCATAGCAGAAACTGATCTGAGATCCCCTTACCTATCCCATCCATAAGGCAGCTCCAAGTATCTACATTACTGAGTTCCAAGTAGCACAAATCATACTCAAGACAAGATTACAAAAAATGGCATACAGAGCACTATCACAAATACTCACATAGAAAGACTTCACCAGCACACTATATCCAGATGAGTAAGTTCAATGCAAAATGGCTAATAGGAAAAACACAGCCAATATTCCTGCTCCACAAATGGCCAGTACCATGTAGTGGACAATCATGAGAGCAACTTAAGGTAACTCCAGAGAAATAACTCAAAATAGTGATTATAAATATGCAGAAAGAAAGCAAAGTGGGCACAGATAAATACAGGAATAATATCCCGAATGAATATGGAGAAAGCACAAACAAATGCCTACATGAATTCTTAGAGAATAGTAGCAAACAGCTAAATGCAGTGAGAAAGGCAGGGGCTGTGGAGATAGCTCTGTGATTAAAGATGTTCGCTTGCAAAGCCTGCTGGCCTGGGTTTGAGTCTATTGTACTCATGTAAAGCTAGATGCACAAAAAGGTACATGCATCTGGAGTTTGTTTGCAGCAACAAGGGGCCCTGGCATGCCCATTCTCATCCCTTACCTCATACATAAGTAAATTATTTTTTTTTAAAGAAATGAGGAAGCCAAGCCTGGATAAAAGAATGGAATTCAATAAAGAGAGAAATCCTGAGAAAAACAAAACTGAAATGCAGCTGGAAATGAAAAATACAACAAATCAAATAGAAGGCTCCATGGAAAGGTTCACCAATGTAATTGATCAAGTGAAAGACAGAATCTCAGGCTTGGAAGACAAAGTGGAGGGAATATTTAAGACACCACGAAATAATCAAATGCTTGAATAATGAGCAAAGAAGAAGGACATTAGGCCAATGGTACATAAAGTATTTTCAATAAAATTGTGGAAAAAAAAGTTCTAAAATCTAAGGAAAGAGATGTCTGTTGAGGTACAAGAGACATACAGAAATCCAAATATACAGGACCATAATCCCCATATTATATTACAGTAACAAAAAAATAAAATAAAAAGAAAATGAAAAAAAAGAAAATGAAAAAAAAAAAAGAAAGAAAACACTGAATAACCTGAACCAAAAAAGGTACTAGTAGCTGCAAAAGAGAAACAATTTATCACATATAAAGGCAGGCCCAATAGCATAACAACCAAATTTTAACTGGAAGCTCTAAAAGCCAGAAGGGCTTTGAATAATATATTTTAATATTTTTGTTTATTTATTTTTGGGAGACAGACAGGAGGCAGACAGACAAAAAGTAAGCACAGGCATGCCAGTGACTTATGCCCCTACAAATAAACTCCAGATCCACCTTGTGCATCTGGCTTATTTGGGTACTGGGGAATTGAACCTGAGACAATAGGCTTCACAACAAGAGCCTTAAATGCTGAACCATCTCTCCAGGGCAGAAACTAACTTTATAAAACAATTTTACTAGATATAAATTTAGAGATAAATCACATAGTAAATTCCAATGTTATCTGGACAAAAGAAATATGTAGAGAAACATTGGAGTTAAGTGATACTTTAGCCAAATGGACTTAAAAATGCATGCAGACCACATATTTGTCTGAGAAGCCCATAGAACTTTTTAAAAACAAATCACATATTAAGATATATAGTAAGTGTCAACAAATTTAAGAAAAAATAGATACTCATTTTATCTGATGCTTTATCTGATACCTTGATGCTACAAAGCTAGAAACTATCAATAAGAAAAACCAGAGAGGAGCTGGAGAGATGGCTTATCAGTTAAGGTATTTGCCTGCAAAGTCAAAGGATCCCGGTTCGATTCTCCAGGACCAACGTAAGCCAGATGGACAAGGAGGCGCAGGAATCTGGAATTCATTTGCAGTGGCTGGAGGGCCTGGCACACACACCCATTTTCTCTCTCTCTCTCTCTCTCTCTGTGTGTTTCTCTTTCTCAACTAAATAGATAAATAAGTGGGCTGTAGAAATGTTTCAGAGGTAAGACCACTTGCCTGAAAAACCTAACAAACCAAAGTTTGATTCCCTAGCACCCACATAAAGCCAGATGCACAAAGTGACACATGCATCTAGTGTTCATGTGCAGTAGTTAGATGCCTTAGTATGCCCATTCTTTCTCCGTCCTTCTGTGTGTGTGTGCGTGTGTGTGCATTCTCTCTCTTTCTGCATGCAAATAAATAAATTAGTTTTAAAGATTAAATCAAGAATGAAATACAAAAGGTCCTAGAATTGAACAAATATCGAAACATAGTTTACCAAATGTATAGGACAAAATTAAGATAGTCCTAAGCAGGAAATTTATGCTTTTAGTGCCTATACATCAAAAACAAAGAGATCCCAATAACTAACTTAGTGATGAATCAGAAGGCTTTGGAAAATACAAGAACAAACTAAACCCAAACAAACTGGAGGAAAAAAAATACGTAAGATCAGGGGGAAAAAAAATTAATGCAATAGAAATAATGAAAAAAAAAAAAAGAAGAATTGAGGAAGCAAACTTATTTACAAAGGTAAAGAAGATTGATAACCATTAGCCAAATTAACAAAAATAAAGACAGAACATATCCTACTCAGTAAGATTAAATATACTATCCTCTTGTTGTTTCAGGTTGTTAGCTTTTACTTTAAGGTCCTTGATCCACCTGCAATTGTTTTTTTGTGCAACATGAGAGATGAGGGTATATTTTCTTTCTTATGGAAATCAATGTGGAGGTTTCTCAACAAGCTAAAATTGGATCTAGTAAATGGCCTAACTATATCGCTTCTCAACATATACTCTAAGGATTCAGCACTTGACTACAGAGATAGCTGCTCATCCATGCTTATTGTTACTGTTTACAACAGTTAGATAAAGGAAACAGCCTAAATGTCATTCAACTGATGAATGAATAATGATCATTCCTTCCTTTGAGTTGCTTGTCAGAGAGACTCTGAAGGCCCCCCCAAACAATAAGGACCATTACCAATGCTCTTGGTTGTTTACTACAAAGGTATCAGAAGTGTCTATTGCTGAAGACAACACATGTTTTGATTGCAGGACTCTGAGAAACCAAGCTGGACCTGAGCTTAAATCCTCCTTTCTGCTTGTTAGGTGTCATACTGTTGGAAATTCATCTAGAGTTTTATTCAGCAGTGGATCTACCACATGCTCTACCCAACTTACTAGCTGGTCAAGATGCCCTCACTGATGTAATAGTTGTATGACTGTTATGTGGGAAACCACTTGCTCTCTGATTGGATTAATTAAAAAATCTAGTCAAAAGCATATCGCTGGAAGGTCATTCACCCTAGGAATGGAAGCATCTGCTGTTGTTTGGCTGAATGGTTATGTTTTGCCCATCAAATTACCTCTTAGATACTTATATTTATTCTCATAGAGCTTCACTCATCTTTGGACAGAGAAGCTTCTTTTTTTCAGGTGGCAATGACTATTGAGGAGATTCAAAACTAGTAAAGAGTCAAAAGATGCAGAGGAGTTCTTTGGAGTTCTATATTCTAAACATGTAGTGCACATTGTACCCATGACCCCTGAGCATCTGTTACTCCTTAGGTTCCTCAATTTCTTGTCATTAATGATCACAGTGGGAATACAAAGATAACAAAATAAAATTGGACTAATCAGAAATAAGAAGTGTTGGAGCTGTGGAAATGGCTTAGGGGTTAAGGCATTTGCCAGTGAAGCCTAAGGACTCCAGTTCAATTCCCCAGGACCCACATAAGCCAGATGCACAAGGGGGCACATGCATCTAGAGTTCATTTGCAGTGACTGGAGGCCCTGGAGTGCCCATTCTATCTTTCTGCCTCTTCCTCTCTCTCTATCTCTCTTAAATAAATAAATAAACAAACTATTTTTTAAAAAAAAGAAATAAGAAGTGCTTCACTGTTTTGGATAGGAAGACCACATAAGGTAATGGGAGGGGATTATGATCAAAATACTTTATGTACTTTATGAAATATCTCAATAAAAAGTTAAAAATACATTGACAAAAGTTCCATTTCATTATGAAAATAGCATACCAGGTGAAGTCATAGTCAATCAGAGAAGAATGACAAGAAAATACATTTGAAAGTGAATAAAATTGGAGATAACTATGACTTTGTCTGGATCCGGACATATTAGGCTTGTGTTGTTTTTTCAGTAACACAATTTTGCTTCTCTTTTTTTAAATACTTAAATTATTAAAGCTGACTGTCTTCACTATCATTATCTGCATTCTGATTCTTAAATTACCATATTTTGATTTTATACTAGAAAATATAACTTTAAAATGCTGGAAATTAGTATTTTAACATTCACACCTGTGGTTCAAACTGTGTCTTGCACAGTTTCTTCAGTTATAATTGTTGCTGAATGCGTTCGTGTGTGTGTGTGTGTGTGTGTGTGTGTGTGTGTGTGTGTGTGTTTGGAAGTCAGAGAACTGCCTTGCTTATCTTTCTCTGGTGCATCATCTACTTCTTTTTTTGTGATAGGATTTTTCATTGTTGGAACTTACCAGTTTGGCTTGACTGGCTGGCCAGTGGGTCAGTTGCTAGGATCCACCTGTTTCTAATATCCCAGTGTTGGGATTACAAGCATATGTCAACTTAGTAGACATTATTACATGTTCTCTGTGTGTCAAATTCAGGATCTCCTGCTTGAGAGGTAACCACTTTACCAAATGAGCTATCTTTCAGCCATTAATGTATTATTCTTAATTAATTTATGATACAATATTTATTTAACATCTTTACATGCAAACACTTCTGTTACTGCTATAGATAAATTTCTTACACTAAAATTATTAAACCCAGAAAGCGAGGCCCATAATAGGTGGTATAGTCATGAGAGATTCATGAATGGAATTAAAAAGACCCTGGAATATTCCCTTTATACTCCACAATCATGGTTATAGCCAGAAGAAAGGCATCTTTGAACCAGGGAGCAACCTTCATCAGATATCAAATCTTCTACCCTAATCTTCCATGCCCTAGCATACTGAACTACAAGAAATAAATTTCTATTCATTATAAGCCACATAGTCTAAGATTTTATTGAGGTAGCTGGAATAAATTCAAACAAATGATAAGGTTTTCACTATAAATATTTATTGCTATAACCTTTTACAAAGTTTTGTTTTCCTTTCAAGTCCTCTTATCTTTAGTTCTGGTCTGCATTCTGTATTCTTCTATGTAATGCTTATGATGGTCACTGTAAAAGTTTTGTAGATGGAAATCTTTGGCTAGTTTACAGAAAAGGGAACTAGTGACATGAAAGGAAAAGCATAGAAAAACACAGAGACAAAAGTTCATCTGTTATATTTATGAAAATGAATGTGCCAGGTATATTCATAGTCAATCAAGACAAAGTGACAAGAAAATACATTTTCAAAGTAAGGGAAATTGTAGATAATTATTACTATCTCTATTCCTGTGGGTAAAAAAAAAGGGAAGTCATAAACTTCCACAATCATTTTCGATGATACCTGAGTGGTTCTGAGAGCATTGTAATCTTCCCTTCCTGGAGTTGTGATATAGTCACCTGCCTACTCATTTCCAAGACTTTTCTCTACATGCTGTTAGTCTTTGCTTCCAAAATCCTATAGATTGAGTGAATGATTTAAGTCATGGTACTACTTAAAAATGTTTCCGTGGGATCTTTTTATTGCACTTAAAGAAATGTAATTCAAACAAAGCTTCTATATCTTTTGGGATAGTTATACCTATGTCTTATAAACAGTTTAAAATAATAAAAAATCCTTTCAGTGCCCTTTTATTTTTTGTTTGTTTTGTTTTGGTTTTTCTAGGAATTCACTATGTAGTCTCAGGGTAGCCTTGAACTCATGGCAATTCTCCTACCTCTGCCTCCCAAATGCTGGCATTAAAGTTGTGCGCCACCATGCCAGGCTCAGAGCCTTTCTTTTTACACATACATTAAAGTCTGTGTACATATAGGCCTAAGTGATAAGCTGGATAGTCTAAACTATATTACCACATGCCAATACTGTTAGCAAAAGGTGGTGATCCCATACCTGGGAAAACAAATGTGTGAGACAAATAGAATGATCTCAAATAGGAAACCTTTTTAGATTGTGGTTGGGAGGAAGGGTTCATAAACATGAAAATAGTGCTTCCCTCATCCAGTATATAAGCACTTATCATTACTGTCCATTAATACAGGTACATACCAACATATACGGATCATTGTGTAAGTAGATTCACTAAATAAAATCGAAATGACTTAGAAAATTATTTTTCATATTATACATCTCAAAGTGAAAAAGAAGATAAAAAAGCAAGGGCAGAATTTTTCTCCTGGCTGTGTTATGTGGCTAATCTGCT
Organism: Orientallactaga sibirica; assembly: GCA_036365145.1. NCBI lineage: Eukaryota > Metazoa > Chordata > Mammalia > Rodentia > Dipodidae > Orientallactaga > Orientallactaga sibirica. The sequence goes on from JAEOAD010000041.1 coordinate 115,927, forward strand.
ATTTTTCAACCTCCTTTCTTTTATCAGACTGAATTATGTTTTCCTGGCTCAATGCCTGCATTGTGAGGTAATTTCTCAATGTACATTCTGAGGTCTCCTTGACTCGCTCTTTGAGGGTAATTTTATTACTTGGAGTTTCTATCTGAATTACCTGCATGGAAGCCTGGATCTTTTTTATTCATATTGACAACTGAAAGATACACTGTAAATCTCCCCCTCTCTCTTTCCCTCCTTCCTTTCCTTTGTCTCTTTGTCTCTCATTTATCCCCCTTCCTTTTCTTCCTCTCTCCTTTTCTTCATTCTTCTCTCCTTTCATTACCTGTTTTTCCCCTCTTTCCCTTTCTGAGTTATTATAACATATATTATCATTTCTCTAGTTTATTATATATGCTCCACATATTCATTTTTAGATTGTTAACCTCCAAGGGTGTTGATAAAAGTGTTGGGTCGAGATTTCCTTTTAAACTCTAAGCCATGTACACCGTTTTCAGTCTACTAACAAATGAAAGGCCTAGTAGGTATCCTGAAATTCTGTTTGTTATTATACTCAACACAAGTGCGTGCATATTATTAGCTATAAAAGTTCTTAGATAATTCAACACTATACTTGATTTAAAAAAAAAACCCCTCAAGAATCAGCCAATATAAATTTTCTGTGTAATAAGTAAAGATACCTGAGGCATATGTTGCAAATTCTCAGGCAGTTTACAGACAGTAGCAACCCAGGTAACCCTGAGCCCAAGTAATGACTCATTGAGTAGATGCTCTTTTCTCTTCAAGTGAATATCTATTGCTGCAGTCATATTATTATTTTGTCTTAAAGTTATAGTCCCCAGTATATGGCAAGTGCAGTGGCAGACAGAAGATTGAAATGATCTCTTATGAATTGTTACATAATTTTGTCATCTAGATATTATGAAACAGATTTTACATAGAAAAATGAGAACACATATGAATTAATTACCTAATATTACTCAATTTGCTAGTAATATTTAAACTTTGATTCAGGTTGTTCTGATTCTTCTATGTTCACACATACTCAGCATTTCACAAAAGTTTGATAATCTCTCAACTACCTTTCTCATGAAATGAAATCAAAAGTGGATTGGCCTATACTTTTACCTTCAAATTATTATTAGCTTATTTAATATATAGGTTAAAGTGATCTGGATTATGTGTAATTGAGGGAAATGTATTATAAGACATTATTATAAATTCCTCATATATGTTTCAGAATTGTTACAGTTTTTCTATGCTTAGTGTTACCATCACAGGAAAGCATGCGAGCTTTTAGTAAAACACCAACCCAAAGAAATAATGGAAATTAATGAGATCCTGTGATGTATTTTATAACATGCTTACTGAAGACACATTTTGCACAAGAAGAATAATTTTAAATTAAGATATAATCAATTAGAACTGAGTTCTAGACATCAATGCTTGGTATCTGTATGAGAATGAGCATATTAATCATCCACATATTTATTGCTCAGTCCTACATTAAGTCATTTACCAGAGAAGTTGAGAGATTAATGACTCAAATCTTCAACCTTCATCTACCACAAACACATGCACTTGAACAAGTGGAATGTGCTCTCTTTTTTATGCCTTCCTTAATAGATGCACTCATTGATGAAACTCATTTTAGCGGAAATGTTTCTCTTTTTATGTGTCATGCAGATTCTCTCTTGATGTTTTACTTGTGCTCGGTCATATTTTACAAAAACACACACACACACACACACGCACAAATGAGAAGTAAAAATGATAGCTTTTTCAAAATAAGTTATGTAGTAGGAGAGCATCACGGATTTGGAAGTGGGCTGGCAGGGGATTTGTCTGAGCATAAGCCTGGAGTGTGCTGGCCTGGATTGCCATGCTGCCTTGTAGGAACAGGGTAGGAACAAGATGCCAAGAAATCAGCTGGTTTTTGTTGTGAGTCCTTGGTGCTATTTAATTTTTAACCGTGTACGTATATTACAGCATAATATAACACACAGTTTGTCATTGGTCAACATCCATCAAAAAATCCTTTTGGGATTTCTCTGTTGTGTGCATTATCAGGCACTATCAAAATATCCAGTTTTTTTATTATCATTTGAAAAGTTGAAAGTGCTGTTAATCTTATCATAAGAAATATTTACCAAAAATGTTATAAATTTTATATTTTCATTTGAAAAGCCTTATATTTTCTCAGCCTCCCTATCATTCCATATTATTACAATATTAAAAAAAATCACTTAGGACAGGAAAGATGGCTTAGCAGTTAAGGCATTTGCCTGTGAAGCCTAAGGATTCTCCAGGTCCCACGTAAGCCAGACTCACATGGTGGTGAATGCATCTGGAGTTCGTTTGCAGTGGCTAGAGGCCCTGGCGTGTCCATTCTCACTCACTCACACTCTCTCTCTCTTTTTGCCCTCTCTCTGTCTCTAATAAATATTAGATAAAAATAAAATCTTTTAAAAAATCACTTAAAATCTAGGCTTCTAAACTGGATTTGATTCCGTGAAGCTTCTTTGTCAGCACTTGGCATTTCTCCTCTTCACTTTCATTGCACAGAACCACTGACTTTAATATGACCAATTTGCTTGCTAGTTCCTAATTGAGGTAACAACTACTGGAAAAAGGATTATGGAGAAAATAAGGAAGAGGTAATAAATAATTGAAAAAATCATTAGCTATATTACTATAATGTTCTTATTATCACTACTTGATTCTTTTGTCTTTTGGGCTGGAGATTAGACGCTGGGTCCTTGCACATGACATGTGACCTGCACGTGTTCTGCTACTGAACTGGTAAGTATGCATTCGTATGTAATCCTATGTTTGTTGTCCTGTGTGCACAGGTGCAAATGCATGCATGTATATATGCATGTGCAGAGCAGAAACTTAATTCTTGCTTCTTCAATCACTCTCCACCTTATTCACTGAGGCAAGGTCTCTCACTTCAAACCAAGGCTTGCCAATTAGGCTATTTTAGACAGCAAGCTTGCCTGGGAAGAAATACCTTGTCCCTGCCTCCTGTGCTATAGGATTACAAATGGCCATGTCATCTGCTCAGAATTTACACTGGTCCTGGAGATCTGAATCCCATCCTCAGGCTTTAGAGCAAGCACTTTATCCACTGAGCCCTTTCCTGAGCCTCCTCCCATAATTTGATTGCTAATACTCATACTTTCAGAGAAGTATATGAACTATGTCTGCTAAAGAACAAAGCCAAACAATTTCAGCTTTCTTAGCTTAGCCATAGTCTTACTCTTCATGAGCACCCTCCCTGGTTTTCAGGGAAGATATTTTACATTAACTCAGCTTGGATGACTCTTTAGCACAGCTGCTAATCTCTGTGGCTGATCCCGATCAGCTTTCATCGTCTTTATTTAAGTAGTTGCATTCACTTCCTATTTGGTGCTACAACTAATTGCCACTAATTTAGTGGTTCTAGGAACACAAATTTATTTTCTTACCATTTTAAGGTTAGAAGTGGGTTGTTTGGGAGGTTCTGAGGAGAGTATATACTTCCTTGCAATTCTTTAGCTTCTAAGTCTCCCAACTTCTGGGAAAATTTCTCACACAAGGTCATCATCTTTTTTCTGTTCTCACATCTGCTGTTCTGTTCCTGATTTCCTGTTATTAGAGTTCTTATAGTTATATGGTTCTTACTGGGGCAATCCAGGATGACTCTCATCTCACAACCAACCTAGGATGTGCTTCAACTTTGGGGGTGCCAAAAATCAGCCCACATACAAAGGTTTTGGAAAATGTCTCAGCATAGTTAGCCATGTAATTTCTTGTCTTCTTATATAAGAGGCATGAGAAACTGCATCCTGTGAATTATGTTTTTAAAAGAAAGTTAATTTTGCTATTAGCTTTTTATGAAATTCTGCCTTTCATCCTTTTAGTTTAGAGGATTTATATCTTGTGACGATGGTAATGGGTAATAAACTGCCTTATTGCCTTCTTAACTTACAACTACCATTTTTATGGCAATTTAAAATCTCATAATCTACTTCTTTATAAATTTCATTGAGTTTGAGAAATGTTAAACCTTCCTGTAGCCACCAATTTTTCTAAATAAAAACTGAAACAATGGAGACATACAGTCTTCTGAGGTTATGATCTAGAGGAGTGACTCCAATCATGACCAGAAACTAATCTTCATTAATTCCATGTCAGAAATTTCATAATCAGGAGGAAGCAATTGGATAATTATAATCTTCCAAACTAACTGAGATTTTTGTTGTGTGAACACAAATCTTTTCAAATATTACAGTATATTAGAAATTAAAGATAAATTTTCTAATTTGCAATAAAATTTACAAGATGATTCAAAAAGGTACATTTACACAAATAGCAAAGTATAAATATATCTGCAGCATAGAGAAGACTCATGGATATTTCATATAGATACTATTTAGATGTTGATATGAGGTGATTTTGAAAATGTGTCATTGAATGGCATTTTCATATATATGATTACTGTTGAAGCAAAGTTGCATTGAAATTGTTAATTTCTTCATTTCCTCCTCCCTTCCTTCCTATCTTTTTTCTTCTCTTCTATCTCATTTTCTTTAATTCATTTTTCTCTTTTGTTCCTTGTTTTGTTCATTCTCTTCCTCCCTACCTCTTTCTTTTCTTTTTCTCTCTCTTTCTTTTTATTTTTTTCTTTATTTCATCTTTCTTTCCTTCTTTCCACTATTTCATTGTGTAGCCCAGGTTAAACTCAAACTCACAATGTTCTTTTTTGAGCCTCTAAAGTGCTGGGATTAGAGACACACACTACCATGTCCAGTATTATCACATATTGTGTATTTTAATTTGTGTGTTTTCTTAGTATTTTATTTATTTGTAATTTGGTATTTCTCATTTTTCTTTAGTTTATCTTGTTTATATGGATCATTTTCTTTCACATAGTAATGTATGTAAGTTTTATATGTACTTTATTATGTTATTGTTATTGTCTATTTTTCCCTACTTAAAATCAGTTCTTTTGGCTTTGAAGTGAAAATAAACACACACACACACAATATATGTATATACAAATATATTTTAATTCATTATGTTTACTTTTTAAAATTATAGTTTTTGTTCAAAATAGTCATTGTGAAAGAGATTTTATAACATATTTTAATTCTTGTAATAAAAAGGAGAAAAATCTAGTTTCACTCTTCTGTATGTGGCTATCCAGTTTTCCTAGTGCCATTTGTTAAAAAAGAGGCTACCTTTCCTCCAATGAATATTTTTGGCAGTATTTTTTCAAAATCAGGTAACTCTAGCTGCACAGGTGAGCATCAAGATTTTCTATTTTTGTCCATTGGTCTACTTGTGTGTTCTGTGCCAGTATCATAGTGTTTTTCTTATGGTTCTGTAATACATTTTGAAGTCAGGCATGGTGACAACTCATGCTATGTTCCCCTCACCCCCACCTCAGGAATGTGTTGGCTAACTGACATATTTTGGGCCTCCAAAAGTATTTTAAGATTTTTTTCTATATGTTTGAAAAATGTCATTGGAATTTTGATGTGGATCGAGTTGAATCTGTACATTACTTTTGGTATGATAGCCATTTTCACTATTTTGGTTTTTCCAAACAATGAGCATTGGAAGATCTTTCCAAATTCTAATGTTTTCTTTCATTTGTCTGAATGTTTTATGGTTTTCATTATAGAGATAATTCACTTTCTTAGTGATTTTAGTGCTATATATATATTTTTTTTTTTTTCGGGTTTTCAAGGTAGGGTCTCACTATAGCCCAGGCTGACCTGGAATTCACTATGTAATCTCAGGGTGGCCTCGAACTCATGGTGATCCTCCTACCTTTGCCACCCAAATGCTGGGATTAAAGGCATGTGCCACCATGCCCAGCTAGTGCTATTTTTTTTTTTTTTTTTTTGAGGTGGTTGTGAATGGAGTTTCTGGCTTGATTTATTCATCAACTTGTTTGTTTTAGTACTTGAAAACTATAAATTTTCTTATCTGTCACTTTGCTGAATGCTGAATGTGTTTATGTGTTTTATGAGTTTTCTGGTGGAGATCTTGGGGTCCCTTAATTTATAAAATTACTTCATCTGAAAATAAGAATTCATTTGTTTTCTTCCTTTCTTATTTGTATAATTTTTATTTGCTTAGTGCAAGACCTAGATCTCTTAGAAGAAATAAATAGGAAAAAGTCTTCAATTTACAAAAATGGGCAGAAACTTTCAGAATAGAACTCCAACCTCCACTCCAGAATAAAAGGTCCACAATCACTAATTGGGAACTTTTGAAATTAAGACATTTCTAGAGCAAAGGAAACAGTGAAGAGAACATGTACAGTATCAAAGCAAAATTTTCCAAGCTATACATTGACAGATGATTATATATATATCCTATACAAAGAACTCAAAAAAAAAAAAAAAAACCTGAACACCATGAAAACAAATTGCTCAATCAAACCTGGGCTAATGAACTAATAAAGCACTCTCAAATAAAGAATTACAAGTGTTCATTAGGAAAATGCAAATTAAAAATAAACTGAGATACACTATCACCCTCATCTAAAAGTTTTTTTTTTTTTTTAATCCAAATAACTAATGCTGAAGAGGGTGTATGGAAAGTGAAACACTTATTCATTGTTGATGGGAGTGTAAACTGATGCAGCCACTATGGAAAATAATGGGGAGGTTTCTTGTAAAGCTCAAACTACAGCATCCATTTATCCAGCTATATGACCCTGCGCATATTCTCAAATGAAACTATACTACAGAAAAATTTCCTGCTGTATTTTTTATAATAACAATGATGTGCATCAACTGAGTAATGGATAATGAAGATTATATATATGTGATTTTATGATGGTATATAAAATTAATATTTTTATAAATTTTTAATAATTACATATATCAGATTTTCATATTCACCTATAAAAGAAAGTAAAATTAAGAAACTGTCTGGAAAATTAATGGAACTGGAATATGTTATACAAAGTGAAGTAACTCAGGTACAGAATGACAAACACTCCATGTTCACTCTATATGTGGATCCTAGCTTACAACATTTATATATGTGTGTGCTGTTATGCAGAGAAAAAACTGAATATGCCAGAGATCTTCAAGGGAGAATGGCAGGCAAAAGAGCAGATCTTAAGTGTTAATGAAAGTCAAAGGGGAATGCCAGGACTAGGAAGGTTGAAACAGGGTAAAGACTGGGCAGAGGAAGGGTTGGAGGAGGGTTTCCTATAAACTAAGTATATTTATTAATAATAAATAAAAACAGTGTGCAGTGTTCACTAGGTTGACTGTCAATGTTGTCCTTTGGCCTCTACATACACACATGTGCACACATCCACATATATGTGTGCCTGAATGCAAACATATACCCATGCATTAAAAAAGAAATTTCATGGAAAGCAAACATTTTTGTTTCAGTTTGTAGTGGTGGTGATTAACTTAGGGTCGTGTGTGTGCTAAGCAAATGCTTTACACTAAACTATGCTCCAGTAATTACAGAGAAATATTGTTTCTAGATAGAGAAAAGTAAACACCTGTTTTGTTTTATTTATTTATTTATTGGATTTTATTTATTTATTTATTTATTTATTTATTTATTTATTTATTTTTTTTTTTTTCAAGTTAGGGTCTCACCCTAGCTCAGGCTGACCTGGAATTCACTATGTAGTCTCAGGGTGGCCTTGAACTCATGGCAATCCTCCTACTTCTGCCTCCCGAGTGCTGTGATTAAAGGCATATGCCACCACATCTGGCTTATTTTTAACATATTAAAAATAAAGAAGACGATTAAAAATCTAAATGTGTTTCCAAAAATAAAAATAAAATTTAACTTTTTATGTATTTTATCTTTTGTTTGCCTGTATGCTTGGCTATATCCCAAGCCATATATGCTATATTTGATATAAAGACCTTTTCCATAATTCAGAAGTTCAATCTTAAGTACTGTGGGACTATTGACTTTAAATATTGACAGTATGAACGCTAGTAAGAAAATGTGAATGAACTGGAATGCCTATTGAGCAAAACACTACTTCACTAAGGTGTGTCAGGTTTTCTTGTCATTACCCTGCTGAATGATTGAGTTGTGAAAACAGTACACATACTGGGTACAAAAATATATCTGAAATCATTCCTCTTTGTAAAAAAATGATATGTAAGTATAACAAATTTTAAAACACAATTGCAAATATATCACTCTCTTGAAATATTTTTATTGTACAAAGATAAATCTTCACACTTGCATGTATTCAAACTTCATTTCCCATACTCAGTTTCACATTCTGAATTTCTACTTGCATGATTGTGACTGGTAGTGTTTGCTTTCTATTGCTACTATAACAAACAACTATAAATTGGCTGCAAAAAGCAATGCTAATTTATTATTTTATATTTTTAGACCAAATATCATATTATTGGAGTTAAATGAAGGTATTGGAAGAGTACTAGTCTTTTCTGGAGATTCTAGGAAATACTTCCTTTCTAGGTTTTATAGTTTATCCACATTCTTTGAATTTTGAGACTCTCTTCTATAACTTCAAGGTCAGCATAATTCTTTTGGTTAACATTTTACCTCTAATTACAGGAAGATACAATCTTCTATAACTTCAAGGTCAGCATTATTCCTTTGGTCAACATTGGACCTCTCTCTAACTACAGGAAGAGATCATCTTCTGTGTATTTAAGGTCAGCATCATTCTTTGGTCAATATTGTATCTATAAGTACAAGAATATACCATCTTCTATATCTTCAAAGTCAGCATAATTTTCTCGCTCTACATTCCATCTCTCATTCAAAGGGGAAAATGGGGGAGGGAGGGAAATAACATGGGATATTGTCAACAATTAAAGAAGTTGTCAATAAAAAAATTAATTAATTTAAAAAAATGTCTCTGGATTTTAAGCTGGGCTGGTGATGCATGCCTTTAATCCCAGCACTCAGGAGGCAGAGGTAGGAGGATCACCATGAGTTCAAGGTCACCTTGAGACCACATAGTGAATTCCCGGAATAGAGTGAGACTCTACCTTAAAAAACAAAAATCAACAACAACAACAACAAAAAGTATTCATATTATTTGACTGAATTTTCCTTTAAATAATCCAGAATAATTTTTCCCCTAAATAAACATATCTCTATAAAACTACTATTATTTTTATGTTTTGATTTTTTGAGGCAGGTTCTCATTCTAGCCCAGAATAAGCTAGAATTCACTATATAGTCTCAGTCTGGCCTTGAACTCACAGTGATTCTCCTACTTCTGCCTTCTGAGTACTGGGATTAAATGCATGCCCCACCATGCCTGGCAAAAATACATATATATAGTAAATATACTGGCTGGTATACATTGTGACTGACTTATGAAGGACAGAATACGCATAAAAGTAGCTAAGATGTATTCATTTAAACCTATGCATTTTCCCAAGGATACACATTCATGAAACACATTGGTAAAATTTGATAACTGATGCCTTGTTCCTACCATGTAAATTTCAAAAGTCACAGTACAGATAGCAGAGAGTCTTAACCTTACCACCTCATTAATATCACTTAATTCTTGTCCCTACACATTATGCTCCAAGCTGGAACGAAGTTCAATCCCTCAGATATGTTATAACTTCTTAAAGTCTGTGTTAATGACATATGCTGCGAACAATCTTTCTAATTCATTATGGTGTAGACTAACATTAAACTTTAGATTTTATTCCAGGTGTCTGCAATAGAAAGTTTCAGAAATCCATTTCTGTTGCAAGAATAGCAAAATAGACCTGAAAAGATTTATCCTTAGGAGAAATTAAAACAATCATACTAATTAGCTGATTATTTTTATGAATCAAACTTAAAGAATATAATGATAGCTGGCCACTCATTTACAAAGGTATTACAATAGATGGTGTCTATAGCTGTGGTAACCTGAGAGAGAAACTCTTTAGCTCTGAGTGAAAAGCTGGAGAAATTGCCGGTGTGTTGATAATTGCCTTACTTCCTCTTGTTATTGCTAGTATTATTACCACATTCCTGGTGACTTGTTCTAGTATGGTTTACTGCTAATGCATTCATTTATCCTAAGGAACCAACTACTTTATTTATCGTTAGTTTTACACCAGCCATATAAACGCCAACTCTGGGAGGAGAGGGACAAATAGTAATGTCTTGTTACTATTATGGAAAGTTATATCACATGCCTGTGCTCCTCAAAGACTCCTGAAGCTTAGTAGAGATTATAGGCCATGCATTGACACATATATTTTTTTAAATCTACAGTTTCCCTAACCCATGGAAGATAAAAGTTCTAATTACCACTACTGAATGGTATTTCTCTAGCTGAAATGCCTTTCTGTTACTGCTTTCAGCAGTCCTCACTGGTTAGTCCATGGCTTCTGGGTTCTGTAAACTTTCTTTTGCCACAAGTACCCTTTACTTTAGAGGGTGGCATTTTGGAGATAGAGATTGAGATTTTGTATTTCCCTTTGAACAAATGATTAGGTAGTGTTTTTAAATGCAAAGCCTAGAAAGATCTCAAATGCAGCTCTTTTTGAAATCTTCCATTGCTAAAGGAATATGCTCATGATCATTTGTTTAGCATGTGTACAAGGATACTATGAGGTTGTTGTGACAGACACCGCTGCACAACCTCAAAGACTTATGCGGGAGCTATGTTATGTTTTCTGCTTTGAGCCTGGCATTAAATTACATTGACGATCACTTTAAAGAAGAAAGTTTAATATCACTGCATGCTTCGTCAAGAGTGCAGTTGGATGGTAAATTTTGGATATTCATTTTCACTGAAGAATTAAATAGCAGTATAATCCTTTAGATTGAAGCATCCATGTCTATGCTGAGAAATTGTTTTCTATCATATGTGCTGCTCAAGTATCTAATCCTTTAGAAAGCACTTCCAAAAATGCTTTATGGTACTCATCTGTCACCTTTAGTCAAAATTATTTTCTCTTCTATGAATTTCTTTACATACTTTTCATAGAGGTAATGTACATAACTTTTTAAAGTTTAATTTGATTGTCAAGATCCAGAAAGTGGAATATAAGGAGACTTTTCTAAGTGTAATTATTTAACCCATTCACTAACTACTGCACTCAGAGTTTGTCAAGAAAATAGATTGCAGAGTCAGAATGCATACTTAATAATGTTTGTTTACATTTGGAAGTATTATGTTTAAAACTTTAAAAACTTAAATTATGTGATGTAAGTTAACGTCAACTATATTAAACACTTTAGGAAAAGCATCATTTTATTTGTAAAGCTTCTCATTTCAATTTACACACTTAAGGAAAAAATGTAGCTTTTACTCACAAAATAGTCTAAGTGTAACTTCCTTTGGCTATCCAAATATATTCCCCTGTATGCTGTTGTGTGCATATTTCTTTTTAGAAAAGAGATTAAAATTGGTTCATATGCTTTAGATATACTATATATCCTATAATATAATTTATTTGCTAGTATTAACAAAATCATTTTTTAATTTCTGTGTCCAGATGGTCACATTGGCTGATATTTTCTCACAAATGTATTTCAGATCTTTACTACATTTAAGACAGTGTTAGGTAATCTCAACTTACATAAGTATAAAGCCCAAGATTTATTTAATAAGGCAGTTAAAGAAGATAGCATTATGTACTTTATCAGACATTAAAACACACATAGATTTTTTAGTCATCTAGGGGCTGTTGCTAGAGTTCAGTGACAGACACAAGGTTTGATATCCAGCACCACTCCTCCAAAAGTTTTATATTACCCTGCCCTGTTATCAATAAGTTCCTCTGATTTACTTAAGAAGTAGAGTGAATTTAACTTTTTGGTATAATAATTACTTCCAGGAACCTAGTGACAACTCAATCTGTGAGTGGTGTGCCCACACATATGAAAATGGATTAACTAAGTTCTAACTAAATTTAAAGCTAAAGGGAAGGAACTGCCTCCTCTGTTGATGTGAATTAAAAGAGAATGCACTTGCTTAATGCTTGTGAAATTTGAAGCTGCCATAAGACTAAAGCTGATGTTTTTTGAAAATTGAGCTTCCAAAAAAATTACAGCTAAATGATCAAAAATTACTTGGGGGCTGGAGAGATGACTCAGTGGTTAAGGTGCTTGCCTGCAAAGCCTAACAACCTGGGTTCTATTCCATAGTACCTGTGTAAAGCCAGATGCACAAAGAGGCACAGGCACCTGCAGTTTGTTTGCAGCAGCTGGAGGCCCTGGCACATCCATTCTTTCTTTTCTGTTTTTCTTCTCTCTCTCTCTCTCCTTGCAAATAAATAAATAAATAAATAAATAAATAAATAAATAAATAAATATTTTTAGAAACTTATTTGGGCTGATCCTCCTATGTGATTTTCAGAAACATTAGTCAATATATTCTTATTTTAAGTTGGCCTTTTCTAAGATAACTTTCTAAGAAAGTCAGCTTTTTCAACTGATAAATCATCATTGCTTGAGAGCAATGAATTCAGGCATAAATTAAATGGAATATAGATGGGGTGAGAGTACTTACTCACTAAATCTGGGCTGCAAACTCAAAGGCACCAGCTCAGGAGACTTATATTAATGAGGCAAGTCAGGCAGAAGAAGAATTAACAATGTGACTCAGGGGGCTGTTTACAGGTGTGAATGGAGCCTGGCATTATGAGGTCACTTTATTTTCCCAAAGTTTTTAGGAGGTTAAATAAGATGTTGTGTGGAAGATTCTGGGCATTGTGCCTTATGGACAAGAAGTAATAAACTAAGTGTCAGCTATTATTATTTATAAAAATTATGGCAAGTAGTGTGTGAGTTAATGAAGTTTAGGTCACTTCTTTAATTCACAGTGGAAATGGGCATACGCAACCAGAAACTGCAAGATATCGGAACCAGAAAACAAGCAAACTGCAGCTGACAATAGATTATCTTAGGACAATTAAAGGACAAATGAGGGATCAGATTTAAAATGATTAGTATAAACAGTTGAATACAAAAGAGTAGTTAAAGGATAAAAATGTTACAAGGAAATAAAGTGAAATGTGGAGTGAAAATATGGAAAGCTAATGATTTTCATTTGTAGCAATAATTAAGAGCAAGGCTGTTGCTATATAAATATATGTGCAATACTTAAGCAGATTTAGCTAGGTTATTTACCCAGTTTCTTATTTTCTATCTGTAATATGAAAATAATACTTGTAATGTTTTCAGGGGATATGTATGAGATTGAAGGAAATACCATGCAGAAAACATTCAGCTCAGGGTCTGTTAGAAAACGGACATGTGATATATTTTACAACATTTATTGTTATTTATTAATGAGAAAAGCCAATCAGAAGAAGAAAAAGAAATAAAGGAAGCCCAGCTAAAAAGAAAAACTCAACAAGATATCAATATTACAAGAGGAAAGGAAGGAATACATTTACCTAAGAAGAGAACATGAATTGTTGCAGAAAATATCAGATATAAAGAATGCAAAGAGCAAGTCATCAGAAAGCTACAGAATATTGTTGCTGAGGGTGTGGGTCTCAATGGCAAGAGAAGCTAAGTCTATATAGTCATCTATATGGAATGTAGATGGTTATTTGACATTAGCACAAAAAGCAAGAGGAAAAAGTATGGGACAAGCATGACACTGAACTGAACATATTTTAATGTGGACAGAAAAGGTCTCAGTAGAGCAAAGCAATGTTAATGGGTATGCAATGACAGAAAAGAACTACAGAGGCTGAGGCACAGCTCCTCTTCTACAATGGGAGACAAAGTGGTGAAATATTGTTAAAATACAACAGGGTTTAGTGACAGTTGTGTGCTCACATCAAGGAGCTCATCCTTCAAGATAACAATCTCTTATTAAATTCGAACATTTGGACAGTGTTTGAGCATACTAGATATGATATGTTTACAGAATGTCTTTTAAAAGGGCTGTTTTGAAAACAAATAGATGTTCTCACTTTCCCTGTCAACTTATCAAATATATCTCATCCAGCTTCTGGAAAATTAAATGCAGAAAGCAGAATGTTTACACAATTATTCTAGGTGAGTGCCAACCTAGGTGTGATACTAAGCATGTGTCAGCAGTGCTACCTGTTCTACAGCAATGACATAAATGCTTTAGCCCAACTCAGACCAATAGAACCAGGCAAGCCTCTCATAGATTCATGACCTCGTAATGTTCATTGTAGTGTATCTATGGGTATTGTAAATTCTCATTATACAACCCAGTTTTATAAATAAAAATATAGTAAATTTATCTTTGTCGTGTTTGATATAGACCATTTTCACAGTGAATGTCATACAAAATTCTTACTCAACATTTCCTGCGAATACATTGTAACAGATTGTCTTTGAAAGTACATTTCTGGCCAGGCGTGGTGGTGCCCTCCTTTAATCATAGCACTCAGGATGCAGACGTAGGAGGATCACTGTGAGTTTGAAGCCACCCTGAGACTGCATAGTGAATTCCAGGTCAGCCTGGGCTAGAGTGAGACTCTACCTCGAAAACAAAAAAGGAAAGAAAGAACAAAAGATCAAACGAAAGAAAGAATGAGAGAGAGAAAGAAAGGGAAAATTTCTATAAATGCATATAAGACTTGGTACAAACAGCACAGAATGCAATAGCATGTCTTCGTATACATATATCACTATTGATGCATTCAAAGATTGACCAGATATGTAGCAGTAATTTGATACTTTTGGAATTTTCATAAAGAAAGGAGTAGTCTGACCTATAGCTATAAACAATGAGCTGCTGAACCATAACTTTGTGGTTTATTAATAGAAAAAGTAATACAACATTATGTTAAAAGGTATCATAGGGAATTTAAAAAAATTGTTTACTTTTTTATTTATTTGAGAGAGGCAGATGAGAGAGAAAATGGACACACCAGGGCCTGCAGCCACTGTAAACAAACTCCAGACCCATGTGCCACCTTGTACTTCTGGCTTACATGGGTATTTGGGAATAGAAAATGGGTCCTTAGGCTTTGCAGGCAAGCACTTTAACCACTAAGCTATCTCTCCAGCCAGGGACTTTTAAAAATATTTATTTTATTTAGAGTAAGGAAAGACAAGACCAAAGGTTCACCTTTACCATTTGCAAGTATGACCTTAACCAAGTTAATTTATTTCTTTGAGTTTAGATTT
This sequence comes from Orientallactaga sibirica, assembly GCA_036365145.1. NCBI lineage: Eukaryota > Metazoa > Chordata > Mammalia > Rodentia > Dipodidae > Orientallactaga > Orientallactaga sibirica. The sequence continues at coordinate 131,026 of JAEOAD010000041.1, forward strand.
CTCAGTTGCAGCAGACCTGATGTTCTCGATCCTAGTGACACACAACACAAGAACTCAATATGTGATCAATGAAGCTTTATTAGTAATCAATGTGCAAGTGTTTAAGCTCTGAATTTTCCACTTTTTAAATTTTTCTGTTCTATTATAATTCCTTCTGAAAATGTACATATTTAGGATTGCATTGGACTTTTTTCGAACCTGATTATCAAATATTAAGAGAACAACTGAAGAGAAGAAAGTTTTGTTTTAGCTTATAGTTTCAGTAGTTGCAGTCCATCATGGGAGTGAGGATGTAGTGGACCAGAGCTGTTCAACTCTGGCAGTCCAAAAGCAGAGAAAGCGGATTATAGAAAGGTGCCATGGAAAGATAGAGCTTCTAAGGATAAACCCCTGCTAACTTTCTCCCTTCTGGTCACTACTTTTCAATAATGCCAATGATATCAATATCGAATCACTTTCTAAAAGCTCACTAGCTGGAGAACAAATTGATACATATGCTTGTGGGGGGATATTTCCTATTCAAATGATAAGGATATGCTTATATGTTTTTAAATCTATTTATATTGATGTTATTTATACTATTTATACTATTGTATTTCATAGGAAATAAAGTTAATGACATACAAGAAGTTTAATATATGTTGTAAAGAGATCATTGGGGTAGAGGAATGAAATCTGAAAATGAGGCACAAATACAGTTTAGTCATAGGTTGATTTTAACATTCTTCCTTAAATTATAACAAAAGAAAATAAAATAGGATATATGTTTAACTCAATGACCATAATAAATAAACTATGTTGCCAAGTTCTGCCCAAAGAAGCTACTATAAAGTAATCAATACAATTCTCAGCCACATCTTCTAGCAAACATAAGCTTTTAATTGCATGATGCTATTGTTTTAATATATGGCTAATGGAAGCATGCTAAATCTGAACTTAATAAAACCAGTTTTGTGAGAAAGAAAAACAGTAGTCTTCAGATATACATGTATTTGATATGCTGAACAAAGACATAGGCATGGGATTAGCTAAAGAAATAGATTTTTATTTATATAATTGATAGAATGTTCAAACAATTCTTATTAAAATCTATTCTCTCTTAATTCAGTTTGTGCTGTTGAGCAGTAATAGGCTTAGTATAATATGCTCTGGCAAAACAGTAGAGTGAAGTCATTTATACTGGCAGCTAAGTACCACGTGGCAAGTTTGTCAGTGAGCCAAAATTGACATAGCATTATCAGGCCCAAGAAGGCCAATAAAGACATAGCTTGGTACATAAAGCCAGCACAATAATCTTGGGGTCAAATGGAGAGAACACCTGCTAGTAGTGTTGCGATGTTTCTTAGTTATTAGTCTGGGGTCAGCATAGATCTCAGCTCATAATAAATAATGCTTTTACTATGTTCATTATTTATATAAATTTACCAAGTCACACCTTAAATCACCTGAACAGGAAAAAAAGCATGCCACATGTATTTCTGATTGCCTTGGTCTTACTAAGTGATTTTTTCACTTTTATTTTTATATTTGTAGAGTTTTCTTTATCCCAATTTTCTGTCACTTCTATTTTCCTATTGATCAAATGGAATTTATTAAGTGCCCAGGTCTATGCCACTTGCCAAGCACTGTTCTAGAGAAACAGTCCTTGTCCTTGAGAGTTTGCATTGTGAGACAAATGAGGTAAATAGACACAGATGAAGCATACTAACCAAAGAAGAAAGCTCATAAACGCTGCATGCTTTAAAGCACAGAGAAGCAGTCATTTCTTTGGAACTATTTTTTCTGAAATTCCCAAATTGTCAGTCTTTATAGTTCCGGGTTTTTCCTTTCCCAGTGAATGGTGACAAATCTCCACAGCATGTGCTTTACATAAGATGTCTTGAAGTATTTTACTCAGTTCACTTGATGCATCTTAGGAGTTAAATTACCTTATGGGATGTTTGTACATTAATAACCCCTTTATTTTACTAGTTGTATAGTAAAAGCAAAGGCTACTGATATACCTCTGGGCACAACTCCATCATTTGAGCCAGATGGTTTGTATACTTATGTCAAGGTACACAATTCTTATTTAATAGTCCTTGGGGATTTGACAAGTCAAGGCAATTTCATATGAGAAATCGTGCATGTGTTGTAGTAAAGGCTGTAAATAGGTTCTTGTGTACAGTTCTCATGTACTGGGTCTATTGGCTGTTTTTTGGCATGCACACCAGGTCAGCTGCTGCCTTTTAATGTTGTCCATATATTTCAAACAGTCTAACTACCAAATTTTCAGGTATTCACCAAGATAGGGATTTATGTGTGTGTGTGTGTGTGTGTGTGTGTGTGTGTAGACAGATAGTGAAGATAGATAGATGGATAGATCAAAACAGTAAGTTATGTTTTTGCATTAGTCTATTGTTCATAATACAGATTAACTCTCCTGTAAGAAACATCAAATTCATCATGACTGCCCATGACATGTTTGAGAATCAGTGTTTGGAAATATACTATCAAAATAATACTCCCTTTTCTATTTGCTTAATAGGAGAATTAATACATGATGAAAATGTAAATAAAGTGTACTGAAGTTTCATTTGATTTAAACCATCATGAATATAAATTAAAGTTTATTATATTTTGTACTACCATTCTCTTCTCCTAAGGCAGACTCTCATATTATATTAAAATAAGTTTCCTATGGTAAAATATTCATTATTCCATAATATTTAGTCATATTATGGTTAGAAGTTTATCAGTCACAAATGATAAATCCATTTTAAATATATTGAATAAAATAATCAGTCCATCACAATTTAATCTATATCTATTATGTATCTATCATCCATTTCCCCATCTTGTGAAAACTAAACATAGTTTCAGGGAATGCACCCTTATCCCAAACCATGTATACTGAGATCATAGCTGTCACCAGAGGATGGACATGTAGGTACTCAGGATGTAAGCACGTATCCACTCTCCGAAGAAATTTGAACAAATGAATAACGCATCAATATTCCCAATAGTCTAAAATAATGTGGAATAAATCAGAATTTTAACACCAAGTAGCTAGTGGGAACAATGCAAAGCTGTGCTCATGGGTTTGTTCACATTTATTCTAATTGTCCCTATTCCCAGAAGGGAATTGCATTCTAGAGGATCCTTATGTATCTAGAGAATAAATGTGTTTGACTATTATTAAAATTTAACCTTTTACATAAATTCCATTAAAACAATATTATATTATTAATGAGAGTAAAAGAAATTTATGGAAAAATGTCTGAATAATAAGGTGAGATTTCACTGCATGCAAATATGCCAAACATTAATGCAACATAGTGAGAGATGTCCTTGGGAATTTTCCCTCTTATTTTACTAGGGGTCAATAGCAATGAAAGATAAAATATACAATAATTCATGAGCCTTCATTTAATACAAATGCTCCCAAGTTTTTAAGGTAACATACATAAGATATGAAGATTTTGATGTAGTATGTACTGGTTGAAAATTTTGGTTACAAGTGATTATTTTTCAAGTAAGGAGCCTAATCCAAAACTCACATAAACTTGGGGCCAGGGAGATCACTCAATGGGTAAAGTGCTTGTTGAGCAAGTATGATGACCTGAGTTCACGTCCCCAGCACCAACATAAAATGCCAGACATGGTGGTGTGCACCTATAATGCAAGAACTGGGGAGGGAGAGACCAGCCACATCCTTATAGCAGGCTGGGTAGCTATTGTAACTGAACCAATAAGATCTAGTTTTAGTGCATGACCCTGACTCAAAAGTTAAGGTGGAAGGCAACTGAGGACGATATTCAGAATCAATGTTTGGCTTCCACATGCATGTGGACATATGTGATGTATACCCATACACACATATAAATACACACAATGCTCATCACATATAAATAAACACACCAAAATTTCATAAACTATAAACTGAATTAGAGAAGATTTCAGGCTTGAGATTTGATTCCTGTGCCAATTTTTCATTTTTTCCAATTTGGACCCAATATATGTATACTATCCTGCATCCTGTCCTGCCATTATTGACATTGTCACAGAGTTTGAGTGGGCCTTTAGAAATGAAGTCCAATTAATAGTTTGTTTTGAGCTAAGAATAGTACCAATTTTCTCTCCTTGATTTTCCACTGGTTCTGACACAGTTTAAGTGGTTATGGGATCTGCATGTATGATCAACAGCTTTTCTGATATAAAATTTGCATTGAAATGCAACCAGTGGTTATCTGTATTTATTTTTCAACCTGTTTCAGATATAAGAAAGTAACTCTACATTTTGTCACAAAAAAAAAAAAAAGTGCAAAGACAATAACCAACAGTGTATTGCTCCTTAACCCTTGCAGTGGCCTGCTATGGGCTTGAAAATTCCAGGACCTTGTTAAAACGATGAGTGCAAAACGATGTAAAGATATTGGAAATAGATGTTGCCCTCTTGTCATAGAGAATGTAGAGAATAGTATGAGCTCTCTGGTTAAAGCTAATTTTTAAAACATAAAATGGGTTTTGGAGAGTGTGAAGAGGAATGATCTGAAATATGAAAGAGCCAGAGGATGGGGAGCACTACTTTGTATGCTGTCTTCTGGACTTGAAGTATCAATTACATTCATGACCTCGCAGCAGCTGTCCTTACCTGCACCCTGCACAACATTGAGTCCATCAACATTTAAGTTGTGGATGAAGCAGTTACCTTCTCTTTGCTGGGACAAAATACCAAACAAGAACAGTTAATGTGAGGCAAGGGTTAATTTCAAGTTCACAGTTTTGAGGGAGGAGTGTCATCATGGCAGGGAAAGCATGGCACAGTGAGCAACTGAGCCATCACATCTTGTCACAGAAGCAAGTGGGCAGTAGTCTCGCTAGCAGTGGCAAATGGGACTATTGATCTCAAGGCCTCTCCCCAGTAAAACACCTCCTCCAGCACGGCTCCACTTTCCAAAAGCTCCATCAGCTGGGGACTCAGTGAAAGGTTTAATCACAAACACTTGAAGCTATGGGAGATATTTTACAATTAAACAGCCAAAATGAAAAAGGGTTTAAAAAAGAGAGAGAGAGAAAGAAACCAAAATAGGAAGATGGTCTAGTTGGAAAGAACAATGGAGGACAGGGCAGAAGAGAAACAACAGATAATGGCGAGGATTATGACCAAATTACATTATGTATGTGTATGAAAATTTTTAGGAAAAATTACAAAAATAAACATATAATGGATACCTAAACCTTTTTCTTCTGTTGTCTCCTTTTTCATTCCTCCTTACATTCATCCCTTCTTTCCTTTCCTCTTTCCTTTATCTCTTCTGTTTCTCCTCCTCATTCCAGAACAACTATTTTGACACAATTGCACTGAGAGAAACAAAATATTTAAAAAGAAATAATTCCTCCCTACTTCCCTTCTCACACTTAAAAGAAATTTGAATACCATTGTGCAACTTGCACAAAATACTTTTCAGCAATTACTATTTGGGATCCCTGACCACAAGAAAATAAGATAGCATAAATCTACTTTAGGCTTCACATGCATTTCTCATACTTATCAGCTGATAACAGTTTAATACATTATGATTTTTAAAATTTACAGTATTGATCAAATTTAAAGAATCACTTTTCATTTAAACCTAATGAAAAATTTACTAGATTAGGGCTGGAGAGCTGGCTCAGCAGTTATGGTGATTGCCTGCAAAGCTCAATAACCTGGATTCAATTCCTCAATACCCATGTAGAGCCAGATGCACAAAGTGGGGCATGCATTTGGAGTTCAATGGCAGAAGTTAGAGCCCTTGTCATACCCATTCTCTCTCTGTCTCTCCCTGTCTCTGTCTCTCTCTACTTGTAAGTAATAAAAAAAAAAAAACTAAAGTAAAATAATGAGAAAAGTTTCATTTCACTTAATTTTTGTTTGCAAATGATAAAATTCACACAGAATTATAATACTCAACTCTAATTTTTATCTTAAATTTTCATATTAGCATGTAATAATTGAATAAGTGTTAGCTATTAACATGTTGGCTACATGAATGTATATAAATCATCATATGCAGCTATGTGATACCCAGCTGCATATATGTCATCAGAAGCCTCATATAGCAAAATATATTGATTTTGTAATGGTTTATCCAACTAATGTAAAAACTAAGAAATATTATTATATTTTATTTATTTGCAAGGGAAGAGAGAGAGAGAGAGATTTGAGATAGGTAATGAGTATACCAGGGTGAACTCCAGGTGCATGCACCACTTTGTGCATCTGGCTTTAGGTAAATACTGGGGAATCAAATCCAAACCATCTGACTTTGCAAGCAAGTACAGTTAACCACTGAACCATTGCACTTTGCACACAAGCACCTTTAACCATTGAACAATATCTCCAGCTCAGAATAAATAAAATTTTAGGGTTGGAGAAATGACTTAGTGGTTAAAGTGCTTGCTTGCAAAGCCAAAGGACCCAAGTTTGATTCCTCAGGACCCACATAAGCCAGATGCACAAGGTGGCACACATGTCTGGAGTTCATTTGCAGTGGCTGGAGGTCCTGGCCCTCTTTCTCTCTCTCTCTCTCAAATAAATAAATAAAAATAAAATATTTTTAAAAACTTATAACTAACTTTAAATGATTTTAAAATTAATTCAAACATTTAGCACTGAAACTAAAAATATTTATGTGAATAAAGTACAAATATGCAACTTGGTAAAATAAACAGAGGGTATAAACATATCTATTAATTTAAAAAAATGAAAACTAAATGTACAATGTCTGACAAATGTGGTGCACCCTTTCTTTAATCTCAGCTCTTGGGAGACAGAGGCTGGAAAATTGTGAATTTAAGCATGGCTTGGCTACATAGGAAGACATTGTCACATGAAAAGACCTTAAAACTTAAAATAAATAAATAAATAAATAAATAAATAAACAAGCAATCAAATTAATAGCTGTACAGTACTTAGAATTTTCTTTTTGCAAACACCTAAACTAACTGCAACTTTCCACCAATCTAATAGAATGTCCAGTTATCACCATCTATAAATATTTTAAATTGTAGTTGTTATTTTCAAAAAGATTTTAATTAATTTATTTTTAATTAATGAATAATTATTTTGTATGCATGTATCATGTAATAATCAACATGTGGTATTAGGGTCAAACATTTATCACATCTTTGTAATGAAAACATGTTAACACTCTCTTCTGGACATTCTGGTTTATTCAATACAAGGGCCAAAAGGAAGCTGGGAAGAAATGGGTTAACAGTTATGAAATATTATTTACTTAATTATTCAAAATATGTAACAGTAAAAATATCAGTTTTTAAACTTCAGGAAATTTCAATCACTGAAACAATTTTTCAAACAAACCAGAAGATATTGAAATTTATTCTTGTAAAAGCAAAGGAGGGAAAAATAAATTAGATTACGCTCCTGCAAGAAAATACAAAACTTAATTCTGAAAGTCTATAATATGATTTGGAATATCTTGACTTATAAGAGTAATCTATTAAAAGAGTTTATATTTTTAATTGAATAAATTTATAATGTTCAAGAAAATGGAACCAAAATGATGAATTATATGATTTTACATCAGTTAAACTTTGGAAAATATAAATAAGTTATACAGGCAACTTATTTTATATGTATTTGTTTATGAAATATTTATCAAAGACAGATATACTGAGTGGAAGCTAAGGGATATTCTTTTGAAAATATAGTTTGGCCTAAAATATTTATATATTTCTGTCTGAAATATAAAGGAATGAGAATATACTCCATTTTTCCAAATTTAACTTGAACTTACCAAGTGCCTTGGCACCTTTAGAAATAGCATTTTCTCTATGGAAAATCTTAAAGCTAAAATAATCTGCAGCATTTGAAACTAGGGTCAATTTCAAGTGTGTTAATTACTAAATTGTGCTGTTAAGATGTTATAAAAATTTTAAAAATAATAAATAAAAAAAAACATTGTTCACAAAATGCACTTAATCTTGTAACAGAGATGCAAGACACTTAACCCTTTAATAGAAGCAACATATTGCAACAGAACCAACAGACATATGTATAGAGCTCATTCAGCTAGGCATTTTATTAAATTTCAGACCACATTAACACAAATTGCCTTTATAAGTATACAATTGTTGAGAAATAACTTTAACTTTCAAAAGAGAATAAAATGGGGCTGGAGAGATGGATTAGTGGTTAAGATGCTTGCCTACAGACCCTAATGACCAGAGTTCAGTTCCCTAGTTCTCACATAACGCCAGATGGACAAAGTGGCTCATGTGTGTGGAATTCCTTTGCAGTGATTAGAGGCCCTGGTGTGCCCATTCTCTCTGTTGCTCTTCTATCTCTTTCTGCCTACAAATAAATAAATAAATAAGTAAATAAATAAATAAATAAAATATATATTTTAAAAATAGAATAAAACAGTTTTATAGACCCAAAAATACTTTAGAGGTTGCTAAACAAGTATTTCAAAATATATTTATTTTAATGTTTCAGTTTTTAATATTACATATTAATGCTCATTTTATGTTCACAAGTGTCATATTTGTTTGGTCAAAAACTTAGCTGGCTGGCTTGTCCAAATGCACAGAGAGTTTTCTGCCATCTGGAGTTACCCGGCCAGCAACCAAAGGATGCTGATCTCAGCAGAGCACTGATACTTCTTTGTATATGAGTTCAAAAGTAACCAAGTCAGGAAAGAGTTCACTGGGGAAGGGTGGAGATGTTGAGGGACTGAGGAGGGAAATAAGGATACATTCTTAAAGAGAAATGTGCTCCTGCTCTAGTCACTGGTAAAGCCAGGGCAGACTCTCATTTCTCATCAGAAAGCTGGTGAGGGTATAGTAGAAGACCATGGATCACAGAACATAGGAACCTGACTTTAACTTGAGCATTGTACCTAATTTTTTTAGCTGTAGTGCTCCAGGTGATTTATTGGCTTGAAGTCATGTGTGCAAATGTGGAAATCACCCATCCCAATCTTCAAAGCTAGGAATCAGGTCATGCATGCATTTTCAAAATGCTCTGGCTGAGCTAGATTTCCCACCTTTCAGTGACATGCCTTCTTGGATATGCTCCTCTGGTGCTGGAACATCACAGGCAAAGAGATGCCTAAGCAGAAGTGTCATGATGACATTGGAGCACTTTTGCCTATCCCTGTGTAATGTGGCTTGTGGGAACTACCTTTTCAAACTTCCCTTCAGTTCATCCATGAGTTCAGTAATTCTTTCCTGGGCTCCCGTTTCTATTTTCTTTTGCAATAATAGAAATTGAGCCTCTCACCTCACACTTTTCAGGCAAGTAATAGCCTGGTTCTCTTTTTACTTTTAATATTGTGAGATAAGTCTCACTACATTGAATAAGCTGGCTTTTATCTCAATCTCTGTAGCTGAGGCTATTCTTGAACTTGCAATCCTCCTGCCTCAGCCTCCCAAATATCGGGGATTACAGACCAGTGCCAGCAGACTACCAGGGCTGACTGGAACTTTATTTGTATGCTAGTAATGTTTATACCTTTGAAAGTGTGGTAAAATTGATTTGATATATAAAGATAGCAATTTTTTGTTCCCAACATATTCTTTTTTTTAAAAAAAAAAATATTTATTTATTTATTAGAGACAGACAGAGAGAGAGAGAGAGAGAGAGAGAATGGGTGCTCCAGGGCCTCTAGCCACTGCAAATGAACTCCAGATGCATGTGCCACCATGTGCAACTGGCTAGTGTGGGACTTGGAGAAAGAAACTGGGGTCCTTAGGCTTCATAGGCATGTGCCTTAACCACTAAGCCATGTCTCCAGCCTCCAACATATCCTAATATAACAATTATAAAGGAATCTCATTGAGATGGCAGAGGCCTTATTTGTAATAACTGGTTTTGTATGATGTTTTGCAAAGTTTCTATAATCCTGGTAATATTAATTTGTGTTCTGAGGACAGATATGTCTTGAGACAAGTGCTTGTTTCTTGAGTAGATGATGGAACCTTAAATGAAGTGGCCAGAACATTGTGAAGATTATGTCATTAGACACCCCCTGCCCCTGGATTATAAAAGCATTTTTGCATTAAAGATAGTCTTCTTATGATGCCACTGTATTGACAAGTAGGCATCAGATTGAAAGACCCAGGAGGCTGCAGGTGTTTTATGCCTTTGATCCTTTTGTCAGCTTATCAATAATCACTACATGAGGAGAGACTTCTTTTAAGATAATGCCTAACTTGAAAATCGTCCTTTCCTTCTCAAGTCATTGTGAACATTGAAGCACCCATACTGGGACTATCAATAACAGAGATAATCCATTTCCTAATAATTCTCAGGAGTAATGGATGTTTGGTAGAATAGCACTCTTAAAAGGTAATGTTTTATAACACTGCACAGAGAACAGATACTTTGTGACTTTAACAAAAATGGAAATACTCAAGTTAAAGTCTGAAATGTATGCAATCATAGGGAAATTGAGAATTTTATGTTAATTATTAGAGATTATGTAAAAATAAGATAATCACATGAAAATAAACTGATAAAACTAGAAGTAGCAACAAATTAGATCAAGATAAGGGTAGAGATATTCCTGGACAGAAACACTGTCTTTAGCATCACTGGCACCATAAGCTGGATACCTCCAGAGCCATATTTTATTTGATCTGCCATCATATGTATCTATCTATGTATAAATCTGCATCTGTTTTTGTAAGGTCTAATTTTTGCCTCTATTTTAAGTATACAATATGAAGGATTTGGCAGATATATAGGCAATGACATCATTAGGGCACTAAAATTACAAATATGTTTATCACAAGCAAGATGTTGTGTAAATGTGGTCCCAGATAATTGCTGACTTGCTTTTTCACTGCAGATTCAGTGCACTTTTGGGAACTGTATGGATACACACATATCTGCATCTCCATCTGGATGTCTATGTATTTGCACACAGATCATATGGCATATTCCCTTTGGGGATGGCTCCTTTCAGGCTGCACACTGATTCTCACAGTCATTCATTGAGCTACATGCATTAGTAGATTTTATTTGTTGTATAGGGCTCATTGTGTGAATTTATCTATTTACTTACATTATACTGTTTTCAATATATTTAAATATTGTGAATAAAATAGTTATGAACATGCATGTGCAAGTCTTTGTTTATATATATGAAAAAGTTGAATAAAAGGCAGAGATTTAGGATATTTCATGCACAAAAATTTGAAAGGACAATACACAAATGAAGTTGTACTTAATATAACTAATTACAAAAAAAAAAGTAAACCATCATTAGAGAATAGTGAAATTTTTTTTAGTGATTAAATGCCTCAATTCTAGCAAGGTGTGGTAGTTAGAATAGAGCTTGAACACTGGTAAACTACTGGTGAAAACTTAAAACTGTGTAATCACTTGGAAAATTTTAATTTATAAACTAATTGAACATATTTGTATTTACCATATGACTCAATCTTATGTTACTTAGGTATTTTGTCCAGGGAAATAGTCTAATTTTAAATGAAACACATTGAGCCAGAAGTTGAACTATTTACTTTATCTCTGTGGCATTGGGTAGTCTGATTCCCTACACTATGTTTTAGTTTCCATATTGATAAAACTGGGGATAAGAAAGAGTTATTGATTAGTAGCTTCATTTAGCAATTAGAACATGAAATACTCAGTAAATTACAGTTAAGTTTCACCACATATGTCAGCCATGCATCTGGTTCTAAAACATTCAACATTGTTGTGAATTCATTCATTCTAAAGTATTATATCCTATTGTTTTAACATTGATAACATTATTAAGCAGATGATGCAGTCTATGGAAAGTAGGTAAGCTTCTGTAGAAAGAGGTAAGGTGTGTATAACAGACAATGGTGACTAGCTATTGGCTTATGAAAACACAATACCTTGAGCTTTGCTCAGGAGGAAGTCACAAATGATCCTTCTTGTGACATTTCTTTTTTTTTTTTCTTTTATTAAATCTTATTTTTGCATGTGTGCATGTGTGTGTACATGCATATATGGAAGCCAGAGCTTGATGTTTGGGTTTTTTTCTTAATTATTCTCATTTTTACACTACTGAGGTAGGGTCTCTCAGTTTAACAGAAAACACTAATCCTGCTAGTTGAGCAAGTCATGTTGCCTGACAGATTCCCTGTCTCCATCTTCCATGTGTTGGAGTACAGGTCACTACCATGTCCTCCTACCATCGCCATGGGGACTGGGGATCTGAACTTGGACCCTAGTCCTTGTGTGGCAAATGCTTTACAGACTGAATCATTTTCCCTCACTCAACATTTCTGAGGTATAAATTTGGAGGCAGTTGGAATACATTTTCTGCCTTAGTCATTTTATCTGCATTTTGAAGCTCATTAAGATCATTTAGAATTAATGGTTGCTGTGGTCTGAAAGTGTATCTCCTGATAAAACTAATATATGAAAACCTAATCACCATTTTGGGGGTGTTGGCAGGAGGGAAATCTCGGGAATGAAATCATTGTGCTTATCACAGGGCCTAAGAGAAGTTGATGTAGGAATGAAGGAGCTGCTTTTGCGAGAAAAGCAATTCACTCCTCATTTGAGTACACACAGAAACTAAGCAAAGGATATGAGCCAGAATCTCTGTTGTTACTTTGTGTCTCTCTGCCAGTGTCCTAAACCTGAAGTTATCTTGGATTCCAAGATGGAAATGTAATGTTATGTGCTTGGACAGCAAGGTCACTGAGAAATCAATCTGGGGTTGAACTGAAAACCTCCTCCCTGTGGACCAGCTGACTGGAAAAAGTTGCACTGCATGCAGCCCTATGGGAGACAGAAGTCATCAGTGGTGAAAACAGCGGACACTGCAAGCCTCAAGTTTAGCCAGCCAGGCCAAATGACCAAACGGGTGCAATAGTGGCATTTCTGCTCTGAGGGAAACCAACTGTTCTCTAATTGGACTGGAGGCCTGCTTTACAGGAGTTAATGCATGCCTGGTACTGAAAAACCTAATCAAAAGCCTATGGCAGAGAAGGACATGAGCCTTGGGGGTATTGAGAGCCTGCTCTTGTCTGGCTAAATGCATGTGCTCACCAAACTGCTCTGAAAGCACTTTACTTAATATACATGCCCATATATTAATGTTACTCTCACTTTTGGTTTGAGAAGTTTCTATTTTCAGATGGCAGTGACCACTGAGATGACCCAAAAGGCAAAATAGTGCTGAGAAGAAGGGACAGAGGAGTGTCTAGCACTGAAACATCTCTATCACACCCTCCAAGGTTTATGGTCTACTGCAGAAGAGGTGGCAGAAAGAATGTAAGAGCCAAAGGAAGGGTATCACTCCTTACAATGCAACTGTCTAGACAGAAATTTGCCTTGATATCCACCACCTCACAGTGCCTAGCAAATACCTTCACAAGACCCTCATATTAGGAAAGAAAGATGATGACATCAAAATAAAAGAGAGACTAATTTAAAGAGGGAGGGGATATGATGGAGAACAGAGTTAGGAAGGGGAAAATATATAACTATATAAGCCTTCTAGAATACAAAGTGTAGGACAACATATTACTAAGTTAGTATCTTTCAAACTAGAATTGTTGATGGTGCTAACCTTTTGAGCCTCATGTTCATGCGTTATATCATGACTATTCTGTTTAAACAAAGATAATTAGAAATGCCAAAATACTGGCAGTTCTAAACAGAGTCTCCTAGTACCCAGAAAAAACAAGTATTAGACTTTTTAAATGTTCTAAGGATGACATCTATAACAACTTTATTCTGCTTTATTTAAAAATATTATTAAAAGACAAATTTTAATATGGGTTCATATGTAAAGTTAGCCTATTAAAAAAGTTATATCATTTTTTAAAAACAAGTTTAATTATATTTCTCAAACAATGTAGGGCAGGGCTGGGAAGATGGCTCACTGGTTAAAGGTGCTTGTTTGAAAAGATTGCTAGCCCAGTACTCACATAAAGCCAGATACACAAAATGGTGTATGCACCTGGAGTTCATTTGCAGCAGCAAGAGGCCCAGACATGTCCATTCTCTTTCTCTGTGTGTCCCTCTCTCCTCTCTTTCACATGCACAATACATAATTTTTTTAAAAGGTAAGATAACTTGATGGCCCTTACATAATGCTGACAATCACAATTATTTTTGTAAAATATTGTGTACAATAAAAGCAGCTAGACTATTTTGTCAAATATTGGACTTTCTATAGAATTCTCATGATAGCAATTCTTTTTAAATTTTTTTTTTATTATTATACTATTTTATTTTATTTTATTTTTGGAGAGACACACAGAGAGAGACAGACAGAGAGGGAGAGGAAGACAAAGATGGGTGCGCCAGCAATCTCTCAGCTGCTGTGAACGAAATCCAGATGAGTGCACCCCCTTGTGGGCAAGTGCCGCATTGCGCCCTTGTGTCACTTTGCATCTGGCTAAACGTGGGACCTGGAGATTGGAACCGGTGTTCTTAGGCTTAGCAGGCAGGCTCCTTAACCGCTAAGCTATCTCTCCAGCCCTAATGATAGCAATTCTTATTCTCCTGTCTTCCACAGTTTTGATTCTTCTGTAAAATATTTACTATCAAATTCATTGAAAATCACTCAAGTGCCTATTTACAATCAGAGAGAGCGATCCCGAGAGAGAGAACAAGTGGGACAGAGAGTGAGAGAGGGGGAATGAGCATGATGTCAGGGTCTCCTGCCACTGCAAAGGAACTCTAGATGTATGTGCCACTTTGTGCACCTGGCTTTATGTGGGTACTGGGTACTCAAATCTGGGCCATCAGGTTTTGCAAGCAAACACCTTTAATGGCTGAACCATCTCTTCAAGCCCAAGTGCTTATTTTTAAAACTAATAGTTATTTAAATATTTGCTCTAATTGGTTGTGTTTTGTATTTTATTTATTAAAGTCTTTGTTGAAATTCTTTAGGAAGAAACTGTCAAAATCATTTGAGCAATAGTTTGTTTTGGTTTTATTTGTTTTTTGGAAATGAGGTCTCATGTAGCCCAGGATGACCTCAAATTTATTATGTAACTAAGGATGATTTTGCGTTTCTAATCCTCCCACCTTTATCCCCCCCATGATCGGGTATAGATGGACATCATGACGAGTTTATGCAGTACTGGAGATTAAACCCTGGGCCTTGGACAAGCTAGGTAGGCATTCTTCCCACTGAGCTACTTTCTCAGATCATCTGAGTACTAGTTTTAAGATGCTAAGAATTCAGACTTTAAATCCTATCTATTGCAATCCACTTTTTCTTTTTAATCTTATTTTTATTTTTAATTTTTCTTTATTTGAGAAGGAGAAATAGGTGGGTGGAAAGAGAGACACAGAGAGAAAATGGGCATACCAGGGCCTCCAGCTGCTGCAAATGAACTCCAGATGCATGCACCCCCTTGTGCATCTGCCTTATGTGGGTCCTGGGGAATCGAACCTGGGTCCTTTGGTTTGTAGGCAAGTGCCTTATCCACTAACCACTTAACACTTAACCACTCTCCTGCTGTGTGTGTGTGTGTGTGTGTGTGTGTGTGTGTGTTTTCATTTCTGTGAGTGTGAACATGTATTGTATAGGTAGAGGTTGGAGGACAACCATTGGCATTAGTCTTTGCCTTCCACATTGAAGTAGAGTGCCATGTTATTCGTCATTGCATGTGCTAAGAGAGGTGACTCACAAATTCTAGGCCTTCTCCTATTCCCCCCTCCCATGGAGCCCTGTGATAGTGGATGCTTGTTATACCACATCCAGCTTTACATGAATTCTGGGGATCCAAAGTTAGGTCCATGCACTTGCACACCAGTCATTTATCCACAGAACCATTTCCCCAGCCCTAGAATTCATTAGTAGTAGTCCATATTCAAGAAGCTATTAACATAATGATGGACCATCTACAATTTATTTAGTTTACTGGCCTTGGATCTTGTGTTGTGGTGCTTTCATTTTCAGGCTTAAATATCTATCTCCAAGGAACTAGAATATGGGCACATCCACCATATTAGCTAAAACTGGAATGTTTTAGACTATCTGGCTAAGATATTGAAGACAAGGATAAATAAGAAGCAGCAGAAAAACAGTTCATATGTGTGCTGGGAGTGATTTATAAGAAAATGTGTGTGTGTGTGCATGTGTGGGAGGGGTATAATGCATTTGGATAAGAGCTTTCTTAAAGCTTCATTCAAGCAAAGAAAGCTTAAAGCTGACTTACTAAGTGGAAATTTTGCACTTAGTACTGTAAGCAATTGTTAAAAGGTTATGGGGACAGCATTCATACATCAGTTGGAATGGGCTTCATACACTTTTTAATACATTTTTAAAGTTTCATTTATTTGAGAGATTAAGAGAGAGAGACAGAGAGAGAGAGAGAGAGAGAGAGAATGGGCACACCAGGGCCTCCAGCCTCTGCAAACGAACTTTAGATGCATGTTCCACCTTGTGCATCTGGCTTATTTGGGTCCTAGGGAATCGAACCAGGGTCCTTTGGCTTTGCAGGCAAACTCCTTAACTTTTAAGCCATTCCTCCAGCCCTTGATACACTTTTCAGATGAAGTAGAGGTAAATGAAGATAGGCCAAGCATATGGAGATGGTACATACACCAGGAGAATCTGATGACTTCTGTGATAAGCCAGGATCAGTGATAATCCTTTCACTCAGTGTTTTCATTCTGTTCCTGTTCTGTGGCCTTTCCTAGTCCTAGATTGGGAATAATCCCTATTCCCTTGACTTTCCGTGAAATTAGCTTATTGTACAAAAGCTGAATTGTCAGGAATGTGATTTTGCGGCCATCAGTCTTGGAGGAATAACATGGAATTAAGGAAATATTGTCTCTGTTAATACATGGAATTATCAGCAGCTGTTAGTTTAGAAGAAATATATTTTATTTTTGTTATGTTATGTCCTCCCCCCAGGAGCAATTGAAGGTCATGTTGGTAAAAGTGCTAGCATGCTGCAATATTTATGTCAGCTAATTACATATGTCACATCAAACATTATTTTGCTTGACACTATCTCTAAATTTTCTGAGACTTTATTCAATAAATATAAAGGAAAACAAAAACCAACCCCAACTGCTATTCACCAAAATAATGCCAGATCACCACTTACATGCTTCATGGTGTTTGCTCAGTCAAAGTGCTCATCTCACTTCTTCTATCTGCACTTGTTTTCATAATTGATACACTGGGAAATTATTCTGGATTTGCTTTATCAACCTGGACTATTCCTGAGAATTACTTGAAGTTTTGCATAGTAGGGTGTGATTATAAATACTAAAGATAGTAACAGTGATAAGGAAAGAGCTTTCTTTGTTGTTTTATTTTATTATTTATTTGTTTTGATTTTATCTTATTTTTTAATTAAGTTGAAACTTTGTATGGATACATTAGGGGTTGGTACCCTCCTCCCTGCCCCCACTCCGCTGAAGTCTTTCATTAGTGGGATTGCTGGTATTTACCATGAAGTTGTGGGTTATGAGTTGTGAGAGCAGAAGTCAGTCCTTATGGGGGTGGAAGGTGTATTAGTCAGGGTTCCCTAGAGGAACAGAACTGATAGAATGAATTTTATTAAAAGGGAATTTATTGGATTAGTTTACAATGGTCCAGCAATAGCAGGTTGCAGGCCCCAGAGTCAAGGAACTCGGTAACTGCTAAATCCACGAGGACCGATGCCTCAGCAGTCCCAATCCAGCACTGAAGGCCTGGAGGCGTCCTGGAGAGACGCTGCCCTTCAGTCCACGCTGGAAAGCAGCAAGCACCGAGCACTAAGCACCAGGCAGAGAACAGCAAGCAGCACCAGCAGCCAGGTGGGAGAAGGGGTTCCTTTCCTTCCTAGAGCTTCTTTAGATAGACCAGCCCCCTCCTCCAAGAGGGGCTGCCCACTCTGGGGGAAGGGCTCACCCCTGGGGGAAGGATTCTTCCTTTAGTTAATCCTTCCTAGAGGCAACCTCAAGACACACTTATGAGGAATGTCTGTGGATTCCTAAACAGATCAAGTTGACACAAACTGAACCATCACAGACTGTTCTTCCCTCCCATGCTGTGGGTGTTACATTCCTCTTCCCCCAAATTCCCTGAGCCTTGGTTTAGTCTACTTTACTGTTAAGCTAACAGCAGCTGTTGGATTTCTGATGTGGTGCATTTTGAATATCCTCAGTGTCTGTTTTCCATCACCCTGGTTCAGGTTGTCAGGCTCACCACGGAAGCAGCATTATACTTTATATGGAGACACCATGTGTTGGTACCACCATTTCCCTTCTCCCTGCCTACATTCCACTGGGGGCCCTCCTCATTGTGATTGCTGGTGTTCCCCATGGGTTTGTGGGTTATAAATTGTGATAGCAGCAATCAGTTATTGCGCATATGGGTGCTTGTGTGGGAGGGGTGCAATGCCTTTGCATAAGAGCTTTCTTAAAGCAAAAAAAAAAAAAAAATTCTGTCAGGTGTGTGTGTGTGTGTGTGTGTGTGTGTGTGTGTGTGTGTGTGTGTGTGTGTGTGTGTGTGTGTGTGTGTGTGTGTGATTCATTGGACAAAGCCTTTGCCAAATGTTGCAGTCAGGTTTGCACTGCTGGCAGAAATAACCTGACCGAGACCAGCTTTTGAGGAAAAAAAAAAAAAAGGTTTATTTTGGCTTACAGTATCTTGGGGAAGCTCCACGATGGCAGAGGAAAACGATGGCATGAGCAGAGGGTGGACATCATCTCCTGGCCAACATCAGGTGAACAAACAGGAACAGGAGAGTGTGCCAAACACTAGCAAGGGGACACTGGCTATAATAACCATAAGCCCGCCCCCAACAATACACCGCATCGAGGAGGTGTTAATTCCCAAATTTCCATCAGCTGGAAACCTAGCATTCAGAACACCTAAGATTACGGGGGACACCACCATACCATACAAGCATGAGTACCTGAGTTCAGATCTCCTGAACCCATATTAAATGAGAATTGTGGTAGCTGTCTGTAATTACAGTCCACCTAGGGTAAGAAGAGAGGCAGAGACAGGAGCATCTGCCAAAAGCGTATGGGCTAGTTAGCCTGACTTATACTATGATGAATGAGACATCTTGCCTCATACAAGATGGAAGGAAAGGAAGTACATATCCAGTTGTCCTCTGATGTCTACATACTTGCCATAGCATGCATGAATCTGCACACACATACACACACACACACACACGCACGCATGCACGCATGCACACATACCGCAAAAATAACCTGATAGATGAAACTGGCTCTTTCGAATGTGTTGTCCAATTTAGGGATTTGTGCTTCTAATTTAGTCTGGGATAATTTAGAATATCCCAAATAATTACCTTAGAATAAACTCTAGAAAATACCCAGCTGTCTCTGAGGGTCACATACGCAGTAACACAAATGATAGTCTCATTCTGGGGTTGCTGCAAACCTGTCCACAAAGTCTTACTCAGCAGTACGTTGATGTTAACCTCCTGCTTTACCAATTTATCTCAAAGAAAGTTTTACTATCACCACTATTAAAACAGTGTCCTAGCAAATAAACTCATAAACTATGTACTCTCTCTTCTGTGGTACTCAAGCCTTGACAAATAAATTTGGCACTGCTCTACTCCATAGAAGAGAATTTCCCACGTAAACTGTGCCAGCTCTATGTTGCAAATATTTTCTCATATAGGATATTCAGTTCTTGTCAGTGATTTTAAAATAAGATTATGTTTTACTTTTCACAGAAATAAATTCTGAATTCTGAAAATAAGAAAATTAGCTACTGGCAAAAAAAAAAAAAAATCTACAGGATAGGGCATCAGTGACATCTACATTCCTGGACCTGTTATTTTGTCTTCCTTATCATTTCCTTCCTCCAATGGACTCAGCAGAGTGTTAGACTGAGATCTGGAGAGGACTGCAGGGAGTCTCCAGTTGCCTGTTCCATAACTCTGGTCTTATTGAAAACATAGGTCTTCTGTATTTGGTAGCAGTTATATCAGCTTTTGTCCACTGATTCCCAAGAGCACCTGAGTATCACTCAAAAACTAAACAGACCAGAGATTTAAACAAGACTTTAAAGAATCCTACATTTAAATATAGAGAGTTTCAGTTACCTAGTGACTTCTAGGTCACCCTGGGCTCGAGTGAGACCCTACCTTGAAAAACAAAAAAAAAAAAAAAAAAAAAATTTTCAGAGATATATTTTCCTATTTCTACTGACCCCACATAACTAAACTACATGATGGTAATGTATAAATTTATATATCCAAAATAATGCACTTATGTTATATTATTTAATATGTTAATTACTAATAAATCAGTTGCTAATAAGTAAAAGTTCCTCTATAAGCTCTTTGTTATAGATTATTACAAAATTCTTCTAATGCATAGAAATCACTTTTAATATTTTTGACATTGAGTTACATGTAACTTATGAGCACCGAATCACAGAATTCTTACTCACCTTAAGCTGTACTTCCAAAGTGATTTTTTTCCTGTTAAAACTTACTTTTAATTTTATCCATTGAAAATGTAACTACCCGTTATAAAATAAAGCTAAAATTCTCTAAAATAGAATTTAAAGTGATTAAATAAGATACTTTATAAATAGAGATGGAAAGATCGCTTAGTGGTTAAGGCACTTTCCTGCGAAGCCTTATGACCCATGTTCAACTCTCCCAATCCCATGTAAGCCAGACGCACAAAGGTGAGGCAAGCACAAGATCACACATGACCACTAGAGTTCAATTGTACTGGCTAAGGCTCTGGTGTGCCAATTCTCTTTCTCTCTCTCTTGCTCTTATCTCTCTAAATAAAAAGAATAAATAAAAAACCTAAAAAGATATTTTATAAATATTTATAACAATGAGCAAATGAACATTATTCAATACAAGGGTGCATAAGTTACTTCCTTGTTGCTAAGACAAAATACCTGACAAGAAGCAACTTGAAAGAGGTAGGACTGTTTTGGTCTGCAGTGTGAAGGAAGGTTCATAGACCATCATAACTGAGAAGGCATGGCGGCAGGAGTATGGAGCAATAGTCACATTCAAACTTGTCCTCAGGAAGCAGAGAGAGGTGAAAGCTGCTACTTAGCCTAATTTCTTCTTTTACACTTTTTGTAACTTTTTAAGAAAGAGTGAGAGAGGGAGAGAGAGAGAGAGAGAATTGGCATGCCAGGACCTCAATCACTGCAATCAAACTCCAGACATGCATGCCACCTTTTGCACATGTATGACCTTGTTCTTGTCTCACTTTTGTGTGTCTAGCTTACAGGAGACCTGGAGAGCTGAACATGGATCTACACGCCTCACAGGCATATGCCTTAACTGCTAAGCCATCTCTCTAGCATGATTTCTTCATTTTATACACTCAAAACCAAAGCCTAGCAAATGATGCTACCCACAGTT
Organism: Orientallactaga sibirica; assembly: GCA_036365145.1. Lineage (NCBI taxonomy): Eukaryota > Metazoa > Chordata > Mammalia > Rodentia > Dipodidae > Orientallactaga > Orientallactaga sibirica. The sequence continues at coordinate 152,362 of JAEOAD010000041.1, forward strand.
AGGGTTGGTCTTTCCCTTTCAATTAACTTAATGCAGAAATTCCCTCACAGACATAACTAGGGATTTGTCTCCTAGGTCATTCTGGATACTACCAAATTGATAATATTAATCATCACAATAGGTAGTTATACATATAAAATTTTATATATGTGTTAAATGTACTTGCAGAAAAATGGATACATGATACATCAAAATATTGAAATTATTATTTCTGGGCTAGGAGTAAAGATTGATTATCTATGTTTTCTATTTTGTAAATTTTATAAAGCCAAGTTTAGTGAATACTAGTTTTCTACAATGAAAAGAATATCTTAATATCTTAATTTTAATGACTTCATGTTTGTGAAATGTGCAGTGTGCAACTTCATGCACAGTAGCTCTTCAATCATCACCAGACTATTCCGCTACTCAGAAGAGAAAGAAATGAATGGGTAGAGATTCATTTTGTCATCAATAAAGTCTTATTCAAATTATCTAGAAAGCACTTGTATGCTAATATCCTCCAGTAGAAGGTAAGAATAAAACACAGATACAGGGGTTAGCCCTGGGCATGAAGAGCTCTCTCAGAACAGAGTTTAAATTACTCATTGATACACTGGGCTCTAATTAAGCAAGTGAAGCATGAGGGTGATATTATCAAAAATTGTTCTAACGGTAGGGAAGCGATTATGGGAACTTTTGCAATGGTCAAGTTCATGTATAATGAGCACATGAATAAGAAACTGTGCATTAGCCACTAAAAGAAAAGTTTCATCTGGAACATATTTTCTTTTCAATGATAACCAGCAAAGTCAATGCTCACTGCAATTTGCTCTTCTGAAAGAAGGGGAAAGGCCAAGGTCTTAAAAGACCATAAACTCCTAACAAATTGTTCTGTCATGGAAATACCATGTTCAGGGCCTACAAACAATTTGAAGCCAACAACAATCTTCAAGTAATTAGTTTTTGCTTCATCTAGACAACAAGACTAAATACTGTATAGTTTAAGATAGTTTACAAATTTGACTTCTCGCACTTCTCTGCCTTTTCTTTCTTGTTCTCTTTCCTGTTTTTTCATGGCCCTTCTCACTAAATCACAAATGAAATGAAGTAATCTAGCAGAATGTCACTCCATTTGTTAGGTATTCACATATTTGTCAAGTTTCAAAATACTTTTAGATTGTCCACCTATGACTATGTAGTATTCTAATAGTTGAATACATGACAAGCAATTAAGCTTGAAGCATTCCTGGACTCCTGAAACAGCTTCCAGAAGATGCGAGTCGAGTCAGACAATAAATAGATGAACAACTGTTAGTGGTGTACAGTTGCTCGCTTTGGTACTCTGGGAGAAGCATCTGTTGGGAAACATTGGTTTGCCATATAAATCCTTGCTCCAATTTGTTCTGTATAGGAAAGGTGAAAAGTCAAGGTCTTCAGTGACCATAAATCTCCAAATAAAATGTTGTCAAGGAAATACTGCAGTTAGTACCCATAGGGATCCTTTAGTCACTCATCAGTCCTCCTCGGCCATATATCCCAAAGCCTTTCTCCCCTTTCCATTCGACTCAAGTGCTTGGGTGTCTATGCTGACTTCAGCTGTGGACAGACCTTGTACTTCTCTGATGCATTTTAAATGGACTGCTCATTTGAACTAGGTGATGTTTTCTTTTGTTTGTTTTTTTTTTTTTTTTAGACAGATATTAAGTGATCAAACAGTAAACATCAGGCCCTTCTCATCAAGTTAGAAGGTCAAGTTTGTTTGGCTATGTATTGGATGCAGATACTGAAAGAGAAAATGTCTGTCTGCTTTAGTTTTTGGCATATTTCATATACTATCATAAAATCAAGGGATGCAAAATAAGACATCTAATTTTCTCCTAACATAATAAATTCAGCTGGCTCTCAAATGAAAAGACTTTCTCTTTATTACTTTTCCTTTTTATTTGTTTTTTAGTATGTTAGTTTGAACCTAACACTTTGCATGAGATGTTCTAACTACAAAATCTGAATCTAATGGTTAGGTGATAAAATGAGCAACTGTCTAACAATTCTGAAATGTACAATGCTACTAAGTAATTTGACTATATTATACCACAGTACATGATTTTTTTGCCTTTTGAGGCACTTTTTTATTGATGCTTAAATGAACAAGTAACTATAAGACAGTAGAAAAATCTAGGAATATAGGAATTTAGGGAATGACAAAGTTTCACATTTTTAGCAAATACTATTTAATCAGTTATGTCAATCCATGAATAATAATTAATTGAATCTTATCTCATACTTTTATTCCACAAAATCCTTTAGAATTGAATATTTAAAAATAAAATTTTGCCACACCTATAAAAGATCTCATAAGAGAGAGGGTTATATCTTAGCATGATAAAAGTTGCAGAATTCATAAATGAAAAACACCAATATTAACTATATATTCTATAGTAAATTCAACATAAATAGATGATAGATAAATAAAGGATAGATTATAGGTAGATAGATAGATAGAGGTATAACTAAAGCTATATGTTATGTTAATTAGAAAAAATATAGCTCACATCCCAAATGACTAATACTGTATATATTTAAAAACTTCTACTAATAAAGTATTTGCCAAACCAATCACACATAAACAGAAATCTTCCAATATTAATTCTATGCAAGTTGTACAGCAAAATCTATAAAAGTTATGTACATTAAAACCACTAAAACAGCCAGGTGTGGTGGAGTACACCTTTAATTCCAGCACTTGAAGGCAGACATAGGGGGATTATTGTGAGTTTGAGACCAACCTGAGACTACATAGTGAATTTAGGTGAGCCTATGTGAGAGCAAGACCCTACATCAAAAAACAAAAAATTAAAAAAACTACTAAAATATATTATTTCTATTACTTCTTACCTCTTATACTAGCCCCAGGTAAAATATAGAAGCAGTCATATGGACTATGCTTATGTAATTGAACTGTACAAACATACCCTGAATATTTCCATTTAGTCATGCCAAAGCTCTGAAATGTCCCATGTTAGGTTAATCTCCTGATCTTTGAGCCTTCTCTCTTCCTTGCTGGCCATTTTCTTTCCTAACAAATCTCTCTTTACCATAATCTCTGTTAAATAAAATCTTTTGAAACTTTCATATCTATAGTATCATATATTTTTGATTATCTATGAAACTGTCAACATAACATAACATAATGGAAGTTGATACTAGGTTTGTATTTAATAAGCTGAATGACTTAAGTTGTTACTTACTAACACTGAAAACAGTAGCTATAAAATTTCTACTAATTTATAATGTTCAGAGATTTCAAATGTTTTCTCAAAGATCTCCAGGGCCCAGTATCACCATTCTATTAATAAAGAAATTAAGACAAGCTATGCTCACTTGTTGACCAGCTTGCAGGGACCTTAGCATAGTTATTTTTTGGGTGAGAAGACCTATGTAAGTACTGGTTCTTTCACATAATAATAATGTGTGGTTTAGTAATTTAATTAACTTCTTTTAGTTACTGTCCTAATTTATAATATGGAAATGAGAATAATGTATATCTCAACTTTTCTGTAAAAATAAAATGAAAATGCAATCATCAGGCATGTAGTAAGTGATTTGTCACATGAAATATGTTCAGCTATTATTGTGATTGCTAATATTACATCAAAAAATCAAACTTTGGGGCTGGGACGATGGCTTAGTAGTTAAACGCTTGCCTTTGAAGCCTAAGGACCCCAGTTTGAGGCTCGATTCCCCAGTACCCATGTAAGCCAGATGCTTAAGGTGGCGCATGCATCTGGAGTTCGTTTTCAGTAGCTGGAGGCCCTGGTGAGCCAATTCTCTCTCTCTCTCTCTATCTCTCTCTCCCTCTCTCTCTCTGTCTCTCTGCATCTTTCTCTCTGTCTGTCACTCTCAAATGAATAAATAAAAATGAACAAAAAATTTTAAAAACTTCAAACTTTGTTACCTGTAGTTTTATTCCTCTTTCCATTGTGCCTTGGTTTTGGGCCCATATAGATGACTTGAGATTTTTGGTGATAGGAATGATAACAGGTTCAATAACTGCACTGCATTTAGTGCTTTACCAGAGGACTTTGCTCATATACAATTCAACCAAAGAGCCACTAATAATCAGGTAGAATGGAGTTAGCACTGAATAGCTTTATTATTCATTATTGCTATAACATCAGCCCCTCACATCTGTTCTCAGTTGCATTATAGATAGTGTGTGAATGGCACTTACTTTGATTAATGTCTATTCTTTTTTTTAAGGCTTCATCAAAACATTTGTCTGATATCAATATGAATTCCTCTCTAGCTTTTTTTTGTACAGAACTTAATCTTGATCATCCACACAGTTTAATTCTCTGAATTACCAGATCTTTTTACTTTTCTTGTCAAAAGCCCTAAACTATATGAAATAATGGATCATCAATTCTTATTGTGAAAAAAAAAAAAACTAGAGATATGAAGTAGCTTCAATTTAGAAGTTAGTTTCTATTGATGTGAAAAGGAAAATTATTTTCTTGGTTTTAGCTGTTCAGTTATTGTCAACATATAAATAAATACTGGTAAAAAATATTAAATGTTGGAACCTGAAGGTAAGAAATTGTTTTCTTTCATTAATATTTTATTATAATAAGAAAACTATAATTATGCTATTAAAACCATGGTTTTAGGAATAATTTGGTATAATTTATCATTAAAGTGGTTATATTTCTTTCTTGTAGATGATTTTCTTCTTGATCTGAGAATGAGTTGTGATCTTTTCATCTTTACACTAGCTTATGAACAAGGTAGGTATAAACATACATAAAAGAAGAAAAGCCAAAAGTAAAATAAATGGGCTGGAAAGATTGGTTGGTGATTAACGTACTTGCATGCAAAGCCAAAAGACCCAGGTTTGAATCTCCATAAGCCATTTGTACAAGGTAGTTCTTTTGCAATGGCTGAAGGCCCTAGTGTGCCCATTCTCTCTCTCTCTCTCTCTGTCTATTTCTTTCTCACTCTCTATCTCTCTCTCAAATAAATAAATAAAATGTTTAGAAAGGTAAAATAAATTATTCTTCCATGTAATATATTGAAACTTAACTCCAAGATAATTTTCCCATTGTCCATCTTGGAGAATGCCACTGAAAATAAGGCCAAGAGACAAGGTAATCTAAAATATATCTTCCTATAAGTCAATATCCTCAGCCAACAGGCAAAGTTATAAAAATCTGAGGCAAGAACATGAGTTATTTTTATAAGATAAGTTGTAGGCTAAATTTGGATGATCTGAATATATTCACTCATTCAAGAAATAATGTTTGCCTAGTGCAGTGGCACATACCTTTAATCCTAGCACTCAGGAGGTAGGTAGAACACTGTGAGTTCAAGGCCATCCTAAGACTACACAGTTAATCCCAGGTCAGCCTGGGCTAGAGCAAGATTCTACCTGAAAAACTAAAAATAAGGAAAAGAAAGAAAGAAAGAATTTTAAATGATTTTCTTCCATCACTTCTCTAGAAGTACAAGATTATAGTCTGGTAAATAAAAGTGAAATCTAGTTTGGTTATAAACATCTATACAGATCAAAACCTTGTCACCATATTATTTCTTATATAGTTAATAATAGTGTCTTTTAGCAATAATCAGTAAACTGTATTCTGTTCAGTATAATTCAAGCATGTAAGTATATTACTTATGTTAAGACTTTTCATAACCCTTATATGAGCAATCGAGCTCATTTCCATGTGAAATTAAAGTGTTACTATTTGTAGCAAGTAGTATATAGATTTAAACAAGCAAATGTTATTTTATCTGAGAACTCTAGTTCCATAGAATACACACATAAATCTGTAAAGATGCTTTGGTTAGATGGCAAGATAGGTTGTTTAATAGGTAGTCACATTTTAGAAGTATTTCCTTTCCTTAAAATAAGTGATAACAGTTGATTACAGTTAACTCTAACAAAATTAACTTGAATAAGAAAAAGATTCTAAAAGCTTGAAGCACCCCAGACCAAGGTTAGTTTGGAAGGCCTCCTACAAAGTAGCCAGTTATTTGTATAACTGGAAGGACAGAAAATAACTTATGAGAGTTACTTGATTTCTTCCATTTGGGGCCATTTTTTAGACATTATTGGGACTCTTCAACCAAAGATGGGCTGATGTGATTGATTAGACACAGTTGCTTAGTTAAAAGAATATATTCTAGGGACTAGAAAGATGACTTAGTGGTTAAGGTGTTTGCCTGCAAAGCCAAAGGATATCAGTTCAATTCTCCAAGACCCATGTAAGCCAGCTACCCAAGGGCACGCATGCATCTGGAGTTTGTTTGCAGTGGCTGGAGGCTCTGGCATGCCCATTGTCTCTCTTTTTCTCTATTTCTGCCTCTTTCTCTCAAATAAATAAATAAATAAATAAATAAATAAATAAATAAATAAACAAACAAACAAACAAACAAACACACACACACACACACACACATATATATATATATTAAAAGGGGCATATTCTATAGTTAGATTTTAATTTATTTGGACATCAAGTTAGAATATAGGACACTGTGTTTGTGGGCAACTTAGGCAAAATTTTATTTTCCCAAACACAGGCTGGTTAAGGGTAGATTTATTTGCTTACTTTTTGTGGTAGTTTGAATGTAATAGTGTAAAGGTTTGGCCCCATAGACTCATTCATTTTGAATTAAATTTTCTACTTGATCCCTGAGCAGGCAGATTCCTGCTAGAGGAGGCATGTCACTGAGGGTGATGTATCTAACTCCAGGCCAAAGGTGTGTTCAGAGCAGGTTGAGCTTTGGTTGCGTTTGCTTGCTGGCTATTTGGTGGTCTATCTCTCTGCTTGGATCTATGAAAGCCAGCTTCTTCTGCCATTGATGGAACTTCCCTTTGATCTGTAAGCCTTAAATAAATTCCTTTCTCCTATTAACTGTGTCTGGTTGGATATTAGTTCCAATAACATAGAGCTTACTACAACACTTTTATTTTAAATTATTTATTGTTATATTGATTTATTATTTGCTTCTGTGAGTTTGGATGTGTAATGTGGTGCATGTGTTGGCGGTGTGGGTATGCATCTGGATATGCCCTTGAATCACCCCGTGTGCTCACCTGTGGTGGGGCTCTGAGTATGCTTGAGCAGAACTTCAGGTGTCTGGCTTCATCACTACTCCATGGGTTCTCTTTTGGAGTCAAAATATCTTACTGATACTGGAGCTTACTGTTTTCCATGAACCCTGGTGATTCCCTGGTCTTTGCTCCCCTTTGTGACTCTAAGGTTATAGGCACTTGCCCAGCTGTTCATGTGAGATCTGGAAATTTGAATTCAGGCACTTTCAAGCCACCTCAGGACCCATGCATGCACAGGAAGCACACTGAACTTCTGGGTCATTTTTCTGGCCCCTAGGGTAAATTTATTTTATCTTAACAAGTGGCACCAAAAGTTTTATTGATGTTTTAACCAGTTCATATTTGCTAATCCCTAGAATACTGTGCATAGCACAGATTGTTCTGTATATTCTCCAGCAAAATTCCTCCTGTTAAACCACATAGCTTAGATTATAAGCACTTATGGAAGGTTTATTTGATTGTGTTTCTTGTTTTTATTTTTATGATGCTAGTGAATCTAGGTTAAAGAGTTGCTGCTGCTTCTGGGTTCTTGTCTCCCCACCTTGAATAATTCAGTGAACAGACCATGAGGGGTGCTAAGTGGGGAGGACTTAATTATGTGGAAAAACAATTTGAATGGAAAATTAACTCAGTGGCAGCTGAATTAGACCAAGAAGGCACAACTGTGGCAGTGAGATGACAACCCAGAGGTAGTTATTGAATGTTGCCATTGAGTGTTGCAACTCAAAACCTTCCACAGGCCTTGGAGGAGAAGCCAAGGGAATACGGGGAGGGGGGTTGCCCCCCAAGATAGAACCAGAACAAACATGGAAGCATCAAACCTCATCTCATCAAAGCAGGAGCCAAGACACCGGAGCAGAAGCAGGTCCCATTGGAACATGAGCTGGCAGCTGGGAGTCTCTCGCCAAGGCAGAAGCAGGTGCAGCATCCCAGGCACAGACAGCTCCTGGTGCTCTTGAGGCCAGGGTGAGTCCACCAGACCCAGTGCAAGTTGCTCCCTAGCAGGTCATGCTTTCAAGTTGCCTCTTCTCAGCTTCTGACCAGTCTGATCAACTGAGAGGTTGGCCATAGAGCTTTAGCTGATCCTTTTTGTTTAGGTGCTTGCTAAAGAGATGAAAATCACAGGGACCAATCAGGAATGCCAGCTAACCTGGGAGCAGAAAGTACAGCCTGACAAAAATGGCAGTTCTATTTCCCTTATTGCCATGACAACATTTGAACAGTGGCACTGGTTTTCAAAAACTGGCAGACATAAAACTGCAGTGAGGGTTCCTGCTGCCACTCTAATCACCACTGCTTGAAGAGCCCCTTTCTCCCAGGTTGTCGCAGATGGTAAATGGATGTCTTGAGCATGATAGGTAAGCACCCTACCCCTGGAAAGATTTTGCTAACAAAATAAGAAAGAAAACTGAATTGTGAGATGATTCAGCCAACGTTATGGGGATGGGGAGTTAGTTAATCATAAGGGAAGTGATTTACATACAATTAAGAGGGTAGTTCCAAAGTTTTGGTTTAGGACACTTCCCTACCTTTACCATGATGAGACTTAATGTGGACCCTGGAAACTCAGAGACATCCCCGGCAAATCCCTGTGTAGATCATTAATCAGAAATAATGCTCAAGGGTCTGCAGTTGGAAGGGAGGCTTAGTAAGAAGCTATGTAACACCGGTTCTTGATCACATGTTGTGGGCAAAAAGTTTTGATTCTCTCACAGTGTCAGATGCTTGTTAAAATTCCTCACCCAATCCACCAGCAGCTATGAGAGTATTCCCAAACAACTCCAGTGGTTTGTGTTTTAAAAATTTGGACACAATTTTGATTTTCACTAATGAATAGTAATGGTACTTTAGACATTTATTGCTCTAAGCCTCCTGGAATTGTACCAAAGTTGTTTGATATCCTGTGCAGGCAAGCTCACAAATTAGTCTTTGCTGTACTTTGCTTACCTTTTCAGAGAAAAGGGCTTCAGAATTTCACTGACCTAACCTTTTCAATATGTGCTTCCTAATGTTCTTGCTACTGATTCCAAGAATCAATCCTTGATTTGTTTCTTTGCAGAAAATTTTACAATGTTTACTTTTCCCTTGCATAATTATCATAGCTCTGCTTATAATGGAGACATATTAATTTAATTTATTTTATTAGCATTATTTTATTATTTTATTAGTATTAGCTATTATACACAGTGAAATCATTCCATCTGACATTTCAATACACACAGTGTTCACTTACCAAACAAGGGTAATACGCATTTCCTTCTCTACATCATTTCTTAATATTTGACTCCCTCAAGCACCTCTCTTCCAGAACTTCATAAAACATATACAAGTTTATTTTGAAATATAGGCATTCTATTATAGTGAAGAACATCCAAACTTATTCCATGTACTGTATTTTGTTCCTTTCCCAGTTCCTTCCCTGCTTTAAGAAAGACTACACGGTTTATTTATGTTTACTTCCCACATATGAGAAAGAATGCAATATTTGCTTTTATTTCTGGCTTATTTCACTTCCATAATGTCCTCCAATTCTACCTTTTCTTGTTGCAACAACACGATTTCATGTGTTTTATATTCACTAATGTACAATAGTGCATATATATCACACACATATCCTCTATGCATTCGTGTTCATGTGGGCACCAAGGTTGACTCTAGGCCTTAGTTACTGTGCATAATGCCAAAATCAACATAAGAGTAAAAATATCTCTTTGGTATCCTAATTTCATTTTTCTTGGATGTGTACCTAGAAGCAGGAGTGTAAGATCTATTTCTAGATTTTCAAGGAATCACTTTGCTATTCATCATAATTGCTATGCTAATTCATATTACCACTGATAGGATCTGAGTTGGTTTTGTTACTTTTATAATAATCATTCTAGTTACTTACTCATAATTTTGATTCCCACTATACTCATAGGTAGCTATATTGACTTTTTTCATTTATTTTTTGGCTATTTATATTTTTGTTATTATTATGCTTATTATATTCTATATGTTTATTATACTATGTAGAATACCTGTATTTTAATCCTTTGTGAGATGTGTAGATATCAAGTGTTTTCTCCTAATCTCTCTGCCACCTCTTCTTTCTTTGGCATGTTCAGCTGTATAGAATCTGTGATGGTATGAACATGAAATATCCCCATAGCGTCATGTGTTTGTAATTAAGCCTCATAATTGATCCCCATCTGGAAGCACCTTTGGAAAGTAGACCTTTGCTGGAGAAGGTGTATTGCTGGGGGCAGAACTTAAGGTTTATTAATCCAAACCTACTGGATATTCATAATCCAGCTCACTCTTGCCGCTTCCTCTTAGCTAATGTGACAGGATGTGATACCCAGACTCCAATTTGCCATGTTTTCTGTGCCATGATGAAGCCTCCACTTGACAGTGTAAGCCAAAATAAACCCTTTCTTTTATGCTGCTTGTGGTCGAGCATTTTGTGCCTGCAATGAGAAGTTAGCTAAAGCAGACTCAAATTTTCAATTTGTTAAAATCCCCTGTGTCTAATTTTTCCTCTTTTGTTTCTTGGGCTTCTGGTGACATATCCAAAAAGTCAATACCTATCCTGGTGTTGTAAAACATTAAAGCATTTTCCCTATTAATTCTAATAGTAGATTCATACTTTCATTACATTTAAATATTGAATTTGTTTTGAGTAGGTTTTTTTTTAATATTGTGAAGCAATGTGTCACATTTCATTTTTGTGTATGTATATATCCAATTTTCTAAGCGTCATTTATTGAAGAGGATGTGCTTTCCCTAATGTGGATCTATATTGCTTTGTTTTGAAATTCAATTGAATACAGAAGTATAACTTTGTTTCTGAGATTTCTGGTATGTTCTTTAAGAAATTTTTGTAGCTAGGAAATGGTTCAGTAGTTAAAGGCACTGGCTCTATAAACCTTCCAAAGGGGTTCAGATGCCCAGCACTTATATAACACCTGACATAAAGTGGCACATGTGTTATGCCTAGGGTATACCTAGGGCAATGGGGGTGGAGTCAGGATAACCTCAAAGCCTGTGATTCACATAGTGCAGCATTCTTAGTAAAAACAACAAGCTAGACTATCAAACAAGGTGGAAGGAGAGAATCAACACCTCATTGTTGTTCTCTTGACTTCCATATATATGCTGAGGCACACACATTCCAATACACAAACATCACATGCATATTTACATACATGCACATATTCAATAGAAATTTTAAATTTTCCTTTTATATCTCTTCAGTGGAACAAGTTTTGTTTATTTTCCATGTATTTATATGAACGCTAAAATTTCTTTTGTTGTCAATTTCCAGTTTTATATACATTTTTGTCATAAAGAGGTATGGTATCATTTCTTTTTTTCTGACTTTGCAAAAACATGTTTCATGGCTTAATATATGGCCTCTTCAAGAATGTTGCATGAGTTGATGAGAGGAATGCGTATACAGAAGCTGCTAGTAGAAAAGTTCTGTAAATGTGTGTTTGGTCCTTTGAATATGCCACATAAGTCTGATGTTTCTTTATTGGTGTTTTTTTCTGGACGATCTGTGCATTGATGGATGAGGGATATTGAAGTTATCCAACTTTATTGTTTGGGTTTAGGTACCCTAACTCTGCATTTATATGTAATAGTTTTTTTTTTTTTTTTCCCCTAAATGCAATGCTTGGACATTAGATGCAGGTACTCTTAAAAGTCATTACTTCCATGGTATCTTCCCATTGAATTGATCACTTAATCGTTGTTTCGTGACTGTGTTTATTCTTCCAAATTTTTTTGTCTGAATGTGTTTTTGGATAGATATAAGCATAGTTATTCCTACTCACTGTTTTTTTTTTTTTTTACTTTTTATTTTTATTAATACTGACTATATTTTTTAGTTTATATGTATTTTTATTGTAAAGCAAATTTCACATAAGCAGTCTGTTGTTAAATCTTGATCTTGTAATCAATTTAAATGGTCTGCATATTTTAGGCAAATGAGTTATGGTTGAAGGTACTTAGAAAGGTAAAGATTTAACTCCAGTCATTTTAAAATTGTTCTTCTCTTTATCTTGAATATCTTTTGTTCTTCCTCTCTTCTTCATTTTAGTGGTATGCTGGCTTACTATATTGAGAAAGCTTCAATCTTTTTAATTTCTCTTTTATGTACTTTCTTTTGTGATAAGTTTTGCTCTTTCAGTTTTTTTCATGAGGGTTATTGTGCTTTTTGTATCTGGATGTAAGAATTAACTATCTTTTGCAAAGTTCTTCTGGTGGTAATTCAATCATTCAATTTGTGGTTTTCTTTGCAGAACATTATTTTTTCTAACTTTTGTAAGGATACCTTTTTTAGGTGTGGTATTCTTGGTTGCCAGTCATTTTGTTTCAAGACTAGAAATATGTCATCCCATTCCCTTCTTTATAATGTTTTCTCCAAGAAAATGTCAAGTATATATTGGAGTTACTCTTGGGCACTATTTTATTATAGTGTACAAAATTTGGTCTGCCTGCTGTATTTGACCATTTGCCAATAAGATGCCCAAAGCAGAATATCTTCTGATCATGTGAGAATCAATTGCTTAGAGATATTCTCTTTCTTTGGAGGCATCATGTTACTCATCTCCCTAGCCAGAAAGACATAAATATAAGCATGTGTACCCTAGCCCTGCATGCTCCTCCCATTATACCTGTGAGCTATAACCTCTCCTGCTTTTCTTTTTACTGAAATTGATTTTCATTTGCTATTCAAATAAGATGTATCTTTTCTAAAAATTCAGCTCTTGTCCGTTAATTCCAGTCTTCAAGTTCACAAGACAAAGAATCACAGCAGCTCTAGTGGTTATTAGTCTGTTTCTCTATCCCCTAAATTAAGCCCAGTTAAGAACTGTGATAAGGCTTTGTGACCCATAACTATCTCAGACAAGTTAGTACTCAAAATTGAGTTGTTTATTTATTTATTTTGGTTATTCTTTGTAGAATTGAAAGCAAATAATGGGCACCATTTTGGCCAACTTGCTAGCTCCTGTACTACAATTCTGAGAAGAGTACTGATACAGAAATTGGGTTCCTGGCCAATGCACTAATATGATATGCCAATACACCAATATGAGAATTTTAGGGTGTTTCTAGATTCTTGTCTTATAAACTTGATGAATGAAATCCAAAGACCAGAGGATAAGGTTAAGAAAGCTATTATTATAGCTTAGAGCTCTCAGAGCAATAGTATTAAGAAATTAAGAAAAAGAAAGATTAAGGGAGAGAGGGAGCAAGGAAGGAAGGAAGGAAGGAAGGAAGGAAGGAAGGAAGGAAGGAAGGAAGGAAGGAAGGAAGGAAGAAAGGAAGAAAGGAAGAAAGGAAGAAAGGGAAGAGGGGGGTTGTATGTGAAACACATGGATGGGCAGCTGGTCTAGTCCAGACATTGAGTGTCTGGAGTCATGATCTCTGCAATCTTCCAAAAAATTCTAAATTCTCTAGGAAGGGGGGGGGGCTTCTTAAAGGGAAAAAGATGAGAAAAGGTCAGAACCTTCTGACAGTTCTGACCTGTAGTAAAGAATAATGACCATATTTTCCCTTACAAGCTCAAGAACCATCCCCCTGTTTAGTTAAGGAGAAAGCTATCCTTTTGGGGCCCTGTCACTCCTAAACTGTCTTAGTATCAGAAACAAAATCTAAGACAAGTATCATTTGTTTCCAATGGTATCTACAACATCTAATTTGTCCCTTTGCTATGAACATAAATTTGTCTTTGTACTCTAAAAAAATCATTTCATGATCAAGTCATTTGACACATACTTTTTCAGATATGCAAAACCTTTAAATTTTGTTTTAAGCAAACAATGTACTAGCCAACAAAGAGAGAAAAAGTTCATTTATTTTTTTTTCAAGATATCACCTTTTCCCATTATAGTTTAGCATGAAGACATGTCTGTTTATAGTTGTTTCAAGTTTGTTCTTCAGGTACGTTTGTAATAAATTATTACCCAAATTATTCATTAACTTTTGTGTGGAGTCAGTTAGGGTTAGAATAGAAATAGTTGTATACTTAAATAAACATATGATAAGATGGAAAACAATAAAAGTTAAAATGCAGTTTGTATATTCACATGATAATGATTGTATTGATTCATAAACCTAATGTTCAAATCACACACAAAATAAAGCTTTTATGATGTGACTTAAAATACTATCATTTTTTTGAATATAGTTACCGTTCCCTTAACACAGTGTACCTTTTATTTGTGAGTTATAGTAAGTACTTGTAAATGCTGTAGCAAACTGCTCAGAAAAATAATTTAATCAGACATTTTGTAGATCTGAACTGACGAAATGATCATAGCACCACATATCTGACACAAGCTCTTACAGTTGCACTTGCCCAAGGGATATATGTCAGGTATGAGCACCCTACAGAGCAAGAGGCAAAAGAGTTCAGTAATTAAAAATTCAGGTGCTGGTAACTGATATATGCAGGTTGAAATCCTGCTCTGATGTTATCTAGTTGCGCACTATTTTATCAAATTTAATTTTTCTAAGCATTTGCTATGTAAACTGAGAATAACAGAACATTGCATTTTGAATTAATGCTCTCAGCGTTTCAAGTGGGATTAAATCAAATACTGTATCATATGTCTATCTGCACAATACATGGAAAAGATGGTGTCTAAGTAAATACTTTTGCTATTAAAAGTTTAAACTTACTTCTTAAACTGCTTATAGGAAAATACCTTCTTAATTTTATCTTTACCTTTAAAATTAGTTTACAAGATTGTTTTCTAAAGATTGTCTTTTCACATATTAGTCTTAAGCATGGGTCTCCTTGATTAACTCAAATTAATTTTGAGGGTTATTTTTAAGAGCTATTAACTTATTATTTTTTGTATCTGAATTATCTCATATTTTTCTATCACACGGAAATCACTATGTCATATGTCTATCAAACCTAGCACTGTTAGAATTTTCTCTGATCATGGTAATTTTCTAGATCTTGTTTATACAATATGCTAGACACTATTTCTAAGTATTTATATTTAGTTTAATGAAATTTGATGCAATTAAAATCCCCTTTTTCCAATCAATCTAGCCACATTTCTAGTGCAAAAGAGTTGCATGCAACTAGTCTGCCATTTTAGAAGTCATGGTAATAACTGAACCATTTGTCTTGGCTTTTCCTTCTATCAAAACACTTTCAAAGAATAGTCCTTGTTCAGTAATAATACTGAGTAAACATAATCATAGTATTCTTGTTCTCAAAACCTCTTTGGTTATATAGGAACTGTTAAAATATAAGCTTCTGTGAAAAAATATTCCCAAATTATAGGGAGCAGAAAATATTTATAAAATGATACTAGTAAAGTTATAAATACTATGTTTTACTCATATATCTGTAAGATACACATAAAATTAAGAAAAGCTACATGTATACATGAATGACATTTTTATCATCTGCATTTTCTACTTATGTAATTTTACATAGTTGAAAAGATTTTTAGTTTATTATCCATTTTACATTTAAATTATTTGTCTCTGGAGTTACTAGATGCATAGATTCCACAAACCTCACTGAGGTAGATATCTTCTTTAATAAAAAGAAACATGGAGACCATTAATTTTTATGGACCACCTTTTAATATTATAATGTTTCTTTTGCAATTAACATTTTCCTGTTTTCATCCAAGGATAACAATGAACAACTTTACTGAGGACAACTATAAGTTTTCTGAAATCAACAAAATTTGCCTTATAAAATTCACCTGACTTTCCAGTCTAGTACCTCTATCAAAAATAAGGATTTTTTTTTTTTTGGTGGTGGGGGATTTGGTGCTGACTCTTAATGGTCATTGCTTTCTCTTCAAATACTCTCAAAAAATCTGCTTAATAACTTGCAGAATTTCACTAAGTCCTTTTATTCTATACCAAGAGGACTGGAGAAGGGCCTTAACTTTTAATAGTTATTTTTATGGTTCTATTTCTCTCATTAAAATGCAAGTTTCTTAAAATGAGGGTTAATGTTAATCATCACTGGATACACAAATAGATGGAACATACTATTGCCTCAAAAAATACTATCAAAGTAAAAGAAAATATCTTAACTTTGAGTATATGAATTAGGTACTTTTCATTAAATGGTATATTGAGTACAAGATTGAAGGGGAATAGAGGATAAGCAGAGGGGAAGCTTTATTATGTTACACTTGTTATTATTATATTGAAAAGACTGGGATCTCAATTTAATATGGTAGAAGTCTATAGAAAAAAATTAATTAGCTACATAGTAGATATCTACATGTGTCAATACATGCATGCTTCTGTATGCACTGAGTGTCATGTTAGAAAAATGTAGTGGGCCATATTGACATCCTGTTTTTGAGTCTGTAGATCTCTACTTTTTATGGTATTTAAATTAGTAAGTTCTTTTATCAGCACAACATTACTTGCTCATAAAATATTTGGACTTCTATGTTTAAGATAGTCATTTTTGTTCCTATAATGAGATTTTCATTTTTTGCTTTTAAATTTGTAACATTCAAATTTGCTTCAGGGTTGTGCCAGCTACAGGAAAGGTAGCATATGGAGGCTGTACATGGAATGTCTGAGACCACATATGAAAATAGTATGCATTTCCTCACTTCTCACATCAGTTAGAGCTCAGAAGTGGGGCCATACCTAAGAGAAAATGAGACTAAAACAAAAAAATTACAGTCGTGAAAGGATGAAGAAAGGATCATCCATGCGTTCGCTTGAGTGCCTGCCATTAACATGACTCTAGAATGAAAGGAAGATTCACCAAGGCAGGAAAATAAGTGTTTTGGAGCTGTAAATTCATTTCAGTTCATGACCTTGAGGCCCTAAATAAGTGTGAACATTTATAGATAATACAGGTTATGAATCAAAGTAGCTCTGTTAATTAAAGTGTAAAAATGAAAGTATAACAAATGAGAAAAACAAAAAAAAAGAAAAAGCTGATGGATAAAGCTCAGAGTAAAAACAAAACAACAGCAAAAAAACAACAACAACAACAAAACAAACCCAACAACCTAGAAGAACTCTGATGATAAAAAGAAAGAAAATGTCAGGAAAAAAACATGACAGCTAAAGGATACATGGCAGGCAACAGTGAAAGTTAGAGTGGCCTTCCATTTCAAGTACCACAGAGAGCTTAAGTAAGATAAGGACTGAAATATGTCCCTTGCTTTTGGAAATCCCAAGATGCCCTTGTACTTTGGTAAGTCAATGTAGAGGGAGGAGAGATGACTCAGGTTGAATGCTCTTGCTCTGCAAGCCTGATGACTGGAATTCAGATATCCAGAAGCCACATACGGCTGAATGCAACAGAGCACACATATGTTATCCCAACATTCTAAGGAAAAAAAGAAGTGCAGACAGGAGAATCCTGAAAGCTTGCAGGACAACTAGCCTGGCATAAAAAGCAGTAGGCAGAAAAGAGCCTGCCACAAACAAGGCACAAGGTATGCACTGTGGCTCAAATTTTCCTGTGATCTCCACAGGTGCTCTGTGGCATGCCAACCACCCACATGTCTATCATACATAAACACTAACATGGACTTCTGGTAAAGATGGTGGCTTCCTAACCACACTTCAGCTACCAGGGTAATATCAGGCAAGATCTGTGGGGCTCCAGGTTGAGTAGGGCTTAAGAGACCTCCAGTGGGTGGGCACAGAGGGGCACAATTGGGAATCTATGGATTCCCACGCTTTCAGTTAACCAGTTAGACCCTTTGGTCCCCTCAACCACTCGCCCCAGACTAGGTGCCTCTGACTCATGGAGCCAACCAGGTTCCTTGCTGTGCCACCTGCAAGCTTCAGTGTGTGTATTTGCAGCCTGCCCCTCCCTGTCTGCTGCTTTCCACCTGGACCCGCGCACTCACCTGTCCCCAGATAAGCTACCCCTGCTGCATCGGTTAGGTGGTCCTCACACACTTCTTTATATCCAGAGCCACCCCCAACTGTGTCTGGGCCACCCACACTCCCATGTCTCCCACTACACTCCTTTCTCCCACCATGCTCCTGTCTCCTGCCTTGCTCCTGTAGGCTCCACTGGCTGCACCGAGGCCCCCTTACACTCACCTGTCTCCAGTGCTCTCATAGACTCCCCCACTGCCCATATACACTTCCCTATCTCTCTTACTTGGTGGGTTAGACTGCAAGCTTCCTCACTCCCAGATAGTGGACCATCCACACCCTGTGCTGCCTGCAGGCACCATTGTCTGTGCCCCTTGCCCAGTGCCTCTGTCTCCCCAATAATAAGCAACAACACTGATCTGGCCTGGGATGGAACCCAGCGACCTCCACCATCCCTCCAATGCTCCCCCACTCCCAGTAACTATTTGGGGCATCACCTCAGCCTCCAAAGGGGAACACAGGAATACCAGGCAATCAACTTCAGGGGTAAAGAGTGAGTCCTCCATAACCTGCCTATGTAGGTACAGTAGTAGAGCAAGGGCCAGTGCTACAGCCCCAGAGCCACTGGAAAGACACAGCTGAGACCAGGACACAAGTATCCCAGACCTCCAATCCCACCTTTGGTAGTAACCACCAGCCCAGAGCTATTGATGCCCTTACATCCTCCACAACCTGCACATTTCAAAATACAAAGCCAACATAAACCTATTCTATTCAAACATAAACCAGAACATTCACTGAATACATGACAAAGGATAACTCTTGCTTTCTCCTTAATTAAATAAGACTCCCACACTGAGATGGGTACACCACAACACAAAAGAAATAACAAACTGAGAAGGTTGCCTAGTCCCACAGTGTAAGTCTCCAATGAAAACACAGAGAGGGCAACAGGAATAGATCCCCAAAATGAAAACACAAGATAGGGCTGGAGAGATGGCTGAGCGGTTAAGGGGCCTACCTGCTAAGCCTAAGAATGCTGGTTCCAATCTCCAGGTCCCATGTTTAGCCAGATGCAAAGTGATGCAAGGGTGCAATGCCACACTTGACCACAAGGGGGCCCACGCATCTGGAGTTCATTCACAGCAGCTGAGAGACTGCTGGCGCACCCATCTGTGTCTCCCTCTCTGTCTCTCTCTGTGTCTCTCTCCAACAAATAAATAAAATAAAATAAAATAAAATAAAATAAAATAAAATAAAATAAAATAAAACACAAGATATGTGACCCTGACCAAAAAATTGCTTAATTGGTAGGAAATCAACAAGAAATATGAAGTGCATAGATGAAATCCACTCAGCTGTCTTCACTAGGCTTGACCTAATAGACAAAAGCCATAGAGACCTTAAAGGAGAATTAAATGAATTGAAAGTGAGCCAAAAAATAGAGGATCTCAATACTCAGCTGGTTACGCTTAATGAAGACTAAGAAAATACAAGAATTAATTTCAATAAGTATTAAGAAAATCAAAACATTACTTGAAACTGGAACTTGACAAAGGGAGGCATACCATACAGAAAAAGGCAACAGAAGATGCAAACAAAATTGAACTAGTGAAAACCTCTCTAGAAACCATGAAGAACAAAGTTAATCAAGTGGAGAACAAAACCTCAGATTTTCAGACAAAATGAAAGGAACAGTTTGAGAGTCCAAAATATTTTTAAATTCAAAAAGTCTTGTGAACAGAACATGAGGGAACTCTGGCATACCCTAAAATGTCCTAACATTTGGGTCACAGGTATACCAGAAGGGGAAGAAATTCAGACCAAAGGCATGGAGAACTTATTCAACAAAATTATCAAAGAAAACTATCTCATCCTCTTAAAAGAGATTCCCATCAAGAATCAAAGGTAACAGAACTCCAAACAGACTGGACCAAAGGAGAAACTCTCCAAGGCACATCATCATTACATCTCAAAAGAATGAAAAAAAAAAAAAAAAAAAAAAAAAAAGAGAGAGAGAGAGAGAGAGTGAGATAAAGGCAGCAAGAGAGAACCAACACATCACATAAAAAGGCAATTCCATCAGAATTACCTCAGGTTTCTCAGTGGAAACCCAGAAAGCTAGAAAGGGCCTGAAATGGAAAACTTCAAAGTCTAAAATCTATGGTTTCCCACCCAAACTAGTGTACCCAGTGAAAGTATCCTTCACAATAGATGGTGAAAGAAAAACTTTCCATGATAAAAATTAGCTCTGTGATTATATAATCATAAAGCCAAACCTACAGAGAATACTTCAGGCACTGCTCCATACAGAAGAGACATACAACCAATCTCAAGAGCATACAAGAAGATTATAATAACCAAAACTACAGCAGGCATAAAAAATTACCAAGTCCAAGAAAACACCAAACCCCAAAAAGTATCCCAACATAGTAGGGATTAAATCTAATCTCATTGTTATAAAAATAAATATTCATGGTCTTAACTCACCCATCAAAAGACACAAGTTAACAGAGTGGATCAGAAAAATGGACCCTTTAATTTGCTATCTTCAAGAAACCCAACTCACCACTAAAGACCAAAGAAAGTGTCTGCCTTCTCAGGGTGAAAGGATGAGAAATGATATTCCAAGCAAATGGAAATAAGAAACAAGCAGGTATTGCTATATTAATATCTGATAAAATAGACTTCAAACCAAAAGTAATCAAAAAGGACAAACAAAGCCACTTCTTACTCATCAAGGGAACAATCCAACAAGAGGACATCACAGTCGTAAATGTGTATGCACCATAAACACAAATATACATGTACACACATAGTATAATATAGTATAATAATAAGTCTTATTTTGCTTGCTGTTACAACATACCTCAACAAAATTAATTTACTGGGTTAAAGGGTTTGTTGTGACTTAGACTTTGAAGTGACACAGCTCATTAGGGTAAGCAGGCCTTCAGCATCATGAACCAGCTGGTCACATTAAATCTATCATCAGGAAGCAGAGTGATGAATACTAATGCTCAATTCGTTTTCTATTTTTTATCCAATCCAGGGACCCAAACTTATGGGCAGGTCTCCCTCTTTAATTAACTTAATGTAGAACTGTCTTATGGAAATATGGAGAATTCATCTTCTTCATACTTCTAGGTCTAATAAGGTTAACAGTAGAGATCAACTAAACACAGCAGTTTTAATGGTGTTATGAAAGAATAATCTAACTAAAAGGTTAAATTTGTCAAGGGAAAATGTGATTGTAAACAAATGGATGAAGAAAAGGGAAAAACTTCTTCCTTTGTAGTTAAAGTAAAGCTTTAGAAGTCCTTTTATACACTACAAATTATTAGGTATATAAATAATATAGGCAAAGATTAGAATATGAAGTATACAAAATACCAGGATTATTTTTGTATAGCTAAGGAAGCCTCTCTTCAACTAAATGTAGAAAAAAATATCAGTCACTATTTTTCACTGCAATGTGAGTTAAAACTTACTGGCTTTCTATAATTGATTGATTTAAATAAATTAGATTGTGCTATGCATTATAAATAGTTAAAATTTGGGGCTCACAAAATAGTTCAATAAGTTATGTGCTTGGTGTGCAAACATGAGGATTTGAGCTAAATCCCCATTATCCACATTAAAAAAAAATACTAGGCACTGCAGCTCATATCTTCTATGCCCAGAGCTGAGGATGCTGAGACGGGAAGGTTGCTGAGGATTTTTAAAAATTTTATTTATTTATTTGCAAGGAGAGAGAGAGAGAGAGAGAGAGAGAGAAGAGAGACAGACAGAGAGAGAATGGGCATGCCAGGGCATCTGGCCATTGTAAAAAAACTCCAGATGCATGTGCCCCTCATGCATCTGGCTTACGTGGGTCCTGGAGAATCAAACTGGGATCCTTTGGCTTTGCAGGCAAACACCTTAACTGCTAAGCCATTTCTCCAGGCCCCGCTGAAGCCTTTTGATCATTTAGTCTTGCCTACTTGGTGAGCTCCAGGCCAATGAGAGATCCCATCTCAAAAACAAACAAAACATAGAATACAAAATTTAAAAAATGGTAGGTATAGCATTCTTAAAGATCACTTCTGAAGTTTAACTCTGGCCTCCACAGGCACAAACACAGAGATAGGCATATTCTAAATAGACATACAGCCCTCCAACATAGAAGCACATTCACACATACATAAAAATGGTTAATTATAATTTTGCCAGTTACCTATATAATTAATTTTTTTGTCAACCAGTATCATGTATGGATGTTTATAGATTATTAATAAATTGTACTTTTTCAAAAGGGGGAAAAATGAACAAAAGGCATAGCAAACAGTTTAATGAGCATTATATTGAGTTATAATTATAAACGATATAAAATAGACAATAATGTAGAAAATAATCATAGAAATATAGACATTAATGTTAGTGTAATTATATTTGCCTTTAGATGACTATTATTTTACCAAAATGTATATTTGCAATATCTATGCTATATTCACCTTGTTTAATTATTCAACTACCACATCCATAGGTTGCTTTTATATTTTTCCTTTTCATTCAAATCCATTTATACTCACAGTCGTAATGGTTAGAAAAGAAGCTAATTATTAGAGGTGAAATGTAGAAATTCCCACTTTTTATAGATACGTGGGATAAACTACATTATGAACTTGATTCTCTCCACCACAGGGTGAGTAGACTTAAATGTGGGAAGCAGAAAACCTTTTGGGGACCATAATTGTTGAGACATCTTCCTGTTCATCTCCTTTAGCCATATTTCCCCAAAGTGGGTCTACTGAGAGTGTTAGGCAAAACAGACCATGTATGACTTTCTTATTTGCAATCAATAATACATAGAAAGGCAGTATGAGCTCTTGGGAACATAGGACATTTAGAAAATTTAGTAGTGGTACTTGCTTTCCATCTTCTAGTAGAATCTAAGAGAGAAGAGAACTGGGCCATAACCACAAGCAAAAGCAATAACTGATTTTTTTGAGAGAGAGAGAGAGACAGAGAGAGAGAGAGAGAGAGAGAGAGAGAGAGAGAGACAGAAAGAGAGGAAGAGGCAAAGAGATAATGGGTGCACCAGGGCCTTTCAGCCACTGTGAACAAATTCTTGATGCGTGTGCCCCCTTGTATGCATGTGCAACATTGGGTACTTGTGTCACTTTTGCATCTGGATATACATGGGACATGGAGATTCGAACAAGCATTCTTAGGCTTTGCAGGCAGTTGCCTTAACAGCTCAGCTATCTCTCCATCCCAGTAACTGCTTTTGTAAACTGATGGCAAACTCCCTTGGGAAACATGATGATTAATGATTATTATTAAATTATATAAACTTTGTTCAAATTACAATATATATATATATATATGGTGCTCCACCTCCACTGCTTTTTCACATTCATTAAAGAAAAACAGATTTAGGTAGAATCTGAGATGTTGGAGCTCCTATAAGACAACTACCCCCACAAATACTAATTAAACCTGCACTACTCCTACTGTGGTTATCTACTAAGTGGGGACAATGGCCCATCATAGTCCCATATTTCTTTACATTCTCTTCGAATTATTCTTGCAGCTGAAAAATAACAAGAACTATCTTCTCAACTATTGATTTAAAAAAGAATATTAATCTGGCTTGGAGAGATTTCTCAGTGATTAAAGGTGCTTGCTTGCAAAACCTGATGGCCAGGAGGCCCTGGTGCTCACTCTCTCCCTCTTCCTCTCTGTCTCTTTGTCTGCCTCTTTCTCTCTCTGTCTTCTCTGTCTGCCTCTGTTTCTCTCCATCTCAACTAAATAAATAAAAATATAAGAAAATTTCTAAAAAGAAGCTAACAGAACCAAATATTTGCATGTAACTTTCCATCTAAAAGTGATGCTTTCTGAAGAAATCTGGCATCCCACTCTCCTAGCAAGTTCACTGCCAAAATACAGTTTGTCTTGAGAATTGATGGATTTATAACATGGTAATCATGGAATTGGCTGAAAAACATAGTTTTAATTTTACCAAATCAGATAACACTTTAGTTTGTGACTCTGAATTTGAATTTAATGACAGGTAAGCTAATGTGAATAAGCACGTGAGGCAATGCAAGAGTTCTTCCCTGAGGGAAACCAGTGGCCATGAATAAACAATGTGTGCTTCAATTATGGATAAGTGCTTCTAAGTCTCCAGCCACAAACTTGGGTCACACAGCTTTCAAAAATCATAGAAATATCAATTTCTGAATTAATGCAAAAAGAAAAAAATTATCAAAATGTTTCACGTTTTGATATCAATATTTTAACTGACTGCTAAATGCTATTTTCTTTAAAAAAAACAACCTATGAGAAAATATTTAGCTTAATATGTATTCATCAGTTATAACTGATAGTAAACTAAGAGGAAACATAAAATACACAAGCAAAACTGCATATGGTCTCATCATATGCTGAGATATTTTATTTATAATCCATTGATTTATATTCATAGTTAAAATACAACATGCATAAAATATTTATTTATAAATATAGTTAGATATTTATGGGATGAAAAGAAAATACATTGTCCGTGTCTACTGAGACATTTTCTCTAATGATTTTAGAACACAGTATCATGCAGAGTGAAGGAAAAACTTATCACTTGAAGGATAGAACTTATAATCCTCATGTTTCATTACATGAAAAAAGGAGCAGTTTAATGGAAAAAGAAATGTGATGGGGACATGTTTCATTTATGAGAAATTAATATTATGAGGATATTAAACCATCCTTGTATAAAAATCACTGTGGAAACTGGGATGATTCAAAAGGGAATATCATAATAACAATTATTATTATTAATAAAGATTAGTGTGTCAACATATAGAATTTATAAATTCACATCTTTATCTTACAAGTTTAAACATGCTCATATTTCTCCTATCATTTAAAATATCAATTCTTTAAAGTTCCCATTCCAACTCACTGCTACCCCCATTCTTCACACTAGTTACTCATCCTCTCTCCACCCCACATTGTTAAAATTGCAGACCTTTGCCAGGAACAGGGGAGATCAGCTACTTTGAGCTATTTTATACAACTTAGTAATCTTCCTCAAATATAACTGTGTATGCATAACGCAGCTCTGAAATACGACACTTTGTGTGTTTATGCAAATCAAGAACCAGAACTTGCAGTTAGAAAATCAGATAATAAATGGTCCTTGAGAGGCAGAAACAAGGAATGCAAATCATCAAATCATCAACTTAGACTATGAGCAAGGTGAAGATGGGAAAATGTCCTAAGATGGTGAAATTTCATGGCAGAAAGTCTTTCAAGGCATTCTGAAAGGAAAACATAAATTTAAGAGGAGTTTAAATTGTAACCAAGAAAAGAATGAGGGGATAAGTATGCTTCCTGATTGAATGTTGATAAATGACACAGAGACGGCAAAGTCTCTTAACTCTATTTTACTTGTCTTCTCTGTCATTGTGAGTGATCTGTGAACTAAAAAGTATAGAATGACTGTTTCTGAGAGGGAGTTAATTTCAAGGGGGTGAAAGGATTGTAATTTCTGTGAATAAGTTTGGCAATTCCATCTCAGAAAAAAATTATCTCTACACAATGGAGTTTGTCCATGTGACACTTAGATCATGGACTCATATTTAGCACTTTTAAGAATGCAATCATAGAGCTACAGAATTGTTTTCAAACTAACTACAACATTAATAGTATTGAGTAAAATGACAGGAGGCAAAGAAGATAAACAGGTAACCTAGTGACTGTTTAGTGAGCTTATGCTTGATGTCAGCCAAATTCAAGACAGAATTTTAAAAAACGATTTAGGAAATCAACAACTGCTCAAAAGAAGCCAAACCTCCCAAGAGTTTAGCAGAATGAACTGAATTTTGTGATTTCCTTTTAGGGCAGTGAATATTATGAATAAGTACGTTTGCTAAAAATATGATGCTTTCAATCTTTAATTTCTCTATTTGGTAGCCTAGCAAGGCAACACATCAGGGAAAATCTAATGATAGGTAATGTGGGCCCACATTTCTGAAGAGGATTTTTATGAACTTAGTGTCCTGGAATAAATACGGTAGCTCCAATTGCATGCGAGGAAAGGATCAATGTAGTGAACAGAGTGTAAAAAGAATTTCAAGCAAAGAAGATAATGATTGATTTTAGATGGTGTATGGGCTAGAAGGAACCAAACAAGGCATAGCCTCCAACAGAGTTTGGTGAGACAGAATCACAGACACTGAGGAGAGAGAGCTTCTCACCTCACAGAAGGGAGTCAGCCAACATTGTAAGAATAAACATCATGATAATGGTGGTAGAGAGAGGGAAAACAGCACAGTCTCAGAATAAGGCTCTTCTAAGCATTATATTGAAAATGCCACAGCCAAGCTCTAGAAGAGTGTGTACATGGTATGGGTGTCTCAAACGACTTCAAAGTAAATCCACATACTCCGGGAAGATAAGAATTTGCACTGTGAGGAGAGTATTTTAGAGTTCTAAACAAACAAACAAACTTCCAAGGATATGATTCCGGTCAGAAACCTAGTCCATCTGGCCAGACAGATGCACATGAAAATGAAGCCCAGTAGCATTTTACTCAGGACTATATAGGCGAAAAATCAACCTTCATCTTTTTGGGTTATCTGGGAAGCCAGGAAGCTGACAAAAGATAGGTTGGAAACATGGGTCAAGTAGCTTAGAACTGGTTTTTGTTCCCTTGGATTGTAGTTTGCTTGGTCTTATACTCAACTAGAGGAAAAGAACTTGGAGAGAGGACAAGGCTCTGCATGCTAATTTTATTACTTTGCTTCAGCTGGCAAAATCTAAAGCTGCAATGCCAAGCGTTAGTGATTCTAATTGCCCTGAGCATTAGAAGGCTCAGGCAAGTGTAGAAAGGATAGATTCCAGGTCTGCCACTTGTGAACTGTGTGACATTAAGCAATTTGAAACCATATTTAGTTATACATTATTATATATAAAAAGGGACTAACGGTACTCTACTTATTTCACTTTAATGATAAAAAGGTCATTTGGATTAAAGTACTCAGACAAGGCTATCATTCCTCTCGCTATAAGACCTGAAATACCACACACATCTTTTCAGTGTTACACAATGCATAGTATATTAGAGAGAGCAAATTAATACTTGTTAAATTAAGTTCCATTTTTTCAAAAATTTTGAATATCTGCATGATATTAGTGAGTGCATATTTTAACTGAACAAATGACACATATTTGGCCAATATACTAGGGTTTTAGAGTTCATATTGCATGAAAAATATAGTTGTTAGAGTAAAAAAGAAATAAAGGGCAAGTCAGGTGTTACAGTTTTATTCTATGCAACAGCCCTGTGACCTCAGGTGGTGATAATTGCCTAATTTTGAAGGCAATTTTCAAAGCTGAGATTTTATTTTCTCATTTTGTACTTTCTTTTCCTGATATTGAAGAAAATGTAACTGCTGATTTTCATAGAATACAATAACTAATAAAGAATAAATTTTCTGCTGATAAAGGACATGGCTCATATTTGTATAAAATCACACGTTATTAGTAATGTTTGTGTTTACATGGTTAGTATATGTGTTTATCAGGTACGTATTGTAATCTTGCTATTCTTTCATTGTTCCCTGTTGATGTATTTAAGAAACATAAAATGTTCAAATGTGGATATATTTCTCTATGTTCAGATAACTGATAATTTTATGAGTAATGAAAATACAGTTTGTGTGTGTTCATATGTCTATGTGGGCACATATTTGTGTGAGTGTACATGTGTGGATGTGCGTGTGGAGGCCAGAAGTTGATAGGTGTCTTCCTCTATTGCTTTCCACATTATTCTTTGAGACATGGTCTCTTGCTCGACCCAAAACTCATCTATTTAGCTAGGCTTGCTAGTCAGTGAACCCGAGGGATTCTATGTCACTGACTCCCCAACTCTGGAATTACAAAGGGTTGCCACCATTCCTGGCATTTATACATGAGTTCTGGGGCTCTGAACTCAGGCATGTGCTCATGTTTGCATGGCAAGCATTCACTGAGCCATCTCACCAACCACAGGGTAGACTTTCTTATGAAAAGAAATAGTTAATGTAATGCCAATTCATAAGAATTTTGATAAACTAAACCCTCTATATTCTACTTCTGTGTTATGACTTAATTGTTTAGATGATTTACCTATATTTTGTCAGCCTGGCTCAATATCTTACCTAGAAAACTGATTTCAGTTCCTATATTGATATCCTCAATTTATTTCTGGCAACAGGAGAATTGTGTTTACATAGATTAAATGTATTCTATCAAGCTCATTTCAAGAAACACAAAGGAAATGATCATAACTGATAGGTACACTTTTTTCTTAGTCAAGTAAATCTAAAATATTGATTGGAAAATGCTAAACTTGCAAGTAGGTTTTTTTTTTTGTAAGTCTGTGTTGTGACTATATTAAATAATAATAAAAATAAAACAGCAACATTAAAACTACATTAAGGACACCGCTTGAACTGTCAAAGCTAGGAAATTTTAAGCTGACTTGGAAATCCATCATTTATAGCTGTTTCCATGCATGAAGAACTCCCTTTGAAATCATGGTGACATTTTCTGCTTTAAGCATTGTAGAATGGAGACATTCAGCAAGTCCAGGCGGTGCACAGAATCTACAAAGAGGGCAGGTGTTTTATGTGCCTGGCCACAGAGGATTAGCTGAAAGATGATGTTTCATTATGAATTCAGATTTCCCGGAGCATTGCTACTTTCACACGGTATTGTTGACATTTGTATTAGAGAGAAATCCACATTTCAAAGTAAAGTTCTTTACAAACTGTGCCTTCAATCTCTGTCTTCTTGTCTGTCTCAGCTGCCACCTTGGGCACATCACATCTCTGGTGTAGCCACTATAAGGATCTCAGTAAATATAGAATGAAAGCTGCAGTTACTCTTCATAAACTGGTCTGCATTAATCTGTACCATCTCAATAGTAATAGTCTACAATAATGCCCTTTTATTGAAAGAAAAAATGTTCTTGTGAAATTATTAAATTAAAAAAAAATATTTATTAGAAAGAGAGGCAAATAGAGAAATAATGGGCATTCCAGGGCATCTAGCCACTGCAAATGTTTTCCAGATGCATGCATCACCTTGTACATCTGGCATACATGGTATTGGGGAATTGAACCTAGGTCCTTAGGCTTCACAGGCAAGCTCCTTAACCACTAAGCTATCTCTCCAGCCCCACAATTTTAATTTTTGTTGTATAATAATTATTATGGACACACATAACTTTCAGTGAGTAGTGGCTTGATGTATAACTCTGTAGTAAGCTATATTCATTTCGTATATAAGATGTTCCTTAACAAATATATGCCATTACAATTTAGAAACTGCTTTATAGCACATGAATTCATATAAGTTTTCAAATACTTTCATTATATTTAGTTATTTATCCAGTGCTCATGATAGCTTTAAAATTTTACTAGATATAATATAAATGAAATTATAATTTAATTGGTGTGATAAGATAATGAAATGAAGCCGGGTGTGGTGGCACATGCCTGTAATCCCAACACGTGGGAGGCAGAGAGAGGAGGATCACCATGAGTTGAAGGCCACTCTGTGAGATTACATAGTTGATTCCAGGTCAGCCTGGACTGGAGTGGAACCATACCTTGAACCCCACATAATTAAATGATTTTGTTAATTTTTTTTTCTTTATTTCCCTGTCTCATAAGCATATACACAAAATGTTAACAAATAAAGTAATGCATAAAACTGATAATATATCATGACTAAGTTGGCTTGAGTTATGATTATAAGGTTGTTATCATATAATCTGTGAAAAACCAATCAATGAAATTTATAACCATAACAGAATAAAAAAGAAAACAGACAATTTTGAGATAGAAGAAAACATTTTTGACAAAATACATTATATATTAATTATAGAAAATGTACAACTAATGACTAGAGGAAATTTTCTTAACTCTGATAAAAATAATTTTTTAAAGTACAATTAATTTTGTGGCACCAATCAATCTCTAAATATGTCAAGACAAGGAGATCCACCAGCTCTTTTATTCCATGATGCTGTTTATATTAACTAGTGAAAACCAGTACCCATAAACTCAAAATAGGATCATAAAAATAAAACTGATGTTCTTCACTTACAGATGAGAGTTGCATTTCCACATAATACTTAAAATCTACTTGTGATATTTCAGAAGACAGCTGGAATTTTGATTATGATTGCATTGATGGCTTAAGTTAATTTGGAAAAAAAAATCAGTAGTTTTCCAATAGTGAGTGTTTCAAAGAATTATGTTGATTAAAGGGAAAGTGTTTTCTCCCTCCAATTATTTAGTGTTTTATTAGCTTTGTTAGTTCCTGCTTTAAATATTTTGAGACCACGACTTTCATGAATATAAACAACTTTCCTGTAAATTAAGGTTATGACGTTGAAATCTGCTTCTGCATCCTTAAGACTTTCTCTGAATAATCTTTTTTATCTTATATTTATCTATTTTTATTGATTTTTTGAATAGTATTTATAGAACACTTTGTCTCATCAAATTTTCTAAAATTTCATGCTTTAGGTGTCTTATTATAATTGCATATGCTATGTTCATTCTCTCTTTCTTTCTTCTTTCTTTCTTTCTTTCTTTCTTTCTTTCTTTCTTTCTTTCTTCTTTCTTTCTTTCTTTTTTTGAGGCAAGCCCAACAGACTGGCCTTTTTCTTTTTTATGTGATCAAGTGAGTGAAAGAGAGAGATGGAGAGAGACAGAGAGAGAATTGGCATGTCAGGGCCTCCAGCCACTGCAATCAAACTCTAGATGTGTGTGCCCCCTTGTGCATGTGTGCAACTTTGCATGCTTGCATCACTGAGTGTCTGGTTTATGTGGGACCTGGAGGGTAAAACCTGAATCCTTGGGCTTCACAGGCCTAACCTCTAATCCATCTCTCCATTCCCCCACTTTTATTTAATTCATTGATTATTGACTTTATTGTATGAAACTATTGCACATTGATCATATCCACACTGCATATACTCTTATGTTCTCTCTCCCACCCCATTCCACCTAGTGGGGTTATTGTATTTACTGGTTATATAGGCATCAGTCTTTCTTTGTGTGTGTGCTTTACCTTTTCTTATATGAAAAAAAAAAAAAACATAGCTATGTATATGTTTAGGTTCTTAGAGTTATAAAACTGAGATATGACTAATAGACAGACTACATTTAATATTATCTAGTTACTCAGGTTCATGCTTGAAAAAAGACATTGGTGGAGTGAAACTTGATATATGCATCTCTACACCTTTGAAACCCTAGTTCAAAAACAGATAAAAGAAAACCCAAAGTTTTGGGAATAGCAATGGGCAGTAACATCATGACAGTCACAATTTTTAATGAAAACATGGACACTGGCCATTTAATTAATATTGAAGATATCCATTTCTAGCACTTTGGTTTACAATGAAAAAACAATGAATTCCTGGAAAGAATTAGTGTAAGATGAGGAAAGGAGATTGTTGGTAGATTTGCCAATGCAATCGAAAAGATTTAACATTATATGAATATGGTACCAACAAAACTAATATAAATTCAATAGTATGGCTCAGATGCAAATACACATATAGGAGCATACAAAAAATTCATAGAAAATTATAATTGCACTGTGTTGCTACAACCTGATGTGGTCAAAGGAAGAATAGGGGAACAAAGACTTATGTAATCCCATTGATTACTTTTACAAAATACCAATCCAATTCATGAAGTCAGAGGACTTAAGACTTAATCACCTACTGACGTCTCTACTTCTTAACATTTTTACAATGATTCCTAGATAACAATGTGTCAATATCAAATCATATGCAATCAGACTCTAATATGAATTGGAAAGCAGAGAAGTTGAAAAGATCAGTAGTAATTGTCTGAAGTGGAATATTTGTGTTTCCTTACAATTCATTTTTTAAATATTTGGTTACCTAATAAAGTGTTATGTTTCATTTTAATGTTTTTCAATCAAATTTTGATTTTTGTTTTATCTTGTCTCTTCTTTCCTCCCTCTCTCCTCGTGCCCTGCATTCACCATAGTCTGTTTTAGTCTTTCATACTGATACGTTTTGTCC
This sequence comes from Orientallactaga sibirica, assembly GCA_036365145.1. Classification (NCBI taxonomy): domain Eukaryota; kingdom Metazoa; phylum Chordata; class Mammalia; order Rodentia; family Dipodidae; genus Orientallactaga; species Orientallactaga sibirica. The sequence goes on from JAEOAD010000041.1 coordinate 184,392, forward strand.
TCTCTGATATCAATTCATAACCTATACGTACTCTCACATCCTCTTATTTACATACATACAAACATTAAACATTGGCATCTACATATAAGAAAGAACATGATACTTTTGGGACCTGGGTTATCTTACTTAGTATATTTTTTTCCAGGTCCATCAATTTTACTGAAACTTTTATAACATAATTTTCTTTACAGCTAATGATTAAGGATGTTGTACATTTTTCCCTCTTTTGAGAACTGTTCATTTCATTAGTCCATTTACGACAGCTTTTTGGGTATATTTAATTTTTGAAGTTGTTTATGTATTCTAGTTATAAATCTTCTATCAGAAGAATACCCGGAAAAGATATTCTCCTGCAGAATTATAGGCCTTTTGTTCAATGTGCTGATAATTTTCTTTTCTCTGTAGAAATGTTTCATTTTCATTTAGTTCCCTCTGTTGTTTCTAGGGTCTATTTCTTATGCTATTGGAGCCCTAGTCAGGAAGTTCATACCTATACCTGTAATTTGCAGTGTATTCCTTATATTTTTCACGAGTATTGTCAGCATTTCTGGGTAACAATGAAGGCTTTATCCACTTTGAATTAATCTTTGTGCATTGTAACAGATGTGGATTTAATTTCATTGTTTTGCCAGTGAATATTTAATTTTACTATCACCATCTTTTGAATAGGCTGCATTTTTCCCTAGTGCATATTTTTATGGCTTTGTCAAAAAAATATGTGATCATACTGTGTGGGTTTATATTTAAGGTTCTAGTTTAAACCTAAACCCAAAAACAATAGGCATGAAACCTTGGGTAGATTATTAGACTTAAAAGATATCATGAGGTCCTCTTAAAGAGATATATAAGACATATTGTTCTCTCTCGTCCTTATATCTGTCAAAATCTACAGTCCAGAATGGAGCTCTCAGTAGAGCCTAGGCATGCTGGAAATACCACACCTCCTTTGCTGGTAAACAAACTCAGGCTATAATTACCATGTTCTAACTCTGAACTATAACTTCAGCTCCATTGATAGCCCCTTGCACTTGGACTCCTGGTCTTCAGAAGTATGAGGAAATAAATTTCTATGAGTTAAGTAACCCAGTCGATAATACAATGTTATAGCAGCAGAAGCTAACAAATAGTGATATCTATCTTATTCAAAATAATAGAATAAGAAAAGAAAAACATTAAGGACATTTATAATTTTATGCTTCATTTTTTCATGCATGTTTTATGAATCAAGGTAATGAATCTGTGAGTAGAGCTAAAAATAAGAAAAAAATCAACAGAATTAATACTACATAGGTTAGTATTTTTCCAAAATCTCGATTTTTAGAAAGTATAGCATAAATAGAAAAGAGTAATTTTTGAAAGAATGCCTTTGCTATACATATTAAATAAAATTAAAATTACAGATATATCCATGAGAGATTTCCAAATTAGCAAAACATCCCTCTGCATGGAAATAATGAGGGATTTGAACTCTGTGAACATCTGTTAGAAATCTAATTTTGCTTAAGATGATGGGAGCTAATAAATTTGTTATGTACCTAGTTGACAATTTTATTTTACATGAGGAAGCAAATGGCCAATGGCTGCTTTTCCTTCAGAGGAAAGAAGAAAATTGAGTCTGGATGTGAGTGATGGAAACCTTTCCACTGATGTGGTTGTGCCTATTTGCAATTTAGAATTGTGAAAGACAGACTTGCTCAGCAGATTCAAAGACATGTTCTTGACTTTAAGAAAGCTGAAAAAGGTAAATGTGACCCTGTGATCTCATCTGTAACTCTAAAGTGTGCCAGTGTCAATAGTGTTGAAAGGCTCAGAAATAAATTATAAGGATCTATTTCTACATACCTGCAATGCTGAGGAAAGGAAGGAAATAGTAAATGCATCCTACAATGGCTCAGGAAATCAGCAATAACCTTAAATTGAAGACCATCTTATAAGGATGAAAAGAGAGGCACAAGCCTCAGACAGATGGAAAAGAATACTAAGGAATTCTAAACAAAGAATCCAAGAAATTAAATCCAGAAATAAGTGAACAAGAAAAGTAATAGAATTTGTTTGTGTTAGAGTAAGAGTAGAAGTTGACATAATTGTCATGTCTTAGTATCACACTGTGCTCACAGAGAGATGACTAAATAGTCAACATGTAGTACTATATGAAGTTATGACCTGTATTCACCAACTCTCTCTTTCTTCACACAATAACAATTTTGGATATAAGTTAAGAAGAATCTCATATGGAGTTTTCCCAGAAGTAGGTATTGGCAAAGGGATTCTTATGAAACCTGATTTCTTAGGAAATATTACTGTTAAAGTAAGGGAAGGATAGGAACGCATTTCCTAAAAGGGGTGATGTTAGTTTGCTGTCATTGCTATAACAAAGCACCACAAATTGGGTGGATAGGCAGCAGCATTTTATTGTCTGAGTTTTAGGTACTAGATATTGAAATCTGAGGGGTTGGGGAGTTGCTTTTTTCTGAGAGCTCAGAGGAAATAATCTCCCCCCCCTTTAAACTCTCCTATCTTATTTTGGATTGCTAACAAATGGACTTTCCTAAATTTATATATGTACCGTGCCTTCTCTGCCTCTATCTTCTCATGGCTTTCTCCCTTTCCTATAAATAAGAAGAAATCATTCTCCTTTAACAAAAAGAAAATACACCAGTCAAATTGAATTAGATTTCACTCTAATGACCAAGTTTTAATTTGCTTACTTCTGTCTTTTTTCATCATGAAGTAATTTTCTGAAGTATTGAGTGATTAGGACTTCATCACTCCCTTCCTAAGGGACAGAATTAAATGCAGAATAAGGTAGAAGACCAAACAAGGTATAATTCAGTTGTTACTTATAAGATAACTTGATGTTCCTCCCAAAGGTTTATGGACACTATAGTTATTCCACAGGGCTGTCTTGTTCAAGAACAAGGAAGTGAGGGTTTTTACTGCTGCACTGTCATTAGCTGGCTGATGGTTGCTTCAGTTGGTAAAATTTCTTGGGCACTTCTAGAAAAAGAAGCTGGCAAGGAACTAATGAAAGCCTGTAAAAACAGTTTCTAGGGATGAAATTCAAGCACATTATAAGTGAATAGGCATGAAAATGGTGAAGGGATTTAAGGGGCTATTAAAAGACTACTAAAAATATCTATTTTGTAATGCAGAAAACAGAAGGCACTTAATCATGTAAGTGTTTTTATGTCTCCAGAATAGAAGATTTATATTGCAGGATGCTTAAAAATATATTTAATTTTGGCTAGGGAGTCTGTTGTGGTAGAATACATGGAAGTAGCAATTTAAGGGGGTAAAGGTTTATTTTGGATCATGGCTTGAGGGTGTTGCAGTTACATTCTTGTTACAAGCACAAAACAGCAGATTGAAAGTAGGTTCAGGGAGGAAAGGGTTTATTTTAGCTTAAAGACTCAAGGGGAAGCTCCATGATGGCAGAGGAAAATGTGGCATGAGCAGTGGCTGAACATCACCTTCTGGCCAACATCTGGTGCACAACAAAAGCAGAGGAGTGTACCCAACAGTGGCAAAGAGAAACTGGCTATAACACCCCGCCCCCAACAACATACCTCCTCCAGCAAGACTACCATTCCCAAGTTGCCATCAGCTGGGTACCCAGCATTCATAACATATGAGTTTAGGGGGACACCTGATTCAAACCACCACAAGGTGATCATGGCAGGGGAGGCATAGCAGGAGGTAACTCCTGGAAAGTAGAGGCATATGAGTGAAACTCCTTACATCCTCACATCTCACAAACAAGCAAAGACAGGACAGGCAATGAGATCAGACTGTAAATTTCAATTTCATCCTCCCAGTGACTACTCACTTCCTTCTGTAACAATCTACCTCCCAAGTTTCCACAACCTCCCAAAATAGTGCAATCAGCTTTTGACCAAGTATATAAACACAAGAACCTGTGCGCTATTTCACATACAAGCTATAACAGAACCACTATAAGTAATTTTTAAGAGAGATGAAATATATATATATATATATATATATATATATATATATATATATATATATAATGAATGATAATAACATGTTCTATTTTCAATAAGGAAAATATCAATTCTGGTGATTTGGAATATGTCTAGAGAATAGTTAAAAGTAAATTAATCTGTCACTATTAGTAGTGACACAAATCTAATCTTTCCTTTTCCAGAAAGAAAGAAAGAAAGAAAGAAAGAAAGAAAGAAAGAAAGAAAGAAAGAAAGAAAGAAAGAAAGAAAGGAAGGAAGAAATAAAGAAAGAAAGAAAGAAAGAAAGAAAGAAAGAAAGAAAGAAAGAAAGAAAGAAAGAGAGGAAGAGGTGGAGAGAATGTCCAGGACCTATAGTCACTGCAAAGAAACTCCAGACACATGCACCACATTGTGTATCTGGCTTACATAGGTTCTGGGGAGTTGAACTTGGGTCCTTAGGCATCATAGGTAAGTGTCTTAACCACTAAGCCATCTCTCCAGCCCTTCAAGGGAAACTTTTTTTACTCTTTAAAAAAATATTTTATTTTTATTTATTTATTTATGTGAGAGAAACAGAGAGGGAGAACGGGCACTCCAGGGCCTATAGCCACTGCAAACGAACTCCAGATGCATGTGCCACCTTATGCATATTGCTTATGTGGGTCCTGGGGAATTGAACCAAGGTCCTTTGGCTTTTCAATCAAGCATCTTAACTGCTAAGCCATCTCTCCAGCCCTTCAAGGGAATCTTTAGAGAGTAGCTCAAATAAACAACTGATAGTTGTCATTCAGTACTATTCACAGAAATTATGCAGTGTACATCCTATAATTTATCATTTACAGAAACCTCTATATGCAGATCCATGTAATAATTTAGCTTTCCCTGAGTACATTGGGTGAATCTTCTAAATAGTAATCTTCTAAAAACAGTAGCTAAGTTTATTGACAATGGGATTGCTTGCTGGTTAGTAGGTCTGCATAACACTAGCATGGATTCTTTGATAGCATGTAAACTACTCTGTTTTTAGATATTTCCAAAATACTAAGTACTTGAATAAATACATATTTTATTAAAATGCATTATTTATTAAAATAAATGTTTAAGCATCCAAGTTTGACATAAACTATTAGGAAACTGAGAAACAAAGTTGAGAGGGCATTGTCCTTTCTAAAGGTGTTTGTGGACTAGCTGAAAATTTGTCTTAATAAAAATTATATTAGCTAAAATATGTCAGTTAATTTGTATAAATAGCTATGTAATATAGTTTATAGTGAGCAATGTTTTCTAGCACTGACACATATGTTCTTTATTTTTTTTTCAAAGAATTAATGTTGCTGATTTTTATAGTGACATGGAAGGACATATAATGACAGGTCAAGATAACTACAGAACCAAACATCAGCAGCATGGTAATGGGCCTCACCTGATCAAGTGACCCTTCTGTCATTTTCATGGAGAATATTGCACACTCTCCACCTGTAATGGTATGAACAACCTGTAGTTTTTAAGGAGTACTGTCCTATCAAGGATGGTTTCAAGTAGTCATCTTGGCTAGTCTCTTCTTAATGACTCATCATTTCTCTTAGAACAGGTTTTTTTTTTTTTTTTTTCATTTTATATCTTATTGAAATAAAAAGGAATTGAGGTTGGTCTTAAAAGGAATGGACCCCTGGATTCTGTTTTGGGTTCAGTTCTAAGCATTAGACCTGCCATTGGTAAAGGCATTCAATCTTGACATTAGGGTTTATATTTAAGTTAAGGTAAACCTCTCTGTTCTCCATATACATTAGCCAATCTAGGGGCACATTTTCTTAGGTTGGAATCATGGAGGAGTGGTATTCTGTAATGCATTCATAAGAAAGTGTCTGGCATTGACATTGATCTGTAGCGGCAACTGAAAATTGGTTGTTAGGGTTTGGAGCTTTGGATCTGGAATAATTTCCTTTTTATTTGTATCATTTGAAGCAAATGTATTTGTTTCTTTGCATCAGCCTGTTAGAGAATGTGGGCAAATCCTGAGCCAGAGGATTCCCTGTGGCCGAGGACAATTCTCAATTAGAGGCAGAGCTGCAGCTGTTAGTAGTTAGTAGTTAACATTCCCGAATGTGGAATAACTTTTTGAACTGGGGTTCTGAATGGAACGCAATTCACTACAATTGGTTAAAACTTCTGAAACAAAAAGATGGGGAAGAGTAGAGGTGAACCTATTGTAGAGAGTTTTAAGAAAGAGGATAAAACAACCGAGACAGTGGTTGTTATTGGGAAACACAGGCTAGATTAAGTTTATTTGAAATAAACTAAATTATAATATGAGGACTTGAACAACTAGGGATTAATGTAACCAAAATGTCAGATCTGCTTATAAATGAAAGGAACCATCTATTGGGACACTGCACCTTGGCTCTCTTGAACCTCGGTATACATAAGACAGTTTCAAAATCACATTATATCTTGTATAACTTCAAATTTTATTATAAATAGGAATAGAATTTTGAGATTGTGGGCAACAATAAAAATAAGTACATATGCACAAAAGGCTTCTCTTTTCCTCAAACAGAAGGATATATTTCTACATAGTTATTCTTATGAGAACACTGTAATCACACGCATTATAAAAAAATTCAAAATTAGTTGTTGAGGTTGGGGAGATTGCTTAGTGGTTAAGGTGCTTGCCTGCGAAGCCCGTGTTCAAGTCTTCAGCTCCCACGTAGGGCAGATGCACAAGGTGACACAAGCATGCAAGATCACATATGCACACAAGGAGGTGCATGTGTTTGGAGTTTGATTATAGTGGCTGGAGGCTCTGGCACATCAATTCTTTCTCTGTCTTGCTCTTGAATAAAAACAAGGCCAGTCTGTTGGGCTTTCCTGGAAAAAAAAAAAAATACTTGTTGTTATGCAACTATCTTCCCAGAGTCCAAAATCTAAGAGGTTTAGAACCTGAAGACTGAATTAGGTCATACATAATCTGTCGTACTCTTCTTCTATTTCTTTATATGAAGGTTATTTGATTATTGAGGATGGATATTAGCCTACCAGGCTATTTTATCCATGAACTAGTTATCCCATAAAGTATAGGTTGTAAAATATATATATAGATGCTGGGAAGTCAAAGCATAAGTACCAGCCAATTTAATGTCTCTTAAAGACCCACTTCCAGGTTCATATGTGGCCAACTAACTGTTTCATAAAAGGGAACAAGAGATAAGAGACTTTACTGGAGTGTGTTTTGTAATAGTGCAAATACTTGTCCATCATTAACTAATGACCTACCAAATGTCTGCGAATATTATGAAATAGCTAATTAGTTTTTAACACGTGAATTTGGAAGGCACACATATTCATTCTATAGCTGCTAGCTTCCCTCTGTTTGTCTTTTAGAAATAGCTTTGGTGAAAAGTTAAAATGTGAATGGGGGTAGTATAAAGGTCCCTTAAGGCTTCCATAATTGGCTCCTTTCTCTATTTTAGTTAATTTATTTCTGTGAGTAACGTAACAGCCAGATAATTAGATCAATGTTTACAGTCTTTGACAGTTAAACCTCTATTGCCAACTCTGTGAGATCAGGAATAAAGTAAGAGACATGTCTCTATAAGGGCATTTCCAGAAATTTTCACTGGAAGAGGAAGACGTTCTCCCCAAGTGGCCAGTCCTTCAAGTGGGGAACTATATAAAGAAGTTCTGAGAGGACACATTGCCTTTTGCCTGGCTGCCATGGCACTCACTGGTGCACTCATCTTCCTGTTGCTGTATCCTTTACTGACAACTGAATCCACCTTCATTAGTCTTCAACGTGGACTGAAGACTATACAGAGTAATGTAGAGAAGTGTACACATACTAGTTTTATTTGTTGTTGTGTGTGCTCAGAGATCTTCATTTAATGATTATATTTCATGAGGAAGTGGTTAACATTGGTGTGACTCACTGACATATTTAAAATTGTTTTAATGGTCAATTTTTTAATCTATATTTCCTTTAAAAAAGTAATGTAAATATTTATGCAAAGCAATAAATTGATGAGGGGCTGGAATATAGCTCAGTGGTCATTCAAGCTTCAGCACTGCAAGTGAAGCAAATATGTGGTCAATGTGTTAAAAAAGAAAAGGACAAAACTTGTTTCAGAATTTGGGGATAATGGAATAAAAGGTTCTATTCCCAGGTGCTCATTTATCATTCTCACCTTTTGGTTTATGGTCTTATTAATTATGATTTGTTCTAGAAATAGTACATCTATGAGAGAGCGTGAAAAGGTTATCAACCTGCCTAGTAAACCTACAGACAGGCAGAACATGATATTCATGATCACCATTATTGTTAACTAATTCCGGAGGGTTTTTGTGAAACCGTCGATGCATATTCAGGTTATAGAGATTCAAGACTACTGAAGGTGTAATCATGCAATTTATAAGCCAAAGAGTACTGAATTCCTGCTCAAGTTCATTTGGTTATGAACAAGATTTTTTCATACTTATTACAAAAGCATTTTAGGTATAATTAGTGTCATTAAATTTGAAGTGTTACCAAACCCTAAATGACAGCTACTGGGGAGTTAGTAGACAATCGGTTCATAAAACATACAAATAGCCTTTAGGCATATAATTTGAGGGTTCTGCAAAACCAAATCAGCTCCAGGAGCTTAGGGCTTGGTGTTTTAACAGTAAAAAATGACAAGTTAAGGTTGTATGTGTATTTTCATAAGTGGTTTAAGAGGGATAATATATTTATTTACTTTATAAAAGAACTATCTGGTTCTTGCTAATATAATTTTTAGACAAGGAAACCCCCACCTCCTACATAGCAAGTTCTATGGTATTATCACTAGTAATTAAATTTCAACAACTTTGCAGCAATTGGACTTATGGTTGCAACACTTTTTTTTTTTTGTAATGATGTGTGAGGAAAAGTCCATACTGCGTGACCTAAGGAAAATAGCACAAGGAATCACACTCATTTTCAGAAGAGTCTGAATGTCCTGCTGCTATCTATTTTCTATAAATCTGATTTTTTTTTTTGTCAATAATGTAACTGATGGTCTTAAGTCCAAATGGTAGCTGGGAGTTTCATCACACAGCTGACTTTAATTTACTGACTGATTAATTGGTTTGGGTGAAGTTAGGAAATTCAATCTTTTCTACCTTTATTAAATTTCAGGAGAAGAGGGACAGTTCTAGTGTGGTAAGCAACTCTGACAATGGGCTCAATTTGGAGAAACCAGGTCCTAATATTTCTTTGCTTTTCACTTGGTCCAACTGACTAAAAAAAAAAAAAAAAAAATGTTTTCTTCAATTAAAATTCCTAGTAAAGGTGGAAACTGATGTGGTTGGCATATGCTTAGCTTCCAGCACCAATCCTTTTGTTCTTTTTCTTTGTTAAAGTACAAGGATGATAAGTGAGTGCTCTTGAAAGAGATGAGTTCTCCAAAAGATAAAATATAACATAATTGCTAAATTCTACAAAAACATTTCTTTTGGAATCAATTAAATTAGGTTAAGTTCACAGATAGCGGGCTGGAGAAATGGCTCAGCACTTAAGTGTGCTTGCTACACAAGCATAGTGGCCTCTGACAAGACAAGTATAAATCTCCATCACTCACCTTTAAAAACAGCTGGGAGTGGGCTGGAGAGATGGCTCAGCGGTTAAGGCGCCTGCCTCCTAAGCCTAAGAACTCTGGTTCCAATCTCCAGAGTTTCCAATCTCCAGGTCCCACAGTTAGCCAGATGCAGTGATGCAAGGGCGCAATGCCGCACTTGACCACAAGGGTGCACACACATCTGGATTTCATTCGCAGAAGTTGAGAGGTTGCTGGCACACCCATTCTGTCTTCCTCTCTCCCCCCCCTCTCTATCTCTCTCTGTGTCTCTCTCTCAAAAAAAAAAAAAAAAAAGCTGGGACTCTCCATCTGTCCACATGCACCTAAAACCCATCCCTGTAGAGGAAAAGAGACACAGTAATTCAAGGGTGATAGAGAAAGAATAGCAAATTCTGGAATCAGGAAGAGTCTGGCTCAAAGATGAACAGCAATGAAGAACAGTGTATGGGAACACCCTACTTTCTACACCAGCCACCACAGGTGTATATACATGTGCATACAGACCTCACACCTAACACACACACACACACACACACACACACACACACACACACACTGCAAAAAGAAAGAAAAGAATTTTAAAAACATTACAAATAGAACTTTTTTACAACTTGAGAACAGTGATTTTTTTGGGGTGGGGGTGAAATGGATCTACTATTTACCTCTAGGAAATGCAGTTGGGTTTTGATAGATATGGAATCACATATAAATCACAAGCATCCAGCAATCTTTCAGTTCAGGTGGGCTATGTTTGAAACACAGGAATGTAAAACAGCAAGACTAGCAAAGCAGCAGTGTATTAGTATTACGAGAGGTGGGGTAACCTTGTCTGTTCACTTTGTTCCCAAGGCTGGCTCCAACCAAAAGGAAAACAGCAGGAATTCCTACCCTTGTGTTCATTTGAGTCCCCACAATGACTATTGTAGCCCTTGGTACATTTTCTTCCTCCTTCAATATTCAATATACAGTACCAACTGCATGATGCTAAATTGAATATTTCCAAACTCTTTTTTCTTAATGACTTCTGAATAGTATCTGAAAATATACCCATATTCATTTGCATCTTTTCAGTAAGTTACCACCATTTGCCTTCTAGTGGACCACATAGCAGCATAAGAGTTTCATTCATTTTCAAATAAAATTATCACAGGACTATGTCAGAGGCATCTTGACATCCAGTAGTCAGAAGGATGATGATGGTCCTCCATAGTACTAGCTGTAAGGTGCAAGTAATACAAAGGGATCAGAACGGGATGCTGATAACAGAAAGAAATAGAAGCTCAGGAGGAGACATGGGGCCTTTGGTACTATTGTTTCCTACACCTCCCCAATTCTCCAATGTCTCCAACTAATCTTTTATATGGAAACTAATGACTAGGCAAATCTATATTTAGTGAATATCTTCTTGCAGTTGTTTTGTCATCAACATTTTATCTGTAGTTGTGTTATATTGAAACCCTTGAACTATCTCTGTAGGAAAAAAAAAAAAGTGAAGATTCTATTACTTTGAAAGAAAGTATGTGGTAGTACTTTCAAATACTATTAAATCATTAGTGAGAAAAGATTGTGTGTGTGTGTGTGTGTGTGTGTGTGTGTGTGTGTGTGTGTTCAGGCACATGTATCCACTACACACTCATGTGGAGTTCAGAGAAAAATTTAAGCTGTTCTTCAGTTTCCCTGTGATTGAGGCAGGGTCTCTCCTTATTGGTCACAACTGCAAGCTTCCAGAAGATTCATGTCTCCACCTCTCTTCTTGCCCTATGCACGCTGTAATTACAGAGGCTCGCCACTGCATCCAGCCTTCAGGTGAGTTCTGAGGTTCTAAACTTAGGTATTCACGGTTGCTTGGTAAGTACTTTATTCAAGGATCATCTCCCCAAATAAAAAGTAATTCCTTAATTTATTAATTGGGTTTATATCATCATGAAAGTCAAAGAGTTCATATATTGTGTTGGAAGAAGGCAAATAATCCTGGTTTGGAAAAGCAGTCCTTTGAATAGTAAGTAATGAGAGCTTAGGTGAGAAATAACCCCTTTGAGAAGAAAAAAGGTAAATGGGGAAATATATAGAAAGATATTCAGACAGGATTGCTTTTCATCTGGAGGAAATTGAGCAGCTTAAATAGGTCTAAAGAAGATGATCAAGTGGAACAGTTAAGTGCACATAGGAAAGTGACTATTGCAGAGAAAGGAAGGTTGTGAGATGGTCAAGAACATGAGTAGCAGGTTACATAACTGCAGTAGGCTCTAAATTCAGGCTTGCAGAGGAAACACCAGTATCTGCTGCTTTCAAGCCAGTTGCTTTACTTCATGAATTTCGTGCTGGGGAAAACAGCACCTAACCCTCCTTTTGACATCACTCTCGGTTGGAGAGTCTGTGTGTGTTTTTCAGGAGGTAGCAATACCTAAGGATATAAACCACTCTTTGCATTTCAGACAAGGCCCAGGTAAACCACAGAGGGACTGGGCAGAGAAGCAATAGTATTGCTTCCATGGTGAGCCTGACAATCAGGGCCAGGGTGAAGGAGACGTAGGCTGAGGATATTCAACACATGCCAAAGCACAAATCCAGAGGCTCCTCAGAGCTCATCACTGATGTAGACTTAAAACACACCCACCAAGGCGCAGGAAATTTTGTGGAATAGGGTGTAAAAGCCAAAGGTTGAGATGGCATACCAAGAGGCATTGCCTCCCCCAAATAACTGACTGCTGCTCCCACAATGCATAATCTACAACCCCATGGGGAATACCAGTAACCCCACTGAGGCGGGCCCCCAGCAGAATGAGTGTAGGGAGCAGAAAAGATGGCACTAACACATGATGTATCTATACAGAGTAAGTTCTTAATAAAAAAAATAAAAAGAAAGAATGTGCAAAAAATAGGTGAGCATCAATTATTTTTATATCTCCCATTAGTCAAAAAAGCCTCATGTAAAATTAACAAAATAATATAGTTTGCAATATCAGTATCTGTTGGTTTTTAAATGCTACTTATGCTTAATTCCACCTGGAGGTCACAAGGTTTTTGCTCAGTTTTCACCTAAATGCCTGTGGTAGTTTGAATAGATTGCCCCCAATATATTCAGTGTTTTATTAGTTTGTAGTTTGGATCTACAGCCACCTGGCTGGAGAAGGTATCACTGGGTGGATACTAAGGTATGGTGGTAGGTTTGAAATTCCAATCTTAATATATGCATAGTGCTTAGTTCTGTCTGGAGTTCCCGAAGTGTGCTACGTGGTGTGGCTTTTGGCTTGGGGCTTCTCTCTTTCTGTGTTTGGACCTGTGAAAGCAGGGCCAGCTTCTTCTGCTATTATGGAACTTCCCCTGGATCTGGAAGCTTTAATAAGTATCCCTTCCTCCATAACTGTGCATGGTCTGAAAGTTAATTTCAGTGAACCTGAAGTTGTCTGCTACAATGAGATACCTTCTAATTTCACCAAAAATAAATAAATAAATAAATAAATAAATAAATAAATAAATAAATAAAATAGCCCTTTCATATGCCCTAATGTTACATCTACCAGGAACTCAAAAATAGCTAATCAGCTGGGCTGGAAGGATGGCTTCACATTTAAGACGCTTGCCTGCAAAGCCAAAGGACCCAGGTTCAATTTCCTAGGACCCATGTTAGCCAGATGCACAAGGTGGGACATGCATCTGGAGAGTTTGCAGTGGCTGGAGGCCCTGGCACATCCATTCCCTACATCTCTCTCTCTCTTCCTCTTTCTCTCTGTCAAATAAATAAACAAATAAAACCTTTAAAAATAGCTAATCAGCCAATTGTTTATGTTAACAAAATAACATTAGAGTCTGATTTTATAGAAATCATGTCTATTGATTACTCACATGTCAAATTACAAGTTATAGAGTTTCCTACCTCAGAGAATTACACATCAAACTATTCCAGGGTTACTGGGATACCATAATTTGTAGCTCAGTGCAGGCTACATCAATGCAGGCTACATCCTTGATTTTGTTTCTTCAAGGTATTAATGTTTTTTATTTCTGGGATTCACTTATAGAATAATGAGAAATTTGATAGAATTTTATATTACTATATTACTTGGAAATGGACTTATAATAATTAGACATTGTCCTGACTTTCTGACTTTTTAAAATCCCTGATACATCACCAAATAAAGATTTTATTCACAAAGAGAAAATAAGTACATTTCTGAATCATGTAGAGAGGAGAAATTATGTGATATTAGTAAGTAATTCTCACATCTTAGAACTGCATTATAATGAAAAGTGTTTCTTGTTCAATTGAAATTATTTCTTTTAGTCAGCTAAGGTTTTTGCTCTACTGTCTCTTTTCTCTGTGATGCAGTAATTATATATGATTCTTCTCATTCAATACCACACCAGTCTATCAGAATACAGGAAGTGAAATCCTAACTTTTATCTGGAAAGTGTAGAAATGAAAATGTTTATCAAATAGAGCTATGAGGAATTTAATCAAACAGAATTTTAACCATGTTTTAATATTCCATTTTCCCAAAGGAAAATTAAATGTTTGTACTTTTTCATTGAAGTGTGTCTTGAACATGCTTCTTTAGTTTTTGTGTAAACTTTATGACAAATAGGTAATTTAACATAATGTGTTATACAATGTATCTTCACCATTTTGAGATACTTCTGTTAAATTCTACTAGTTCTATTTTCTCTAATAAAATATTAAGCTATTAAATAAGATTAATTTTGAAGATACATAGATGAATTTGTTTAAAAACATTTAGCTTTCCTGTGTGATATTACTTTTTATACCAATTTGAGAAAATAGTTTATGATTAGATGTTTTATTAATATTAATGACTACCACTTTACTTTGTTTATTTTTTAACTATTTTTGTCCAAAAATCTGGAAAAGAACTTGTGTAATTTAAAAAATATTTTGGTTGTAAAATTTTTTAATCTATTTTTTCTCTATTCCTGTTTAATTCTTTTCTTTTAGACAAAAATTCAAGCTTTGGAAATTGTGTGCAGAAAGTTTGAATAAGTATTCCATAATATTTTTAAGGAAAATAATGAGTTAAATTATCTAAATAGAAAACCGATGGGGCTGGAAACATGGCTTAGTGGTTATGGCACATCCCTGTGAAACCTAAGGACCCTGGTTCAATTCTCCAGGTCCCACATAAGCCAGATTCACATGGTGGCATATGTGTCTGGAGTTCGTTTGCAGTGCTACAGGCCCTAGCGTGCCCATTCTCACTTTCAGTCTCGCTCTCTTTCTCTCTGTGTCTCTAATAAGTAAATAAATAAAATAAAATCTTTAAAAAGACATGATAAAATATTCTTTGAGTTTTTATTAAAACTAACTTTCATATTCAAATTATCCAAAGCAGTACATTTCTCACACTTGAATATACTAATGCATATATCTCACATGCTTATAAATACTTTCAATTTCATGTCCAAATGAATTGAAATATTCAATGCATTGAGTGATACTGAATAGTATGCACATATTTTCTAAGAGCATTTAGGAAATATGTGAAACAATTATGCAAATTTATGCACTAATATATTTAGCGTAATTAGATGCTGTAGAAAAGAAAGGAGACCTTCTGGTGTGTGTTAATTCATTAGTTTTTCACTGATATATGATTAAAATCTCTATTTCTTTTTTACTTTCAGCACTAATATATTTATATGGCATACATAAATTTGAGAAAAGTATTTTAAAACACAATTTGAAGTGTTTAAACTTTGAAGGATGCCTTCATGTAAAACTAGGAGGAGCTTTTAAGAAGTTCATTCCATGTTTTTATTTTAGTTATGCCAACCAGAGACATGCTACTTAGTATATGGCATATGTATACTTTATTTGTAACTATACAATTCATTGTTAAATCTACAGTGAATTGCATACAATTTCAATTTATCCTAAGCCCCCCAAATAGCATAAAAATAAGATTATTTTCTATCCTTGTTACTGGACCAGAGTATCAGTGCCAGACAGATTTAGAACCCAGCTTCATCTCTTCTCCAAATACTAACAGTTTGACAGAAATTTAATCATTTTATGGGTTAGTATATACAGTTGTAAAAAAAAGTAACAGAGCTATTGGGAGAAGATCTTGTTCATAAGTACAATGTTTGCCTATAGCTAGCTATAATAAACATGAGCGCCCCTTCCTCTGATGAGAGAGAAATGATAATCAGGTTGATACAATATACTTATTACAAATTCATGTTTAGAGTTGTATACAGTTTACATCTGTGTGATGGTTAAGTTTGTGTCAACTTGATTTGTTTAGGAATCCACAGACATTCCTCATAAGTGTGTTTCTGAGGCTGCCTCTAGGAAGGATTAACTAAAGGAAGAATCCTGCCCCCAGGGGTAAGCCTTCCCCCAGAGTGGGCGGCCCAGAGTGGGCGGCCCCTCTTGGAGGAGGGGGCTGGTTGATAAAAAGGAGCTCTGGGGAGAAAGGCTCTCTCTCTCCCACCTGGCTGCCGGTGCTACTAGCTGCTTGGTGTTTCCTGCTTGGTACCTGCTGCTTGGTGTTGCTGCTCTCCAGTGTGGACTGAAGACCAGGGTGGACTGAAGAGCAGCGTCTCTCCAGGACGCCTCCAGGCCTTCAGTGCCGGATTGGGACTGCTGAGGCCTCCAGC
The DNA here is from genome assembly GCA_036365145.1 of Orientallactaga sibirica. Lineage (NCBI taxonomy): Eukaryota > Metazoa > Chordata > Mammalia > Rodentia > Dipodidae > Orientallactaga > Orientallactaga sibirica. Next base: position 200,563 of record JAEOAD010000041.1, read on the forward strand.
CTCGTGCACTGAGCAGCTACCGGGTTTCTTCACTCTCGGACCTGCAACCTGCTATTGCTGGACTGTGTAAGCTAATCCAATAAATCCCCTTTTAATACAATTCATTCTGTCCATTCTGTTCCTCTAGAGAACCCTGACTAATACAGATTCTGGTACCAGAAGTGGTTCTAGAGAAACAGAATTGTAAGGATGGATTTCCCTAGTAGGCTTGGTGCTCTGTGGAGTTGGTTCTCCAACTCTAGTACTACTAAAGGCTCTGCTGGTAATAAGGAGAGCACTTTAAGTGGTAATAAGGAGGGCACTAATAATCCATGGTGTGAACTATTTAACGAACTCCGTGAAATAGATGTATTTAGTGATTCTGAGTCATATCTTGTGAGGAGCAAGGAATTTAGTGACTCTGTATCTAGAACTTTTGAATATTTGTGGAAAAGTAAGACGAATGATGATGCTGGATGGTTTCTTCTGGCATCTCTAGATAAACTGTTGAGAGAAAAGCAGAAGCTCCAAAAGGAAAATTCCAAGCTTAAGACCCACGTACATGATCTGAAGGTTTCTAAGGGTGTCCTGGAGGAAAATCTCCTGTCTAGTCAGAACAGGGCTCGAATTGCAGAAAACCAAACTCAAGCTCTCATTGTAAGATTGGCTAACTTGCAGCGTAAGCTCAATTCCCAGCCTCACAAACTATCAGAAGTTAAAGTGAGGGCATTGGTTGGAAAAGAGTGGGATCCCATGACTTGGGATGGGGATGTATGGGAAGACCCTGAAGAATCTGGGGACATTGAACTCTCAGATTCTGAAGAAGTTGTTTTGCATGAGAATGTGGCTTCCCCTCCTTTAGCTGCAGGTGCACCCCACCCCTGAGGGAATCACTCCTTCTTTGTCTGAGGAAGCAGTAATGACCCTCCCTGCAGGATGTGCTGATGCTTCTCAGAGCCCACCCATCTTTGCCTCAAGGCCTATAACTAGGCGTAAGGCTAGGCATGCCCCTAAAGGGGAGTTAGAAAGCGTGACTCAAGAGGAAGTGAGATACACCCCTAAAGAACTTCAGGAGCTTTCTAATTTGTACAGGCAGAAGCATGGGGAATATATGTGGGAATGGATTTTAAGGGTGTGGGATGATGGAGGAAGGAATATAAAATTAGATCAAGCTGAATTTATTGAAATGGGCCCACTAACCAGAGATTTTAGATTTAACACTGCAGCTCATGCAGTTGGAAGAGGTGCCAAGAGTTTATTTGATTGGTTGGCTGAAGTATGGATCCAAAGATGGCCTACTGTGAATGAGCTTGAGCTGCCTGATATCCCTTGGCTTAATGTTGATGAAGGGATTAAAGGCTCAGAGAACTTGGAATGCTGGAGTGGATTTACCATGTAAACTCATCTTTAAGCCCGCAATGGGCGTGCAGAAGATGTGCCCTTCACTAAGACTATAAGAAACAGATTTGTGAGGGGAGCACCAGCACACTTAAAGTCCCCAATCATTGGTCTTTTATGTAAAGAAGACATCACAGTGGGAGCCGCAGTTGCTGCATTAGGTGACTTAGATGCAATGGGTCTAACTGGCTCTCGGGGTAACAAGGGCCAAGTATCAGCCCTGAATCGCCAAAGGCAAGGTGGGCGTGTTTATCGTAATGGACAGCGCACACAAAACAATGCTCGTAAAGTAGTATGACTCGTGTAGACCTTTGGTACTGGCTGCTTAATCATGGTGTTCCCAGAAGTGAAATAGATAAAAAGCCTACTAAGTTCCTGCTTGATCTGTATAAGCAGAAAAGTTCCAGAGCAAAGAACCCAAAGGCCACTTTGAATTATAGCAACAGAGAATCAAGGCCTCTTAACCAGTTTCCAGACTTGAGCCAGTTTACAGATCCTGAACCCCTTGATTGAAGGGGTGGGCGGGTCCCTTTGAGGAAGGACCCTCCCATAATCCCCAAAAGTTTCAATATTAAGCTTAGTCCTATCCTTCCTCAGAGGGACCTACGGCCTTTTGCTAGGGTAACTGTACACTGGGGAAAAGGAAATAATCAGACTTTTCGGGCTTACTGGATACTGGCTCTGAATTGACATTGATTCCAGGAGACCCTAAACGGCATCGTGGCCCTCCAGTTAAAGTAGGTGCTTATGGAGGTCAGGTGATCAATGGAGTTTTGGCAAATGTTAGACTGACAGTAGGTCCAGTGGGTCCCCGAACTCATCCTGTGGTTATTTCCCCAGTCCCAGAATGCATAATTGGGATAGATATACTTAGGAGCTGGCAAAACCCCACATTGGTTCTTTGACTTGTGGGGTGAGGGCTATTATGGTTGGAAAGGCCAAATGGAAGCCATTGGAGCTCCCTCTACCAAGGAAAATAGTGAACCAGAAACAGTATCACATCCCTGGAGGAATTGCAGAGATTAATGCCACTATAAAGGACTTGAAGGATGCAGGGGTGGTGGTTCCCACCACATCCCCTTTAACTCCCCTATTTGGCCTGTTCAGAAGACAGACGGATCTTGGAGAATGACAGTGGATTATCAGAAACTTAATCAGGTGGTGACTCCAATTGCAGCTGCTGTACCAGATGTGGTTTCTTTACTTGAGCAGATTAACACATCTCCTGGTACCTGGTATGCAGCTATTGATCTTGCGAATGCCTTCTTCTCCATACCTGTCCATAAGGACCACCAGAAGCAATTTGCCTTCAGCTGGCAAGGTCAGCAGTACACATTTACTGTGTTACCTCAAGGTTATATTAACTCTCCAGCCCTGTGTCATAGCTTAGTTCGCAGGGATCTTGACTGCCTGTGCCTTCCACAAGGTGTCACATTGGTCCATTATATCGATGACATTATGCTGATTGGATCGAATGAGCAGGAGGTGGCAGCCACTCTGGAGTTGCTGGTACAGCATATGCGCATCAGGGGATGGGAAATAAATCCATCCAAAATTCAAGGACCTTCCACCTCTGTGAAATTTCTAGGAGTCCAGTGGTGTGGGGCTTGCAGGGACATTCCTTCTAAGGTGAAGGATAAGTTGTTGCACCTGGCCCCTCCTACCACTAAGAAGGAAGCACAACGTCTAGTGGGCCTATTTGGATTTTGAGACAGCACATTCCTCACTTGGGTGTGTTACTCCGTCCCATATACCAAGTGACTCGGAAAGCTACTAGTTTTCAGTGGGGCCCAGAACAAGAGAAGGCTCTTCAACAGGTCCAGGCTGCTGTGCAGGCGGCTCTGCCACTTGGGCCATATGATCCAGCAGATCCAATGATACTTGAGGTGTCAGTGGCAGATAGGGATGCTGTTTGGAGCCTTTGGCAGGCCCCATAGGTGAATCACACCGGAGGCCCTTGGGATTCTGGAGCAAGGCCCTGCCATCATCTGCAGACAATTATTCTCCTTTCTTTGAGAGACAGCTCTTGGCTTGCTATTGGGCCTTAATAGAAACTGAACGCTTGACAATGGGCCATCAAGTTATTATGCAACCTGAACTGCCCATTATGAGCTGGGTGTTATCTGACCCACCAGGCCATAAAGTTGGACGTGCACAGCAGCAGTCCATCATCAAGTGGAAGTGGTATATCCGTGATCGGGCTCGAGCAGGCCCTGAAGGCACAAGTAAGTTACATGAGGAGGTTGCCCAAATGCCTATGGTTGCTACTCCTGTTTCAATGCCTTCTGTCCCCAAGCATGCACCTATGGCATCATGGGGTGTGCCCTATGATCAGTTGACTGAAGAGGAGAAGACCAGGGCATGGTTTACAGATGGTTCAGCACGCTATGCGCGGCACGTCCCAGAAGTGGACAGCTGCAGCGTTACAGCCCCTTTCTGGGACAACTCTGAAGGACTGTGGTGAAGGGAAGTCTTCACAATGGGCAGAACTACGGGCAGTACACATGGTTGTGCATTTTGCTTGGAAAGAAAAATGGCCAGATGTGCGGTTATACACTGATTCCTGGGCTGTGGCCAATGGTTTGGCAGGATGGTCCGGGACATGGAAGGAGCATGATTGGAAAATTGGTGAAAAGGACATTTGGGGAAGATGTATGTGGATAGAGCTCTCTGAATGGGCAAAGGATATAAAGATACTTGTGTCCCATGTTAATGCTCATCAGAAGGTGACCTCATCAGAGGAGGACTTTAATAATCAAGTAGATAAGCTGACACGTTCTGTGGACAGTGGTCAACCTCTTTCCTCAGCCACCCATGTCATTGCCCAATGGGCCCATGAACAAAGTGGCCATGGTGGCAGGGATGCAGGTTATGCATGGGCCCAACAACACGGACTTCCACTAACTAAGGCTGACCTGGCTACGGCTGCTGCTGAGTGCCAAATCTGCCAGCAGCAGAGACCAACTCTGAGCCCCCGATATGGTAGTATTCCACGGGGTGACCAGCCAGCAACTTGGTGGCAAGTCGACTATATTGGACCTCTACCATCATGGAAAGGGCAGCGTTTTGTCCTTACTGGAATAGACACTTATTCTGGGTATGCATTTGCTTTTCCTGCACGTAATGCTTCTGCCAAAACTACTATCCGTGGGCTTACAGAATGCCTTATCCACCGTCATGGAATTCCACACAGCATTGCTTCTGACCAAGGAACTCACTTCACAGCCAAGGAAGTACAGCAGTGGGCTCATGATCATGGAATTCACTGGTCTTACCATGTGCCCCACCACCCTGAAGCAGCTGGCTTGATAGAGCGGTGGAATGGCCTTTTAAAGAAACAGCTGCAGTGCCAACTAGGTGGCAATAGCTTGGAGGGCTGGGGGCGTGTCCTCCAGCAGGCTGTATATGCTCTGAATCAGCGTCCTATATATGGTGCTGTTTCTCCTATAGCCCGGATTCACGGGTCCAGGAATCAAGGGGTGGAAATGGGAATGGTACCACTTACCATCACCCCAAGTGACCCATTAGCCAAATTTTTGCTCCCTGTACCCACAACTTTATGCTCTGCTGGCCTAGAGGTCTTGGTTCCAGAGGGGGGAGTGCTTTCGCCAGGAGGCACAAAGAACATTCCATTGAACTGGAAGCTGAGATTTCCCCCTGGCCACTTTGGGCTCCTGATGCCCTTGAGTGCACAGGCTGAGAAAGGAGTTACAGTGTTAGCAGGGGTAATTGATCCAGATTACCAGGGTGAAATTGGACTGCTCCTCCACAATGGAGGTAAGGAAGAGTATGTCTGGAGTGCTGGAGATTCTCTAGGGCGTCTCTTGGTGTTACCATGCCCTGTTATCAAAGTCAATGGACAACTGCAACAACCCAATCAAGGCAGTGTGATAAATGGCCCAGATCCTTCAGGAATGAAGGTATGGGTCACCCCTCCAGGTAAAGAACCAAGACCTGCTGAGGTGCTTGCTGAAGGTGGAGGAAATACTGAATGGGTAGTAGAAGAAGGCAGTAACATAAGTGTGTTTCTGAGGCTGCCTCTAGGAAGGATTAACTAAAGGAAGAATCCTGCCCCAGGGGTAAGCCTTCCCCCAGAGTGGGTGGCCCAGAGGGGGCCCCTCTTGGAGGAGGGGCTGGTTGATAAAAAGGAGCTCTGGGAAGAAAGGCTCTCTCTCTCCCACCTGGCTGCCGGTGCTACTAGCTGCTTGGTGTTTTCTGCTTGGTACCTGCTGCTTGGTGTTGCTGCTCTCCAGTGTGGACTGAAGACCAGGGTGGACTGAAGAGCAGCGTCTCTCCAGGAAGCCTCCAGGCCTTCAGTGCCGGATTGGGACTGCTGAGGCCTCCAGCCTCGTGCACTGAGCAGCTACCGGGTTTCTTCACTCTCGGACCTGCAACCTGCTATTGCTGGACTGTGTAAGCTAATCCAATAAATCCCCCTTTTAATACAATTCATTCTGTCCATTCTGTTCCTCTAGAGAACCCTGACTAATACAGATTCTGGTACCAGAAGTGGTTCTAGAGAAACAGAATTGTAAGGATGGATTTCCTAGTAGGCTTGGTGCTCTGTGGAGTTGGTTCTCCAACTCTAGTACTACTAAAGGCTCTGCTGGTAATAAGGAGAGCACTTTAAGTGGTAATAAGGAGGGCACTAATAATCCATGGTGTGAACTATTTAACGAACTCCGTGAAATAGATGTATTTAGTGATTCTGAGTCATATCTTGTGAGGAGCAAGGAATTTAGTGACTCTGTATCTAGAACTTTTGAATATTTGTGGAAAAGTAAGACGAATGATGATGCTGGATGGTTTCTTCTGGCATCTCTAGATAAACTGTTGAGAGAAAAGCAGAAGCTCCAAAAGGAAAATTCCAAGCTTAAGACCCACGTACATGATCTGAAGGTTTCTAAGGGTGCCCTGGAGGAAAATCTCCTGTCTAGTCAGAACAGGGCTCGAATTGCAGAAAACCAAACTCAAGCTCTCATTGTAAGATTGGCTAACTTGCAGCGTAAGCTCAATTCCCAGCCTCACAAACTATCAGAAGTTAAAGTGAGGGCATTGGTTGGAAAAGAGTGGGATCCCATGACTTGGGATGGGGATGTATGGGAAGACCCTGAAGAATCTGGGGACATTGAACTCTCAGATTCTGAAGAAGTTTGTTTTGCATGAGAATGTGGCTTCCCCTCCTTTAGCTGCAGGTGCACCCCACCCCTGAGGGAATCACTCCTTCTTTGTCTGAGGAAGCAGTAATGACCCTCCCTGCAGGATGTGCTGATGCTTCTCAGAGCCCACCCATCTTTGCCTCAAGGCCTATAACTAGGCGTAAGGCTAGGCATGCCCCTAAAGGGGAGTTAGAAAGCGTGACTCAAGAGGAAGTGAGATACACCCCTAAAGAACTTCAGGAGCTTTCTAATTTGTACAGGCAGAAGCATGGGGAATATATGTGGGAATGGATTTTAAGGGTGTGGGATGATGGAGGAAGGAATATAAAATTAGATCAAGCTGAATTTATTGAAATGGGCCCACTAACCAGAGATTTTAGATTTAACACTGCAGCTCATGCAGTTGGAAGAGGTGCCAAGAGTTTATTTGATTGGTTGGCTGAAGTATGGATCCAAAGATGGCCTACTGTGAATGAGCTTGAGCTGCCTGATATCCCTTGGCTTAATGTTGATGAAGGGATTAAAAGGCTCAGAGAACTTGGAATGCTGGAGTGGATTTACCATGTAAACTCATCTTTAAGCCCGCAATGGGGGCGTGCAGAAGATGTGCCCTTCACTAAGACTATAAGAAACAGATTTGTGAGGGGAGCACCAGCACACTTAAAGTCCCCAATCATTGGTCTTTTATGTAAAGAAGACATCACAGTGGGAGCCGCAGTTGCTGCATTAGGTGACTTAGATGCAATGGGTCTAACTGGCTCGGGGTAACAAGGGCCAAGTATCAGCACTGAATCGCCAAAGGCAAGGTGGGCGTGTTTACCGTAATGGACAGCGCACACAAAACAATGCTCGTAACAGTATGACTCGTGTAGACCTTTGGTACTGGCTGCTTAATCATGGTGTTCCCAGAAGTGAAATAGATAAAAAGCCTACTAAGTTCCTGCTTGATCTGTATAAGCAGAAAAGTTCCAGAGCAAAGAACCCAAAGGCCACTTTGAATTATAGCAACAGAGAATCAAGGCCTCTTAACCAGTTTCCAGACTTGAGCCAGTTTACAGATCCTGAGCCCCTTGATTGAAGGGGTGGCGGGTCCCTTTGAGGAAGGACCCTCCCATAATCCCCAAAAGTTTCAATATTAAGCTTAGTCCTATCCTTCCTCAGAGGGACCTATGGCCTTTTGCTAAGGTAACTGTACACTGGGGAAAAGGAAATAATCAGACTTTGGGGGGATTACTGGCTCTGAATTGACATTCACTCCAGGAGACCCCAACCGGCATCGTGGCCCTCCAGTTAAAGTAGGTGCTTATGGAGGTCAGGTGATCAATGGAGTTTTGGCAAATGTTAGACTGACAGTAGGTCCAGTGGGTCCCCGAACTCATCCTGTGGTTATTTCCCCAGTCCCAGAATGCATAATTGGGATAGATATACTTAGGAGCTGGCAAAACCCCCACATTGGTTCTTTGACTTGTGGGGTGAGGGCTATTATGGTTGGAAAGGCCAAATGGAAGCCATTGGAGCTCCCTCTACCAAGGAAAATAGTGAACCAGAAACAGTATCACATCCCTGGAGGAATTGCAGAGATTAATGCCACTATAAAGGACTTGAAGGATGCAGGGGTGGTGGTTCCCACCACATCCCCCTTTAACTCCCCTATTTGGCCTGTTCAGAAGACAGACGGATCTTGGAGAATGACAGTGGATTATCAGAAACTTAATCAGGTGGTGACTCCAATTGCAGCTGCTGTACCAGATGTGGTTTCTTTACTTGAGCAGATTAACACATCTCCTGGTACCTGGTATGCAGCTATTGATCTTGCGAATGCCTTCTTCTCCATACCTGTCCATAAGGACCACCAGAAGCAATTTGCCTTCAGCTGGCAAGGTCAGCAGTACACATTTACTGTGTTACCTCAAGGTTATATTAACTCTCCAGCCCTGTGTCATAGCTTAGTTCGCAGGGATCTTGATCGTCTGTGCCTTCCACAAGGTGTCACATTGGTCCATTATATCGATGACATTATGCTGATTGGATCGAATGAGCAGGAGGTGGCAGCCACTCTGGAGTTGCTGGTACAGCATATGCGCATCAGGGGATGGGAAATAAATCCATCCAAAATTCAAGGACCTTCCACCTCTGTGAAATTTCTAGGAGTCCAGTGGTGTGGGGCTTGCAGGGACATTCCTTCTAAGGTGAAGGATAAGTTGTTGCACCTGGCCCCTCCTACCACTAAGAAGGAAGCACAACGTCTAGTGGGCCTATTTGGATTTTGGAGACAGCACATTCCTCACTTGGGTGTGTTACTCCGTCCCATATACCAAGTGACTCGGAAAGCTACTAGTTTTCAGTGGGGCCCAGAACAAGAGAAGGCTCTTCAACAGGTCCAGGCTGCTGTGCAGGCGGCTCTGCCACTTGGGCCATATGATCCAGCAGATCCAATGATACTTGAGGTGTCAGTGGCAGATAGGGATGCTGTTTGGAGCCTTTGGCAGGCCCCCATAGGTGAATCACACCGGAGGCCCTTGGGATTCTGGAGCAAGGCCCTGCCATCATCTGCAGACAATTATTCTCCCTTTGAGAGACAGCTCTTGGCTTGCTATTGGGCCTTAATAGAAACTGAACGCTTGACAATGGGCCATCAAGTTATTATGCAACCTGAACTGCCCATTATGAGCTGGGTGTTATCTGACCCACCAGGCCATAAAGTTGGACGTGCACAGCAGCAGTCCATCATCAAGTGGAAGTGGTATATCCGTGATCGGGCTCGAGCAGGCCCTGAAGGCACAAGTAAGTTACATGAGGAGGTTGCCCAAATGCCTATGGTTGCTACTCCTGTTTCAATGCCTTCTGTCCCCAAGCATGCACCTATGGCATCATGGGGTGTGCCCTATGATCAGTTGACTGAAGAGGAGAAGACCAGGGCATGGTTTACAGATGGTTCAGCACGCTATGCGGGCACGTCCCAGAAGTGGACAGCTGCAGCGTTACAGCCCCTTTCTGGGACAACTCTGAAGGACTGTGGTGAAGGGAAGTCTTCACAATGGGCAGAACTACGGGCAGTACACATGGTTGTGCATTTTGCTTGGAAAGAAAAATGGCCAGATGTGCGGTTATACACTGATTCCTGGGCTGTGGCCAATGGTTTGGCAGGATGGTCCGGGACATGGAAGGAGCATGATTGGAAAATTGGTGAAAAGGACATTTGGGGAAGATGTATGTGGATAGAGCTCTCTGAATGGGCAAAGGATATAAAGATACTTGTGTCCCATGTTAATGCTCATCAGAAGGTGACCTCATCAGAGGAGGACTTTAATAATCAAGTAGATAAGCTGACACGTTCTGTGGACAGTGGTCAACCTCTTTCCTCAGCCACCCATGTCATTGCCCAATGGGCCCATGAACAAAGTGGCCATGGTGGCAGGGATGCAGGTTATGCATGGGCCCAACAACACGGACTTCCACTAACTAAGGCTGACCTGGCTACGGCTGCTGCTGAGTGCCAAATCTGCCAGCAGCAGAGACCAACTCTGAGCCCCCGATATGGTAGTATTCCACGGGGTGACCAGCCAGCAACTTGGTGGCAAGTCGACTATATTGGACCTCTACCATCATGGAAAGGGCAGCGTTTTGTCCTTACTGGAATAGACACTTATTCTGGGTATGCATTTGCTTTTCCTGCACGTAATGCTTCTGCCAAAACTACTATCCGTGGGCTTACAGAATGCCTTATCCACCGTCATGGAATTCCACACAGCATTGCTTCTGACCAAGGAACTCACTTCACAGCCAAGGAAGTACAGCAGTGGGCTCATGATCATGGAATTCACTGGTCTTACCATGTGCCCCACCACCCTGAAGCAGCTGGCTTGATAGAGCGGTGGAATGGCCTTTTAAAGAAACAGCTGCAGTGCCAACTAGGTGGCAATAGCTTGGAGGGCTGGGGCGTGTCCTCCAGCAGGCTGTATATGCTCTGAATCAGCGTCCTATATATGGTGCTGTTTCTCCTATAGCCCGGATTCACGGGTCCAGGAATCAAGGGGTGGAAATGGGAATGGTACCACTTACCATCACCCCAAGTGACCCATTAGCCAAATTTTTGCTTCCTGTACCCACAACTTTATGCTCTGCTGGCCTAGAGGTCTTGGTTCCAGAGGGGGGAGTGCTTTCGCCAGGAGGCACAAAGAACATTCCATTGAACTGGAAGCTGAGATTTCCCCTGGCCACTTTGGGCTCCTGATGCCCTTGAGTGCACAGGCTGAGAAAGGAGTTACAGTGTTAGCAGGGGTAATTGATCCAGATTACCAGGGTGAAATTGGACTGCTCCTCCACAATGGAGGTAAGGAAGAGTATGTCTGGAGTGCTGGAGATTCTCTAGGGCGTCTCTTGGTGTTACCATGCCCTGTTATCAAAGTCAATGGACAACTGCAACAACCCAATCAAGGCAGTGTGATAAATGGCCCAGATCCTTCAGGAATGAAGGTATGGGTCACCCCTCCAGGTAAAGAACCAAGACCTGCTGAGGTGCTTGCTGAAGGTGGAGGAAATACTGAATGGGTAGTAGAAGAAGGCAGTAACAAATACCAGCTAAGGCCACGGGACCAGTTACAAAAACGTGGTCTGTAATTGCCATGAGTGTTCCTGTCTTACCTTGTTAAGAGTGTTTGTACATATGTATACTAATATTAAGATGTTTTGTTCTTCCTCTACTTCTCTATTAGGTAATTAATACTGATTAAGATCATATTGCTAGTTAACCACTGTTGAATTTATATTTGACTTGTTATATGAGACTAAGCCTTCCTCAAGGAACTTGCTTTGTGTGTGTGGGGGGGGATGATTGTGTGTTTCCGGTTGTACGAGGGATAGTTATATCATGTTAGGCGGAATTATGACCTTGTTACTGTCTTCATTTGGAAATTAAGTAGAATGTAAAGATATATGGTTTGGTGTCAAGTTGACAAGGGGTGGACTTGTGATGGTTAAGTTTGTGTCAACTTGATTTGTTTAGGAATCCACAGACATTCCTCATAAGTGTGTTTCTGAGGCTGCCTCTAGGAAGGATTAACTAAAGGAAGAATCCTGCCCCAGGGTAAGCCTTCCCCCAGAGTGGGTGGCCCAGAGTGGGCGGCCCCTCTTGGAGGAGGGGCTGGTTGATAAAAAGGAGCTCTGGGAAGAAAGGCTCTCTCTCTCCCACCTGGCTGCCGGTGCTACTAGCTGCTTGGTGTTTTCTGCTTGGTACCTGCTGCTTGGTGTTGCTGCTCTCCAGTGTGGACTGAAGACCAGGGTGGACTGAAGAGCAGCGTCTCTCCAGGAAGCCTCCAGGCCTTCAGTGCCGGATTGGGACTGCTGAGGCCTCCAGCCTCGTGCACTGAGCAGCTACCGGGTTTCTTCACTCTCGGACCTGCAACCTGCTATTGCTGGACTGTGTAAGCTAATCCAATAAATCCCCTTTTAATACAATTCATTCTGTCCATTCTGTTCCTCTAGGAAGAAAATGATGCATGCTGCAATAGGCAGAGTTTATTTCAGCTGCAAAAGACAGAATCCCAGATTATTCCAGGTTAAACTAATAATCTAAAAATATTTAGAAATATCTAAAGAAAAATTTATTTAAATTAGAGGTTATCTAACATCCTAAAGTACTGAAACCAAAGACACAAGATCACTTAAATTCTCTCTAACCCCTTGTCTTATTATTATTCTTGTTTTGTTTTGTTGTATTTTGGGGGGGTGGAATGATATCTGGTTTCCTCCAAAGAAAGAAAGGACCACAGATAGCTCAGAATTGCACCAACTCTACCCTCAGAAGACTTTTCTATCCCAGGTGAAAACAATATGCCTACCTGCTACCTGCTGGGTCAAAAGCTGTATTTACAGTGTTTTTATTGTGCCAAGACTGTCCCAGTATACTCCACAGAGATGCTGTTTCTTAGCACCATGATCAAATGCCAAAGGAAACTCCATAACATAAGGCATGGTGTTTTGCTTAGTCACCAGTTGCTGCTCCAATGAACCAAGTTCCCCAGAATGTGAGTGGGACAGACACCCCACCACTCTCAGCACTCCCTTGAGAGATTTTTGTCTAAGAAACAATAAGAGAGAAGGAATCCTAAAGACTGATAATTTTCCTTTGCTTTTTATAACATATGTTCTCATTGTTGTGACCAAATACCTAACAAGTAGCACCTGAAGGGAGTAATGGTTTATTTCTACTAACAGTCTCAGGCGATACAGCCCATCATAGTGGCAAAGCGGCAGTAGCAGCAACTGGAAGGAGTTGATCTCATTCAATCCACAGCCAGAAAGCAGAGAGTGATGAATTCTGCTGTTGTTTGCTTTATCCTTTATTCACTGAGGGTCTGAACCTACGGACTTGAGTGGTCCACAGATAAGGTGAGTCTTCCCACCTCAGTTAAACTAATCAGAAACTCACGGGCATAGCCATATATTTGTTTCCATCACATTTCTATATCTGATCAAGTTGACAATCAAGAAAACTATTTCTTTCCTGTTTCAGAATGACTGGTCTAGTTTTCTTTAAATCCATCCCAGAATGACCTATCCCTCGCAGACAAATGACCATAATGACCGTGATTATACAGTAGTGGCCAACTGCATGAGATAGCCAATACACTAAACATTTTTTCACTCCTTCTAAACTCCTTTTATATGATTTAACAGCTACCCACGACCTCAGGCATCTTTCTTGGAATCCAAAAATTTAAAAAAATAATGTCTACACATGCTGTATCAGTTATTTATTTTTGTACCTTGATTTCTTTTTCTATTTCTCCATTTTCCTTTTGCACTACTGAATTGCCAGTGCCATGAGGTATGCCAATTACTGGAACAGTAATTATTGAGTTAAAAATTATGGACACCAGGCAGGAAAGATGGCTTAGCAGTTAAGGCACCTGCCTGTGAAGCCTAAAAACACTTGGTCAAATCTCCAGGCCCCACGTTTAGCTAGATGCAAAAGTGATGCAAGTGTGCAATGTTGCACATATACACGGGGAGCTCATATGTCTGGAGTTCACTCACAATGCCTGAAAAGGCCCTGGCATGCCCATTCTCTCTCTGCCTCTTCCTCCCCCCCTCCTCTGACTCTCTCTAAAATTAAATAAAAATAAAAATTAAATTATGAATACCACTTGGGGTATATGACATCAAAAGTGATATTACAAAAAAATAATTATGTAAGAGGATTCTATGATTGCAATAATGACAGGTGTGACATAGGTGCACAATATCTCTTTAATAATATTGGAAAACCAGGATTGATTATTTATTGGATTCTAGCCATTTAATGAATATGTACTGTATGCTAGACAAATTGCATAAAAGTAGTTAACAGGACAGAGTCTTTGCCTTTGAAAACATATTGTGCAGCATGGAAATTATGATTTTGAAGTTGCTTATGGTTTTCCAGGCAAAAGGGACATCATACAATTACTTGGTTTTTGCATGAGCCAAAACCCACCAACAAGCTATGCTGTTTTTAAAGGTGATTTCCATCCTATTGTTTCCTTGACTTCTGAGAAAGCATTGGTCACTACAAAGCAAGCCACTTTGCTTAGATTGCTGGATGCATACTGAAATCTCACAGCAAGTGAACATGGAGTAGAAACATGATTCAACAGCCTTCTTTTGTGTCCTGATATTTATTTCTCCTTTTCCATCTGGCAACAAGGGAAAATAAACAAAGGCAACAGCATCTGTTGCTCCTGCTGCTTTGAATTAAGCTGAGTTAGTTTAATCAGTTTGTCCCACCATATCCATTGCTGTACCTTCCCAGGTATTAGTCTGACCTTTAGTTTGACATGCCTCTTGGTTGAGTTTGCTAGAAGTTTTCTTTTCTTTTTTCCATTTTTTAAATATGTAATAGTCAGAGAGATTTCAATAAAATCCCTGAAATATTTAATAGTCTCTGCTTCAGTTTTATATGTATGTATAAACATAAGGTTTTTAAAATATAAATTTCCATATTAATGTCCTTGTCTAAGCACATGTAATAAGCCTCTGATATTAAAAAGAAGGGATAGCCTAGAGATTTGTTTTAAATGATATGCTTTGAAGCTTTAGCAGTGGTTGTGGGATATTTCTCCTTGATAAAGAGATAGGATGCAAGAGAGATTACTAAATGCTTTTGAGTTTTGGGAATGTGCTGTTTTTATGCTAGTCTTGATATGCTTCAGCACACAAAACCATTCCATAAATCTAAGTTCCCTGGAACTCAAGGGTAATACATTTCCTCTTGAATTCCTGTCCTGATCAGCAAAACACCACACACACACACACACACACACACACACACACACACCCCACACATAGCCAAGTGCTGAGAAATGAGCATTAGTCTTGATACATTAATCCAAAGAAGGATAAGAGAATCAGAGTAATTTCTTCCCATAAAATTATCTCTGATAATTTGAAATCTGTTCTCATGATTGCAAAACAACTTTAGAGTTATAAAATTGTTTAGAAGGTTTGCCCTTCATGGTGAAGTGCTTAATTAGAAGTGAATTTACTTGGAAAGATGCTATGCCATGAAACATGCTGACCACTTTGACATTTTAAGTAGCATCAAGATATTCAGAAGATGTTCAGAATATTCTCTCAGGATATGTGGAGAAAGAGCATTTAGAATCTATATTTATAAAGTTCATATGATAATTACCAGTTTCACTTATAAAATAATAGTAACCATTGTCCAAAATGTTTTAAATCTTAACCCTCAGTTCCAACAATTAGAAATTGTTGTTGTGATAATTAATGCAGTATGTTATGATAATTAATAAAGTTATAGTTTACCAAATTAAAGGTTAAAACATACTACTATGATAGTCACCCATTTTCAGTAAATAATATTTTAAAACAACATTCTGCTACTTGCTACTTTTTTCTTTTTTTATAACAATGAACAGTTGTGTTTTGTTTAAACAACACTTGTGAAATATCTTGTGCTGATATGGATAAAAATGAGAAATCAGCATTGTTTATGTAGGATTTTCAAGCTATAAATCAGTCAAAGGTTCATTGTATTCTTCAGTCTATCTATTAAATATGAATGGGCTTTTCTGATTGGTGTGACATTTTACTTGACATTGTCAAATAACAAAGACAGTAATGCTCATTTAAAAGTAAATCAAAATGAAATGTTCATTGTTTTTGTAAAATGAATAACAAATGATCCTTGTAAGAATCAAGTACTTTGCTACGCCCCAAATGGTCCAACATTCTAGATTGCAATTACCACTGGTCATTAAAGTAATTTTGTTACAAGTGATTTTTTTGAATATTAGTGATTTTTTTTAGACTTAAAATTAAGATTGTAAAGCATTTTATTTTTCAAACTGAAACTTTGTCATGAATCAACATCACTAAATATTTTTGAAATCAACTTGCCTTGAGAACATTTCCTTTGGCTTTTTCACACACTCATGAAAAAGAATTGAACTTAAATTTTTTGAATGCCTACTATTTGACAGCAATGTGATACTTATACGCTACTCTGCTATATTTTTCATCATTTCTAAGGAAATGGAGCCTCTGTGGGTAAAGGAACCTGTAAACCTTGTATGTTCTGCTAGTATACTATTTTCTTTGGTTTTGTGTGGAGCAAACACTACTCCTGCCACACAAGAGTGGGAGCCTTGTGGTGTCAAATTCTGGCTTGTGTGAATTTGTGACAGAATCAAATCTGTTAAATTTGTGCTATTTGTCCAATTATGCACTGACTTTTAGTCACGGCAAAATTCCAATAGTAATTTTATTTGAAACTGTTAGGTTGGTAGGTTGTGCAAAGTAAACACTACAAACAGCAATCATTATTTATATGGTATTCCATGTTTATCGATTGCGCTCTACTGAGAAGGTATTGAGAACACAATTTTTACAGATAGAAATTTAGGGAAAGAGTTTGGACTGGAGAAATGGCTCAGCCATTCAGGTGCTGGCTTGTGAAGCCTAAATACACAGGTTTGATTCGCCAGGACTCCCATAAAGCCAGATACACAAGGTGGCATAAGAGTCAGAGTTCATTTACAGTGGCTAGAGGCTATGGTGTACCCATTCTCTTCTCTCTCTCTCTCTCTCTCTCTCTCTCTCTGTCTCTTTATCTCATAAATATATTAATTAATTAAATATTTTAAAGAAGGGAAATTAAGGAAAGATCCTTGTATGGTTATGTCAGACACTCCATCTGTTGCAAATGAACTCCAGGTACATGTGTATCTTGTGCACCTGGCTTTGCATGGGTCCTGGGGAATCTAACCTGGGTCCTTTGGCTTTGCAGGCAAGCACCTTAACTGCTAAGCTATCTTCAAGTCCTTTTTTTTTTTTTTTTTTTATTTTTTGCTGTTGTTGTTGTTTGTTTTTAAACTTTAAGTTATTCTTAAGGAAATTTCTGAGAAATTCTCTAGGAAGGGAGTGGAAGGAGTCCCTAAGGGGACAGAGATAAGGAAAGCCTAGATCCTTCTGAAGTTTTTGACCTGTAGTAAAGTGTAATGACCTATATTTTATCCTACAGGGCTAAGGGCAATTGCTGCACTTAGGCAAAAGAAAGGTATTCACTCTGGGTTGCATCAGGCATAAACTGCCTAGACAATTTCTGTCTCCTATCATATGCAATCCATTATCCATGAAATGACTACTGCCTTCATTGTGTTACAATACACATATGCACACAAATACACCATTTATCTTAACATTGTATCACATTTCTGTATTCAAATATCTTTACTCAGTTTTCTTATGCCACCCCATAAAACAACTCAAAATCTGTTAGCCTGCCTTTATATACCTCATTTTACCTAACAAGCTAATTATCTGCCAGTTGCTTCTTGCTATGGTGCTTGTTTAACTGTTTTCTTAACCATAGTCAGTGAACCAGGGGAAATACAGGATTTGCACTCTATTTTACATCTCTGTTCCTTCCACAGGTGAAATTTCTAGTTTCCTAGACCTCCTGTACATGGAAAGTGAAGAAGTAAATCTATGTGTACTTATAAATATAATGATTTTTGCCTAATTATAATTTATAGAAGCCTGTTCTCGAGTGATCTGAAGTTACTGAGACTTCATTAGCAGTGTTTCATAGGGAAATACACCTGAACAATTTAAGGTGTGATTTTATCTTTCTTTTTAAATATTTTTTATTATTTATTTATTTGAGAGAGTGAGAGAGGGAAAGAGGCAGACAAAGAGAAAGAGAGAATAGACATGCCAGGGCCTCCAGCCACTGCAAATGAACTCCAGATGCATGCACCACCTTCTGCATCTAGCTTACGTGGGTCCTGGGGAATTGAACTGAGGTCCTTTGGCTTTTCAGGCAAATGCTTTAATGTATATTACTATCAGTTTTACACATGGCTGACTCTTCACATAGACTGATTGCTTTTTCTTTTTCTCAAATCACTACTGTGTCTACAGTCAACCTCAACTCATACTTCAATACTAAAAAGGGTGTCTACTCAGATTTCATGTTTTGTGATAAAATACCTGAGGTAAATCGACTTGAAGGATGAAAGATTTATTTGGTTCATGACTTCAGTTCTTTCAGTCTATAAACAGTTCAATTACTTTGAGTCCGTGGGCAGAGCACTCTGGTGAGGAGCATGTGAATGAGCCAACTTGCTCACTTTGTGGTTGATGGGAATAAAAGAGAAAGTGGAAATGGCAAGGATCCTAATACCCCCAACATCCTGTGGCAGAACATGATCCCAGAGATACAGCTTCTTTCTTCCTCACAGTGGTTTCATAACCTCTCCGAAGTACCATAACTTGAATCTAACCCTTCAAAACACATGCCATTGGGTGTGAGTAAAGGGAGAAAAAGAAGAGAAGTGGAGAGAGAGACAAAATGAGAAAGAGAAAAAAAAAATCAATTTGCCCTCTTTCTAGTTATTCTCTATTTTCTGCCTCAAATACAACTATGCTTGTCAAGTATGTGGAATATACTTATTTTCCTATTATCTCATTTCACTGAAATTAAGTTTACTGGATATGATATTATCATCACAATATTCCTTATGCCAAAAGGAAATTTCTTTTCTGTAACTGCTGGAAATCCTTCAAAAATATATTTCACTATTTTACCTTTTGAATACCCTAAATATCATTCAAGAGTTCTATCCAAAGTTATAGTGGCCCACTAGGTTCCAACTTAAAACTCTGTCCCATCAGAGGGTGTTTTTCACAAAGCACTCACCTCCACATTTTTGTCTTTAGTACTCTTTAGCTCTGCTCTAGGAAAACTTTAAAAATTTTATTATAGATTCTTTAAAACAATTATTTGCAAGCAGAAACAGACACACACAGAGAGAGAGAGAGAGAGAGAGAGAGAGAGAGAGAAAGAAAATAGGCATGCTAGAGTCTCCAGCCATTGCAAACAAACTCCAGGTGCATGTGCCACTTTGTGCATCTGGCTTTACTTGGGTACTGGAGAATCAAACCCAGGTGATTAGGCTTTGCAGGCATGCACCTTAACCACTGAGCCATCTTTTCAGACCCCAGACTCCTGTCTATGTTATAACCTGTGAGTCTCTAGTATTTAAAATTGAGATGCTCAAAACCAAGATTTTAGCATTCACATTTTTTAAAGCCAAACTATTGGTTGTTAAAATTTGAAAATGTGGCTTTTTTTTTTTTTTATCCTGCATATTTGCAAATGTGTATGTGCACTGCAACAGTTCCTTTCCATTGACTTTCTCTCATGAAGATAAGTGATGACCTGCTAATTGCCAAATCCAATGCATATGTTTGGTTCACATTTGGTTTGACCTCTCTTGCACTGGTAATGACTCTGCTTGACAGCTATTCCTTCCCGAATATCTACAGGAATACTCATTGTTTATAGCTTTCTGTGTGGTTTGAATGTTAAATGTCTTCCATAGCCTCATGTGCTTGCATAATTAATCTCCAGCTGCTGGCACTGCTTGGGAAGGTTGTAAAGCTTTTGGGAGGTTCAGCCTTGCTAAAGGAAGCGTGTCACTGAAAATGAGCCTCAGGGTCTTTTAGACCAGCCTCACTTGCCATGGGGAGCCTGCTCTTGCTGCATTCCCCTTGCTGATGTGAAGATGTGATGCTCAGTTGTTCGCTCCTGGCCATGCTCTCCCCACTTTGATGACCCTTCCTTCCCTGAGAAACTGCAAGCCAGAAATGAACCCTTTCCTTCCATTACACTGCTTCTGGCATGGTGTTTTGTCCCAACAGCAAGAAGGTAACTGACCTACCTCTTATATTCTCAGTCTATGTGTTCTCATCTGAACCTTGTGGTGCCCAAAAGTGAACTGTGTGTACTTTCCCTTCTGATTTAGATAATGTCCCCATGATTGCCCCCAATAAACTGATATCTAAATGCCCTTGATTTCCTATATGGAAGTATGACATGTGATTGTTGCTCCTCAGCTTGTCTTGTACAACCTCTTACAACCAGTGATGGCTTTTACCCAGTCTCACAACCTACCACAAACTATTCTAGTTCTCTGAAACATGAGGCTGCCTCATTCTTTCATAAATTTATACAAATTGATTACTCTGTTTTGAATACATTTTACCACTTACAGTGGGGTATAATATCACTTATTATATAATAGTTCTAATTTTCTTGAATAAATGAAACTTACCTAAACATCCTTAGTCAAATTAAGCATTTTTTTCAATAAGCATTATTTATATGTTGTCTTACAATTATTTTCATATTTGCTTTTTGACTGACTCTGAAGCATTTTAGAGCAGCCAAGATTATAATTCATTTATGTTTTTTGTGGTGTGTGTGTGTGTGTGTGTGTGTGCACGTGCACGCAAGTATATATGTATGATGTGTGTATATGTACATGTGGAGGCCAGAGGTCAATGTCAAGGATATTCATTAATCATTTTTCACCTCATTTTTTTGAGAAAGAGTTTCTCACTAAACCTAGAAATCACTGACTCTGCTAGACTAGCTAGGCAATGAGCACTAGGGAGTGCCGTTTCTGCCTTTACTGTGCTGGGATTGCAGGCAGGTGCCAACATAACTCACATTTTACATTTAAAAAAAAATTGAACTCGGGTCCTATGTTTGTGTGGCAATCACTTTATTTAGTAAGGTATCTCTCCTGTCCACTTTTGGTGTAATATTCTTAAAAGCAAGCATAAGTAGTTAATAGATTTTGTTAAATGAATGGCTGCCGCTTAATCTAACCTTGTTCTGGACATCAAACTTAATGTACACGGGCTTCATCATATACATGCTGTTTCACCATATATGTTATTAAATAGACAATTTAATGTATTTTTTAAGATTTACCTTGGTTATTTTATTGCCTCCAATTACTTCTTTTGATAATATAACAAGTTCTTAAAAGATTTTGGTTGAGATAAAGTCTTACTCTGTAGCCCAGGCTCACAAGTAACTATGTTAACACAGGCTGGTGTGAGATGTGTGGCAATCTTCTTACCTCAGCCTCCCAAGTGTTGGTATTACAGGCCTAAGCTACTATGGCCGGCTTCGTTTAAATGTTTTGTTTTGTTTTGTTTTTTTCTTTTTTAGGTAACAGCCATCTCTGACCAGCACTACTTACTGTGGCTATAATCAGCTCTTTCTTATAAAGGGTAGAATTAAAATTTTGCACGTAAAGCTTTAGTTGATCTGATTCCAGTCAAATCTATGCATATATTAGCAAAATTGAGATTTCAATGTATATTAGAAAGATATTAAAATGTTAATTACTAAATCTCTCATTATCATTTTTAATTTTGGAAAATATTAATCTTGATTTGGAAGAGTCTACTGGTATGGTGTTTGTCTTCTGTTATGCATAAAAAAAGAATCTCTTTTAAAATAATTTCTTCAGTTAACATATAAATAGCTTGACATTTGAAAATAGCCATACTTCTGACCAAATATAACTGAATATATATTATTGTGTTCCAGCATATATATATATATATATATATATATATATATATATATATATATATATAAAACTCATGTGTATAAATGTTTATTATATCATAAATATTTTATATAAGAGCATGGATATGGATGTCTATTAGTAAAAATGGAGAAATTTTCTTGAGAAATAAATGTGAAATTTCTCAATATCCTGGTAACATTGTGGTTAGCAATGATTTTAGTTTATTTTAGTAGCCTTTCTATATGCAAAAGACAAAGATACAGAGAAAGAAATAAGCAACATTGTCCCATTTTCAATAGCATCAAAAAAATAGCTTGGAATAACATCAACTAAGGAGGTGAAAAACATTTACAATGAAAACATAAAAACACACAAGAAAGAAATTGAGGAGGACTTGAGAAAATGGAAAGACCTCCCATGCTCCTGGATAGGCAGAATTAACATGGTGAAAATGGCAATCTTACCAAAAGCAATATACAGATTTAATGCAATACCAATAAAAATCACAGCATCTTTCTTCACAGAGATAGAAAAAAAAATGATCTCAAAATTCATATGGAATGGCAGAAGGCCTCAGATATCCAAGCATATCCTCAGCAAAAGAAATACCTCTGCAGGCATCACCATACCTGATCTTAAGCTATACTACAAAGCATAGTAATAAAAAGAACATGGTACAGGCATAAAAACAGGAAGATAGACCAATAGAACAGAATCAAAGATCTGGACTTTGGGTCAGGTAATTACTGCTACTTGATATTTGACAAAGGCCCCAACAATGCAGACTGGAAAAAAAGACAGCATCTTTAACAAATGGTACTGGACAAACTGGATAACCATATGCAGGAAAATGACAGTCGAGCCCCACTTTTCGCCATGCACAAAAATCAAGTCTAAATGGATCAAAGACCTCAATATAATACTGGAAACACTGCTACTACTAGAAGAAAAAGTAGGAGGAATTTTCCATGATATAGGAGTGGGAAAAGACTTCCTGAACAAAACCTCAATAGCTCAGGAAATTAAACAATCACTCAACCATTGGGATCTCAGGAAGCTGAGAAGCTTTTTCACTGACAAACATACAACAAGCAGAGCCAATAGATTACCCACAGAATGGGAGAAAATTTTTGCCGGATATGCATCAGAGGCCTAATTTCTAAAATCTACAAAGAACTAAAAAATGAAAACAATAAAAACTCAAGCAACCCACTCACAAAATGGGGCAGAGAACTGCACAGGGAGTTCTCAGAGGAAGAAATACAAATGGCAAACACACACTTAAGAAAATGTTCAATAGCCCTAATCATCAGGGAAATGCAAATTAAAACACTATGAGATTCCACTTTACCCCAGTAAGGATGGCAAACATTAAAATATCTAATGACAACAAATGCTGGTGAGGTTGTAGGAACCCTCATTCACTGTTGGTGGGAATGTGAGTTGTACAACCACTATGGAAAGCAATATGGAGACTCCTAAAAAGTATGACTGTAGAGGTACCAACAGACACAGTTATTCCCTTACTGGGCATTTACCCTAAAAGCTCCATGTCTCAGTTCAGAGATATTTGCTCAACCATGTTTACAGCTGCTCAATTCATAATAGCTAAGAGCTGGAATCAACACAGATGTCCATCATTAGATGAATGGATAACTAAGATGTGGTATATTTACACTATGGAATTCTACACAGCCTTAAAGAAAAATGATACAAAGCAATTTGAAGAAAAATCATCAAACTTGGAACGGATCATTCTTAGCAAACTCACCCAATCACAAAAAGATATGCTTCACATGGTCTCATTCATCTGTGGCTCCTAATTTGTATTTTCTTGAGATGCTGACACACCTTCTAAACATCTCGAGGACTGGAAGATAGGTATGGTTTGGTGGGAGGGCAGGGAAAAGTGGGGGGGGGGGGCAAAAACTGGACCCAAATGGAAATGGTACCATAAAATCCTATATCCTGAAGGACATACTAAAAGGTTGAACCTGCATCAGGTGCTTGGAGAGAACACCAGAATCACAGGGGCCAGGAGAGGGTAGGATGAAGACTAACTTCAGTCTTCTGTTTCTCTCTCTATCACTCCCTCTTCTCTCTCTTCTCTCTTTTTCTTTCATATTACCTACATTTTTTTCTTCCTTCTTTTCCCTTGGCACTGACCGGTTAGTCCCAGTACCAGCATGTGGTCAACATCCATAATGAGCTGTTGGTCAGTGAGATCTACAAGGTTTCCCAAAAGAAGACAGATTTCTGTCAGAGTACTTGATGTCCCACCAAAGGTTATTGGCAAGAACCTACCACTGAAGACACCATATGCTGTTTGGACAGAACGTGGAGAGTCCTGGCTGGAATCTGGAAGAGAGTCAGTACTGATGCAACAGTCATGTTGGTACTGAGGAGTAGTGTCATTTGCTGCTAGACAGCTGATAGTTAGCTTGTCTAGTGCCAGAAGGTGGTACATAAGTGAGTGGGGGAAAATGACCAACATCTGTCTAAGCAACTCGTGGTCTAAGCTACTCAGCAGCAAACGACCTGATGTGATGCTCATACAAATGCAGTCATGGTACACAACCATGGTGGGTTACCAACTGCTCTTGATGGATTGACTCACTGGAATGGACCCCATATCTGGAAATGGGAAATAAGTCAGAACCAAAGCTCATTTTCTTTGTCTTACAGTTGTTCTGCTGAAATTTTCTTATCATAACCTAATTTTTTATCTTTGTAATATTAATAGAACTTTCAAATATTTCAGAATATTATTAAAACACCCACACACACATATATATATGTATATATAGTGAATGTACATATAAATGTAATAACTAATGTACACATTAATAAATTAAGTTATAAGTTAAGTAGTTATAGCTCAAAATAGGTGTGGTGGTTTGATTCAAGTGTCCCCCATAAACTTAGGGGTTCTAAATGTTAGGTTCGCAGCTGATGAAGATTTGGGAATCACTGCCTTCTGGCAGCAGCGTATTGTTGGGAGAGGGCTTATGGGTATTATAGCCATTTCCCCTTGTCAGTGTTTGTCACACTCTCCTGTTCCTATTTGTCCACTTTATGTGGGCCAGGGGTGATGTCCACTCTCTGCTCATGTCTTCATTTCCCCTGCCATCATAGAGCTTCCCCTTGAGTCTATAACCCAAAATAAACCCTTTTTTACCCAAAAGCTGCTCTTGGTTGGGTGATTTCTGCCAGCAATGCAAACCTGACTGCAACAGTCATGTTGGTACTGAGGAGTGGTCTCATTTGCTGCTGGACACCTGACTGTGTGGCTTTGGCCTTTTGGAGCTCATTTTCAAGAGGAGTGTGGAAGAATTTCAAACCTCGTCTCAAGAGATGCCTTGCAGTGGTGCAAGTACAACTTGATGGACTGACTATTCTGGTCATATTTAAAATACATGAATGCAGTAAGTACTATGGACTATGAGGTTTGGCTTATGAGAGTGAGAAAGAGCTTTGGTTGGACTGGGCTAGAAGCAGTTTGTGTGAGAGGCTTGCTGTTATGCCCATGTCCTGAGAACTTGTGCAGGGTGGCCAGGAGCAGAAGTGTACTGGTGTGTGCAGAGGGATATGACGCAGAAAGAAATCTTTGAGCTGAAACTTCTACCTATTTAGCTGTAATTGTATGAGAGATTACAGTCGTTGATATTGGGCCAAGCTGATCTGTATTGTGACAACAGAAAGAATACAGTTTTTCAAGGGAGCTTAAACACTCAAGGAGTGTCCTGTTCTTCAAAGTCTGCTTTATTACCCCACTGGATTAACAAATTGGCACCCCACCTAATAATGTGGACTATAAGAAATGCAGGAAAGAGAGGGCCATTGAGTTTGCAACTTGGTCTTGTGTTTTGGAAATGGCCATCACAGTGTGAAGCAGGATTTTTGGGTGCCTGACATGGAGAACCTATGGAGCAGTGAGGATAAACCCCATGGGTTGCATTGGAGACCTAATGGAGATGCCAGGACCACAAGATGGCTGCTAAGGAGAGCTGCCAGCCCCAGATGAAGTTTTCTAGGACTGTGATTAACCTAGTTGGAGGGGTGGAATTGGTCTTAAAGCTCCAGAATTTGATATTTGCCCTGGTTGTTTTAAATTTTGTATTGGTTGAATATTTCTTTGATATACTCAATTCCATCTTTTGCAGTGTGAATATTTGAATATTTATTCTGTGCCATTATGGGTTTTTTGAGTTTTTTTTTTTTTTTTTTTTTTTTTTTTTTATATTATGGCTCATTTAAAAGACCTTGTATTATGGGGATGTTTGAACATCATTGGAATTGATAAAAAACTATGGGGACTTTTAAAGTTGGATGAATGCATTGCATTTTACACCATGGATGGTTACCAGTTTATGGTGGCCAAAGACGGAATGTGGTGGTTCGATTCAGATGTCCCCCATAAGCTTAGGTGTTCTGAATGCTAGGTGCCCAGCTGATGGAGATTTGGGAGTTAACACCTCCAGGAGGCAGTGTATTGTTGGGGGCAGGCTTATGGATATTATAGCCAGCTCCCCCTTTCTTGTGTTTTGCACATTCTCCTGTCCCTGTTGTCCACCTTATGTTGGCCAGGAGGTGATGTATGCCCTGCGCTCATGTCTTTGTTTTCCCCTGCCATCATGGATCTTCCCCTTGAGTCTGTAAGCCAAAATAAACTGTTCTTTTTCCCCAAAAGCTGTGCTTTGTCAGGTGATTTCTGCCAGCAATGCAAAACTAACTTCCACAATAGGAGAGAAAAAAATCCTTAATAGAGATCATGGCTTTGTATTGACTGAGTTTTAATAATTTAGCACTAAAACTTATGACAGCTGAAGATATAATTTATTTTCCAAGACTGTGAAGAAAACCCATTGTCAAGGACATGTCTAGATGACCCAGGTTTGATGGAGCAGTTAAGGTTACAGGCATAGTGAATTTGCTATGGCATAACACATAGCAGAATTTTCTACAAGTCCATGGGGGACTCAGCAACAAACAAGAACCTTTTATCCAAGAATATTCAGAATATTCACACCGAGAAGACAGTACAAATCTATTATACTAGTGACTTTGGTTTTCCTGGTATTGTGAGCATACATTCATTGTGATGGTTAAGTTCTGTTGTCAATTTGATCTGTTGAATCCACAGACATTTGTATTGTGGGTCTCTGAGGTTGCTTCTAGGAAGGATTGGAGGAGGACATCTTTTACCCAGAGTAAGCACTTCCCACAGAATAAGTGACCCTTCAAAATGGGGGCCTTATTTAAGGAAGCTTTGGGAGAAAAGAGCCTCTTTCTCCTGCCTGGATGCCAGGTGCTGCTTACCTATGAGTGCCTTCACTTGTTTGTGCATCAATCTTGTTTGACTATTTTTTATTGGCATTGGAAACAAGTTTCCTTAGACTTCCAGCATGTACTGAAGACCAGTAGCTTTCCAGTAAGCCTTGGGGCTTTCAGTGCTGTATTGGGATTGCCAAAGCCTCCACCTAGGTCGACTCAGTCGGTACAAGGTTCCTTGATTCTCATGCCTGCATACTGCGATTGTTGGACTGCCATAAACTAATCCAATAAGTTGCTTTTTTAGTACAATTCACTTATTGTTCTGTTCCTCTAGAGAACCCTGACTAATACACTCCCAGCCTCCAATATTTCTTCAATAATGCTTTCTTAGTAAATCTTTTGGTTTTTGAAACAAAGATTATAGGATATATGATCACTTCTACTTTGGCTTGTTTTGGCAATGTTAATAACAGGATGATCTTTATTTGTGTCAAACATAATATAGCATGTGTAGAAAATGCTGTTACCAAAATTTGGCAAGATATTATGCCTATATGATTAAAAATAAGTAGGCTGTTCATCAAAATCAATGATATGCATATTCAGTTTACAAACTTTGTCATACCATTTAAACATAACATATTTTAGCAAAAAATAGACAAAGTTAAACCAGATGTAAGCAAAGATCACTTTTGTAAGATATTTTTATAACCTTAAATACCAGAGGTTAAGGAATCTGGCAATTCTGAATCTGGTAGTAGGCCTGAGTTTGCAAAGATTCCTCATGTCCTGAGTAATCTTGACTATAGGTAAAGAACACCCTAATGTTAATATTGAGAAAACAACCCAAAATGGAAAAAGAAAAGATTTCAGCCTCATTTTGCTTTTTTTTTTTTTTCTCATTGCTGAAATCTTCTTGCTTCCCCTTCCTCAGGCTTATTTAAGCCTCACCTATACTATTTGGAACTAAGAAAGAATTCACTTTGGAAAAATTGCCTTATCTTATTTGTGCTATATATTTATTTTTAATTTTTCTATCCAATTTATTTCATATTGGTTTTAGCTATGTGTTCCCTATCCTAAACATATTGTTGATTTAATAGCCCACAAATTGAGCATGCTACTATACAGAGCAAAACTGCTTATCGACTAGATTGCAGATTGAGAAAAAGATGCTTTCAGAATTTGACATCTTGATAGTATGTTATGCACATTATGCATTTAACTATACTTTATGAAAATGGTAAGTTGCTTTCTTTTAGAATCAATTATATATTTTGTCCATAAAACCTAGGAAATTGGCCTCACCTTGATTGTTTTAATGCACATCCTTTGACTTTTTTCAGGAGTCAGGGTTGTCCAACTGATGTTTAATAACAGCTACTTTATTTTTTCTAATATATGCTTCTACCAGAAAAATAGTGGCTTTGTAAATAAGGATATGGCCATATCAAGATAGAGTGCTCAATCTCTAGTCTTTACACATTTCAGGATGGGAGATGAACTGTGACAAATGTGGTATTCATTCTCTAAATTGAGCTCTGTATGACCAAAGCAAGGTAGAGAAGAACTTGACTAACAGCTTAGTGATTTTGTTCCTAGTGACACAGAGCCAGAAGAGCCCACTAGAGGCAACATTTTTCACCCCCTGACTCCAGTAAAAGTGAACCTAAATAATTTCAAACAGATAGTTATTTCCGATCCTAAAATATAGCCAGGAAATGAGAATCTACCCTTTGGTAACTAGTCCCACTATCTCACAGTCATTATGCCAATATGTACTATTAAGAGGCCTAACTGCACACATTACTGACACAATAGGCTATAATTGCGCTTTTGAAACGGCAGCACAATATCCAATCTATGATTATTTAGGGAGTTTACATTCACCCGTTATTGATGCAGCAGCTCTTAATAGTACCTTTGTTGTCAGAGGGGGTTGTGTTGCTTAATATCCTTAGCACTGTTTGAAACAAATTGTGCAACACCACAAACAGTGGGAGGACTTCAGATGTGCATGTGCATGTATCACAGGATACTCTTAAAATTGGATTTATATATTATGTAGTAGGATGGAAACTGATCTTTTGAAATATTTTTGAAAACTTCCCATTCAACAGAAAGATTCAAATTAATAAGACTATACAGGAAACAAGTATCGATGCCACAATCTCAGAAATTGTGTTCAGGTTTCTAAACTTTATGTATCAAGGACATAAGAAAAGAAAATAAAACACAGAAAAAAATCATGTAATTTTGAATTGTTTTCATCTTCACATATCAGTATTCAGCTAGAGGAAGTACATGTGGGTTGGTTTCCTACTTCTTCAGGGCCAAAATAGAGTTAGCTACGAAAACTTCACTGCCACATGCCATTTTACAGGTAGAAATTTAAAAGGCTTCAAAACAAAAGAACTGAGAAAATTTATTTTTATTTTATAGATTTTTTTTCAACACAATTACTCCACTAGAGATTTCTTTTGTTAAAAAAATAATAAAAAAAGTACAGTGGGGTACAGGGAAGGTGGTTTCCTGATAGATAAAGAACTCAGCCCATGCTTAAGTATGCAAGTTCAATCCCAGACCTTATCTCAAAAGCTAGAATCTGATAGCTTGCACTCACACAGTCATGCACAGAACACACAAATAAATAAACTATTTTAAAATAATAGTTTTATAAAATGAATAGTGAGCACAATTAGTTTGGGTATGACATACAGGATGTGAAGAACACTCACTGATGTGCAGTCATAAAGAATACAGAACAAGGGAGGAAGAAGACAGGAGAGGAAAGAATAAGATTACAGACACAAATGGATGAGGAAAATATATACAACAACTTGATTTTGTAATTTTGCAAGGATGGTCTAAAAATTCCACTTGTAGTTGCTTCATTTTGGATTATGCTTTATTGACAGTGCATTCGACTTTTCTTGCTCCTGAGTGACCCTCATAATCCATATGTGCATGTATGTAGTTGTATTGCATACATGTTTCCAGAAACATTTTTATAGCTTAGTCAGTATTTTACCTCATATTTTAGTCACACTTAAGTGTTGTTTTTATGTTTTGACTTTCATATACCTGAGTTTAATTAGCTGATTCTGCCTTTTCTTTCTAATCTCTGCTATAGTTCAGGGGCATGTGAAACCACAAAGCAAGACAATAAGTAATAAGTAGCATAATTAAGGCAGTGCACTGAAACCAATTTTAGTTGACATTCCACCTGCTTCTCACTGAGAAACAGAATTTGAAGTTCCAGAAGTAGAAACACTTCAGTTATAGCTACTTTGAACATAAGGAACTCAAATGTTTTATGTATCGGATCCTTAGCAAATATAAGTCAAAATGCAGAAAAAAAAATAATGCTTCATGTTTTAAAAAGCATTTTTAAATGTAATTGCAACCTTATACATCTGAGAATAAGAATACAGTGCTGGAAAATTACAAGTATTATAAATGAAAAAAAAGTCTCTGAAATGTGTAAAGAATAACAGAAACCACCTATTAAGCTAGAAATCAAAGGGACAAAATGGTGATAAATTCCCTAAGTTTTATCTTATATACAGAGTTCAGCCAGCATTCTAGAAATTCCAATAGATGCAGAAAAAACAAAAAGAGACCATGCTCTGTAACCAAAATGCCAAAAAGAGACAGACTTTCAACATAGAAATATTTTAGGTAATGTCTTTCCTACCCCATCTAAACATCAAAGAAGAAAACTCTGGTCACTATGCTACCCACACTTGCAAAGGCCAGATGGAGAACATAAACTCTTACCTTAAGTGACTTGTTGGATCATCACAGAAAATGTCAAGAAAGGGTATAGATGACTTTAGGATTTCCATCTCCTTGTAGGGAATGTCACCATTTTCTTCTGCTGCTACCAAATACTGTGACCATGGAAACTTTTTATGGGTCAAGTATTCTATCCCCACATGGAAGTAGTAAGTATTAGATTCATTCCCATGGGAGTTGAAAGAGACATCACAGAACTTACAGTGTTATGTCAAAGTTTTTCCTAGTGCCTTCTAATGTCCCCATATAGTGCCAAAACCATCTGAGAAGCAATAATGAGGCAACATTGTCCCTCACCAGTTGTCTGGGTCATGTTAGAAAAGGCATAATAAGAATCTTTTCAGACAGTGCAGTGATCAGGAAATCCCACCCCTGGGTGTCAATAAGACTCAAATAGGATTCATGGACACCTAGCTCCACTGACAGAAACCAGAAAGCATGCCTCCTTAGCATTAGTATTGTTATATAAAAAGCTATAATTAATTTTTAAATAAGATATAAAGTTTTAATATAAAATCCCAAATTTCCAAATTTCAACTGAAAATCACAGGGAGTAATAAAAGGCAGATTTTAAACTAAATGAAAAGAGATATAAATCAAACACTGGTAATAATGAACTTAAGACTAAAAAAAGCTCTTAAACAGATATGAAAAGAAAATCTTTAATAATTAGTAAAGACATACACAAAAATATTGAAAAATAACCAAAAATATGGAACTCTTACCAATGATACAGGAAATAAGAAGATAATGGAAATGTTAGAACTAATAAATAATGGCTTAATTATTAATTAATTATTATTATTAGTGGCATAAAACACTTAAGAGAGTAAGAAAAATCTGAAATGTTTTGGCAGTTAAAATATTTAATTTATATTCCCCAGCTTGAGAAATGTAGGATGACAGACTGTAGAAAAATGTACAGAGACTGAGGTAACTATTGAACGTCTATTTAATAGTTATTTATCTAATCAGAATATAGCAAGAAAAGGAGAAAGTGGGTGAAGGTGAAAAGTATTTAAAATTGAATTTCCTTAGAAGCAAAAATCTACAATTACAGGAAGTAAAGTATACCTCAATAGCAAAAGTACTCCAAAGATACATACACCAGGATACATCAAGTGAGATAAACAGCAACAAAATAGTGAAGGAAATATCATTTTATGTGTAAAGAAAAAGAAATATAACAGTGAATTTCTTATCAGGAACTAGGGAGTCTTAAATAAGAAACATCACTTTTCAGGTTTCAAAATTATGTGAAAATGCTCAGGAAGTAAGAACAAATAGAATATGATAGTAAAATTATCTTAGAATATTAGAAAGAAGGAAGTGCAGTGAGCAAATATACAGGAAAATAAATTTTACTCATCCATAAGGGGTTTCTTATATGGCTTTGGACAATTGAAACACAGAATTGGGGCATGATCTGATGTAGTTTCAAATGTGTGGAGGAGCATTTCAAACAGTTGTATCTCTCGCACAGGAGAATAAGAGGATAAATAAAGTGTCTAGTGTTCTCTTGAGCTGAAAAACTTTCATTGTCAATTATTTTTTGTTCAATTTCTACCACTAGGACATATGACAGAGTAGGTGAATTAAAAATAGTAGCAATACATTTGCCTCATGGTTATGGAGGGTATGAATTTATAGAAAAAAGGTTCACTTCTGATGAGGTCCTTACTACATCATAACATGATTGAGAGGGCATGGGAGGAAGGGTGGAAATGATAACACATGTAACAGAGTTCACTTTTATAACAAAGTATCAAGGGTAACTGACCCATTTCTTAGATAATGATAAAACCCATTCATACCCAATCAATTCTTAAGGGTCGCATTTCTAAGCCCTGAGATAATGGTAGTTAAAGCTCCCATCTCTAATTACTAAGGAAATGGTTAAATTAAACAGTAGTTAAATGTTTAAATTTTAACATGAACTTTGAAGCAGAGTCTCAGCCCATTGCACCAACTGACTGCAATGCATTTTACACAATAAAGCAATTTATAGAACAACCAAAAATTTGCTATTAAATATACAGAAAAAGAAAACTACTATAGATAACACAAAATTCTAAATCAATGGTCAGATAACGTCATGTTGCATTTACCTTCCCATTGCTGGGACAAAACAACAGACCAGAAAGATGATAGAAGGAAAGGATTTATTTTTGACTTCTCGAAAGCATCATGGTGGCATGGGAATTATGGCATTAGCAGAGTCTGCATATTCACTCTGGCACAGTAGGTGGGAAACAGCAGGAGAGTTGGCTGAATTGACATATTACTTTTTCAATTCACCATTGCTCAAATTCTCAGTACAGAATTCAGCCAGCCATTTTGATGGTAGTCCAGTTCTAAAAAAGTTCTTTCCTTCACATTTGAAAGTTCATAAAACAAGTCTCCATAGTCCAAAATTCTCTCTGCATTTATCATTTTCAATCTCTCACCAGAATAGCCCAAGCTTTGGTTACAATATATCAAGGTTTCTGCTATGCAAAGTATCAAATTCTACCATATCTCTCCTGCAAAAATGTTCAGAAAGAATGAAAACCACATGATTAAATTCCCTTCATCCATAACTGCAGTTTATTAGTACCAATTTTTTTGTTTGTTTGTTTTTTTTGTTTTTGTGGGGAGGTAGGGTATCACTCTAGTCCAGGCTGACCTGGAATTCATTCTGTATTCTCAGGGTGGCCTCGAACTCATGCAGAGCCTCCTACCTCTGCCTCCCAAGTGCAGGGATAAAGGTGTGTGCCACCTTGCCCGGCTGGTACCAATTTTCTGTTTCAGTTACCTTCTTGTTGCTTGGATAAACACTTGAGCAGAAACAGCTGATTGGAGGAAAGGATTTATTTTTGTTTACAGTCTCAAGGAGAAGCTTCATGAAAGCAGAGAAAAGCATGGCTTAAGCAAAGGATGAATATCACATCTCCCACAGTAGGTGGAAAACAGCAGCAGCAGAGTAAGCCAAACTAATACATGAAAGCTAAGATCTAATCAATCTCAAAGGTTCACCCCCAGCAACCTCCAGCAAGGCTTCATCTTCTAAATATACAAGCCTTCATCTCCCAAGTATCTATCATTTTGGGATCAAACATTCACAACACGTGAATTTATGGGAATATCTGATTCGAAGTTCCACCCTACAGAAAGGCAAAGAACAGAAATCACAGGAAGAGAACATAATAAGTAAAAACAATTGCTTCTTAAATTCTCTTTTATGCTGACTTAACAAACGATCAAAAAGTTGGTGGTTTATTAGAAAAGGAATTTCTTTGGAAGGCTGTCTCCAGGCATGAAGTTGCCATTATATCTGTGACCTCACAGTCACCACCATTACCTGTACATGACCTACACAATATTGGGATCATCACTATTCTGTTACAGATTGTGGAGGAAGGCAAAGAGAAAATAGAGACAGCACAGGAGGAGAGGAACTATTGCAAAGATGAAGGAGTTCAACAGAAAGAGAAAAAGAGAGCAGGACAAAAAAAGTAATGGGAGGATATTATGATCAAAATACATTATATCCATGTATAAAATTGTCAATAAGTTTAAAAAAAATTTCTTCATATTATTCTAGTAATATTTCATTTTAACTCGATTTTATATGTAAATATAATATTCATATGTATGATCATATTTTCACAATTTCAGTTGACATTAATTTTGGGAGGACACTATTTAATCTGTTTTACCCTTAATATGAAACAGTACATAATATTTTATATAAATTAAATACACAGAGTAAAATGCAGTTTTGGGAAGAAGGATTAGGAAACAGCTAAGAAAAGTTTATATAACAACATCAGATATATATTGACCTTAAAATAATGGGTTGAGTTATGGGGATGTATCTCAGTGGCAAAGTGCTTGCTGAGCATGCACAGAACCTGGCTTTGACCTCCATCATTGAACAAATAAAGATAGAATATGATATGTCTGTCAATCACTAGCCAAAAGAAGGAAATGATGCTTACACTGACATTAGACAAAGTAGATTTCAGGGCATCGAAAATTAACAGGGACAGGAGTGAAATTATATAATTATGAAAGAATCAAACCAAAAAGATATAATTTTATTTTTAAATATTTTATTTTTAATTTTGCAAGCAGAGAGAGATAGAAAGAATAGAAACTGAGAATGGACATGCAAAGGCCATCATCTGCTGCAAAAAAAACTCCAGATGCATGTGCCACTTTTTGCATCTGGCTTTACATGGGTACCAGGGAATCAAGCCAGTGTCCTTAGGCTTTGCAGGCAAGTGCCTTAACCACAGAGTCATCTCTCCAGCCCAATGTAGCAATTTTAAATGTGTGTTTCAGATAATAAAGCATCAAACAAAAACTAAAATGACTGACCTACCTAAATAAGTTTGGAAATTATAGATGGGCACTTCAACCCTCTGTGTGAGATTCTTACATCTTTGAAGAAAATTGTCATAGTTTTAATGGATTAAAGCAATGCATGTATATTATGTAATAATTCTGCACATCAATATCAAAAGCAATTCTTATGAAGCCAAACTTTAAATTTTGTCAGATCTTGTTTCTATAAGGCATTGATGAAAATTATTGGTCTTCCAGCTTTTGAAGTCTAATGGAACTCCTGACTTGTTGTTGCATTGATTCAGTATTTCTTCCCATCATTCTATTTCCTTCCCTTACATTTCTCAGGTTCCTGCTTGTCAGAACTCTTATACTTACACCAAACTTATGTATATATCCTCCTACTTTCAAAGTTCATGCATTAATAGCAAAATACCCCCCTTTCTAAAAGCAATAGATTTTCCTTTCATTTTTTTGGCATCTTTGAATGGGTCTGAAAATCATTTTGGCCTACAAAAAATTAATAACATAAAAGCATAAATTGATTGTACATTATATTTGGCATGAGAACCTTCACAAGAGTAAAAAAAAAAAAAAATCCCAACAGA
This sequence comes from Orientallactaga sibirica, assembly GCA_036365145.1. Classification (NCBI taxonomy): domain Eukaryota; kingdom Metazoa; phylum Chordata; class Mammalia; order Rodentia; family Dipodidae; genus Orientallactaga; species Orientallactaga sibirica. The sequence goes on from JAEOAD010000041.1 coordinate 236,005, forward strand.
GTAGAAAATCCCAAATACTTGAATAAAATGTTGAACAAAGAGACACTTTGGGTAATGTATCTAAAATGTATAAGGCTAAAGAAAAATAAGTATTTTATCAAGGTCTGGTTTTAGAAAATTCTCTCATTTCAGTTTTCTCCCTTTGGCAGTTGTTATGGTTTCAGTGTGAAGTATTATCTATAGACCCATGTGTTGGGACAGTGTCACTAGTGAGTATCATGCTGGGAAATAGATCATTGCTGAAAGAAGTTGTCATTCATGGAAGGGCTTGTTTTTTGTCCTGCTTTCTCTCAATTCTCTGCATCCTGAAAGTGGATGCAACGTGACCAGCTGTCACCCCCTACGCCACTCACCCATGGAGCTCACCACCACCAACTCTTTCCTGTCACAGTGGACCTTATTGCATGAACTATGAGCCAAAATAAATTCTGCAAATTGTTTATTCAGGTAGTCTGTCAAAGCAATGAGGGAATTAACTAATATAAGTAACTTTTCTTTCCTATGGTTATAAGGAGGTCATCTCTGTCTCAAGAATCTTATCTCCCTAGCCCCAGAGTACATATTTTTCCAAGTGCTCAAAGATAAGTTGAGAAAATTCTAGCTCATTAATTAAATGCGAACAAAATGCTTAAAGATGAAAATATAGATGCTCAGTTTCATGTTTCTTCTTGATTGATTAAGGGATGTTCTCATAAAAGATCTGTCTGTATCTATTATCATGTAAGTAACTTAATAAGAAGACTGAATAAAAAAAAATGCACCCAACTCAATATGGTGAATAGGCTCCAACTAACTGAGATACAAAAGAAGAGAAGAGTGGAAGAAGGTCAAATTGTATCTCTGTTCTAGAACAAAGACATTCATCTTCTCCTGACCTGAAATATTGATGCTCTGAGTTCTCAGGTGTTCAGAATCACTCTAGGAATTACACAATTGGCTGCTTTGGTTTATAGATCTTTAAACTTGGACTGGGGCTCTAATAGTGGCTTTCTTAGGCCCCCAATATTCAGATGACAAATGTAGAATTTACTGGCCTTCATAAATGTGTGAACAAATCTCTCACAATTAATCTCTTTGTTGCTGTCTATATGCATATCCATGTCTATATTTTATTGGCTCTGAATGCTGAAAAAATTCGAACTAATATAGGCATATTCTGTGGCAACTGAGAAATCAAATGTAAAATCAATTATTGATATTAAGGAGAAAGTAACAATATAGAAAGTAGAGATCAAATAATACCCTTCTAATTGGTCTGTGTATCAAAGCATAAATCACAATGAAAGCAATAAATTTAACTTTATGAATGATTGTGCTACACATCCAAAATGTGACTATGCACTAATGAGTAGAAGCTACGTACACTATCATACATTACAAAATAGAAGAAGCACTGGGGATGTAGCTCTGCGGGTTGAATGCATGTTTAGCATGAATAAGGCTCTGAGTTGCAACCCCTGCAGTGCAGAAGAAAAAAGAAATGAAGCAATATTCATCCATCTGTGAGTAAGAGTGGCCTTTGACTGTAATCATGATACATGGAAGGCTGAGGCACAGGCATTGTGAGTTCAGAATCAGGATGAACTACATAAAAAACTCTGTAAAAAATAAACAATCAGGGGCTGGAGAGATGGCTTAGTCGTTAAGGAACTTACCTGTGAAGCCCCAGGACCCAGGTTTAATTCCCCGGGACCCATGTAAGCCAGATGCACAAGGTGGTTCATGTGTCTGGAGTTTGTTTGCAGTGGCTGGAGCCCTGGTGCACCCATTGTCTCTATATATGCCTCTTTCACTCACTCTCCCTTTCCCTCTCCCTCTTAAATAAATAAATAAATATTTTTTTAAATATGATCAATAAAAACTCCTCAGACTAAATTCTCACATCAAACCCAGAAAAAATAGAGAATAATAATAAACCCAAAACAAGCAAAAATAAGGAAATCATAATGATAAATGTTATTAAACATCATTTTAAACAGAAAAAAAACAAGACAGAAAACAGTGGGAAAGGGATAAGTGTTTTAACATTTCAAAATTGATGAACATTTATCAAAACTATTAAGAAAAAAATAAGAAAAATTACCATTATTAGCAGTTTAACAAGGGACATTTTATAGACATTTTTAACACAAATATATAATAAAGGCGCTGAGAAGACGCATGGATAAAGCACTTGCCATGCAAGCACCAGGAACAGGGTTCAGATCCATAACATTCATGTAAATGTTAAGTAGGTGTGGCTGCAGGCCTGCAATCCCAGTGCTAGGGAGGTAGAAATGGACCCCAGGCACAGTTGGCTAGCTAGACTAGATGAAATGGGAAAGCTCTGGGGGTCAAGCAAGGGACCCAGGTGCAATAAATAAAGCAATTGAGGAAGATACCAAGTGCACACACATGCATGTTCACATAAATGCATGCACACCTCACACATACCACACACATGCGCACACACACACACACACATCTGCAAACCTATTCTTATATATGTGTATATGTCTATAGATAGATACTAAAAGCAATTAAAATGTGATCATTTAAACAGTTGTTATAAAAACATAAAATGAAATCTTTAATGACATGTGAAACATTGTGTATAGCACCAGAATCGCTATGGAATTGGGAGTTGTTTTTGTTGTTGTTGTTGTTGAAGATTCTTAGAAATCTCCAAATTTTTGACAATTTTACTGAAGAATTTAGCAAGCACTTCCAAATCTATTTCTAGATAATATTTCTTTTATTTTTACTTTTGAAAAAAAATATATATTTGAGAGAGAGAGACAGCATGCTAGAGTCTCTTAGAACTACTGACAAACTCCAGACACGTGCCTACCTTTACATGGGTCATGGGGGAACAAACCCAGGCTTCTTTCACCTCTGAGCCATCTTTTTTGTTTGTTTGTTTAATTGTTTGTTTGTATATTTGTTTGTTTTTTCGAGGTAGGGTCTCACTCCAGCTCAGGCTGACCTGGAATTAACTGTGCAGTCTTAGGGTGGCATTGAACTCACAGCATTCCTCCTACCTCTGCCTCCCCAGTGCTGGGATTAAAGGCGTGCACCACCACCCCCAGCTTGAGCCATCTTTTTAAAAGTGAACTTGTTTATGTATATACATGTCATGTGTGTTCATGATATATGCATATATGAAGGTGGGCAGGTGGGCATGTGCTACAGTGCAAATGTGGTGGTCAGAGGCAAAGTTGTGGGTGCTGGTCTTGGCCTTCCATCTTATTTGGAGCAGGGTCTTTGTTGTTCAATGGAGCACACTAGGCCAATATCCAGAGATTCTCCTGTCTCCTCCTCCCCTCTCACCATATGACTGCTGGGATTACATCTGCTTGCTGCTGTGTTTAGCTTTTCACTATTGGTTCTTAGAATCTGAACTCAGGCTTTCATGCTGTACAATAAGTATTTTATCTCCTGAGCGATCTCCCCAGCTCCATGTTTAATTGGCATACATATAAACAGGTTCTTCATGGCATTTTTTTTTTTTTTTTTTTTTTTTTTTTTTTTTTGGTTTTTTGGTTTTAGGGGGTCTCACTCTGGTCCAGGCTGACCTGGAATTAACTATGTAGTCTCAGGGTGGCCTCGAACTCTCAGCGATCCTCCTACCTCTGCCTCCCGAGTGCTGGGATTAAAGGCGTGCGCCACCACGCCGGGCTCCTCATGGCGTTTTTCATACATTGTTTCAGATGGACCTCCTCTCTAGCTCCGCCTTGCTTGCACACCGTGTTCTTTCTACTTGTGTCTACTTCCTATTTCGGACTCTTTCCATAAAGCCTTGTTGCCCCTCTCAAGTATCACTTTCTAAGTTTCATGACTAAGATGGTTACTATTAATTGTACATTCTGTTGGGTCTAGAATCTCCTAAGAAACATTTATTCAAACATGTATGTGAGGGAGTTTCTAGGTTAGACTAGCAGACCCGATAGTGGCAACATTCCAAGGGCTGGAATCCCAGACTGAATAAAAAGGAGATGAGCTAAGAATGTGAGCACTTATGGTTCTGTGTTTTTTGACTATAGATTCATTGTAGTCATCTGCTTCCTTTTACTGCTGATATAACTTCCCTGCAGTGATGGACTGTGGACTGTATCCTCAGGAACTGTGAGCCAAAATAATCCCATCCACTCTTATACTGCCCCTTGTTGGATATTTTGTTACAGAAACAAGAAAAGTGATCCACTGACCTATATTCATGCTCACTCCCATATATATGGTAAGGATCCTTATATGAGAAAGAGCATGTGGTATGTTTATTTGATCCTGCATGTTACCTCCCTCAATTTAATATATACCACTTGCAAGTTTTCTAATTTGAATTTTAAACCAAAATAAAATTGTAATATATATAAAATTTTCCCTACCCTTTCATCTATTGATGGGCATGTAAGCTAACTCCATTTCCTTTTTATTGTGGATAGAACAGCAATATACATAGATGTGCAGATATCTCTGTCGTAGGATATAAAGATCTTACAGAATAGTAAGAAAAGATCTTAATAAATGGAGATGCAAATGATGTTCATAGATTACAAGACAACATTCAAAGTTGTGATTTTCTACAAGTTGTTAATATAAATTCACTTGTAGGTTTAATTCAAAGTTCCAGAACAATATGTGTATGTATAGACCAACAATGTTATCTTAAAATTTATGAGGGAAGGTGAAGGAACGATACAGTTAAAACAACCTTGGAAATAAATCTTAAGAAAAAAACTAATATATACAACTTTTAGAATTTTATATAGCTACAATAAACAAGATGGTGGTATTTGTTGGATAAGTAGATAATTAGAACAAAGAGATCAATACAATAGGTTAAGAATAATTTTGACAAAGTTTCAAAAGCAATTTAATATAGTCAATGCTGCCAAGTAATCTATAGGAAAAATTAATGAATATTGTTTTACATCTTATACAATAATTACTCTGCGTCTGTCATGGACCTAAAAGCAATAAATACATCTGTAATGGTATTAGAAAACACTTGAGGGAAACTGTCACTTAGCAAATTATATTAGAGATTTTTTTTTCACATTCTTTATCCATGTATAGTTGCAGGCCTTATTTGGTTGATTGATGAAATGTTTAAAAGAACAAAGACTGGAAGACCAGCATAAATTTAAAAATGGGTGGGAAAAAGGGCAGATTTTGTTCTATGGAATGCTAAGACCTTTGTGTCACCAGAAGGTATTTACATTAGTGCTACCACTTTCTTGTGGCTTTTGTTCCTGTGCTTGCCTGATTCAGTATGCACAACTTCCCTCAATCATAAATTCCTCTGGACTAGCTTAATCTCAGATGGTAGGTATTGCTTTTGATGGAACTCAGCTCAGTTTGGGCAACATGACCTACATGGTCAATTGAATCTCATAGTTCAGTGATCCATTTCTCCTAGGGCCAAGAATTGTACCAACGGTCATTATTTGCTGCAAATAACATGGCCTTCCTCAAACTGCACAAGACCTATGCTGTGATTTTCATACCCTGACATTCCCTGAAATTTGTAAAACAAATATGACTCATGTCATAGATTCTGCCATAGTATGTTGAACCCAGGCTATAATAATTTTATGGACCTTTCTTCGCCTGCATTTGGCAAGGATGACAGTCAACAGAGTTGCTCAATAAATTATGAATTTTTCAAGTAGAGAAACTATCTCCAGAACCTCATGAGAATTATTGTGCATTCATTGTTCTTAAAGGTTAGAGTTTCAAGAAACAAACTTCTATTTGTATTTCTTTAGAGAACATTCTAGCATGCTCAAGATTCTAAAGGTTAGATTCTCCAAATTTTATGTTATGAGGTATACCTGAAACTTCCTTGGGTTTAGCTTTCGCCCTCTACAAAATTAATTTGTGTTTGACATATATTATTCCTCGTTCACTTCATATTAACTGGACCAGTGGGATTTTATATGGATTCCTTGAAGGTTCAAGACTCTCCATACTTTATTTTGGATTTTGGTAAGAAAAAAGGTCTAAATGCAAACTATTTTTCTTTTCACTAGAATGCAAACTGTTTTTCTTGTCTCCTTTTTTTTCTTCTTTTTCTAGGTAGGGTCTCAATCTATTCCAGGATGACCTGCAATTCACTATGTAGTCTCAGGGTGGCCTCGAACTCACAGCAATCCACCTACCTCTGCCTCCCAAGTGCTGGGATTAAAGGCGTGAGCTGCTCACTTGGCTCTCTCTCTCATTTTTAAATTTTTAAAAATAGTTTATTTTTATTTATTTTAGAGAGAGAGACAGAAATAAGCAGGTAGAGGCAGAGAGAGAGAAAATGGGTGCATCAGGGCCTCCAGTCACTGCAAACGAACTCCATATGCATGCACCCCCTTGTGCATCTGGCTTACGTGGGTTCTGGGGGTTGAACCTAGGTCCTTTGGCTTCTCAGGCAAGTGCCTTAACTGCTAAGCCATCTCTCCAGGCCTCTTTTTTCATAAGAATGAAAATGAGCACATTTTCAAACCAATGGCTGTGATACCAGGTATCTCAGGGAAAATTGGATAGTGTTGCAGAGGTGCCATTCCTAGGACTGTATGTGTCTTGAACAACTCTTACCTAAATCCATAGGACTTCACTGCCATCCTGCAGGATATATGTGATCTTGGTAAAGTAAGTGAAGTTCTGTTGAGAATCAACTTACCTGTACCCTTTAAATATTTATGAATAGCATTGATCTTTGCCTCCTCCTGTAGTCAGTTCTCTTTTTGACTGCTATTATCAAGTTTAATGAATATTCCATGTGTTCCTAAATAAAAGGTATATTCTGAATTTTTGATTCAGTGTTCAATATATACCAAGAGTTCTCCAGATTCATAGAGTAATGCAGGATCCAGTGTTCTCTAAGGTGACAATATATACATATGCATGTAAATTAACATTCACACATATATATGTTATATTTCTATAATTTGACCTCACCACCTAGGCTACACTAGGCTAGTCAGTGAGCTCCAGAGATCTGCTTGTGACCATCTCCTTAGTATTGGGTTTACATGCCTGGATGCCTGGCATTTTTTAAATTAATCATTCTACTAATTTTATTATACTGTATTTCTTGTGATCCAAGAAACATAAAAATATCTATTTTAAATTTTAATTAAAAAGATACAATATTGCACTTTAATTTTATTATTTTTATTATTATTATTTTTTTTAATTTTATTTATTCTTATGTATATTATTCTGGTTTTACATTTATAGTGGTGACTCCATTATCCTCCTCCCTGTCCTCCCTCTTCCATAGGGACCCTCATCAATGGGGAATGTGGGTCATGCATTGTGGGGGTAGTCAAGACTTATGGGGGATAGGCCAAGTCTCTGTGCATAATGCCCCGACTTGTGGCTCTAACATTCTTTCCGCCCCCTCTTCCGCAAATTTCCCTGAGCCACATTGGGGTCATTTTAGCTCTACTTCAGTGATGAGGTTTTGGGAGCTTCTGTGTCTCTGGATATCTGGCTTAGTGGGAGTTAGATGTTCTCTGTGTTTATCTCCTTCAGCCTTTTTCTGGTGTTGTGATCCCCAAGAGTGCTGAACTCTTGCCCTTCCTCCACATTACTCTGTGGGGTTTTTTTTTTTTTTTTTTTTTTTTTTTTTTTGCCTGGCTTTTTAACGTAGGTACTGAGGACCAAATTCAGGTCCTGTTGAGTACAAGGTAGGCACTTTAATGCCTGAGTTCTCTCCTCAGCCTTACATATGTAAGTTTTAAAGGGGATTCATTGGATTGGCTTGAGCCCTGTTAGGTAGTTAATGAGCATATCTGCATGTTTGAGAGCCAAAGAAACCAGTGACTACTTTGTTATAGAAAACAGATTTGGGACCAAGGTTTCTCTTAAAAATTTCTCAGTTCAAGCTTAGTTCTCAATGCAAAAGAGTTTAGAGATTAGATAATGAGAGCTCTAGTTTCATCATTGGCCTCATGTATTGAGGGGTTCATAATTTGATGGATTATAGAAAGAGGATGGGAATTTAAGAGATTGGAACTAGTTTATGGGAGTGAGTTCTTTAGTGTATGCTTTGGAGGGTTAAATATTGTCCAGGCCCCTGATTCTCCACCTCTACTGTGAGATAATCAGATTCATTCCACTATATGTTCCTCACCATGATGTTCTTCTCTTTTACTCCATCCCAGAAACAAAGGATCCAAATGACCACGAACCTAAACCTCAGAAGCCACACAAGGAAGTCCATCTTTCCTGCCTTCTGAGTTGATTGTCTCAGGTATTTATTCGCCATAATAGAACCGTCAGTGCCGTGAGAACTGGAACCTAGAACCAGTGTGCTCACTGTGAATATATTTGACTTTGTGCACAAGAAGTCCTTGGAACTGTTTTGTGGAGGATTTAGAGCTTTTGTCAAAACAGGCTAGGAAAAATTAGAATGCTATAAGCAGAGCTTAGCTTACATGGTTAAATATTCTAGGAGCACGAAAGACTAGAATGTGGGTAAGAATGTGGAGAGTTAAGATTGTGTTCACTGAGGTTCAAGGGGTGAAGGAAGACTCTGTCATGAGTTGGACTAGAAACCATTTATATAAGAATTTGTTTACGTTTCCCCCATGCCCTGAGGTTTTGTATGAGGTTGTAGGTAAATTATTTGAGCTAAATAGTCTGGAGGAGTGCATTTCAAGGCAAAATAGCATATAGACCATGTCATAAACGATGATTGCTGCTTTCAGACAGATTCACAGTGAGAACCTGAAGTAAAATCTTTGAAAATATAATATTTTGTCTAACAAAAGGGGATTTCCAATTTTGGGGAAGAAGGTGGGTGAAAATATTAGCACCATTGTTTGCACCAGGATGGTAAGAAAGATGGTATGAGGAAATCTTAAGAACCAGCAAGTCAGAACCCTTACAAGCTCCATGTTATAAAAGGTAAACCTGCCATTGCGAAGACGGATGCCCTGTTCCCACAGAGACACATAGGAACCTGTTTGCTCAGTGTCCGCAGGGCGTTCATTTGTCCAGGCTTTGGGCCAAGGGGTTTGCAATAGTATTGATCCCATTGGCTGCAGTGACATACACATGCTGGTGGTTTGGCATGCATTCAGAACACAAGAGTTGTGGAACCACAGAGGTTTTCACTCAGCTTTCAAAAGAAAGCCATCGTGTAACAGGCCTAGAAGCTCTGTGGCCAATCTGTGGGGGTGAAGAATGAAGCTGTCAGATTGCAGATGAAGCTTTATTGGAGACCCATGGAAGTTAGAGATGTTAGGAACGTGGAACATTTATGTTAAAAACCAGCTGGAAGGGCTGGAGAGATGGCTTAGCGGTTAAGGCGCCTGCCTCCTAAGCCTAAGAACGCTGGTTCAATCTCCAGCGGTTCCAATCTCCAGGTCCCACGTTTAGCCAGATGCAAAGTGACGCAAGGGCCCAATGCCACATTTGACCACAAGGGGGCACACGCATCTGGATTTGGTTCGCAGCAGCTGAGAGACTGCTGGCTCACCCATCTCTATTTGTCTTCTTCTCCCTCTATCTCTGTCTCTCTGTGTCTATCTCCAAAAAAAACAAACAACAACAACAACAACAAAAAAAAAACAGCTGGGAATAAATGCAACCATTGCAAGACAGCACACATGTAGGATACAGCTGGCTAGGTTATAATGAAAGAATTGTTCAGTCCAGGGCTGGAGAGCTGACTTAGCAGTTAAGGCATTTGCCTGCAAAGTCAACGGACCCAGGTTCAATTCCCTAGGACCCACATAAGCTAGATGCACAAAGGTGGCACATGTATCTGGAGTTCGTTTGCAGTGGCTGGAGGCCCTTGGCACACTGATTTCTCTCTCTCTCTCTGTCTCTGTGTCTGCCTCTTTCCCTCTCTTGCTCTCTCAAATAAATAAATATTGAAAGAAAAAAAAAAAGAAAAAGAAAAGAAAAAGAAGAATTGTTAAGCCCTTTGGGGCCCACATTTCAACATTGCCAGTCCCAGTTCAAGATATGAAATGATTATGGTTTTGGTTTTGATTTATTCTATTCCTACTTTCTGTGTACTTATGCCCCTGCCCCCTTTTATTTTGTTTTCAGTGATAGCATCTCACTCTGGCTCAGGCTGACCTGGAATTCACTATGTAGTCTCAGGGTGGCCTTGAACTCTCAGGGATCCTCCTACCTCTGCTTCCTGAGTTCTGGGATTAGTCATACTTTTTTAGGATAGAAATGTTTATGCTGCACCACTTCATACATTGTGTATCACAAGTATGTAACTTCCTGTTTTTTTAATTTTAGGAAGGCTTGTATAAAACAGTTACATAGTATGAACTCAGATATTTGAAGAAATATGAACCCATTAAGATTTAGGGACTCTTGGGAATGAACTGTCCATATTTTGTATTATGAGAGTGACATGAGCCTTTGGAGGCCTTGGGAATATTATAGGGTAGATATGTAATATCCACTAAACACTCATGTATTGAAGACTTAGTTGATAGTGAAACAGAATACAGAGAAGGTTAGTTCATGTAAGGTCTATATGCTTAATTAATCCATTAATGGATTTCTAGTTTGATGACATATTTAGAAGAGATGAAGTCACAGAAACATGGCAGGTGGGCCCTGAGGGAGTAGATGCTTGTATACAAGCCACTGAAAATGACATCTCATCCCTACACTTCTTTCTGTCTCTTCTTCTAAGCCATGATGAAATGGACAGCTTTTCTGTATTGGGTACTGCCTGACATGTTATACTCACCAAATTCCAATTGATGACAGACTAAAATCTCTGAAAGCATGAGACAGGGATGGTGAGATTGCTTAGTGGTTAAGGTGCTTGATTTGAAGCCTAAGGACCTAGATTCCCCAGTACCCACATAAGCCAGATAGACAAGGTGGTACAAATGTCTGGAGTTCAGTTACAGTGGCTAGAGGCCCTGGTGTGCCCATTGTCTATCTATCTCCCCCCTCTCTCTCCAATAATAAATAAATAAATAAATAAATAAATAAATAAATAAATAAATAAATATTTTTTTAAATACGTGAGCTAAAGTAAATATTTTCTATTTATAAGTCAATTGTGTCAGGTGATTTTTTTTCAAGACATAAATCTGACACACAGTCAATGAAAGTATCTTATAAACTACTTGTGCATTTACCCTTCAGTGTATCATTTCTAGAAATGTACCTCCATGATATGTCTCCAGCAACTGGAAATGATATATTAACCATCACAGTCATCTTCACATTGCTGGCAGAAAACACCTGACCAAGAGCAGCATATGGAGGAAAGGGTTAATTTTGACTTACAAACCCAAAGAGAACCTCTATGATGGTAGGTGGAAAATTATAGCATGAACAGATGGTGGACATCACATCCTAGCCAATATCAGGTGAACAACAGCAGTAGGAGAGTGTGCTAAACACTGGCAAGAGGAAGCTGGCTATAATACCCATAGGCCCATCCCCAACAATACACTGCTTCCAAGAGGATTACAATTACCAAATTGCCACCAGCTAGGGACCTAGCATTCATAACACATAAGATTATGTGGGACACCTGAATCAAACCACCACATTTGCATTAATGATTTATTGCAAATTATACGCTTATTTTAAATTATAAGATGAAAGAAATCAGCTAAATGTCTAAAAAGAGGACATGGTCCTGTCATAAGGGACCAAAAGAACTAAGTACATAATTTATTAATAGTGTGTTTACTCATATACCTTCAGCCTCGGGCTATGTGGAATTGTAATAGATAATTTTATACAGATTCTATATCTCATAAGCAGTCATAAATACTCAGATTGTTATTTATTTATATTGTATATTGATTATTAAAATTGAATTATTTTCACTAAATATATTATTTTAATTATAATTATTTTCAAATATTTATTAAAATATTCCATTAAGCATGGTTTTTAAAATTTGATTTTAAGCTATTTGTTAATTTCAATGTACATTTATTTTGTAATATGTCAACCAAAAATAAACCTACATCATATGACATGTTATCCACATATCTATAAATATGATATTTCATAAATGATAAAACAGTTTAATAGATCTGACTAGTAGATAACATTTTATATTGAAATTATTTTTTAAATCTGCTAACAAGTTGTAAATATGGTACATATACTTGACCATGTCCTTCAATCAGCTTTCTCAATGGATAACTTTATGTAAACATAAAACAATATAAAAACTAAGACATTAACATGGACACATTACTATTAATTCATTATTTTCTCCCAATTATTCCACTAATACCTATTTCCAGATTTTATATCCAGTCTGGGTGCACCACTTTTGCAAATTACATTGCCTTAGTCTTAATGAGCTATGATTTTTTTTTTGTTTTTCTATAATATTGGTGTTTTTGATATTTTGTAGAATCACCCATTCAAATTTGTCTTGTATGTTCTCATGTTTAGATTAAAATTATCTAGTTTCACTTGTGTTATGTAAAGATTATTTTTTTTGTTTCCAATGCCTACTGTAAGAAAGAGTATAATGTTGGAGAAATGATTAGTAGTGTCAAGTTGAAATCAATTTAAAAATTCACAAATAATTCAATTATAAGTTGTCATTTTATGACAAAGGAAATATACATTTGAACACAATATATTTACTTAGCATTTACTTGGAAAAGATTTTCAGTAAGACAAAAGTTTTTATGTTTAGTTTATGGATACAAATGTGAACTGTCAAAGTGAGAGTTTAAAGTTGCTCCACGTTTTACTGAGATTAGCCTGGTAACATATCTGAAAAGCTGGCACTGAATTTACACTATTACATTTCTAGGAATATCATCTCAGGAAATAATCACAAAGTTATGAAGGAGCTTATCTAAAATGATTCCCTGCCCAGTGTTATTTACTGAGAAATATTGGACAAGATCAGGTATTCATCAAGATGAGATTGATTAAGTACATCATGACATAGCAATGCAAGATAATTCAGATAGAGGGTAAATATCAGCATCCCTGACAGCAGCGTGTGATTAATGAAATTATAGTGATTTTTCTTTTTGTCCATTTGTATATAACTACTTTCAAAATTGTATGTATACTTTATTTTTAATGAGGCAATAACACAATGACTCATAAACTCATTGAATAGACCAAAACAGTGTCACAGATAAAATTTGTTTAATTTATGAAATTGAGATTTCCTTAAAAATCTGCCTCCGTGTACTTGAAAAAATTCCTTTCCAAGTAATTTTAAGTGTGTCCATTGGTCATGGAATTCTGTCTTGTGCTGGTGAGACTAGGGAGGGATATGAATACAATCAGAACAGCTTTTTGATTGTGTGATGATTGAGTCATGCAATAACTCCACACATCAATTTCAAGACCTTTTGCTATTGACTTGACAAAATGTGCCTAACATGTTCCAGCTTTTAATTATATTGGAAGCTAGTGCATTCTGAGACATGACTCACTTGTCTTAGAATCCTACTTTCTAATAACGAAAAATGTCTTCAGCCCACACTTGACTGGGAGGTGGCAAAATCAAAAAATGAGCCTCTTTTCTCTTATGATTCCTGATGTCTTTTCTCTGTGTTCAGGCTCTTCACTGTCTCATCCTCTTGCTACAAATGTTATCTGTAATCAGGAGTGAAGGGATGGATGCACACCGTAGGCTGTCACCTGAGTGATTGCAGCATTTAGACAGCATGATAATACTTGGAAGTGGTCCGACTATTTAAAAAAAAAGTCCTATAATGCTTTTCTTTCAAAATACATACATAATATAAAAAATTATTAACATATGGATTTTTCTTTACCTTCAGTAAAAATGTCCATTTTGAAGGTCATCTAAGGTGAGCTATTTAATTCAGCCAATCTTTCAAACCTCCATCACTAGCGGACCATTTGGCGATGTAATTCTCCAGACTGTCATGTTCAGCAATTGGACTGGACAGAGCCTTATTAGAGAAAGGCTTTTCCCTGATTAATCACAATCAGTGCCTGTGTTCTGAAGAGCACTAGAAATTTGTGGAACTAGTTTTCAGAGATACTCTTGCCAGATGTTCTTATCAGAAGTGGTGCTTTTTATACCTATAAAATTAGAAACTGAAATTCGTTGTATTATTGTTCCATGAAACTAACTGCTTGTGCTCTCAGTTTAGAAGTCTATAAAGCTTGTTAGCTTCTTTTTATTTTATTTTAAATTTACATCCTACACAAAATAACATTTACTTTTAATGTTAGAAGTTCTCTATGGTTTATATATTATTGAATTTGATTTTCTAAACAAATAAATGATGTCTATGGCTACTATGGATAACAAAACCATAAATCTGAAGATCGAGCATTTTACTAAAACCAGCTCTAATTTAAAATTATTGAAGTCACGTTGAATTTATTTTGAAATATTTTTATTAATTTATTTACAAGCAGAGACAAAGAAAGAGAGAAGAAAAAGAAGAAGAGGAGAAGGAGGAGGAAGAAGAAGAAGAAGGAGGAGGACAAGGAGGGGGAGAAGGAGAGGGCAAAAGAGAAGAAGAAGAAGGAAGAGGAGGAGGAGGAGGAAGAAGAAGAAGAAGAGAGAGAGAGAAAGAGAATGCAAATGAACCTCAGATACATCTGCCACTTGGTGAATCTGACTTTATGTAGGTACTAGAGAATCTAACCTGGGTAGTTAAGCTTTGCAGGCAAACACCTTAATCACTGAGCAATCTCACTGGCCCACACTGAAGTTATTTTATCTCAGAATAAATCTATGATACAAATGGTACTATATCAGGTTGATCATCATAATGGCCTCTCAGTTATTCTAAAATACCACTCAAAGTCAGTGTTTTTTTAAAGACTTTATTTTATTTTATTTTATTTTATTTTATTTTATTTATTTATTTTTTTGGAGAGAGACAGAGAGAGAGAGAGGGGAAGACAGAGATGGGCGCACCAGCAGTGTCTCAGCTGCTGCGAACTAAATCCAGATGTGTGCACCCCCTTGTGGTCAAGTGTGTCATTGTGCCCTTGCGTCACTTTGCATCTGGCTAAATGTGGGACCTGGAGATTGGAACCGCTGGAGATTTGAACCAGTGTTCTTAGGCTTAGGAGGCAGGCGCCTTAACCCCTAAGCCATCTCTCCAGCCCCAGATTTTATTTTTATGCATTTATTAGAGACAGAGGGAGAGAGAGAGAGAGAGAGGGAGGGAGGGAGGGAGGGAAGGAGAGAATGGGCATGCCAGAGCCTCTAGACACTGCAAACAAACTCTAGGTGCATGTACCGCCATGTGCATCTGGCTTATGTGGGTCTTGGAGAATCAAACCTGGGTTTTTAGGCTTCACAGACCTGCACTTTAACTGCTAAACCATTTCTCCAGCCCATAAAGCCATTTTTAATATGACTTTAGAAAGCATAATGTATCAGCCAACACCTTTCTGTTATTTCTATCATCTAACTGGAGCTGAAGCCTGGAGTACTGACTGTATCTATACAGAATATATTTGAATGGTCATGTCACTATCTTTCACATGAAAAACAAAACCACAAGATAACATTTGAGAAAAAGTCAGTGTTTGATACTTGTGTTAATTTATAGATGTTTAAATTTGTTAAGTATTCTGTTAGATCTTGAAAATGTGTGATTTAAATATTTGAAATTAAATGTTGACATACAAATGTGAGTTGTCTTTTTCATTCTTGACCCATAAACCTATTATCTGATTTGTCCATTTTTAACATCTGTTTTTAGGTTAATGGATGATATTTTAGGTTTATTAATGATCAAATATATGTACCAATACTTATTCCTCTTTTGTTTAATAATAATGCACTTATAAATATCCTTTTAGCCCTTTTGATCTCTGGATGACATAGCCACAGTATTTTCCCCACAAAAAAACTCTCAACTTTTACTATTAAAGCTACATTTTGGCCTCATATGGATAGACTGGAGATAGATAACTACAAATGAAATTACAGGTTTAAAGGTTGAAATTTTGGTAAGTATTGTCATACTTCATTAAGATTAGTTAAGATATACACTCACACTTTGAGTACATAGCAGGTCTTTATATATGGTTATATATGGTATGTATCTGAATTTTTTGGTTAGACATTATTTTATATCTTATCTTCATAACTCAGTTTTTTCTTGCTACAAGTATGGTGTTTCCTTGCAGTTTTGTGACTTGAACCATGCAGAAGGAGCAAATCCAGAAGGCTTTGTAATGTCTATGATTAATTGCTATGAAGTAAACTATTTTACCTCCTCCTGCTTACTGTCCTCTTCCCTAAGGTACCAAGAGATGTGGCAGTCTCTCATCTCATCAGTGACAGTGTTCTGCTATAGCAATAATTCTAAAGTAAGGCAGACAGAATGTACACTTAGAGTTGTGTTGAAGCCCTCGTGAAAGGCAGTGGAAACCTATGCAATTAGCTGATCTCCACCAAGGAGTCACACACCCTTCCTACCTTGTGATCAAATGTGACTGCTGATATTTTCTAAATTACCTTTTAGATAAATAGATCTCAAAAGTACTCTGGTCAATATAAGCAAGAACATATTTTGTATTATTAACAGTAAATGCATTGAAGACTGGGCATCCATCAGCCAAAGAAAAATAAGTGGGTTTCATCAAAGTGGAACATTATTCAGGGGCTGAACTTCATGGTTTTGAATTGTGTCATGGAAGTTCTTTATCATCGTGTTATCAAAGAAATGGCATACTGATTATGTGATCATAAAGTAAAAAAACTTGGTTCTGTTAAGAATCTGGGTTCTATTCCTAGGTTGCCCATTGCTTTGCCCTGAGTAAGATACTTAAGATGAAATTATACATGACAACATTGCAGTATATTCATAATTATGCTAGTAACTTTTTAATTGTGGGTTTCGGAGGTACAGAGGTGATTAATGACATCAGATATCTTAATTCAGTAATTTACACACTAAGCAAAATATCCACAGTACTTCCATAATCATTATAAGCAGTTATGGACTGGCAAGTATTGTTCAAATGGATCCAGGCATTTCTTGTCCATGTGGTGCACTGTCCACAACCCTATCAATATATTCAGAAAAATATCAGGCTGAAGAGATTGCTTAAAGGTTAACACACTTGCCTGCGAAACCTGAGTAACCAGGCTCTGTTCCCTAGAACCCACATAAGCCAGAAACACATGGTGGTACATGCATCTGGAGTTTGTTTGCAGTGGCTAGAGGCCTTGGCATGTTCTCTCACTCTCTCTAATAAATAAATAAATAAATAAATAAATAAATAAATAAATAAATAAATAAATAAATAAATAAATAAATAAAACTTTTAAAAACAGACAACCAACTAGTGAGACTTACCTCTAGTCGCAGCACTGGGGAAGTGGAGACCAGTGGATACCTCAGGCTTGTTAGATGGCTGGACCAGTCAAATCAGTGAACTGTTTATTCACTGAGAAAACTTGTTTCAAAACAAAAATTGGATAGAGCCAGAGAAAGATATCTAGTGTTAAACCCTGGCCTCCTCACACATGTGCAAACATACCACACACACACACACACACACACACACACACACACACACACACCAGTGTGCCTACATATACATGAGCATGCATACACACAGGAATACAAAACAAAAAAGAAAAAAAAAAAAAAAAAAGAACACTCTTTTTTGGTTTGTGAAAAAACCGAACGAGTGATTAGATCTGTTACTTCTCAGGAGGGATTCAGGGCCCAGGCATTGCTACTTTGGTAACACAAGCTTCACTAACCTACTTCATTTCCCAGCAGTTTCCCCTGTGTTTAACCTTCAGACTTCTTCTTAACTGTTTTCACACATTGTAAATAAGTCTCTGATACTTTCAGACCCAAGAGTATACTGTCTCAGATTTATTTTGAGAAAAAAAATCTTGATTTTCCTAGACGTACTGAGATAGCTTTACAAAACCTAATCTTATCTCAAAAGCAAATAGCATGCATTTTTAGCTTTATTCCCATTTTCCCAAGGCTAAAGAAATTAAATATCAAAATTATATTTAACTGATGTTAAAGCTTCAATACATATCAGCACATGCCAATGATTTTTTTTTTTTTTTTTTTTTTACTGGCATAGCTCTTTAAATCACATTTAAGGGTATAAGCATAAAAGACAAAATCAGCTTATTTTATTCTCCTTAAACTTAATATGTATGACATTAGTTAGAGTCACCCCCCCACCAATTTTTCTCTATATAATTACATATCAATAGTTCAGTCAGTGAAGTATACAGAATCAGAAGATTCACTTTGAATAATATAAAAATTGACTCAGTAAACAGAATATACCTGATAAAACAAATACTTATGATGAAGACTATTGTGTACACAGGATATAAAAACTGCAAAAAATAAGCAGAATCAGAATTATTTTTACATTTATAATTATTTTCCTTTCATGATATCTTCTGCTTAAGATAAAAAGACAAAGGTAAGATGTTTATCAGTATGCTTGCATTAGAATGATATTAGATTATATATGTGTATGTGCATATACACATGTGTGTGCATATGTATGTATCCCATTTACATAATATTTTTATATCTCTCTTTTGGGCAAAGAAAAGCAAACTTTTTCATTAAACTTTTCCATTAAAGTTTAAATGATAATGCTCTGTATCTATAAATGATAGACATGAATTAGTCTATCACTGGTCCTTATTCCCTATTTGAGAAGCTCAGTGCTGTCAGAGCTAACCTATAATTTTGAGTCAATTATGTGTATCACTAGTGGCTCCATCAATTAACAAAAAGTTTCTACTGCTGTTTTCCTGGCTGTCTGCCCAAAGAAAACCCTTCTTCTCCCTCATCTTATTTTTAATTCCTTCTAAGGATGCACTTAATCAAATTAATTCTAAATAGAAGAAGCTATATGGTGATCAAAAGAAAATATTTAACTATAAATCACCTGCATGACTTGAGAAAAGATTATCTCTCTTTAGATTAAGTATGAAAGTTATTTTTTCTATCTCGTACATCCATTCAGAATCCCTTCTTTGAAATCTTCTGATGATATAGCAAAGATAATATGAAAGAATTGAGTCAGAACTCTGTCTCCATTTTACTGATTGCTCCCAGGCATTACTCAGTATTTGGGAAAAGGAAAAAAAAAAAAGAAATATGTCACCTATCTTATAGATTCAAAATAAATTTATAAGATAGCATGTGAACATAGTTTATTTTATAGCTGCTATTGGTATAATTTGTATAGACCAGAGAATATGAGGAAATTACATTTTAGTATAATTTTCTAATGATCATTTTGTGATGTTCTTATTTTCACAAAACTTGTGTTAATGATGTTGTTACTTTTCTTCCTGGTTACATGCCCACATTCCCAATCTACCTTTGAGAGTGACACTAATTGGCAAGTCTTTCACAGTCACAGCAAGGAACCAAATGGTCATTGAACACAGGAACTAGACAAGGTGCTACCTACAGGTTCAAGTTCACTGGCAGTGTGTCAGAATTTAGCAGCCATTGCGTTTGCTTCCATCAGGGCCAAGAAGGGAGGATCTGGAATCTCTAGGCTGTCAATTTAAAATTGTTTAAAAATGTTCATATTTATTTCTCTAAACACAAAGGTTTCAAATGGCAGTGTCTATATGTAACAAATAGCCCTAGTAGCATCAATTAAAGATCATACAATTTCATGATTATTTTAAACATTATATCAAGTTGGAGATTATTCCTGGTATAAAATTAAGTGTCATTGCCATGAATTTACTCAAAATAAGCTAGCAGTATGATCTCTGCTCTTCTAGAGACAAACTGCCAAGAATGTAGGAGAAATCAGAGCTTGTAATCTCTGGACAGTTTCAGGAAGACCCACACAGAAAACTGGTCTCTTCAGACTTGAGTTTTACTCTATGGAAGATTTTATGTTAAAAGTGAACTTTTATAATTGTCAGAGACTTTCCCTCACTTTGTTCTTATCAAAAACATAGAAATAACACAATTATACTACCAATGCGAAGCAGAGATATTTAGTTGCTGAATGAGGTGTTTGAGTTTCTCTCTTCATTTGTTCAGCCTTACCTGAGAACTGCTCAAAGTAGCACATGATTGGAATATTCTCAACACATTAGAAGCCATGATGGACATGAGCACTAAGGAAAGAGATACCTAGTACATATCCAGGACTGCCTCTTGAGATTTCTGTTCTGGTTGAGCTTATACCACTGTAAGAAACAAGGTCTTCATGTAGTTCAGAAATCTCACTTCTGTGCATATAACCAAAGGATAATAAGATCAATATATTAAAAAAAGATGTAAGCCTAAGTATTAATCAACTTCTGAATGGATAAAGAGAATGTAAAATTATATATATATATATATATATATATATATATATATATATATATATACATACACATACATATATATATGTGTGTGTGTGTGTTTAAAAAGAAGCCAATCCTGATATTCACATTAACATCATCAAAGACTGTTATAATGAATTAGCCAGGCACATAAAGAATAGGTACTACATTTTCCCATTTTTAAAAATATTTTATTTATTTATTTATTTATTTATTTATTTATTTATTTATTTATTTATTTCAGAAAGAAAGAGAGAGATAGAATGCATTTGCCAGCCCCTCCAGCCATTGAAAACTAAGTCCAGACACATGCATAAACCTGTGCATCTGGCTTATGTGGGTCCTGGGGAATTGAACCGGCATTCCTTAGGCTTCACAGGCAAGTGCCTTAACTGCTAAACCATCTCTCCAGCCCCCATTTTCCCATTTTTATGTGAGATCTAAATAAAACATCAAACTCAGAGAAACACAGACTAGATATATGATCTCTAGGGATCTGGGGTTCCTCAAGGTGAGTGTTGCAGAGATATTTGCCAAGCTACATGAAACTTCAGTTACGTAGAAGGAGTAAGATCAAGAACTCCATTATGCAACATTTTGAATATCATTACCAATATATTGTATTCATCAACCCACAGGGAATACCAGCAACCTCACTGAAGAGAGCTCCCAGTGGAATGGGGAAAAGGGAGGAGGAAAAAGATGATGGATACATGATGTATCCATTCAAAGTATGTTCTTAATTTAAAAAAAAAATCTAGCTGGGCATGGTTGTGCATACCTTTAATCCCAGCACTCAAGGACTACTGTGAGTTCAAGGCCACCCTGAGACTACATAGTGAATTACAGGTCACCCTGGTCTAGAGTGAGACCCTACTTCAAAACCCCATCCCCCAAAAAATTGAGAGTGGTTATCAAGTGTTTTCATAACAAACTGTTATCTCTGTGAGGTGATATAGATGAGTAGTCATTTACAAATACTTCAAATTATCATGCTCTACTGACAGGTGTACACAATTTTATCATCATAGTATTTAGAAACCTAAACAGATCTAAATGTACTTTTTTTTTAAATTTGAGAGAGACAGAGAGAGACAGAGACAGAGAGAGACAGAGACAGAGAGAGAGAGAATGAGCACACCAGGGCCTCTCAGCCGCTGTGAACAAACTCCAGATGTGTGTACCCCTTTATGCGAATGTGCAACCTTGAGTTCTTGCATCTGGAGATTCAAACGGCAATACCTAGGCTTTGCAGGCAAGCGCTTTAACCACTAAGCCATCTCTCCAGCTCTACATGTACTTTTGATTTCTGCCCTAGGCACTTAAATATTGTGTGAACTGGAGCCAGTAATTTTTACTACCTGAAAAAATTTGTTTTCTAACCTTTATAATGGAGGGAGAAATGAAAGATTATACACTAAAGTTGATGCCTATTATATCCAAAATTATCAATATGTGTGGCCAACATCATGAAATGTGGTATTCAATGAAGAATCTGTTATGTCATTCCTTCTCCTCACTACCCAATAGCATACAATACTTAAATGTGCTTACTTAAAAGTTGATGATTAGGGCTGGATGGCTTAACAATTAAAACACTTGCTTATGAAGCCTAAGGACCCAGATTTGATTCTCCAGTACCCTCCTAAGCTAGATGCACAAGACGGTGCATATGTATGGAGTTCATTTGCAGTGGCTAGAGGCCCTGGCATACCCCCCTCTCTCTCTCTCTCTCTCTCTCTCTCTCTCTAACTGCCACTTTCCCTATCAAGCAAATAAATAAATTGTTCAAATTTTAAAAATTGGTTTTTGATGGAGTCTTACAATATATCAGTCACATCATTCCCTTAAGAATGAATATTCTATTAGGAAATAGATAATTGTAATAATAAAACCTTATAAACATATAAGTTTTTCACCTCTCACAATTTAAAGGATTAAAATTTAATTGTATAAGATGCTATTTATTGTAAATAACACAAATTTCATCTACAATTGTTAAGAGGTGACAATATATAACATCACCTTTGTGGTAGTTTGAACAGATGGCCCCCAATCTATTCAGTGTTTTATTAGTTTGTAGTTTGCATCTGCAGCTACCTGGCTGGAGGCGTTGCCACTGGGTGGATCTTAAGGTATGGTGGTGGGTTTGCGGTTTCAATCTAAAGATATGCAAAGTGCACCCAGCTTGAGTTCCTGAGGTGTGCTGTGCTGTGTGACTTTTGACTTGTGGTTTTTCTCTGTGCTTGTTCCTGTTAAAGCAGGCCAGCTTCTTCTGCCATTATGGAACTTCCCCTGGATCTGTAAGCATCAATAAATATCCCTTCCTCCATAAAAAATATGCTATGTATTTGTGTATGTTATCATTTTTATTAAATTACTAGTTTTCTGATCAAAGAGCATAGAATGTAAAGGCTAGTAAAAGCTGAACCTAAAAAAAGTTGACCTTTCTTTTTCTGGCTGATAAATTATAAACATGGACTATCTTTCATCTCTTTCTTCAACTCTCTATTTATATACTTAGCTTACTAAGCTTAAAATATAATAATAGTATGCCTTTTCTCTTCTTCAACACTCATAATTTAGAATTAAATTAAGGAAATTGATGTTAGATATGTTAGGAAAATTCTGAGAGAAAATTTATATACAAACTATTGAGCATTATAGCATGTAAATTTTTTACATACAAGGCAAAAAATCAACAAATAATCTATTCTTTGACCTGTTATTCAAACCCATCTGATTTGATGAAATAGACTGCATTAGTACTATAAACAGCTAAAAGTAAAATGCTACAAAAAGGAAAACGACAAGGGCTAGAGAGATGGCTCAGCAGTTAAGGTGCTTGCCTGCAAGACTTAATGACCTGGGTTCAGTTCACCAGTATCCACATAAGCCAAAGGCACAAAGAGGCACATATATCTGGAGTTTATTTGCATTAGCTGGAGGCCCTGGTATGCCTATTATTTCTGTCTCTCTCTTCCCTCTCTTTCTCCCTTTCTCTTTATCTCTTTGCTTGTATATAAATAAACAATTTTTAAAAGACAGAAAAATGGCAAAATAAATCAGGTTTATGTGAATATTTAGAATGCATAGATAAAAGAGTTGACGAAGTTTGTTGTAAATAGATAAATGTATCTTTATTCACATGTTTATTAAATTTCTAATCCCTTTCAATTTTTCATAGAGAAAGCCAATTTACATTCTTAGATCATGAATATTTATTTATTAATAAATTGACTATACATGTATTCCTTCTATATCAACATTTTTTGAATGTTAATTTTGCTGAATCACTGGGATATCATGTATATTTAAAGTGTTATAAAATAGATCAGCTAATTATTTATGGGAAAACAGAAAAACAGTAATGTTAACATCCCTACATAAATGTGTACAAATGTCAACCTGGATATAGTCATTTGTCATAAGATACTATATTGTTTGTTTATTTAATATCTATATACATTTCCTAAATTTCAATATATTTTTTTATAATTTTTAAAAGTTTATTTATTTATTTGCAAGCAGAGAGAAAGAGACAGAAGAGAGCAGACAGAGAGAGAATGGGCATGCCATGGCCTCTAGCCACTGCAAATGAACTCCAAATGCATGTGCCCCTTGTGTATCTGGCTTACGTAGGTCCTGGAGAATCAAAACAGGATCCTTTGGCTTCGCAGGCAAATGCCTTAACCGCTAAGCCATATCTCCAGCCCCAAACTTCAGCATTTTTTTTTTTTTTTTTTTGCTCTATGGAATTCTCAGTGCTAAATTAGACATAAACATCATCTACTTAATGCTCAGGGGGCATTGTGGAAGAGGGAGTAGAAACAATGTGAGTGTCAGAGGATGAGTAAGAGTGCTGTGGAAAGCTTACTTCTAGACATGAAGTGGCCATTACATTCACTACCTTAAAGTATCTGTCATTACCTGCACAAGCCCTGCACAGTATCGGGCCAATCAATATTCCATCATGAATGATAGAGAAGGGCCTGACACACCACACACATCCCTTCCTAAAGAGTTGCAGGTAGTTAATTGCTGCTGGGGAGTGGGAGACATTTTATTCCATGGTGTAGTCACTGATAAATTGCATGTGTTCTTGTCAATAATACCTATTCATACTAATGAAGGCAACCCTCATTAAACTTCATGGAACACACACACACACACATACATCATGAAAAACAGTCATCAAAGTAGAAAAGGGATAAGTTGGGAAGAAAAATGTGTGATAATTTATTTGAATTAGGTGTTCCTCATAAACTCATATATTCTGAATATTATGTCCCCCCAGCTGGTGTCAATTTAGTAATCACAGTCTTGTTGAAGGAGATGTGGTGTTTGGGGTGGGCGTATGAGTGTTATAATGAGCTTCCCCTTGCCAGTGTGCAACTCACTCTCATGTGACAGTGTTCAGCCTGCTGTGGCAGAGGTAATGTCCACCCCCTGCTAATGCCATCCTTTCTTCTGCCAGCATGGAACTTCCCCTAACATATGTAAGGGGTATGTAAGCCAAAAGAAACTTTGTCCTCCCACAAGCTGCTTTTTGGCTGGATGCTTTGTGCCCAGAAGAAAGAAGGTAACTGCAACAAAAGGGTTCAGTGGAAAAGAGGATGGGGAGGGGAAGAGATAGTTATAAGAGAGGATTATGATCAAAATATATTATATAAATGCATTAAATTTGTCAATAAAAAGTTAAAATTCTAGGTATTTTAAAATTTATCCTTCTGAGTATATTCACAAAATATACTTAATGTGCATATATTTGGGCTTAAGGACTGCTGTAAGCTAATGTTTAAAAATACATCAAAATACAGTCTTTTGAATTTTTTCTAAATTATTTAAAATGTATATTTACCTATGTATTTAGAAGACAATTGATTACTTATTTTGCATGTGTCTAAGTATGTGGTGTACATATATGAGTGGGTACATGTGTGTATGTGCAGGTGTGGAAGTATAAGTGTGGAGGCCAGAAGTTGATATTTGATGTCTTCCTTAATCAGACTCCACCCTATTTGTTGGACAAGGTCTTTCACTGAACCCAGCGCTCACTGATTGAGCTCGTCTAGCTAGCCAGCTTAGCTAGTGATTCTATTATCTGGAATTACAGATATGCATCATGTATACATGAATGCTGGGTATACAAAAGCTCATTTTTATTGTTTGGCTTTTTGAGGTAGGATCTCACTTTAGACCAGGCTGACCTAGAACTCACTATGTAATCTCAGGCTGGCTTCAAACTCCCAGCGATCCTCTTATCTCTTCCTCCAGAGTGCTGGAATTAAAGGCGAACACCACCACGTCCAGCATAGCTACCTGTTTTGATCTGAACTTACAGCATTATGTACTAAGCATGCTATTTTTCTTTATGTAACTTTATTTATTACTAGAACTCCGGATCTTATGCATGTGTGTCAAATGCTTTGCTAACTGAGAAAATGCCTAATCATTTGCCAGTTAGTTCAGTGGCATTTTTCATTAATGACATACTTATTGGTGAATTCTGCTAAAATATTGCTTGAGATAAGTAAAAACTGATGAAAAATTGTTATCTCATTGGAATGCAGATACATGAAAAATAAATGAGTGAAACTAAATAAGTTCTTATTACTATTGTATAATCTATGATTTAATCATAATAGATTTCAGCATTCAAACTCTGATTAAGATTGTTAACAGTGGTCTCTGGGTAGTTGCTGTATTCTTGGTATCTTATGCAAACAGTTGGAGAAAGGCACACACAAGTAATTATTCATTTAAGAGCAAAGTGATGGTAAATGTTTGAATATACTGTCAAAGGAGCCCTGGGCCACTGGAGATTATTCAAAGATAACAGGAAGTGGTCTGGGGCTTCTCTTTCAAGGATTGTTATGGGAGAATGGACAGGTAGCTAGTGAATACTTTAGGTGAGTCTCTGGTTTGATTGACAGACTAGAGCATGTTCCTTCCTGTGATGCATCTGATTTTAATCATATGTATGCCCAATTATACATAGGTATGAAATAGTAAATAGGTGTGTTTTCCTGAAAGGTCACTTAGAGGACAAAGTTTGCTTTACAATACAAGCACCCAAATCCAGTGTGGACTGTGTAACTGACTCCCTGCTGTTCCAACCACCCCAATGAATTTGATCAACAAAGATGTGCTTCTGAAAATAGTTATGTTGATTTAATTATAAATAGTCGACAGAAGGTTTAATATCATTTAAGTCCCGTTAGCTTTACCTCTATAGGCTGTTGGTACTAGTTGCAGTCAGCTTGGCTTTCCTGTTAGAAACACCCAACCATGAATAGCTTGTGGGGGAAAGGGTTTATTTTGGTGTACAGAGTATAGGAGAAACTCCATAATTGCAGGGGGAAATGATGGCATGAGCAGAGGGTGGACATCAGCTCCTAGCCAACATTTGGTGGACGACAGCATCAGGAGAGTATGCTAAACACTGGCAAGAGAAAGCTGAATATAATACCTATAAGCCTATCTGCAATAATACATCATCTCCAAGAGAGTCCAATTCCCAAATTGCCACCAGCTAAGGACCTGGCATTCAGAACACATAAGTTTATGGAGGACACCTGAATCAAACCACCATAGTACTACATGTTTATAGCATACAAAAAAAAAAAAAAAAAAAAAAAGAAAAAGAAAATGCCTCACCTAGCTAGGAAAGTTCAGTTTCAGGAATGAGACTCCACCCTGGAAAAACACAAAGTAAAATAATCGTGTGTGTCATTGTGTTCTATTAGTATGAGAAGGACACGAGAAAGCCAGGGCTTCCTGTTCTGATCTTATTTAAGCTGGCTGCACTACTTATTTTGCATACTATTTTTCTTTATATGACATTATTTATTAACAAATTTAAATATTACTATATGGTAATATCAAGAAAAATAATTCACTAATTGCATTATACTTACAATTGCTGGGAAATATCTTAGAAGCTTTTTTTAAAAAGTTTTTTTTTTTTTTTTTTTTAATGAAAACTACACCTTGACTTTTGTCATACTGCCCAGGCATAAGTGAAATATATGCAAGTTCCTTGCATAAATGGGGTAGGGAGGAGGGAAAAGATGGTACCAACACAGGATATATCCATACAATAAAAAAATAAAATAAAAGAGAACAAAAAAGGAAAAAGGCATGCCAAGCTTAACATTAAAATAATCAGCAATATCAGTTAGAAAATACAGCTTAATCACAGGTATGCTACCTATTAGCTTCATTTATTTGTGCCTCTTTGTAACTACAAACAAGGACTGTTCAAAGCTCTTTGTGTGGAGTCTTGCTCTTGTCATGATATACAGCAAAGTTCTAGAGTGTCAAGAAGCTCAGAGTTTATACATTTAGGGTTAGTGCTCATTAATCTCTTATAATTAATCTGATATAAATATTTTTCAATTTTCACAAAATGAATAGATTCCTCAAATCAGTGATCCATACACCATGCTTGTATGTCAGATACAAAATTTGCACCAAAAATTTTATGACATAGAAATAAATTATGTTTGAGAAACTACAGGGACAGGGTCAAATTCCTCTTAGCAAAAAGTTCTTGGGCTGGAGAGATGACTTAGTGGTTAAGGTACTTGCCTGTAAAGTCAAAGGACCCAGTTTCAGTTATCCAGTACCCATGTAATGCCAGATGTACAACGTAGCACATGCATCTGGAGTTCGTTTGCAGTGGCTAGAGGCTTTGGTACTCTCAAAATTTTGTTTTAAAAAGTAATTTTTACCCTATGTGTGGCAACTGATTTTGTTTTTTAGTCATCAAAAAACTTGACTATGTATAAAATATACCGTTTTTATTTAGAGTGATTGGACAATTTGGTCATTTTTATTAGCTATCAGATGATATCCTGTTTATTTTCCTAAAGATTCACAAAATTTATTTTGTGTCCATGTATCCCACTCTTAATTTTAGTGTTCTTTTTAAATACATTGTGTATTGTATGTTGCTTTCCTATTGGTGAGTATATAGATTTTGTCTCTCCAACTACACTCATGTCTTTTTGGCCAAAAAAATTCTCAGCAATAACATAGGGAATTAATCACATTTTAATTGAGAAGGATAAAGCACCCTTCTGCAGCCTTCTGTAGAAAAGAATTTAAATTTTTTATTTGTATGGGCAGTAGGTAGCAAGAATAGTGGAGATTTTGATAGTTCTAGAAAAATTTTTATTCTTACAACTGACAAAAAGGAACAGCAGACACATGCTTATGGTGCACATTCTCTTTACAGAACGGTTAAAATACAACTCAGTAATAAAACTGAATTGTATAATGTCCCATTCCACCCATTCGTATTGCTGTAGGTTGCAATTTGGAAGCACTGGCCAAAGCTTGCAGAAAAAAAAAAAAAAAAATCCAGTGAAACAAACAAGCAAACAACAGAGATTTTACCAAGATAGCAGTTGAACAAACAATAAATAGGAGACCACACCTGGTGCCTTAACTGTAGATATAAACAGATATAAATTGATTAGCCACTTTGAACACATTATGTCACTATGCAGAATTTAAATTCAATATTACAATTCTGTTAAGCAAAGTTCAGTTACCATAAAAGTATAACGGAAAACCTTTTAGAAAGGACTGAAATAAGGACATTATCTTAATAAAGAAAACTATCAAAGTACAACTTTTTTGTCAATGTACATATATGATAGCAAATATTTATTTGCATATGTTTCTACCCCATACTGTTAACTGCTTTAGCAATATCTTTTCATTTATCTTTCTTCTGGATTGCAAAGAACTCCTTTTTCACAATGGTCACTAAACAAATTTTCGGAAGTTCCTTTATGAACTCCATGCAAAAGGACTATTTCTTTGTATTTAACAAGCTATTTTTGAAGAATGGAGTTCTTTGGAGGAAGTAAGATGTAGCACTGGACTCCCAAGATTTTACTATAACATTGGCAAGGCAAATGGAATGGCTCAGAGAAATAAAAATGAAACCAGTCATCATGATTCAAACATGTAATCCAAATATTTATGGAATTTTGCATTTTTAGGGAAAACTTGTTGCCATTTTGTTCTGGGAGTTAGATATTTATTATTGTTTGGATTTCACATGTCATCCCAAAGATCATATGTAGGTTTGGTCTTATGGTAAGTTTGCTCCCTATAGCAGTGATACCAGGTAATGTCTTTCAAGAATGATTAGTTCATTAAGGCTCTGACCTTATGAATGGATTAATCCATTTATGGTCTTATGGTTTAATTAGTATTGAGGGAGGGTCTTTGGACTCTTTGTTATAAAAATGTGCTCTTTCTATTGTTTTGTACCCACTATGAGGTGAGAAGATTTGTCCCAACTCATGCATCTACCATGATGACCTCTCTCAGCACAGGTCCAGCAATAATGACACCAAATCACCATGGATGACCACAAAGAAGAGAATAAATACTTCCTTTATTAAACTGATTTTCTATGATGTGCTGTTATATCAGTGGATACCTTAACACATTAGTGAATTGATATCAAATAACTGCAGTTAAAATTTTACATACTATAAAGCTGGGGCTTGGGTTTTTGTTCAACTATTCCTATTTTTTATAGTCTCCTATAATATGGAGTTTGTTTAATTTAAAATCAGTGATTTCATATTATTTTAACTCAGAAAGGGAATCACATTCCCCTATTGTAAAATCAAGATTGATAGGTTATTTGAAAAGAAAGGAAACTTGGGAAGTATTTAAAGCAAGAAACAACAATGATTTCCTTAGTTGATAATTTCTCTTATGTTTATTTTCCTTCATGCTTCAAGTCAAATTCAAATGGACACTAGATTTTTAATGTGACTGGGAACAGAGTATTATAGATTCTTAGATTGCAATGAAATTGGTGTTTTTGTATTGAAAAACTTTATAGATATGCTACTGAGTTTTAGAATAGAAAAAAAAGGCTTAAACATTGTCAATTTTTAAAATCCTTTTGTACTTCATTACTATAATAGTATTTATTGAGAATTAAGCTTACAGGCTTCATCAAACAGATAAGATGAAACAAGGTCTCTATGATAATAGCACAGAGGTTAAATTGTACAGTACATTGTTTGGTCTAAAATGTTTTTTTTTTTTTTTAAATGTGTACTATAGAAGATTCATAAAAAAAGAGATTTATTATAGAAAAAC
The DNA here is from genome assembly GCA_036365145.1 of Orientallactaga sibirica. Taxonomy (NCBI): domain Eukaryota; kingdom Metazoa; phylum Chordata; class Mammalia; order Rodentia; family Dipodidae; genus Orientallactaga; species Orientallactaga sibirica. The sequence continues at coordinate 266,408 of JAEOAD010000041.1, forward strand.
CTCAGACAACTCTGCTTTCTTTTCAAGACTTCTTCTCATTTAGAATAAATTCAAAAAGTTATAGGACATGGTACCATTGGGCCCATTTCAATAAATTCAGCCTGATCTAATCTTATATTCCTTCCTCCATCATCCAACACCCTTAAAATCCATTCCCACATATATTCCCCATGCTTCTGCCTCTACAAGTTAGAAAGCACCTGAAGTGCTTTAGGGGCATATCACAATTCCTCTTGAGTCACATTTTCTAACTCACCTTTAGGGGCATGCCTAGCCTTATGCCTTGTTATAGGCCTAGAGGCAAAGATGGGTGGGCACTGAGAAGTCTCAGCACCTCCTGCAGGGAGGGTCATTGATGGTTCCTCAGACAAAGAAGGAGTGATTCCCTCAGGCAAGTGTGGAGAGGGAAATACTTTAGGGTGTGGGGGTGGGGATGCAACTGCCTCTAAAGGAGGGGAAGCCACATTCTGATGCAAAACAACTTCTTCAGAATCTGAGAGTTCAATGTCCCCAGATTCTTCAGGATCTTCCCATACATCCCCATCCCAAGTCATGGGATCCCACTCTTTTCCAACCAATGCCCTCACTTTAACTTCTGATAGCTTGTGAGGCTGGGAATTGAGTTTACGCTGCAAGTAAGCCAATCTTACAATCAGAGCTTGAGTTTGGTTTTCTGCAATTCGAGCCCTGTTCTGACTAGAGGGGAGATTTTCCTCCAGGGCACCCTTAGAAACCTTCAGGTCATGTATGTGGGTCTTAAGCTTGGAAATTTCCTTTTGGAGCTTCTGTTTTTCTCCCAACAGTTTATCTAGAGATGTCAGAAGAAACCATCCAGCATCATCATTTGTCTTACTTTTCCACAAATATTCAAAAGTTCTAGATACAGAGTCACTAAATTCCTTGCTCTTCACAAGATATGACTCAGAATCACCACATACATCTATCTCATGGAGTTCGTTAAATAGTGCACACAATGGATTATTAGTGCCCTCCTTATTACCACTTAAAGTGCTCGCCTTATTACCAGCAGAGCCTTTAGTGGCACTGAAGTTGGAGAACCAACTCCACAGAGCACCAAGCCTACTAGAGAAATCCATCCTTACAATTCTATTTCTCTAGAACCACTCCTGGTACCACAATCTGTATTCATCAGGGTTCTCTAGAGGAACAGAATGGATAGAATGAATTGTATTAAAAGGGAATTTATTAGATTAGCTTACAACAGTCCAGCAATAGCAGGTTGCAGGTCCGAGAGTCAAGAAACCCGGTAGCTGCTCAGTCCACAAGGCTGGAGGCCTCAGCAGTCCCAATCTGGCACTGAAGGCCTGGAGGCGTCTGGGAGGGACGCTGCTCTTCAGTCCACCCTGGTCTTTAGTCCACACTAGAAAGCAGCAAACACCAAGCAGCAAGCACCAAGTGGCAAGCACCAAGCAGCGAGCAGCAGCGAGCAGCAGGCAACCAGGTGGGAGAGAGCCTTTCTTCCCAGAGCTTCCTTTTATCAACCAGCCCCTTCCTCCAAGAGGGGCCGCCCACTCTGGGGGAAGGGCTCACCCTGCGGGAAGGATTCTTCCTTTATTTAATCCTTCCTAGAAGCAGCCTCAGAGACACACTTATGAGGAATGTCTGTGGATTCCTAAACAAATCAAGTTGACACAAACTTAACCATCACACTATGTCTTTTTTATGTGAATGTTCATGTCAGTTACACAGAAATAATGTATTATATTGCACTATTATTATGTGAGAAATCTATCAATTTTGCATATATTTTGCATATATGCAGACTATATTTTGCATAGTATTTACCATTGCATAGATACATACATCAGCACCTTATACTGATCCAGTATGCGGTGGAGGTTCAACAACAGAAGCAAGAGCATTTGCTGCACATTAGCTTGGTGATACTTGAGCCTTGACTAAAAGATTGAGACATTTTTGAGCTATCTCAATAACAAACATTAAATAGTACAGCACATTCAAATTATCGATGACTTCATCATTTGACAAAACCTCATGGAAAATTTCAGTAAGAAGATAATGCTATGGCAACATCAGAAAAAATGTGTCTATGATCAAAAGGACAATATTGAGACTTGTATCACAAGCCCTATGTAAACTATCCATGATGCCAAATGTATAATCATGTTTATATATTTCAGCTGTTTGTCATATGGTCATTTTTTTGTCTTACAAATCACATTAAAGAACCAGGCATGTATATGTCTATAATCCCAGCACTTCAAAGAGGGAGGCAAGAAGATCAGGTGGTCAAGACCAGCTTCAGCTATATAATGAGTTCAAGACCAATCTAGACAGCATGAGTTCTTCAGTATAAAAATACCTAAAAAATTAAATCTAACAATTGAATCATGGTTTTCTATACACTGGAATGTCCTTTAAGTAATATCTTATAAGAAATTTAACATAAATAGGAACCAAATTAGACAGTCATTGGAAGGATGAAGGATTTTAGAAATAACCCTGTTTTAGCTAAATGAAAAATCTTTTGAGGTTGTCTGTGTTTTTTGGGGTCCTCTATTCCTGAGAATTCTATCTGAAACCTGCTTTGTTTTAGCTCTCTCGAGTTACTCTTTCTTCTTTCTGATTGTACCACTGGGTCCACTTCTTGTTTTAGGAGTTCCTCCACTAAGCAATAATCTTTCTTTTAACATCCTTTCAGTCCCAGAAACTATCTCCATGGGAAAAAAAAAAATACTCAAGGGAGACAGTTCTTGGATTAGTAACTTGCAGATGGAGCATGAGAAAGGAAATAGGAAAAAGTAATAAAGTAAAAAGAATAGTTTTTCAGGGCTTGATTGGAATCAGCACCGCATTCACCAGCCGCTTTTCTTTGTGGTGATGTATTTGTCAAAAGTGGTTCAGAAACAGACTATAGTTTCTGTGACTCCATTTCCAAATTTAAAACTGATGATTAAGCAACTCTTTTCATTTCTCATCTTATAAAGAGACTTTGTTATCCAATAATATGCCAGCAATGTCAATAATACTTAACTTCTGTGCATAGTAATACTAATATTGTAAAGCTCAACTGTTAGTTCTTATAGTAAATTGAAACAAATGCTTCATTTTCATGTTTGCATATGTCTCTTTGAATTAATTACTATGAATGTAAAATGTTAGCTTTACAGATTTTTTTTAAATGTAGGGATGGCTAATCCTAGAACTAGACATCAGTTGTATTGACTCTGAATATTCCTCATGCACCGCCTTTAGCAGCGCTTATGTTGAATGCTCCATTTAGCTCATGTTGACAATAAGGTATCACCTCAGTCCTGCCATCTGACATCTCTGGAGTAGGCTCACTTCTAATATTCAAAGCCTAGCATTAATTTTCTATTTATAGAAATATTATAATATTTCTATTTATGTTCTAGCATTACCATTTTTGTCTGGAAAATGTCTTAAGCAATGAATAATAGAAAAGACTGGTTAGTAGTAAAATTTTAAATTAACTTTTGAAAATTGGTTGACTTTATTTCAATTGTATCCTGAATTTTTGGATTCAATGTGAGACACCTCCCTAACCTCCTAGAGAAAACTCAAATAAATGTCAATGAATGTATTGTATAATTACTATCAGTGGATTTAGGTTAGAGATATTGGGATAATATGATTAATTTCTGACTGTGAAGTGAACCACTGTTGAAAGAGATGCTTTTTCTTTATCATATGATTTGAATTTAAAAACATATCCCATTTGTATCTATTACTTTTATCATTGCTGTGACTAAACACCCAACAGAAGCAAGTTAAGGAAGGAAGGGTTTATTTTTACTGGTTTAAGAAGGGCTATAGTCCATTTTGGTGGGGGAAGGTGGAGAAGCAAGAGTATGAGATGACAGATCACATTGGGACCTCATTCAGTAAGCACAGAAACCAAGGCTAAACTATAAAACCTCCAGTCCTATTCCCCTATGACACACTTCCTCCAGCAAGGATCCACTTCCTGAAGGTCCCACTGTATTCTCATATAGCATCCCCAGCTGGGGACAACATGTTGAAACACACTGTCCCCATAGGACATATTTTGTACTCAAACCACCATAGCCCTGGCAGAACATTTCAGTTACAATGCTATAACAAGTTTCTTTGGTATTTAAAACATGGAGTATACTGTTAAAGAATTTTAAAATCTCCCTAATTAAAACAGAAATAAGTACGTTTTGAAATCCAAATAATATCAAAACCTGGCCAAGTTCATGGCATTACAATAGACCAACTGCCTTTATTGCTCATAATTTTAATTTTTTGGTTCGATAACTAAAAAAACAAAAAAAGAAAACTAGTGCATATCTTCATCTTTTCTTTTACAAAAATGAACACTGATGAAATTATCCTCCTCAAAGGAAAAGCTTTCTCAGACTATTTGATTGAACTGTATTTCTTTATTAAAAAATGTTTACCTATGTTCTTTCACCATTGTGCCAGGCATTTACACAAAATTGCTTTCTTTTTCATTAATTAGTGTAGTCTAAGAGTCAGAAAAAGTTTGGCATTTGTGTTTGAAAAAAAATATAAAAACTATTGAATTTTCCTGACATATGGAAGCTCTAAACTCTATATTTTTGCAATTAATTCTGAAAAATTCATGATGCATTCATTATATCTGAATTGGATATTCTTTAATAATATGACATTAATCATCTTATAATGTTTTAGATATTTTATCACTAAAGTAAATGTTTGGGAAAAACTTATTTGGAGATATAACTGAATTATTCAACTTTACTCAGCACAATGTGATCAGAAATATTTTTCAAGTATTTACAAATATACATATATACACATATATGTGCAAGGAAACCAACTCTATTGGGACAACTTGTAAAATAATCTTCACATTCTCTTCATTTTCTATATTCTTAGATGTAATAACGTTTTCTTGAATGCAAAATCTGTTGCCCAAGATATAATCTCACCTCTAGATATATCCACTAACAGGAGACTCTATTTCATAATCTGGCAAATAAAAGCCTAACCTTTAAATACCAAGAGAAACAGTGATGAGTAATTGGGTTAAGCCCGAGAAAACCAGCAATATGTTCTAAAATGTAAGGGTTTTTCAATAGGGTACTTCCAAGAATATTTGGAACCTGTGTGAAGACACTGCCACAGTTGGAACATTCCCTATTGCTGATTATTCTCTAATAGCATCATTATGGTGAAGGTAGCCTAAATTCTTGGCACATGGCTACCTAGATTCTCAGGATAAATTCCTATAAGTGACAACTTTATTAATTATTATCATCTCAAATGATAAAAGATCAAAGGCCAATAAACACATGGAATGATGTTCAACCTCAATATCCATCAGGGGAAAAAAAGTTAAAGCTACATTGATATTCCATCTCATCTCAATCAGAATTACATTTATTAAGAAAACAAAACAACAAATGGTGAAATGCTAGTGTGGATGTAGAATAAAAACAACTCTTATGCATTGCTTGTGGAAATGGAAAGTAATCCAGACAGTATGGAAATCATTATAAATGTTCCTCAAAATCTAAAAATACATCTTCCATATACCTAGCTACACTACAACCAGGTATTGATTCAAAGGACTCTCAAATCAACATATCATAGAAATGAGTGTGCTTCAAGTATATATATAATCACTTGGTTCCATCTTTTCATGAAAATTTTCCATCTGTCCTTGCTTTGACTGTTTTACCATCATTTTCCCTGCCTGTCAAATAGGTGTCAAAAGCATGTGCCTGGCTGACTAGCTGCTAGCTGCACTGGACTGGCCATGTGATGATAACAGATGGAGCAAAGATGACCGAGATCTCATCTTGAACCCTACACTAGACTCACAAGATCTATGTTTCCACAGCACACAATGAAAGCAATTTCAAGGATATTAACCTAATGTCATTACTAAGGGAGGGACTGCAGCATATAATATTTTCATATTTCAGTATCTTTGTCATCATGCTGACTGTGAGACCCAGAATGAGCAGCTAATAATCACATGCTTAGCAGGAAGTAAACACTGTCATAATTAAAAATTATCTATGGTTAAAAACAACCTTACTGCATTATAATGATGGATTTATCAGGCATACCAGTAAAAATTACGACTGAATATAGATGTGGAATATTATAGCACACATGGCATATTAGCCAAGAAAATAGGCTTATCATGGCAAACTTAGTAACATTTTTCAAACCTGTATTGAATATGTAATGACAAATAATACAAAATATGCAAAAATTTACATATATATATATATATATATATATATATATATATATATATGAGACTTTGTTATATAAAAGTTGTCGGAGAATATCCAATGAAGTGTGTTTGAGGATGAATGAAGAGACTGTCAAGACTATGAGAAGTCCAAATGATCTAGAAAAAAATGATAAAATTTTACAATTAGTCAAATGCTTTGATTCTTTTCCATGATGCTGTCAGGACTTCTTTGAAGCATGAAGATATAGAAGAAAAAAGGATAAGAAAAAAAAAATTAAAGAGAGCAAAGAAAAACGTTTAACAGTAGGAAAAATGGAATCCATATAGAAGGTTAAGCTTTTCAGAAGGGGAAAATTGAGAAAGGAATCAATGACTCCTAGTGGGACAAGACCTAAGTGATGTTCCTAAGTTACTTTTGCAGCAAAATTAGGCAGTGTATGTCATTGCAGTTGTCTGTGTTTGTGATAAGTGCATGTGTGCATGTATATTCACATGTGTATGGGTTCATGTGTGTATGCAGGTGGTGTGTGTGTGTGTGTGTGTGTGAGTAGCTCAAAAGTTGATGTTGGGTTACTTCCTCAATGGGTCTTTGACCTTATTTTTTGAGACAGCATCTCTCACTGAACTCAGGTCTCACTAGGGAATCCTGCTGTTTCTGCCTCCCCCATGCTGAGATTACAGGACTGCACCAGTGCACTGAGCTTTTTTATATAAATGCTGGGGATCTGAACTTGAGAGAAATGGCCCACTTGGAGCACTTTACCCAATGGGCCATTTCTCTAGCCACCATTACTCACAATTATTTTCCACTTTTGCATTGTTGTTTATTATTGCTTCTATACCCACAGGCAGTGGATCCTAATTTCTTTCATTAGCCATCTAAATTTATTCCCAACTCTGAATGCAATTTTTAAAAAGTATATTTTTATTTATTTGAGAGATAAAGAGGGAGAGAGATAGAAAAAGAGGATGGGTATGCCAGGGCCTCTTGCCACTTCAAAAACTCCTCTAGATTAATGCACCACCTTGAGCATCTGACTGACATGGGTCCTGGGGAGTCAAACATGAGTCCTTAGACTTTGCAGGCAAGTACCTTAACTGCAAAGCCACGTCTCCAGCCCTGAATGAAATTTTTAAGATAACATTTTCTCTGACCTCTTCCTGCAAAATTAACATATATTACTGATGTATTTTTCAACATATTTATTATAATTCTATTTAGGTACATTTAATTCTTTATATTATTTGAGCTAGCTGTATTTTATGTATTTTATTAAATTATTTACTTAAGGAAAACATATACAGATTATTGGGGTAAAAATGCTGTTTTTCCAATGCCCAGACAAAATCATGCAAAGTCACTCTCAAAGAAGTTGAGTGAAATACAGCACAATACAAAGGAAATAATGCTGGATAGTACAGTGCAGAAATTAGAAAAGAACAATAAACATGCCAATTCAAAATAAAGTGATCACTTCTTTTTCTTTTCTTTTTCCTTTTCTTTTCTTTTCTTTTCTTTTCTTTCTTTCTTTCTTTTTTTTTATTTTAGTTAGGATCTCACTTTAGCCCCTGCTGACCTGGAATTCAATATGTTGTCTCAGGCTAGCCTTGAACATTCACAGTGGTTCTCCTACCTCCCAAGTGATGAGATTAAAGGTATGTGCCACCACGCCCCTCCCATTTATTTTTTTAAATATTTTATTTGTTTGTTTGTTTATTTGAGAGAGAAAGAAAGAGAGAAACAGACAGAGATAGATAGAGAAAAAGTGAAAATGTGTGTGCCAGGGCCTCTAGCCACTACAATGAACTGCAGACACACATCACCTGTGCATTTGACTTTACATGGGTATTGGGAGATTGAACATGGGTTTTTAGGCTTTGCAAACAAAGTGTGTTTACCTACTGAGCCATCTCTGCAGCCCTTTTTAAACTTCTTTTTTCTTGTTTTTCAAGGCAGCGTCTCGCTCTAGCACAGGCTAACCTGGAACTCACTGTGTAGTCTCAGGCTGGTCTTGAACTCACAGCAACCCTTCTACCTATGTTTCCTGAGAGCTGGGAATGTAAACTAATCATTTTCTGGAAAATAAAATGATCAAATTCATGCAAAAGTGTGAATTAATTCCACAGGTTTAATAATGAACAAAAATATATTGATCCAATGTACAAAATTTTAGTAATAGAAGTAGAATCAATTAACAGAGCTATCATACAATTAAGGTAGCTCTATTTAATAATATATCAGGGTTTTAAGAAACAACCAAGAGATTGAAAGTGTTCTGACCATACAATGATGCATGAATAAAGTAGTACTTATGTTACCTATATATAACTATATTTAATTATTCCACATTGCATCTTAATATAAATGGTAAATGCATTACATTTTTATAGGTAATAAAATCTTAGTTTTAAAAAATGTACACAGGAAACAAGATGTGTGATAGTAGGTATTTGGCTGCATTTAAATGAAAAGTAAAAATAAGTAAAAATATTTTCTTAATATGCAGTTCTAGGATTGAAACCAGTGCTTTCTACAAGTAAGGCTAATGTTCTACTGTTGGGGTCCCCCCTAGGGCCAGCCCAGGAGGGACGGCAGGGTCTCTGCCCAGTTGGGGGTGAGAGGCGCGGAGTCACGACACAGACTCCGGGAGTTGGGTGGAAACAGCAGAGGGCGAGCTGTCGCAGACACATTTGAGGAAGCACAGTGAGTTTTAAATGGCTTGAATGGCCAATCATTGTATGGGGTGGTCCCCTTTTTGTGACCAATGACAGCCTGTCCCCAGACAGATCATCTCGTAGCAGGTTTCTCATGAGCATGGGACTGTAGCTGTTGTCACGCCAAGCCTGCACAAAACACCATGTTCACAGAAGCCACTTCCTGGTTTCTCTGCCATGCTGTCTGGATAGGGCCAGGTTTGCATTGTGCCATACATTCTACTACTGAACATTTGCTCACAAAAGCAACTTGAGAGTGTAGGCTTTCTGTTAATGGCATATTTTGTGTGATTCTTAGTAAAATGGAGCTAAAGTGTCCTTTGTGGTTGAGTATTTTCTTCTAAGTGCCATGTGCACTGGTCAAAGGAAAGTTGTACTTGTGAAATTTGTTGAGCTGTACCTTTTTTTTTTTTTTTTTGAATTTTTTTGAGGTAAGGTCTCACTCTGGCCCAGGCTGACCTGGAATTAACTCTATAGTCTCAGGGTGGCCTCAAGCTCACAGCGATCCTCCTACCTCTGCCTCCCGAGTGCTGGGATTAAAGGCGTGCGCCACCACGCCCCGCAAGCTGTACATTTTTTACTTGCATAATTTTCTGAATGCATTTTATACTTGGAGAAAAAATTCTGCAACTGTATGGATTGTCCACAGACTATGTTGAAAAACACATGAAAGCAATTATGGTATAGTTCAGAGAAAAAAAAAACAAAACAAAAATAAAAATACATTGTTGGAAAAAAGTCTCAACTCAAGGTCTGGGAAGAGGACACAGTGCTTATCATTTAAGCTGAGGTGCCCATGTGCGATTACGGACACCACATAAAATGCCAAAAGCCAAAGTGGGCTTCTATAATCCCAATGTGCTGACACAGAGGATGAGATTGGAGGCAGAGACAGGAGAATGTCCTGAAAGCTCATAGTGAGCACAGCAAAGAACAGCAGTGTGAGAACCAAGTGTAGGAAATCCTGCCTCAAGTGAAAGATGCACTTTCACATGAGCCCATCTCTCTACCCCCATACACAAATAAACAATTGTTAAACTTAATGCAAGTTGAAATAGGAATAGAGGGGGTGGAAGGCATAGACCTGAAAGTGTGTCTGTGTGTATGTGTGTGTGTGTGTGTGTATTTTCTTTGGTTTAGTAAAAAATTGAAGTATCATATAAAGATGGATTTTTCAAGACTTATTAGAGTAGTGATTATGTAGCAACCCACTTCTAACAACACACACACAAAAGCATCCAGATAATCAAAATGCATTGGTCAATTTTATTTTGACTTGAAATAGCATTAAAATCATTAGAATTATGTAAGCATTATTTAAGAGTAAAAACAAAAATGAAACAAGTAAAGAAAAGCAAAAGTTTTTTTTTTTTTTTTTTTTTTTTTTTTTCAGTTTTTCACAAAATATCAAGATTTGTGACTACTTAGATGGACTGTGCCTCACTGGTAATTTTGTTACATTCAGCCATTCAGACTAAACAGCATAGCACATGGGAGCTGAACATGATATTTAATCTTGTTTGTAATATACTAGGAATGCAACTTGATTTTCTCCATCTGTTGTTATTTTCATTTGTGAATCACAGTTTAAAAGTAAACTGAATAGCATTGTTCGTGTTTCTGAAATGACCTGCCTAATATGTGGGTTAAAATCACACTTGTCAGAGAAAAGACTAAGTCCAATTGGATGCATTCAAACTTCCCTCCATTCAAGCACAAAGCACAAGGTGAGCTCTGAACTGACAACTGGTCTTTGACTGCCCGCTTGAAGTAAGATTGCATTTCTGAGGAACTGAATGCTTCTCTGGCTAACTCCCCAGTGCATAGTTACTTTACTTCCCTTTTCCAAAAATGGGGAACTTCTTGTATAAGACATCTGAAGGTCATTAAAATGGAAGTTGGTAATATCTGAGCATAGTGCTGGTAAAAAGATTTACTTTGTGTTATTGATAGTTTTGTGTATAATTGCCCAGTTATTTAAAATGGATTTTCCCAAAACTGCCTACAAACGTTAGCCTCTGCTAGCCAGACTAATGTGACATTTTTAGAAGTGCATGAACGTATTCAACAATGTCACATCTATAAATACTCTCAGAGGAAAATAGTAGCTTTTCAGCCACAAAGCATGCAAAAATGCTGTCAATTATCAGACTGCCTCCTTTAAATTTTGTTATATTGAAATGACTGTTACTGAGCAAACCATGCCAGACTCCTTATATGGACTTTTGATGACCTTTCAGAGATTTTCTTATTATTCTAGGAACAATGAGACTATGTTTTTCAGATCTAACATCTGAATACTTACCTGGAACATCTTTATATACAGGAAGATTATTGTATCAATGGGCCTGGTAAAAGAGTCATTTCAAAGACCTGGTGACATCAAGGGCAAAAACATTGGAACAATGCATTTAAGAAAGTTTCAACGTGTACCAACATACTCCATGAGCAGGGATTTACTTGTCTGTAAAGGACTAGACGCTAAATATTTTAGATTCTGTTGGTCTTACCACCTATGACCCAGCTATTCACAAATATTCTTGTGACACAAAGCATGCATGGGTGAACAAGCCTGACTGTTTTCCAGTAAAAGTAAGTTACCAAAACAGGTTGTTGAGTGGATTTGGCTCATAGACAGTAGTTTTCTGACACCCATACTAGACAAATGAAACAATTATGGAGTTTTATTAGTTTCCCTGTCTCTTGACATAGCCATTAATCTCTGTTACCTTTATGCTTTTCATTCCTTTTCCACCCGCATTTCCCTAAAAAGAAGGATGGTGTTAGAGAGATGACTCAGTGGTTAAAGGTACTTGCCTGCAAATCCTACTGGCCTGGGTTTGGTTTCCCAGTACTCACATAAAGCCAGATGCACAAAGTGGCATATGCAATTAGAGTTCATTTGTGGTGGCAAGATACTCTGGCTATCTTTCCCTCCTCTCTCTCTCCCCTCAGAGATAAATTAAATAAATAAAGTATTAAAAAATGAAGATAAAGGAAGGGAGCCTGGGACATTGGCTCAGTAGGGAAAATGCTGCCTAATAACATGAGGACTTGAGTTCAGATCCCCCAGAACCCATGTAAGGGCAAGACATGGTGGTGTGCAGCTGCAATCCAAGTACTAGGGAGGCTTACATAAGGAATCACCTGGGCTCAGTGGCCAGCAAGTGTAGCTGAACCAGTGAGCTATAGGTTCAAAAAATAAGCTGGAGAGTAACTGATGAAGTTAACCTAAAGTTGACAGCTAGCCTCCATACTCACATGAACACATGCTCATTCATACCACCATATATACATAAGGCAATATATATATATATATACACAAATGTACATGAATGTGTACCTCACATATCTACATATGCAAAAGTTAAGAAAACTGTTTAAAAATAGAGGAAGAAAGAGAAGGGGAGGGAAGGGAAATGAGAGAAAAAGGAGAACCACAAAATATTTTATGTGCAGGAAAGGCATGATGCCCATACACTCATGGAGGTTCTTCTATAGGCATGAATCCCAAACTTAGTTAACATTTTCTATTTTCTTAAAATTCTTAAATATTTTTGTGACAGAAGATTCAGTATTTTCATTGTGTTCTCCACACTGTAAATGATATAGCCAGTCCTTTATTTTCATCTTTAGGGTTATAGAAAATTATTCCCTCCAAAAATCAGATTATAGTCATTGTGAGTAGATCACCAACATCCTCATGTACTAGTTTGAACTGGAGGCCTTTGTTTTATTGTAAACTTTTAACCTTTGTACAATGCATTACTCTCCAAGTTAATGCTGATCAATTGTTAAGACTAATTTATTTTCACTAATTTTTAAATCAATAAATCTTTTTGAAGTAAGAAGTATAAGTTACATAATTCATAATACATTGTCCATTGTTCTGTGGAGAACTGTGAAGCCATCATATAGAATTTTCTAATAGAACATGATGCAAGCATTCTTCATACAAATCTGATACAACAAAGACATGATGCTTCCAAAGAGCAGCTCTAAGGCTTGGGGTAAGAATGACAATATAGATGACATTCAAGCATGGACGGTAATGTACAGATGGTCTGGTATATCTGATGTGAAGGAACATCAGGGAGCTGATGCTGGGCACATCTACGGAGTATAGGACGGGTGATCATGGGGATGCTGACGTGAATTAGAAACTAGACCTGTACCTGCCCTTAAGGACAATAAAGAAGTTACAAAATTAGAGACAAGCAATAAATCCTTTCTTTCTTTGTCTTGGGGGGAAGTCAGAAGCTATCAGGAATCAAGGTGGCAAGAAGTTTGCAGGTTATCAGTCTACGTTTCATGAAGCAGGTTACAGAAAGTTGAAGTTGCAGTTGAAAGGCAATGAGCAAATAGAAGAAACTAAAGTTGTTGTGTAAGAGGAAGGCCAAAAACATGTTTCTTAGGTGTCCTTTATAATATAGTATAAGACATATATATAAAGTTTCTGTACCTCAAATGCTATTTAAGTTTTTTTCTTTCTTATGATGTTATATAACTTAGAGTGGTGGCCTTTGATAGAAAGCTGAAGTTCTTGGAGCTCTTTCAATGAAGATCAAGGGAAATAGAATTATATCCATCCTGATTTTAGAATATGCCATTTTGTGTCTGCATCTCTATGATTTGAAAATTACGCAAATATGTACTCACACACACAAAAAAATCTGTACTTGTTTTAAATTTAAACATCGTTTTCTGGGGGTTGGAAAGATGGTTTACTGGTTTGCTTGTCTGCAAAGCCAAAGAATCTAGGATTGACCCATGTAAAGGCAAATGCACAAGATGGCACATGCATCTGAAGTTCATTTGCAGTGGGTAGAGGCCCTGGCATATCCATTCTCTCCTTATATCTGTGTCTCTCTCTCTCTTTCTCTCTCTTTCTCTCTCTCTCACTCTTTCAAATAAATAAATAAAAGTAAAATTTAAAAAATAATCATTTTCCGAATCGACCATGGACACAACCATAAAATAAAACCCTAACTATATAAGAAAAGAGGCCTTCTTTTTAAAGATTCCTCAATGTGTAACTAGTAGACTTCCATTCCAAGTTGTGCTCTGGTGATTGCACTCTGTTGCAAATATTATGATAACTCCTTCTCAGAATCTGTTTTAGCTAGAGGGAGAAACACACAACCAAACCCAAACAGAAATCCCCAAACCAACTAAATTACTCTCTAGAGGTGTTTTAAAGAATGAAAGTGGTATTTGAAGTATATAATTGGAGAATTAGTGTATATACATACTTTCCATAGTACCACATATCACTGTATTGATGTAAGAATGTTTTGTGACCTTTCCAAGATGATACTGCCTCTATATTGAATAAATGAGGGTATGCACGATGGATGTCAGGCACAGTATTCATATTACCACTTAGGACCCTAATAAAAAAGAATAACTTTCCTGATGGCAAAAAGTCAATAATGAGAGATGCTCCTTTTGAGGACTTTAATGTCATGGTTTTAAAAGTAATATTCTGCTTGTATACAGCCCCAGGACAACAAGTAGCAGAGTTTGTGTGCATCACTTTCAAAGAATTATATAGATTCAGATGAGGGAAAAGCAGAATCATTGGATTGAACTATGTTTTTCAGTAGGACAATATATACATAGGCTTAGCTGTGTTATGATTACTTCCCCCCACCCATATTTCAATGATTCAGCTTTTTTAAGGGAATGTAGAGATGTCTCAGCATCAAAAAGGAATTTTTACCTGGGAATCATAGATTGCACTAGAACAGCCTTTAGACTTCATGCACACTTCAGCTGTCACCGACAACAGGCTGAGGGGCACATTCCTAGAAAAACCCTTGTTTGCTTGTTCTTCACCAAGGAGTGGGCAATAGGATTAATTACCTACTCATCTTCAGGTGTTTCTCCTGAGATGCCAGGATTGAAACTATTCCAAATGATCTATTGCAAAAAAATTAAAATAAAAAGAGTCTGGGTTCTTTCATATTTATTTATTCCACTGTTAGCTATATTGTTGGAGTAGAGATTCATAGAATTATTTCATTCAAGCAATGGCCTGGTTCATTATTCCTATTCAAAATTCTCTACCATTTCACCTTAATCTTTCCTATAACAACAGCATGTGACAAAAAAAAAAATGTGAACTTTCAGAGGAGAATGTAAGAAATGGAATTAGGAAAGACGCACAAACTATTATGAGGCATTGATCTGAAATCTTGTGCTTCTGAAGAAGTGAGCCAAGAGAAAACATTTGAAGCAGTAGTGCGAGTACTGGAGCATGCTGGGACCTCAGGTAGCGGTCTTTTGCAAACTCGCCAGGTCTTCTCTGCAGACCACTGGGAACTTCCTTACTCAAGAGAATTTCCAGACCCAAGTTTTTTCCTATCAATACAGTTCTGCAACCTTGATGCTTGCAGCCTTTTATGAATGACTTGCTCACTAATGTCTAATCCCTACATAAAAGGGAATTCAACTTTAGAGTACCATCCTGAAATTTTAAATCTGGTTTGTTTAACCATATTCACTCTTTTCTGATGAAAACCTATGGGAACAGAAAATTTTCCCTCTGTTTTGAAGGTGAATTAAATGATTCACACATGATCCAGTTATTGTTTGGTGTCATTTTCTAGTCAATTGCACAGCCAAGAGCTAGACTTTCCATTTTCTGGCTCTTGGTATAATGTTCCATCCTCCAGATCACTGCTGACTCTCTAGTAATAGAAACACTGAAACAGGCATCTGTTAAATATTGTAAATGACAAATGTTCATGCAAGTACCCTCTGGCTTCTTAGGAACATAACAATATGTTTCCTAGGAACGTAGTAATATATCTCAGTACGTCATTTGAAAGATGGCTATATATTTACTTTTTATTGAAGATAATTAATAGATACACTGATTATAAAGTATGGAGAATATGGTCTAATAATCTAGCCTGAAAATGATGTCACAGGTTTATTATTAACTGTATTTAAATCATGCCCTCTAAGAATTTGTGATATATATGTGTATGTGCATATCTAATAGCAAATATCAACATATTTATATGTACAACATAAATATATATTATCTTTTATTTTATATATATATATAATATATATACAATGTATTTAAAAATATATATATATATAATATATATATACAATTTATTTAAAATGAAATAAAATGAAAGATAACATTAACTCTTCTGTAATGAATATAAAATAATGTTATCTTTCATAAAATGAAAGATAACATTAAGTCTTCTGTAATGAATATAAAATAAATTGTAATGAGAGAGTTGTTCTTCATAAGAAGAATATCATGCAATTCACTTCCATTGAAATTGTAGTCCTGTTCCACTTTAGACACAATAAATCCCAATGCAGATTTGTAATGTGCATCTCATTCACTTATTTTGAGATAGCAAATGTGGACCAATATCAGCTACAAATTCTATATAATGAAATTATTTGAGGTATACTGAGTCTGTCTGCTTTCCTTCAACAATGACTATCTCAACAAAAAATATGAGAATAGACTTCTGGTTAAGATGGCAGCATAGGAAACATGCCAAAACAGCTTAGGGGAAAAAAAAAACAAAAAAAAAAAAAAAAACAGCAAAATACACTCTTCCACTAAAAAGTGAGGTGTATAGTAAAGTATCAACCACATCAGAGAAGTAGGGGCGATCCAGAGCATCTAGAGCCCAGAGAAGCAGACAGAAGCAGCTCCAGCAGCAGTGGTACAAGTTCCACGTGGCTGCAGCCAACAGGCTCTGCCTGAACCACAGGAAAAAGCAATAAGAATAAAAGAAACCAGGTGAGGGGATTTTCCACTCACATCAGCCTTCTCTCAAATGCAAACGTGGGAGGACAGCAGAGACCAATGGAGCACCTTGTGAGAAAGAAGATCAGGAGGACCAGCAGGCCAACTTCAGCCTCCATCCGCAGTCTCTCCTCCCCCACCACCAGCTCAAGCACCAGCAAGCACCAGAGACCTGGGGAAGGGAGCTCACATACACAGCACCCAGCATAATCAGAGCATTGACCCCCGGCCCCAGCCATCTGACCTGAGCCCACAGCACAGCACAGAGGGACCCAAGTGGCCATGTAGCATAGCTGAGACCAAAGCCATACCAAAAGGTAACTGGGATTACACCAGATCAGTACCCACCAAATAAGCCTGTTAAATAGGCTTACATTGGAAGTACTAATTGCACCTTCCATGTCAGGCAAAATTATATGTTAAATCTGATGGATGGTCGCATTTAACACTCTTAAATAAGCTATATTTTGGGATTCTTGTTTGTTGCTTCCTAATTTATAGTGCCTTTGTTTCCTCTTCTGTCATTTGTTGGGGAAGGGTCTCACTCAGTCAAAAGCTGACCTTGGGACCCTCGATAGACCAGAACTCTTAGCCTCCCAGTTGACAGGATTAAGGGTGTGGGGTAACACACATCCTTAGGGACTGTGACTTTGTTACAGGAACTGATTGTCATAATACCTACTTTTGCATAAATACTCTGTGCTGTCTTTCATTGAATGTGCACATTGTTTAGTTAAATTTTAGAATTTGTCTGTATTTTCTTCCATTCAGCCTACTTGAATACTCTCATAGCAGGCAAACCCAACACTTAGGGTCTCATTTGGGGTTACTCTGAGAGTTTTAAGAGCCACACCTAGCACCTTAATCTCCTACCCTGAAGATATATAACATCAGATTGATTGAGACATCTAATAATACTGCAGATAATTAGAAAACCCAAGCATTAAATTAATCCAAGATGCAAAAATCTCTACCTTATAATACAAGAAACACCAAAAATCAAGACAATATAAAGCAACCAAAAAGTATTAATGCATCAGAAATGATCTCCAGTGACACTGATTTAGAGGAAATGCCTGAGAACAATTTCAAAAGAATGATTATAAATATATTCAAAGAACTCAAAGAGGAAATCAAAGAACACATAGGAAAGCAATTTAATGAAATAAGGAGGTCTATACAAGATGATAATAAGGAAATAGAAATAATAAAGAAAAACCAGTCAGAAATACTAGCAATGAAGAACACAGTCAGTGAAATAAAAAACTCTATGGAAAATCTCTCCAGTAGAATGGATGAAGGAGAGAACAGAACATCTAAACTAGAAGACCAGGTGGCAGATCTAATACAGTCCAACAAAGAGAAAGACAAACTCATAGGAAGGTATGAATGGGAATTTCAAGATATTTGGGACAGTATGAAAAGATCAAACATAAGAATTTAGGGTATAGTAGAAAGAGAAGAATTTCACTCCAAAGGCATAGTAGGTGTTTTCAACAAAATCATAGAAAAAACTTCCCCCAATTTGGGAAAGAGATGCCAATGCAGATACAGGATGTCTTTAGAACACCAAACAGACAAAACCTGGAAAGAACCTCTCCTCACCATATTATAATTAAACTACCAAACATAAAAAACAAAGAAAATACATTGAAAGCAGCTAAAAATAAAAGCAAATCACCTACAAAGGAAAGCCCATCAGAATCACAGCATATTACTCAACACAAACTTTAAAAACCAGAAGGGCTTGGAGTGATACATTCACTTCCTGAAAGATAACAACTGTCAACCAAGGTTACTTTATCCTGCAAAGCTATCCATATGGAAACCTACTTTTCTGGACAATGGAACACTCAGAAGCCATAGATTGTTACTAGAAAATTTTTAGTGCCAGGGATGGGATACCTTCTAGTGAGTTGTTGGCCAGGGAGGTCACACATACCCCCAAAACACTATGGGCCATTGCTGAGGCCCTTGGTTTCCCACCAGGAATAGATGGTAAGACCTTATTGCTGAAGACTCCACATACATGGGCTGCAAGGTCAATGAGACATCCTGCTGGAGCTGAGCTGAAACCATCCTCCATGTGGACCAGCTGAAAGAAAGCTGGAAAAAGCTATGCTGCATGCAGTGAAGGTACTCAACAGTGAACACTGCAAGCTTTAAATCTGGCCAGCCAGGCCAAATGAGCCAACGGGTACAATGGTGGCATGTCTGTTATGGGGGAAACCAACCACTCTCTAATTGGACTGGAGGTATGCTCCATGGGGGAGGGGGGGAATACATCCCTGATACTGAGAACCTATGACAGGGATAGTCATGACTTTTGATGTGCTCCTCCACACACAAGATGGCCTGGATATCGA
The DNA here is from genome assembly GCA_036365145.1 of Orientallactaga sibirica. Classification (NCBI taxonomy): domain Eukaryota; kingdom Metazoa; phylum Chordata; class Mammalia; order Rodentia; family Dipodidae; genus Orientallactaga; species Orientallactaga sibirica. The sequence goes on from JAEOAD010000041.1 coordinate 285,501, forward strand.
TGACCTCACAGTACCTGATACTACCTACAGAATACCATCATAACAGGAAGAAAAGATCATGACATCAAAATGAAAAGAGAGACTGATTAAGGGGAAGGGGATATAATGAATAGTGGAGTTTCAAAGGGGAAAGTGGGTGGAGGGAGGGAAGTACCATGGGATATAGTCTACAATTAAGGAAGCTGTCAATAAAAAAAAAAAGAAAAGAAAAGAAAAGAAAAAAAAAATATGGGAATAAAATGGAGATTATTGTGCAGAAACAACATTTTTGCCTTGTTTGTGTGTGTTGTGCATACATGTGTGTATTCATTGTGCATATATGTGTGCATGTGTTTAAGCATGTGAGAGTGTGTGGAGGTCACAGAATCACCTCAGGTGTCTTCCTCAGGAATGCAGTCCACCTTGGTGGAGGAGACAGAGTCTTTCATTGGTCAGGAGCTCATCAATTAGGTTAAACTAGTTGAGCAGCTATTCCCAGGAGGTCTTCTTGTTTCAGGCCTCCCCAGCAGTGGAGTTTCAGGTGCATCAACACACTTAGCAGTTGATGTGGGTTCTGAAGATCAAACTTACCTTCTCAGGCTTTTGAGGCAAGCACTTAATAACTGAGCAATCTCCCCTCTCCAGACTAATTAAAAAAAATACTTTTCATTGACAACATAAAGTACACAATGATCATAGTCTCCCCACCTTTCTTTTCCCCCATCTCTTGTGCCCCCTCCTAATCCTTTTAGGAACAGCTATCCTCCAATCCTAAAAGGTTTCATTTTATCCTAGAGTGATAAAATTTTGACCTCACTATATCTTGATGAAGTTTATCAGAAATATTCTGAGAGGCATTCATTTTCATGATGTTAGCTCTTGGAGGTATAATCTTCATTTTAAGATTGTTTCAACAAGGCTGTGATCACTTGGATCTGTCACTACATAGGGTTATGATTCAAATATGTAAAGAAAACAGAGGAGACATATGTAGAGAATATTTGTTTTAATTAGCATACCATCTCTAAAACATTTACACATGTATTAGAAAATTCTTCTTCAGTCACCATGATTTTAAGTTTTGTTTATATATGTAATAGAGTGAATAGGTATAACTCAATACTGGAATCTCATTGGACAGGGACAAAATTATATATGATGAAGATGCATTAAGTATGATTTCTAATTTAATTTTTGAGCCTACACAGCAAGCTGCTCTAGAAAAGTGACTTCTTATGGTGGAGGAAGAGCACATCTTAGTTAAAAAGGGATTCAAAGAAAACTCCTGAAGCTAATGGCCAGAAACAAAAACCATGTTAGCTCAATGAATGGTTTTCTTTTTTGTTTTAAATTTTATTTTATTTATTTAAGAGAGAGAGAGAGAGAGAGAGAGGCAGATAGATACAATAACACCAGGGCATTCAGCCACTTCAAACAAATTCCAAAAGCTACCTTGTGCATCTGGCTTACTTGAGTCCTGCGGAATAGAAACTAGGTCCTTTGGCTTTTCAGGTGAGGGCCTCATTGGCTAAGCCATCCCTCCAGCCCAGTGGTTTTCTTTTTATTAGTCAATAATAAAAAAAAAAAAAAAAGGAAAGGAGCGAGTTATTCCCATATGTGACCTCTTTCTTTTTAACACTGTCTAGATAAAAAAAAAAAGTCTCTTTATATTCATTTTTTGATAGTGCTGGTGATGGCATCTAGGCCCACTTGCATGCTAGGTTAGTGTTATACCACTGATCTGTAGCTCCAGCCCACAAAAACCATTAGTAATAGAGTACATAATAGTGTTACCTTTCTCTTCAATAGGTGTGCATTGGCTATATTTCAATAGGCACTCTGCTAGTCACAAGAGTACTGAGCACCACAAGCATTTATCACACTACCACAAGTGACATAGTTGTAACCTGGCTGTAGTCCTTGTTTTGATCATATGATAGCTGGAGTTGACAAGGTGCAAGGAAAATTTTTGAGAAAATTTTATCATTTTGAATAGAGACCCTGACCTACCATTTCCTTCTTTGACTTGTTTATATCAAATAGTTGACAATATGAACAGTTATGAATAACTGGAAGCAGCTACAGAAAGTTAGAAGGAAAGAAATAAGAAGACTTTATTCTAAATGTTGTGGCTATGAAATCTGGATATTAATACACTTCTGCTCAAAACACTATCCTCTAACTGTGGAAGCAGAACCAGACAACATGTGTGCTTTGTTTCAATAATAACATAATGATAATCAATTTTGTAAAAATATTGAAATTTAATATTGAAAATGGTAAATGAAAAATTCAATGCCAATCAAATGATTTTTTGAAAATGTTCACTATGAAATCCAAATGAGTTTAGAAACTAGAAAATAGTTGAGGACCTTATATTATGCAGGAAACTGATTTTATTCTAAATATTATTTTTCATTTCTTGTTCATATACATATTTTCTAAGAGCAAATTAATTATAGGGGTGGCAAAATTATATTACAATAAAAGGGACCTGCAAAGTTTAATCTATTTTTCCTTAATATAGCCTATCTCTAAACTTACAACTATAGAAAAATATGAATATATTTAATTTTTTGCATATACTTGATTAAAGATTAAAAATTCAAGATTAACAATTTGCATTTTGAAGTAGTTGTCAGAAACCCTTGTATACTTTGAAGGATTTCACCTTTAAATCCTCTAAATCCCATTCATTTTGCTGCTGAATTAGGATTTTATGTATAAATATAAAAATCCAGAACATAGAAATTAAGTCAATTTCAAAAATAAAAAAGCTTGAAGATGAGAGATAATTTTATTTCCCCTACATTTTCAAGTATTAGTTTGTGTTCGAAATATGCCAAAAAGGTTCCAACAATAAAAATGAAGTTATTTCATGAAATATTTGCCTAACTGGAAGCTCTCTATTGCATTTTAAAGAACACAGCTAATGTTATATATGTAGTATTGTCCTTTGCATTATTTCTGTGAATATCAGTAGTAAAAAGAATGAGAGAAAATCTTTGCCAGTTGTTCCTCTGACAGGGACTTAACATATAGAGTATATATTAAAAATGCAAAAATTAAACATCAAACAGAAAAAAAAAAACACTAGCCAACAAAGAAATGGGCTAATGAAATAAACAGACAGTTCTCAAACAAAGCAATATAGATTGCATACACAGACTCAGGGTGGCCTCAAACTCACAGTGATCCACGTACTTTTGCCCCCTCAGTGCTGGGATTGATGGTCTGTGCCACCATGCCCGGCTAACAGTAGATATTTTTTTAAATTGTTCAATATTCTTAGATATCAGAGAAATAAAAATTAAAACAACTCTGAGATTTCATCTCACCCCAGTTAGGATGTCTATTATCAAAAGAACTAACAACAACAGATGCTGGTAAGGTTGTAGAGAGAAGGGAGCCCTTATGTACTATTGGTGTGAGTGTAAACTGTCACTATAGTGCACAGTCACTATGGAAAAGAGGGTGAAATTGTCCTAAAAAGCTTAAACTTGTACTATCATATGACCCAGTTATACTACTCTTGGGCATATACCGAAAGAACTATATATCCTACCATAAAGTACTTTCACATACATGTTCATTGGTGCTCTATTCACAATAGCTAGGAAATGAAATCTGTTTAGACAGCCCCTAACAAATGAGGGGAATATGGAAACATCTATTTTGAAAACAGATTAAAATATGTTGTCATTTGAGACTTTGTAGGAGAAGTTATGTGTCACTGTGATAAAAGCATGGATTCTGCACTCCCACAGGGTGCAGTCCCATTGGCTTTGAGGTCAAGGGTTTTGTATTCTCACACAAAAAGACTGCTTACTTTTCATGGTGGCCATATTCTATCACCCTAATGTGAAAGATCTGAGCATGGTGACAGATTAGTACTGAATCGAACAAATTTTGTAAAATATGCATAATCTTTACGTCTGAAATCCACTGAGTGTCTCAATGAGATTTTACACTGTCAATATGTTGAGCTTTGTCTTGACATTGGACAATAGTTTATAACTTCAAGATCATTCCCTGTGAAGTTTCTTTTATAGTCAGAAAGAGAATGAAGCATGGCTTTGATGACAAGAAAAAGTGCAAAATATGCTTATCAAAGCTTAGCCTTTTTAGTGTTACATTTAATCTTTTATACACTTGCATATTAATATGAACACTTATGACCCTTTAAAATTTCACTTTATCATCAGTGGGAAAAGATAAATTAAAATAGGACCATTTGATGTTTTTTATAATTTCTATTCACAATTCCAAAAATATATTTTAACACATCTAAAAAGTGATTTTTGTTCATGCTAGCATTATACATAGTCCATTTCCATATGACACACAAGTGTTGGGTTGTCCAGGAGGATGGGAAAAAACAAAGTATGCTGATCAAAGTATGCTCTTCTGCCCTGTAAAGATGAATTGATACTGAATTCTTGCCAGGGACTAAATTAAACACTTAGTGAACATTTAGTGAGATAATGAATCCTCAATAGATTCCTTAGGAAGTAGGTGACTAGGTGTATTAACCACATTTATATTACATGGAAAATGAGTCTTGAAGGTGTTACATAATTTCAATACATAGATGAGAAATGCATTTCCATCATAGTGTGGTTCATAGTATTATGTTGGCACATATATTATAATTATACAGTGGCTATAAAATTATATTTGAGGACTCTTCAAATTAACTTTAAATACTTTTTATTGGTCCTATATATTCCTTTATATACCAGCAATGACTGTGTCATTGAGATCATTTTCAAGATTTACATTTTGCATTTGTTGGTGTGGTAGTTTGAATGTATATCACCCAATAGACTCAGGTGTTAACTTGGATTTCCTGCATACTGGTTGGAAGAGGTGTCACTGAGGGCGGATCCTAGAGTCCAGCCCTGAGGTGTCACTTGGGACAGCCCAAAGGTATGCAAAGTAGTCTGCTCTTTGCTGCCAGCCCTGATTTTTGGATATTTTTTTGGAGGTAGGGTCTCACTCTAGCTCAGGCTGACCTGGAATTCATTATGTAGTCTTAGGGTGGCTTCAAACTCATAGCAATCCTGCTACCTCTGCCTCCCAAGTGTGGCATTAATGGCTTGAACCACCATGCCCAGCCTTTTCAGGTTTTTTGTTTGTTTCCAGCCCTTTTGACTGTTTTAATATGCTTTAAACTAGTACTAGTTGTACTAGTTTGTTATGCTGGCTATTTAATGGTGTTTCTGGGCTTGGATGTTTGAATGGGGGCCAGCCTCTTCTGCCCTTATGGAACTTTCCCTGGATCTATAAGCCTGAAATTAAACCCATTCCTGCCACAAACTGTGTCTGTTTGGAAATCCATTCCAGAAACATGAAGTTGACTACAATAGAGGGCATTTTGAGACTTGCTCATTTGCAGAGATAACTATGTTAAAATATCCCAGGAGGCAGCCAGATCCTCAGAGGAGATCAAATGTTTTAGTCTTGATCATGCCCAATTCTCCTTAAAAATAGCAATAGAGTAAGAGATATAGAAATATATTTAAGTAGTTCTGCAAGTAGGAGTAGAACTATCATCTATAGGACATTTGTTTAGGTATACAATGAAAGCAAAGGTGACAAGTATAAGCTATGTGATGCTTCCTTATGTATAATTGAAAAACACTGACAAATGAAGAAAGAATGTGGTGATTAGATGAAAGAAACAATTTTACTTGAACTTCTATGCTATTAGCTTTTTTATAATAATATATTTTCCATGGTCTTTTTAGTGTCATTGCTGAGGATAAATATTCTCGTGAAACTTTTCTATGATCATGAAAAGGAAACAGATTATTAATGCTTAATATATTTTTGTTTATAATCTCCTTTGCTGATTTATTCATTATTTAATCTTGTTTATTTTTAAGTTAGGATCTCACTTTGCCAAACAGGCTGGTCTTGATCTCAGTTCTTTTGCCTGTCTGTCAAGTGTTTTAATAACAGATGTGAGAAAATCTATCCTTGGAATTTTACTATAAAGATTTGGAATAAGTTATTTTATGTAAGATTAATTTGAACATATATTATCATTTGTTAAATTATACAAGAAAATGGTTGTGTCATATGACTTTAGTTTTCTATCTATTTTATGAATTTCTGAGTAGAGATGGGAAAACATATTGGTAATTTTGGAATGGAGAACCTTACAGAACCTTTATTTCCTTTGTACAAAAGGATAGTTATCCCTTTGTCTTTCCTGACACCATTAAGAAACCTGTGTTATAACCTAGTGTGACATCTTGCTTCTGGCTCTCACGTTTAGAGAAAGCCATTCAGTTTCTATAGGGGATATTCTAATCAAATGCAAAGACAAAAAAGCAAAAGTAAAAATAAACAATTGGCTTAGTGTCAAACATGGTAAGAATCTTATGTATATAAAAATGAAAATGATGGGTAGTACTACATGACAGTGATTACATATATGTGAAGAATGAAAGTTGATGAAGAATAATAAAAAGACAAATAGCATATTAAATTCTTCATATATTAATATATATGTTAAAATATTATTTCTTTTGAATAAAGTTTAAAGCATATTAAAACAGTCAAAAGGGCTGGAAACAAACAAAAAACCTGAAAAGGCTGGGCATGGTGGTTCAAGCCATTAATGCCACACTTGGGAGGCAGAGGTAGCAGGATTGCTATGAGTTTGAAGCCACCCTAAGACTACATAATGAATTCCAGGTCAGCCTGAGCTAGAGTGAGACCCTACCTCCAAAAAAATATCCAAAAATCAGGGCTGGAAAGATAGCGCAGTGGTTAAGGTGCTGGCCTGTAAAGCCCAAAAACCTAGGTACAATTTCCCCATGCCTACTTAAAGCCAGATGCATAAAGTGGGAGATGCATCTGGAGTTCCTTTGCAGCAGCTGGAGGCCCTAGTGTGCCCATTCTCTCTCTCTCTCCCTCTCTCTCATCTTTCTCTGTTTGAAAAGAAATAAAATACTTTTTTAAAAAAATAGTCACTAATAATTACCATCTGGATGTGTTACTATCTACTATCAACATAAGTTTTTGTTACACTAACATTTTGTTTTCCTGTATACCTAAACTTGTGTTTGAATAACATGTAGAAATGATTTTTTTTGAAGTGAAGGAAGAATAAAGGTATAAAACTTGGCTTGAGTTTGTATATGATATCTTTAAGTATAATTTGTCTACAAGGAACCTCTCAATTCAGGCCACGATATCTTTATTCATTAAAGTGCAAAAATAGATACCACTCTGCATTATAACAGTGCTTCAGTAGAGAATGTCTACTAAGGGTTTGTTGCTAGACATGTTGTGTAGCAAGCTGTAATTAGGTTATTGGTATAGTGGTTATAAAATATTTTTCAATGTTGAATAATATATAGTTTAGCAAATGATCTTATTATGCTATATATTTATTTTTCTTTATGTTTTTATTTGGGGGAGAATCCTAGGGATGAAAGCAAGGGCATTGGACATTCTAGGTCAGCACTTTACAACCACCAAACTACATTCATAATCCCATAATGTATATTCTATAAAGATAGGTATTGAATAATTAATTATCTGATATTAGTTGTCTTAAATTTACAGGACATTTTAAACAACATATGAGTACTTTTGCATCCATTAGTAAGTAATGTGGATTATGGATACTTTGAAACTGAAAGCACAAAGATTATACAGAGGAAAATATTCACAGTAAGAAGAATAACCTTGAAACATGTATGAAGAAGAAACATAGGTGTTTGTTATTTAGAACAATAAATCATGGAATAATATGTAAAAGGAGGAAAATGACTCAATATTATTACAATAATGTTCATTAACTACTGTTCAAATTAAACGAGCACATGGTTGAGGTTTTACTAAAACTATCTCTTCACCTTGTTCTGTTCTTTTCTTTACTCCTTGTATTTAATCATACATTCTTTAGGGACTTGAACATATTTTTTTCTAATATAAATTTTTAGAGAAAAGAAACAAGTCATGTTAGTATTAGGTTTAAGACAATCTCTCATGATTATAGACCTACCAACAGACCCAATTATTCCCTTACTGGGCATTTACCCTAAAGGCTCCAATCTCAGATCAGAGAGATATGCCCAAGCATTTTTATAGCTCCTCAACTCATAATAGCTAGGAGCTGGAATCAACCCAGATGCCCATCATTAGATGAATGAATAACAATGATGTGGTATATCTATACTATGGAACTCTAAATAGCAGCAAGGAAAGATGAAATAATGAAATACAAAAAAAAAAAAAATGGTCAAACATGGAACAGATCATCCTTAGTGAGCTCACCCAATCACAAAAAGATAAAGTCTCAGGGTCTCATTCATTTGTGGCTCCTAACCTGAATTTGCCTGAGATGCTGCCAAACCTAATAAGTACCCTGAGGACCAGACAATAGGGAGGATGGGATGGGGGGAGGGTAAGGGTGGGAGGGAGTAAGAGGGTGGGAGGGAGGGTAAGGGGGAGACACAAATAGGGATGCAAAAGGAAATGGTACTATAAAATGCTGTATGCTGAACAACAGGCTAAAACTTTGGTCCTTCAGCAGGCCCACAGTGGGAACACCTGGACCATAGGAAAATGGAGAGAACATCATGAAGACCAACCTTAATCTTTTCCTCCTTCTCTCTCACCCTATCCCTCTCTCTCTCTCTCTCTCTCTCTCTCTCTCTCTGTGTCTCTCTCTCTCTCTCCCTCTCCTCTCTATACTCACTTTCTCTTTTATATTACCTATCTTTTTATTCCTCCACCTTCCTTGGCACTGACTTATAACTCCCAGTACCAGCACGGGGTTAACTTTCACAATGAGCTGTTGATCCAAGAGACCTACAAGGTTTTCCAAAACAGACAGATTTCTGTCAGAGTTCTTGAAGACCCACCAAAGATTAAGGGTAAGACCCTACTGTTGAAGACAGCATACGCAGGTGAGACAAAACATGGAGAGACCTGATCAGAAGCTGGAAGAGGGTCAGTCCCCAGACAGTGAGCTAGTCTAGTGCCAGAGGGTGCTACACGAGCTACTGGGGGAAAATGACGACATCTGTTGAAACAACTCGCAGTTTAAGCTACGCAGCAGGAAACAACCTGAGGCAATGCTCAAACAAGTGCAGTAGTGGCACACAGCCATGGGTGGGTAACCAACTGCTCTTAATTTGACTAGTAGATCCACTCAGTGGAATGGAACTCATTGCTGGAATGGGGAAATAAATCAAAACTATATACAAAAAAATGAGCCCAGTCTCCAGGATCAAGCTCCCACCAAATGTGGGCTAGAAGAGGGCCTATGCATATAAAATTCTCTATAAAATAACTATGGCCATTACATCTATCTAGTACTAATTTCTCTCTCTGTTGGAGAACTTGCTTATCTTTTTCAGATGGATGACAAACCTGAAGGAAGGATAAGCCTACCACACCTCACCAGGGCCCCAGCTGAAACCATAGAGGAATGTGGGGAAAGGGCAAGAGTACAGCTTTCTTGGTGAACACAACACCAGAAAAAGGCTGAAGGAGATAAACAGAGAGAACTTCCAACTCCTACTATGCCAGATATCCAGAAACACAGAGAACTCACCACTGAAGTAGAACTAAAATGATCCCAATGTGGCTCAGGGAAATTTGCAGAAGAGGGGGCAGAAAGAGTGTTAGAACCACAAGTTGGGTCACTATGCACAGAGACTTGGCCTATTCCCCATAATTTTTGACTACCCCCACAATGCAAGACCCACATTCCCCATTGATGAGGGTCCCTTTGGAGTGGGGAGGACAGAGAGGAGGATAATGGAGTCACCAATATGAATGTAAAATTAGAATAATATGAACAAAATAATAAATTATTTTGAAAATATGTGAAATAGAAAAGGTGTTTTCCTCTTACAAGAAGGATCATGTTGGTACTTGGTTTTTAATAAATCATAATAAATGACTTACTCCATTCTGGATTGAATTTTTTAGAGGAAATGTATGTCTTTCCTCATGTATTACCATAGCTTATTTAAGGAGACCATGTGTTTTCTATCAGAAAATAAAATGGTTATTTAAATAAATGCATGAATTCTGAGGACTATATCATAAAGTGTATTTTTTCTATTTTTGTATGTATAGCTTCAGTGTTTCCCATCTTCTTTTCCTTCTTACAGCAATTTCTATGTCTGTGTTTCTTTACTTATTTAAGCTTTCAATTTTGCAACTGTGTCTTGTTTTTGTTCTTTCTTTCTTAATCCTATTCTCAGTAGAAATAGTCTGTTAGGGTGGCCTTTGGCATTTCTTTGTTTCTTTCTACCTCATGTCATTTTTGGTATTTTAAATGTTCTGTGCTGTACTAAGACCTAAGCAGTATATTTGCCATATAAAATAAAACCAAGGAATGAAGAGATTGCTTAGTGGTTAAGGTGCTTATTTGCAAAGCCAAAGGACCCAGGTCAATTCCCCGGGACCCACGTAAGCCAGATGCATAAAATGGCACATGCATCTGGAGTTTATTCGCAGTGGCTACATGCCCTGGCACTCCCATTCTTTCATTCTCTCTATCATAGAACTCCATGTCACACAATTTTCTTTCTCACAACATCAAAAACAATATCAACCATATTTCACATTCCCTTCCTCTGCTACTTTAAAGAATTATAAATAAAATTTTTGTTGTTTAGTTACTTCAGAATGTTCCTATCTGTGATTGTCAACTTTATCAAGACCTATAATCCTTTAGTAACAAAGATGAAGAACTAAGAATATCTCTGCAATAAAAATAAACCTTTATGAGTAAGTTTATGATATCAATATGACATGCAGAATATATGAAAGAGAAATGAAGAGAAATAAATGTAAACTAAAATAATACAAATCTCAGCATGCAAATGCACAGGTGTGACCTAATATGATGATATGATGAGATAATTGGTTTTACACACTATGTTCTGTCAGTTAGTTACAAAACCAGTCAGTATTGGTGAATTATTAATAACTGAAACATCACAAGTAGTACTTCCAAAAGCAATGTGATTTTCTGACATCAAGTATAGCTATTGGCCAAACTCCATTTGCAAATGAGTTGTATTTTATGGGCTTGCTCAGTTTTCACATTCCTTGAAAATTCAGAGTATAGAAAATTTATAAAACACAATATGTTTATGTGTAAATTATACTTAGTCTCCAGCTTCAGATAATTATTATTTTTTTCAATTTGCTTTGCACTTCATAGAAAATATGTTATTCACACACTGGGAGAGCTGGTCTTCTAGAGCAAATTCAGGCTAAATGGGCAAGTTAGAGAAAGTTGGCCCTTTTTAGTGATCAAGAGGTTGTACAGAAGATAATTTTCCATGCAAGGAAATTAAGTTCTTGCTAGTGATAAAGAGGGTCACACATACACAATGATATTATATCAGGCAGTAGTGCAAAAGAAAAAGGGGAAGATAAAGCAGTCAATACTCAGACATCAGAATTGGAACCAGATTTCCAACTCAACATTCAAAATTTAAGGTCATACAACTGTAAGTGTGATAGTATTATTATCATTTACTATAGACCACAGTACCAACTATTTCTATACTATGATAACATTGTGTGTTATTCAGCAATAATCATACCAGTAATACAGTAATGGTTATATAGTAGTTATTCTTTGCTTATAGAATATTAATGGTTCTAAGACCCCCAGTGGATCCTTAAAACCACATAAATACTGAACCCTACATAGACTGATATTTTTCTATGTGCCCTGCTGTTTTGCTTCATAGAACCAGAATTCATATGCCTTTTCTTGTGTTATATCTTGCTACCTCCTTTGCACCTCTATCCTCATGCTTTAGACAGATTATTAAGTCAATACGTGTTGCTTGAACATAAGCACACATACTGTGAGGGTCACCTGATAGCTGAGATGACTGCTAAGAGTGGGAGAGGTAGGGTGGCATTTGTAGACAGCATTGATATATGTCCTGGATAAAGCTGAGCCAGGTGATATGTGATTTCATCATGGTACTAAAAATGCAAGAGATTTTTAACATGAATTTTTGATATGTATAATTTCCTCTTTAATGTTTTTGGACTATAATTGACATTGACTCACTAAAACCATGGAAAATAAAACTGCCAGCAAGTAGAGATTGAATTAGCAATCATAATAGTATTTATTGATAATATTGTTATCATCTGTATCTAGCATCTTCCATGGGTCAGATAAGATACATAACACTTATGTGTATAATTTATTAATCTTAATCATCCTAACACATAATTAATAATAACACAATTATCTACTTTGAGAGTAAGAAGGCTACAAAAGATATTTAGAAACAAATTATTTACTCCAATTCTTAGGCCTTATCAATTATTAACAATCACATATTTCACATGGTAAGATGTACATTTTCCTCAGCTAAGATACATATTTATTTTAGAACTATATATTTCAATTGCATAGTGTCCTCTTTGCATAAGTAGTGCTTTAAAGTGGATAAATATTGTATGTGACATTAGAATGTTATACAGTACGTAGGATAATCTACACTGGGAAGGACATTTTCTCTTCAGCTAAGTGTCAATAATATCCTTCAATCACTTTAACAACAGAATTCTACACAAGATCCAGATTTACCTGAAACTCTAAGATGTCAAGGAAAATGTATGGTACATGTTAACATACTCATGTTAAAATATTCCTCATACATTTGAAAGAAAACTTATGTTTTCCATGGGTATCTTTAAAGTACTATCTTTAAACTGTAATTGCATGAACTTATTCTACCTACAATATATTTAGAAGTTAAATAATTATAATTTACTAATATAATAGGGTATATGCTGCACAAATGAAGAAAGTAATAAAAATAATATTCATTTTTATCGAGATCAAAAACTTTTGAGAAATGCATTCCCTTTTGTTCCTTTCTCTTTCATTCTTTCTCATTTCACTCTTAATATATACCTTTTAGGATATCATTTTTACATATATTTCAAATATGTAAACATATTATTTCAATCCTAAGGACGTTCATTTGCAATGTTTTTTTTTTTTTTTAAATATATTGAAGGATAGAGAGACAGCATCTTTTTTGGTGTGTAGCTTTCCTGCCCTGTTAAATGAGAGATATGGAAAATATATCTTTTTATTTACTATCATGATTCAAAGTAATTTCCCATTAACTCCATTATCATTGCAAGTACAGGAATTTTAAAATAAATTTATATTTCTACCAACAGGGAATTTTTGTGTACTGACAGAAAATGGTAATAAACTAGCAAATAGTGAAGGGATGGGATATGCAGACTTGGCAGAATTCCAAAGACCATGTCAGTAGACTCACAAAAATATGGTCTTGCCACCAAGAGTTAAAAGACTAGATAATGGGAAAATGTAGGTGGTATTGTGTATTTACCAATTACTTAGTATGTGTCAGAGGAAAAACTGAAAGTGAACAGACTGGTAAGAAACCAGATAATAATTTAGCAAGTGAACATTTTACATTATGTAATATTTGCTTGATGTAAACTACCCAATTTTATATGTTAGTGTTATCTTGATATGTTGTAAAATTGGTAAAATTGTTACCAATTTTAGTACTTTTAGACTAATGAGAAAATGATATCTATTTAATGATATTATAATTATATTTATCTATATTTTTAGATTTATTAGTACTTTATTACTAGACAAATCAAGATGGAATATCTAAAACTGATTACTACTTAATATTATAAATAAAATATTTATTTAGTCTTTTGAGGATGAATAAAAACATCAAAATGGTTCTTTGTGTCAAGAGTTTTTTTGTGTAGTTTGTACAAAAATAATTTCTCAGACAGCGTAATTCCTCTTATCTCCTCATACCTATGCATGGAGGCAGAACATTAATATATTTAGACCTTTTGATTGGAGACTTAACATTTACACTGGCATAAAACATTAATGCTATCATTGAAGCATGAAAATTTCAAATTAACAGAAACTGATGCTGCTATTCAAGCAAAGTGAGAGTTAGTGTGAGAAATAGAAGCAATTTTCTAAGACATGGATAAGCAGGGTAGTAGAAAGACAGATCTAAGTGGAATTCTTCATATATTATACTACCATGTATTAATTCACTTTCCATCTTGGCTTTGAATTCTAAGCCTTCTTTCTATGAATTTCATATTACTGCCTGATGATGATTCAGGCAATGAGTCCAGACTGCTTGGCTCCAAATGTTGCTTTGTAGGAATACATGGGAAATTTCCCCAAAACTATCTGCCTTTATTATTATTATTATTTAAGGAAAATAATATGTGTGCTACATTTCCAAGGATGATGCATTTAGTATATAAGAAGCATTCTGTAAATTATGCAATTTCATTCTTGTTTCTTTTTAAATTAAATGACTTAGTTGAAAAGGCAAAAAAATGATGTTTTTAATATTTTATTTTATTTTTATTTATTTGACAGAGAAAGAGAGAGAGAGAGAGAATGGGTGCACAAGGGCCTCCAGCCACTGCAAACAAACTCCAGACGTGTGCACTCCCTTGAGTATCTGACTTACGTGGGTCCTGGGGAATCGAACCTGAGTCCTTTGGCTTTGCAGGCAAATGCCTTAACCACTAAGCCATCCCTCCTGCCATAAAAAATGATATTTTAAATAATCTACAAAAGTACATGAAAACATAATTGTATGAATAGAAAATAATGTGTAATATAGTTAATGGAAATAGTATCACTTAATTAATAGTAGCAAATATGAAATGGATAGATGGCATCCTTTTGCTCTATTCAAGCATTTTCCTGTTTTGTTTTGTTGTGTTTGTTTTGTTTTACATGCCAACTTTAGCAGATTTATTCAGCAAAAGATGAACCAAAAATATTCTGGACAACCAACAACTCCAGATATAATATGTATATTTTGAATCCATTCCATATTTTTGAAATCTACTAACTTTATTTTTTTCTTGTTGTTTGCAATACTTTCTATCTCTGTGAACTCTTAGAAATGAATACCTATAAAGTTTAGTTCATACTGCTGAAATCTTTCCTGAGCCAGGAACCCAGTGTAGAAAGGGAAGACACTAATGAAAATTAGCATTCCAAAAGAATCCACTGCAGCTGTCATCATAAAAAGAAACTGATTAGTGGTTTGGACGGTGCTAACTCTGTAAATTATCAAACAAAATACTGCCGAAGCATCCATTTACGTATATGAAAATTACCATTTGAACATCACACTTAGAGCACATTAATCAACTTCATTCTTTGTTTTTATGGGTAATGAGGCTTCACAGAAAGGTAAACAGCCAGCTAAATAAAGTTGCTTTCACAAAAATGGATTAAATAGATTCATACTAAAAAAAAAAAAAAAAAGTGCTAAGAGGTGTTGAAATAAAAGAACCATGTCCATGGTCATTTATTTCCATTTTTAGTGTCTAAAGGATATTTTCCCTTCTAGTAAATTATTTTTAATCTTCTGTTCATTCCAGTTTCTTTCATACTTACCCTGTCTTTAATGTGAATGCTAACCTTCTTTTCATTTGCTAACCTTCCATTGATGTATTATGTTACTACCTCCCATTTTGCTATCAAAGAAAAACAAAACTTACTTAAAAGCTGTTCTTAAAAGCTCTTCAGATATTACATAATTTTTGTGAGGTAATAGCATTAACCATTTCCTTTGGTACTCATGGTGTGATTTATTTTTCATTTATTTATTGGTTAATACATAAATTTGAATAGAGAAATATCTTAATACAGTTGTAATGCTATAAAACTGCTAAACTTGTAGTTTTGGTAAGGTATGGGAAGATGGATTATGAAGTCATATTACAACCACATACTATTGATGTAGATAATACCCACTGAAATAATCTCCATGCTGGAAGAGTCTAAGGAGTCTACAGAATTTGACTTTTTAAACCATATTTTTTTTTTTTTATGTACAAAATTGTCACCAGCCCCATCACTGTTTTTACATGTTCTACAGGTTAGAAGGTTAGATCTCCATTTGAAACTTTTCTATCTATGTATTTTTGTGGAAAGATATGTGGATATAATATATGTCTAAAATTTCTACCATCAATTTCTACTATCTTCTCCAGGAGTGATTCTGTATAAAATTATGTCATACTCTTTTATATTTTTAAATACTTATATTGTTAAATATGCACGTGCATGCCATAGGCTGTATTCTGACTTGCTTTCTAAAACTATTACTTGTCAGTGCCAAAATGAGCAGATGCAGTGGTGCTGATTCCTTCCATGATTAAAATTACACAAACATTTCACATGGCAAAATGACTTTTCATTATGTCATGTTTATTATATAGAACTACAAAATCTTTCTACTGATCCCCATATAACTTTTCTTAACAATTCTTTTTTATCCTATGTAATAGGATAGTATACATCTCTTCTTTGTTTCATATTTCAGTATTGGAACTTGAGGTTGGTTGTAATTAGATTTTAAATGACCCTCAAAAATAGTGTCCTGCACACTGTGAGAACACAGAAAAGATGGCTCATGAGATGGCCACAACTTGAATGTTGTCCCCTTCATTATTTTTGTCTTTCATAATATAGTAGCTTAATATGATACCTGGACAACTAAAACCTATATTCACCTTTTTAAATGTAACAAGCATATGAAATCTGATATTTTAAGTGAAATTATGACCCTTTGAATAAAACTTGTAAGAAACACTGTAAATGTATGAAAATACAAGTAGATATGCTTTAAATTGCTTTATTTTAGGGGGCCTTTTCCAGATATTTGCAATAATATTCTTCTGTTTACAATTTGTAATGGAGTTTTTAAAGTGTTTGCTGATTTGTCTGCTTTGCTGGCCTAATGATTTTCTTTTTGGCAACATAAGTGGTGATATATCCATCAGTTTTTGGTTGTTACACTGGAATCACAAATAAGTATGAATTTCGGTCACTTTCTTTTATTTTACACCATTTTGGGATCCCTGCTTTCTTATCTGTTGCCTTCATTTGTAACACGGGCTATAAAGGCCCACCTGTAACTGGGCCATTGTAAATCTCAAGGAAAATGGAAGTAAGGGTACAGTTATACCTTGTTGTGGTTCTAAAATCTTTAGTTAAAGGTGGCTTACACTGCTTCTATTCACATTTATTGGCCAAAGCAAGTCAGTTCCTAATGTCTGTTGTTAATGGGTAACATAGTTCTTCCAAACTGAAGAGAAGGAAAACACTGCAAAAAACATTTAAATGTCAAAAATTATAAAATATGTAACTGGTAGGACCTGGAGTAAAAGTTGAAGACTTGCAGTATTGTACAGGTGTTACAGTAAGCTCCTCAAAAAAAAAAAAATTATTTATTATTTATTTATGAGGAGAGAGAGAGAAAGAAGCAGAGAGAGAGAAGAGAGAGAGAGAGAGAGAGAGAGAGAATGGGCACTCCACTAGGGCCTTGAACCACTGCAAATGAACTCCAGACACAAGCACCACCATGTGCATCTGGCTTATGTGGGTTCTGAGGAGTTGAACCTGGGTCCTTAGGCTTCACAGGCAAGCACCTTAACTGATAAGTAATCCCTCCAACCCACATGTTTCTCCCAAACCTATTTCTGTGCCTTTCTGAAACTGTCATAAGCAGTGATATCTTTGTGGCTATGAAGTATGTATTTGCACTTTATTGATCTGTCTGATTAGATGTGCTTTTAGCTGGAAAGAAATGTGGATCATTGCCTCATCTTCATATGGCTTCAGTGGGTGTTTTGGTCACTTTTTACAAGGTGTAAAACATATGACATTTCTTTCCCTGACATCTTAATTCATTTATTTAATGGACTGTAACTGATTCAAAACATAGTTGCTGCCAATTATTCAGAGCTTACATCATTGCATGTAAGGCTTTCTTCCAGTGGCACTTGTTAAAGGTCATGTTACGCCACTCAGCTAACTCTAATTCACAACGCCTATCAGAAATAAAGCCTTGGTTCTTGGACTAGGATTCTTTTCACTGTTCATCAGTTGAAGTCAACTACTGCAGTCCTCCTTGCAAGTCCCCTGCTGAAATATGTCCCTGCAGGTGATCTCCCTTTGAGCCGTAATACACCTGCTTCAAGGAACTCCTCTCTTTATACTGATAGTGGCTTCAGGTTAAGGCTGAACTTAAGATGTGTTTGTTGTCATAGCCACTTACCTGAATTTAACTAATTAACTCAGCAGGAAAGATAACTTTAGTAAGTTTAATGTCCTTGAAAAGCACCTGAGATACACAGCATGACAAGATGACATAAAAGTTGGTATGTGTAAGCCTTTACCTTCTCCTAGAGCTAGACACCCTGGTGGGTTAAACAAATGCATTCATTGTTCAAATGGAAACTTGATACTAAAAGTCATGGGTATAAAAAAAGAGTGAATTCAAATTTGAAATTTTCAGTTTCTTAGAAATATAAAGATATGAGGGGAAATAATTTATCATTCCTCTAGATCCTCACAATCATATAGAAACTACTGAAATGTGGAGAAAATTCCTGGTATAAGTTCTCAATATATGCTATTCCAGTGCTAGCTCCTATATTTTTATGAAAACTACATTATTTTTAACATTTGTATAATATTATCACTTAAGTCTTTCGCATAATTTTGATAATCTCTATGACTCTGTAGGGCTATTATAGCCATATTACAAAAAGTAAATGAAATGGGGCTGGAGAGATCACTTAACAGATAAGGGGCTTGCTTGAGAACCAACGGATCCAGGTTAGATTCCCCAGGACCCATGTAAGCTAGAGGCACAAGGTAGCACATGCATCTGCAGTTCGGTTACAGCAGCTGAAGGCCCTAGAGTGCCCATTCTCCTTCTCTCTGTCTCTTTCTTTCAAATTAAATAAATAAATGAATAACTAAAATAAATAAATAAAATGACAAAATTTGAAGAAAATTATGAGCATATTGAAATTATAAAAATAAGCCAATATTGGAAATCAAATTCAAATATGCCTTTAGCCAATTTGGCTATTTTAACAGTTAAGCTTATATTCACTGTATAATAAGGAAATAGTTATTGAAACCAATACAATGCCTATCAAAATTATACCAGTCTATGTCTTGGCTAAAACAAATAAAAGGAAGAAATATCTAAACTATCACTAACTGCTATTGATAGAGAATGGACTAAGTATTGAGTACAGTGGAATTGTCATAATAGTATATATATGGGGAAGATTACATATATAGGTAATAGTATACAGAGTAATAATAATAATAGGCACAAAAGAATAAGTAGTTAAAAGTAGAAGCCAAGTCTCTGTGCATAATGCCCAAACCTGTGACTCTAACATTCTTTCCGCCCCCTCTTCCATGAATTTCCCTGAGCCACATTGGGATCATTTTAGTTCTACTTCAGTGGTGAGGTTTTGGGAGCCTCTGTGTCTCTGGATATCTGGCTTAGTAGGAGGTGGATGTTCTCTGTGTTTATCTCCTTCAGCCTTTTTCAACTCTTGACTACCCCCATAATGCATGACCCACATTCTCCATTGATGAGGGTCCCTTTGGAAGAGGGAGGACAGGGAGGAGGATAATGGAGTCACCCTTATGAATGTAAAATTAGAATAATAGAAATAAAAATAAATTATAAACAAAAAAGAACCATGTTTTTACAGAGGTTGTCTAGGCTTCTTTTTTTCCTAGCTAGATTCAGTGTAGTAAAGGATGGTTTTGTTGCAGTGTTTTCATATCTGCATATCATGTACTTTGATCAGTTTCACACCCATTAAACCTCTGCCTCAGAGGAAAAAAAAAAAAGTAGAAGCCAGCCTTAACAGATGTGGAAGCCAATAGAGTATATATGGTGTAAACCAATAAGCTGTAGTCGGTACTTACACAAATAGAAATTAGTTTTAGAAAAAAAAGAATGGAGTTATCAAAATAGAAAATTAAAGCATGGCATACAGGTTAGAAGTTGGTATGACTAATATGTAACATTAAATAAGAAGCAAACTATCCAAAGAGAAAAAAATGGTCCACTAAGTTGAGGGCAATAAAAATTTAGTTTATGTGGTGGCACACACCTTTAATCCCAGCACTTGGAAGGCAGAGATAGAAGGATCACTCTGAGTATGTCAGCAACTCAGGTTGATCCAGGTTAGGAACCACAGATGAGTAAAACCATGTGATAATTGTTTTTCTGTGATTGTGTGAGTTCACTTAAAATGATCCATTTCAAGTTTGGCCATTTTTCTACAAATTTCATTGTGTCATTTTTTTCTTACTTCTGAGTAGAATTTGATTGTGTAGATATACCACATCTTGGTTATCCATTAATCCAATGATGGGCACATGGGTTAATTTCAGTTTTTAGCTATTAGGAATTGAGAAGCTATAAATATGGTTGAGCAAATATCTCTGAGCTGAGATGTGGAGCTTTCCAGTTAAATGTCCAGTAAGGGAATAACAGGATCTGTTGGTAACTCTATATTCATCCTTTTCAGGAGTCTCAATATTGATTTACATAGTGGTTGTTCCATCTTACACTCTCACCAAGAGTGAATGAGTGTTCCTATTTCTCCACCTCCTCACCAACATTTGTTTTCATTTGATTTTTTAATGTTTGCTATCCTTACTGGGGTAAGGTGGAATCTCATAGTTGTTTTAATTTGCATTTCCCTAATGGTTAGGAATGTTGAACATTTTCTTAATTGTGTGTTAGCCATTTGTAGTTCTTCCTCTGACAACTCCCTATTTAGTTCTCGGCCTCACTTTTGGTGTGGGTTGTTTGATGTTTTTATTGTTTAGTTTATGAGTTGTTCGTACAGTCTAGATATTTGGCTTCCATCAGTGGTATAACTGGTGAAGATTTTCTCCCACTCACTGGTAATCTATTGGCTGTGCCTATGGTATGTTTGTTTGTACAAATGCTTTTTTAGCTTCATTAGGTCCCATTATTTGAGTGCTTCTTTAATTTCATGGGCTACTGGGGTTTTGTTCAGGAAGTCTTTTCCCAGTTCTATATCGTGGAGAGTGTCTCCTAATTTTTCTTCCAATAGTTGAAGAGTTTTGGGCCTTATATTGAGGTCTTTAATCCATATGGACTTGATTTTTGTGTATGGCGAAATGAGTGGGTCTAATTTCATGTTTCTGCATATGGTCATCCAATTTGTTCAATACCATTTGTTGAAGATGTTTTTTCTCCAGTCTACAATATTGGCACATTTGCCAAAGATCAAGCAGCTGTAGCTATTTGACCTAAGGTCTGAGTCTTCAGTTCTGTTCCATTCGTCTATGTTTCTGTTTTTATTCCAGTACCATGCTGCTTTTGTCACTATGGCTTTGAAATACAGCTTTAGATTAGGTATGGTGCTAGCACTAGAGTTTTTTTTTTTTTTGGCTTGGATATCTGAGGCCTTCTGCCATTCCATATGATTTTTTTTTTTTGAAACTGAGATTTTATTTATTTATTGAGTGTTTGAACATCAGCTCATTCTTTCTTATAACTTATTTATTATTTATATTATTCTGATTTTACAATCATAGTGTTGACTCCATTATCCTCCCCCTGTCCTCCCTCTTCCAAAGGGAACCTCATCAATGGGGAATGTGGGTCATGCATTGTGGGGGTAGTCAAGAGTTCTGGGGATAGGCCAAGTCTCTGTGCATAATGCCCCAACTTGTGGCTCTAACATTCTTTCCACCCCCTCTTCCACGAATTTCCCTGAGCCACATTGGGGTCATTTTAGTTCTACTTCAGTGATGGTTTTGGGAGCCTCTGTGTCTCTGGATATCTGGCTTAGTTGGAGTTGGATGTTCTCTGTGTTTATCTCCTTCAGTCTTTTTCTGGTGTAGTGATTACCAAGAACACAGCTATGGCTGGTAACCGACTGCTCTTGATTTGGCTAATAGATCCACTCAGTGGAATGGAACTCATTGTTGGAACTGGGAAATAAGTCAAAACCATGTACAAAAAATGAGCTCAGTCTCCAAGATCAAGATACCACCAACTGTGGGCTAGAGGAGAGCCTATGCATATAAAATTCCCTCCAAAATATTTATGGCCATCCCTTCTATCTAGTACTAACTTCTCTCTCTGTTGGAGAATTTGCTTATCTTTTTCAGATGGACAAGGAACCTGAAGGGAGGATCAGCCAATTACACCTCACCAGGGCCCCAGTTGAAATCATAGAATAATGTGGGGGAAGGGCAAGAATCCATATGAATTTTGAGGACATTTTTTTCAATCTCTGTGAAGAATTATGCTGGGAGTTTTACTGGTATTGTGTTAAATCTGTATATTATTGTTTTTGGTAGAATTGCCATTTTCACAATATTAATTCTACCTATCCAGGAGCATGAGAGGTCTTTACATTTTCCCAAATCCTCCTTGATTTCTTCCCTGAGTTTTTTGCTTTATGTTAAAAGGGATAACTTCACTTCTTCTTTTCCAATTTGAATCTCTTTTATTTCTTTCTCCTGTGTTCACTCTGTATTCTCAGAGTGGCCTGGAACTCATGGCGATCCTCCTACCTCTGCCTCCTGAGTGCTGGGATTAAAAGCTTGTGCCACCACGCCTGGCTGCAGTGATTTTTTTGATCATGGTCTCATTGATTGTTGGGTTTTCATTTTGGGAGTGAATTTCTGTTGATTTCTCTATGATTTCATTGTAGGACTAGGCATCCTTGATGGAGATCTCTCTGTTTTCTGACTTTCATTGGCTTTTTTGAATTGTTGTCTTCCCATTTTAGGAAGACTCTTTATTTTATTGAGGAGGAAGCAGGTTTTTGTCCTTTGGCCCATGCACTCTGTGACTAGGTGAACAGGGATGTTGGTACCCAGTCAGGATACCAAAGCAAATGGTCTAATTCCACAACTCACACAGGGACCAAAGACCTCCCCAAACAAGGCACTATGGGACCTACCAGGACCACCAGGGGACTGGGAAGAGCCAGGAAACAGGGATCTGGCCTATTCACTCTGTTGAACACCAGAGCACACACAGACCTGTGCAGGGAACCCAGAGCAGGGAGCTGGGAGGAGCCAGGAGACAGGGGTCTAGCATATTCACTCCATGCAGCTGCACCAGTCTACACACTGTCCAGGGGAGAATTTCTTAAATGCTATAATATATATACTTGTATTGATAAATGATGCATTCTAAAAATTACTGATTATTTCCTTTTTTTATTTTTATTTTGTTTATTTATTAGCAACAGATAGAGAAAGAAACAGAGAGAAAGAGAGAGAGAGAGAGAGAATGGGTGCACCAGGGCCTCCTACCACTGCCAATGAACTCTAGATGCATGTGCCTCCTTGTGCATCTGGCTTACGTGGGTACTGGGGAATCGAGCCTCAAACCTGAGTTCTTAGGCATTGCAGGAAAGCGCTTAACCACTAAGCCATCTCCCCAGCCCATGGTTATTTATTTTCTACTCTTCAAAAATCTCAAAATCTGTCAAAATGTCATTTTGTGAAAGAATATATATATATATAGCCAGTGACTAGGTCATGTTAAAAAAAAATTCAATAAGGGTATGAAATTTCTTTGGGCTATTCATGTAGCACTAGTCATATTATCATTTAATATCAGTAAGAAGTGAAGAGACCATTTTTACATAAAGTATTTTGAAGGCTTGAACTATCAAATAATTGATTATGTCAACAGAGTCAATTTAGTATGATCACTCGAAAGATGAGGTGAACCCCTCTTAGTCATCTTCATAACTACATAAATAAACAGAACATAGTATCTATTATCTGTAATTCACTAAACGCTAACAGCCTTCCTACTACAGACAGCTCTCAGGCAAGATATACTCTTAAATACACTTAAAAAAAAAGTTAAGTGAAGACCTATTGAATAAGTGGACCTGGCCAGATGAAAAAAAGCTCTGGGATAGACCTTTTATTGAATAGAGCAGCCTATGTCTTGAGGTTCTCAAATCAAGCGGGTACTATATTTGAGACGTTAAACAAGTACAGTTTGGGCATTAAACATACTGGGATAAGAAAAATTTATTTCCCAGACAGAAGACAAAGAAAACCAGTGCCTTAAAATAACACCCATTTATGATCTCACATTCCACAGGTAACTCTAGGTCCAGTTCAGCTTGGCCATGTATCTCATCTCTGAGATTTAACCATCCATCAGAGGGGTGTTGAAGCTCTGAGAATATTCCATGTTTCTTTAACTGGATGGCAGGAGTTGGTTCTTGTTCTTTGAAGCTGCAATACTGAGTTTCCAGTCTGCTTGCTGACTTTTTAACCCTGCGCTTGTTTGCAGCTTCCACAGGCTGTCATTGCTCCTAGCCTTGGGGCACTCTGACACAACTTGGGCACATACTATTAGAAAGCCAGGATGACAATTTCTCTCCAGCAAACTAAGTCTTGTATAAACAATCATAGCAATTACTAGTCCATCACTTTACATAAAATGTAACCTAATCAAAGGACCTGTTGCCATTTCATATTCACAATAAACACATCACACTCAAGGGAACAGCACTATACAAAGGCTGAACAAAATAGAGGGAGAAATTGGGGTCTATCTTGTAAATACCACTTTGGCTTTTAGGCATAAAAGTGATCTGCGTACAGCAAGACCAAGAATCTCAGGCTGGGGTGATTCCCGATATAATAAAGAATACTCAATTACTTTGAAAAAGAGTAATCTAATAGAAAAGGAAGACATGATAAATTATCAAAAGAAAATTAAAGGCTGGAGAGATGACTTAGCAGTTAAGGTGTTGCCTGCAAAGCCAAAGAACCCAGGTACGATTGATTCCCCAGGACCCACTTATGGCAGATGCATAAGGTGGTGTGCATATCTGGAGTTTGTTTGCAGTGGCTAAAGGCCCTGGCATATCCATTCTCTCTTTCTCTATCTGTCTCTCTCTCTCTCAAATAAATAAAATAAATAACTTTAAAAACAGAAAATTAGGAGCTGGTCATAGTGGTACATGCCCTTAATGCCAGCACTTGGGAGGCAGAAGTAGGAGGATCACAAAAAAAAAAAAAAAAAAAAAAAAAGAAAGAAAGAAAGAAAGAAAGAAAGAAAGAAAGAAAGAAAGAAAATTAAAACCAGAAGGCATTTCCAAGTTTCAGGCTTAAATGTTAGGTCATTGGAAGAAAGGAGACAACAGTGAAAAAAAGAATATAAGCCTCTGTGTGTGTGTGTGTGTACAGAAAGAGAGAGAGATGTATGCATTTACATACACATGTTTATATATTTTTTTTATTTTCTGGAAAGTCACACTATGTATAAACATTTAATTATTCTCAAAAGTTTGGCTAGGTAAGCATTGCTTATTCTTTCTCCTTGTGTTCGTTTTTTTTTTTTTTTTTTTAATTTCAGCTTATTCTATGCTATAATTTCTTTTGGGCCTAAATATTCAAATTTTCTTTAGCACTTCTTTGCTTAATCTTTCTACAAACAAATTCTGTTTTTATTTATGTTGGGCTTACTTTATTTTGATTCATATTTAGGAATTGGTGTTTTTTAAGTATTTTTTTATTTGTTTGAGAGAGAGAAAGAGGGAGAGAGAGAAAGAGAGAGAGAGAGAAAGAGAGAGAGAGAGAAAGAGAGCACACCAGGGCCTCTAGCTACTGCCAATGAATTCCAGATGCATGTGCCACCTTGTGCATCTGGGTTACATGGGTCCTGAGGAATTGAATATGGGCCCTTGCTAAGTCATTTCTACAGCCCAGAATTGTTTTGAAAGATATAGAATTCTTGGGTGATAGGATATTTATTGCTTTAATATATTTTTTCTTGCTATCCATTAACATTTACCCTTCCTTGTTTTAGGATAAATTTAGCTGTTTGTCATATTGGTGTTAAAATTGTATTTAATAAGTTACTTTTTGGTTTGTCCTATTTTTAATATCTTGATTTAAGCGAGAGACAAGGACAGACAGAGAGAGACAATGGTGCACACAAGGCCCTCTAGCCACTGTCAAAAAAATCCAGATGCCTGTGCCACCTTATGCATCTGGCTTACGTGGGTACTGGGAAATTGAACCTAAGACCTTAGGCTTTGCAGGCAAGCACCTTAACCAGTAAGCAATCTTGCCAGCTCCTCTATTTTATAAATTTGTCTTTCCTACATTTTCACTGTTTAAATTTAGTTTAAATTCATGGACCTTATTGCATGTGTATATTAATGTGGCATAGGAGATAGAAATTGGCTAGGCAGTGAAGTGTGACAGAACTCCCAAAGTGAAAATTTTCTCTTGGCTAAAAAGTGAGAATTCCCCTTGGGCTTATATGGAAAAAAAAAAAAAAAAAATCTACGTTATTAAACCTTACCACAGGTCAGAAATTTCAGAAGGATCTAGCCTTTCCTTATCTCAGCCCCAGTGGGGAGTCCTTCTACTCCCTTCTGAAGAGGCTCTTTCTAGAGAATTAAGATTTTGACAAGATTGCCCTTCTTTCATAATTACTGATTCTGAACCACTGGCATCAGGACTAAATTAGCTAAAACCACTGCCCATCCAAGAGACTCACAAGAAACACTGACCAGAGTCCCAATGTGGGCTTCTCAAACCCGCCTTAATTCCCTATGCAAGAGTTCCACCCTGCTTTCTTCTCTTACATTCTGGGAATAAGCCCCATTTCTTTTGTCTCTTCTAAAGCTTTAAGCCATAATAAAATCTTTCTCAACCTCATCTTCTGGTCTGTGGATTTCATTCTTCGATTTAATAAGACAAAAATCCAGAAACACCTCCAAATTATCTGTGCATTGGCATATATTAGTACATTTGCAGAGGAACCCTCCAAATTTCCTATATTATATTTCTTTTATTCAAATGTACACATTTTCAGCAATTACTTCATTTTTATATTTTTTAAATTTTTAAATTATTTAATGGCAAGGAGAGAGATACAGAGTAAAGGAGAGAGAGACTGGGTGCACCAGAGACTCTAGTCACTGCCAAAGTACTCTAGATGTATGCACAACTTTGTACAAATGGCTTTATGTGGGTATTGGGGAATTGAACCCTGGCCCTCAGGCTTTGCCAGCAAGTACCTTTCACCATTGAGAAATGGTTCCAGATCCATTACTTCATTTTTTAAAGTTCTTTCTTAGGCTGGAGAGATGGGTTAGCGTTTGCCTGCAAAGCAAAAGGATTCTTTTTCGATTCTCCAGGACCCACGTAAGCCAGATGCACATGGGGGCGCATGCATCTGGAGTTCATTTGCAGTGGCTGGAGGCCCTGGAATGTCCTCTCTCTCTCTCTCTCAAATAAATAAATAAATAAAATATTAAAAAATTAAAGTTCTTTTTCTTCTGGATAGCAAAATACAGCGAGAGACTAGACATTTAATAAGGGAATTGAGGAATGAGCTAACTATAGTGGGTTTTAATATGCTCCCACATTCTTTTTGATTATGCTGTATGTGTGTACTGTGTCTCATAATTCACTCTCTTCATTTATCTTCATTCATGTTTCATTCTATCCATCACATTATAAAATGGTTATTTATCAACAAGTTCACTGATTCATGTGTCACCTCATATTTTCTTTTTTATATAAATATATTATTTATTTATTTGAGAGAAGGAAAGAGACAGTAAAAGGCAGAGAGAAAGAGAATGGGCGCACCAAGGCCTCCAGCCACTTCAAATGAACCCCAGATGCATTCAACTCCCCTTGTGGATCTGACTTACATGGGGCCTGGAGAATCTATCCAGGACCCTTTGGCTTTGCAGGCAAATACCTTAACCACTAAGACATCTCTCCAGCCCCAAGGACACATTTACTATTGAGATTTTCATTTCAGTTATAGTTTGCTATGCTAGAATTTTCATTTGATGTTTTAGAAGAAAAAAAAAACTGTCCATTTATATAAACTATTTGATGAGTTAGGATTGTTCTGGTTTTAATTTTTAAATTTCAGTTGTCTAGTTCTCTGAGAATAAAAAATGTAAATGTTATTTTACATACTTACAATAACTTTTGTGGGCTTTGAGACTTAGAAACACTCTACGACCCCTTACTCCTAAAGGATGGGTCACAATTTCCTGTCTTCTTGCCTATGAGAATTTTCTGCTAAAATCTAGATCCCTTACCTACTATCACAATAATTTCATCAAGTGATTTTCTCCTCTGTGGTGAGAGTTTACTTCTTTTTTCAGTGAATATAGATTATACATATACTGGTTATTATATATCTATACACATAGTGACATATACATAATATATGTATATTTAATTTCTTTATATGTTCAAAATATTATTAATATTTAAAACTGTTTTCTTTTATTTGTATCTTAATCATAATCTTACTAGAGAGGGAATATGTAATAATTAGTAAATACTAGTGAGTTTCTCTTTTTGACAGGTAACCTTGCTTAATGGAATTTTATTATAATTACAAACTATCAACAAGTCATTGCTATGAAATTTTGTTTTATATGAATTAACATGGACTAAAGCAAGCTACTTTCTATGGGATTCCCTAGAGGATGTAACACATATAGTAGCAACATGACCTACTATGTCAAAGTTATGTATACCCTTTCCAGAATACAAAGATGTATGTGTAATCCATTTTCCTCTTTATGTTGCTGGTTAAAAGCATCTTCCCTTAATCTCTGCTTTTATTATCATTTTAGTAATGGTTTTCAGTGTTTCAAGCCTTTTCACCAGAGTCATAATCTATTTTATTGAATTATTACAGAAAAGTTTTGATATTCAAAATTTTATCAAAAAACTGTATTTTCAAGAATGTATATAGAGTATCAGCTATAACATAGTAATTACTTCATTTTTAATATATTTGTTGATTTATATTTTCTGAGATCATTAAAAATCATACAATTCATTCATTTTGGTAATTTAAACATATTTGATTAATAAATTGCAAAATGTTATACATGTATCTGAAATCCACTCAGGTATTACAAGTAGTAATAATGCAAGCATACTCAGTGAACTTTCTATATATCTCCATAAATATCATTAAACTGATGTGCAGGTCAAAGACAATTTGGAAGGATGAGGAAGATTTGATATAATAATTTAGGTTACCAAAAATACATATTGGACACAAACAGATAAAATAAAAGCCAACATAACCATTTTGAACATAGGAGTGTTTAAATTGATGTGCTTAAGAAATGAGTCATTAGTTTTCTGTAACATTCCTAAGTTTTCATTTTATCTATACTGAAAATACAATGGAAAAATACATGCATATAAAAACATATTGAAAGTGATTACTAATCCTAGTACAGAATATGTCTTTATTCAAAAATAAATTTTAGGAAAGTTCTTTATTTCAAAATTGCTAAAAATATACATTCAGAGTATGTAGTCTGAGATGCACATTATTTCATGAGGTTCAAGGTTCCTTTTCTATACCACTGTAACTGTGATTACAGAAGACCCTGAAATGAAGGCTGACTCAATATCTTTCTGAAAGTATTGTTTGAGTCATTGCCCTGTGTCCTCCTCAGGATGGATCCGATGATGATGAGACAGAAATATGCTAGACAATTTAGGGTAACAGGTCCCACAAAATGCCCATCTTTTTTGTTATTATTATTTGAGAGAGACAGAGACAGAGAGAGAAAGAGAGAAGAGGAGGAGGCAGAGAGAGTACGGGCACGCCAGGGCCTTTTCAGTCACTGTGAATGCACTACAGGTGTGTGTGCCCCCTTGTGCACATGTGCGACATTGCGCACTTGCATCCCTTTTGCGTCTGGCTAAACATGGGACCTGGAGATTTAAACAAGCGTTCTTAGACTTCACAAGCAGGTGCCTTAATCACTGAGCCATCTTTCCAGCCCAATGCCCAGCTTTTGTTGTTGCTGTTGTTGTTGTGTCTCTAAAAGTGGGAAATGGTCTTGAGCCTGTGTGGTAATTTGAATAAATGCTCCCAAATACAAGCAGAAGTTTATTAAAACTTCTTGGATTTCCAGCCACCTGGCTGGAGGAGGTGTCACTGGGCAGATTTTAGGTCCAGCCTGAAGGTGTGCTGGTGGATTGAAATTCCAATCTAAAGATATGCAAAGTATCTAGTTCCTCCTGGAGTTCCTGAAGTGTGCTATGTGGTGTGGCTTCTCTCTCTCTCTCTCTCTCTCTCTCTCTCTCTCTCTCTCTCTCTCTGCTTGGTCTTTCAAGAGGGGGCCAACTTCTTCTGCCATTATGGAACTTCCCCTAGATCTGTAAGCTTTCAATAAATCCCTTCCTTCCATAACTGTGCCTGGTCTGAAAGTTCATCTCAGTGACGTGAAGTTGTCTGCTACAGCTTGTAAAAGGGGAATCAGGCTTTTCCTTATCTCTATTTCCCTAAAGGAGTCCTCCCAGCTCCATCCCATTGGAGGCCAGAAATATCAGAAGAGTCTGTGCTTTCCTTTTCTCCTTCTCTAGAAACCATACATAAGGACTGCAAGGTACTTGGACACCTGACATGAGATCTGAGTCCAGTGCATACAGTGCAGGAATAAATGCACAGGGCCCAGCCAGTAAATTCCCATAAAAGACCACAATCAGATCCACCAGAAGGGTTCTTCTTTCCATTTCCAGCTCCACCTTCTTTCCTTCTCATAGGGTCTATAATAAAATATTCCTAAACTTCACCCTTTTAGGTTTGTGCATTTCATTCATCAAATTTGTAAGATAAGAACCTTGAGGTCACTGACTCAGTGGAAATTTTATGACCATGACTGTCTGGTACCCTAAAGCTCTGCTTACTCTCAAAGACCCCAAATGCCTGTACCAACAATTCCTTTATAATTATCAGATCTTGTATGTGAATCACAAGGTCTGTATATGTGTTTATTCCTCCATCAAATGAACTTTTCCTAATAATGCTTTCCTTATCTCTATATCCCCAGTATTAATATAAACTGCTGAACTGTGCCTGGAACTAATTAATCTACTGTTGAGGTATACTATTATATAGTGATTTGTTTATTCACTTACCTGAAAATCCTGAGTTGTTGTAAGAATTGTTGAAAGAAGAGTTGTTCAATGAATGGCATATTTCTTTCTTATTCTTTAACTATTTCCATATAACTGCATATATGAAAAAAGTATTATTTCTATTCTATACATGCTATAAAACCTTTGACATATTAATAAAAAGGTAAAGGAAAATCAAGGTCATCATGATGTTTGATCTGTTATTAGAATTTGCATTGAAGATTCCATATAGGTGAAAATAAAATGCTATTAAATTCCATGACTCATGTGTATTGTAAAGTAACAGGGAAACTATGGTTAACAGTCCCATAATGGTGGGAAAACAGCAGCTTTTTTGAATTTTAAGATAAACTTTGGAGGGGAAAAGTGAGTTCTCAGTCAATGGGATCTAGGTACCTGGCCAATGAAGTGGGCACTCTGCAACAGTTTCAAGGTCCCTGGGCATTTTTGTCATCAGTTTCGAAGGTGACCTCTGAGGTGCCCTTTTTCTCAGTAAATGGGCCTTCATACTGGCATAGGGAATTTCATTTTTCAGTAATTTGGTTTTCTTTTTAAAATAATCTCAGGGCTAGAGAGATGGCTCAGCAGTTGGGACACTTGTCTGCAAAGCCTAAGGACCCTGATTCAATTTCCCAGTACCCACGTAAAGGTGGATGCACAAAGTAATACAAGCATCTGGCTCCCATTCTCTCTGTTTCTCTCTCTTTTTCTGCTTGCAAATAAATAGATAAAAATAAATAAAATAATCTCAGAGTACTTTTGTTCCTTTTAGCATTGATAAAATTTCTGATTCAGAAATTAGAACCTTAATAGAGATCTTAAAATTGCTTTTAAATATTCACAATTGGTATGTGACTTACTTGTTTTTAATGCCCTTTCCCTCATGGGATAATTCCTCTGTCAACACAGTGTTGAAAGAACTTAACCAGTTACTGCGGTTAATTGCAAAGTGACAATTATGTAAGTATTAGGCATTCATGTCTGGATGACTGTGCACCTCCATGGCAGCTTTTAATACTACAAAGAGTTTATACTGAAGCAGATGTTTAATTACATTGGTATTAATTCTTTGCTGAGTCTTGAAACACTGCTTTTGTTCTAGTTCTGCTTTTAATCTCTGCTACCAACAAAAGGTGAACTTATAAATATTTTGAAGAATGTCTACTTCCTAATATGAACAGATTTTACCATTTTCATCTCATTAATTTATTTTTCAGGTTGTCTTTCTTAATGCATAAATACACATAGCATTTATCATGAGTGTTTTTCCCTTAAATTAAAGCTCAGATATATACATATGAAATTACAGAACATTTCATGCAAAAAAATGATTTTCTATTTTCTATTCATTTTCTATTCAGGGAAAAAATTCTTTCAAACACACACAAATACACTTTCTCTCTGTGTCTGTCTGGCTTTGTCTCCCTCTCCCTCTCCCTCTCCCCTCTCTCTCTCTCTCTCTCTCTCTCTCTCTCTCTCTCTCTCTTTCTCTCTCATTCACTGATGGTTGCCTAGAAACCAGTACTTGGATCATGATTTAAGAGAGTACAATTTTATGTCTCTTTTTCTTTCTAATGCAAAGGGAGGACTAGACCAAATGTCACTCAAAATTAACAGCAATTCATTAGAACTTTGGGAGTCTTCCTATGTTGGACCACCCCCAAAAGCTTGGTGCTTACAGTCTTTAAAGACACAGTCTTATGAACTGGCCAGCAGGGGTAGCTGATTTCCTGCATATTTCTAAAGTAGATATTGACCCTGTCATAGCTTTCAAGCCCCTGAGTCATTACAACTGTAATATATGTGTTGAGTTGTTGCAAATGGTTTTGAAGAATGTTATAATACACACACACACACACACATATGCATGCAATTTTAAGCACTTAACAGTAAAAGTGAACATCATTGTATTTATTCT
This sequence comes from Orientallactaga sibirica, assembly GCA_036365145.1. NCBI lineage: Eukaryota > Metazoa > Chordata > Mammalia > Rodentia > Dipodidae > Orientallactaga > Orientallactaga sibirica. The sequence goes on from JAEOAD010000041.1 coordinate 318,257, forward strand.
TTCTTGTATATCTGACTTCTTACCCAAGAAATAAATAAACACTGCTCAGAAAACTCTAAAGTCCAAATGGGGTATTCACCAGGTGACAAACATAATAACATTGATAACAATTCTGTAGGAGAGGCACTGTCTGGATTCATGTGACGCACATGTGATTTGCTATTTAGTTCTATTGTGCTCAAAAACACTACCCCCCCTCCATTTCAGATGATGCCAGAAAAGAAATTCAACCAGTCTTTAGCTCTCTCCCTAAGGAAAGAACAATTTGTATTTGAAATGAACTACAGGATGAGAGACTAGAATGGTCCAGCCCTGATTTTCTAGTTAGGAAGGTGTGTTTCAAATCAAATGGGACTTGAGCAAGCCATTTGACAAAGAGAGATTAGCATTAAAGCCAAATGCAAACATCTTGAGCTCAGAGGAAGGCTGAGGGTAGGGGCAAAAAGAAGCTGATTAGTAATTCAGATTTTATCTTGACTGAAAAGAGACTGATAGCTGGAATTCTAGCAATTTTCACCTTTTGTTGTCCATCTGCACTGTGAGTTCCCCAGCAGAGACCAAGCTCATTTGAGGACTGGAGAGCAGAAGGGCAAAGCTTCTCATATGAGAAAGGAAGCAAAAGCCATGCTAAATGCCATCAATTAAAATGCATTAGTCCTGTAGGAGCTGCCCATTAGAGTGTTGAGTGTGCACAGGTGTCAGGGTGGCAAGCATGACACCGGTAATTAAGCATCACACATAGGAGGACTTCACACACTATTTAGCAAAAACATTACACTGCTTTTTTCTTCTTTGCATAAACTTTTATCATAACTTTAATTGCAGTAGGTTTCAAAAATATAGGTCCAAAGAAATATTGTCATCTCATGATGCCCAGACTATTGCTTTCTAATTAGTTCTAAAACACATGAGCAAATACATGAGGCTACCAAGTAGAAGGGGGAAAGAGTCCAGTGCTTTTATAAGTGTGCTACTTATGATAAATCCCTAAACTTATTCAAGAAAAATTAAGGCTCAATTTATCCTTATACCTTTTCATGTTCCCTGTCACTGCTGACTGATGGCACATCTTTTGAGTGCATCAATCTGTAATGCTTTATGATAAATAAACAGGGCTTGAATCTGCATCTCAGTTGCTACAGTATGTTTTCACTCACACTAACTTGTGCTAAAGGAAGCATTGCTGTCTTAGTCTTTCCCTCATAATTTCTCTAACACAGTATTCCTTTCACAAAATTCAGAAGAAAAGTAATAACATGATTCTGATGACTAGAGAGTCAATATATTGCTGACTGGCCTGCCCAGATGGGATATTGTCAATGGGTCCCCAGTGCACTAGTGTTACTTTTTAACTGAGAAGCAAAACACACACACACACACACACACACACACACACACTCCTTTCTTCTGTCTTGGTGTTTCAGGGAAAAGATCATGAAAGGGTAGCGTCTTCCTCCTCCCTAAACCAGACTTTATAAATAAATACAAATCTGCCAGTCCCAAACAGCAGCAGCAAACTCCTCAGGGAAAGCAGTGTCTGGTATGTAGATTAATGGGAAAGGCAGATTAAACAGCTCATATGGGCATCCCAGACGCTTCCTTCCCACTCCTCACACATCTTCTTTGTAAGAGCTCTGTATATTATCCTCATTAGAGCAATCTGTACGAGCCCTGATGTTCCAAGGAAGAAAATCACAGCAAGGAAATGGGGAATCAATGGTGAGAGCTTCAAGAGGACAATCAGACAGTCCCCCGGACAGTGAGCAGGCCAGAAAAACAACAGATTGAAAAGCTTGACAAGCTCGAGTCAGATGCTGCTGCAGGACTCCTGTTGCTTGCGCTTGGCGTCCACATCCTGAAAAAAGAACATTGTTCTTAGGGGCTAGACGCAGCCCTGCTGTCTTTATTTAGGATTCACAAAGCCGCCCAGGTAGAGGGCCCGAGAGATTCAGAGAGAACATTTCTTAGAGAAATGAGAATCAGACCATTGGGAAGACCAAAACAGAATAAAAGAAAAGCCTGGGTGCTCAGCTAGGCACTAGGGGAGCCACCAATGATATATGAGCAGTCTGTAATCTAGCAGTGTTTCACTGAAATATTCAGCAACAAATCTAGGGGCAAAAACAAATAAAAAAAAAAAAAAAAAAAAAAGTGACACTCAAGAAATAAATACAATAGGCCATTTTAGTTTTGCTATTAATTGTGTTTTTAAAAACAACAAAAGGGCCAGGTGTGGTGGTGGGTGGGTTTAATCCCAGCCCGTGGGAGCCTGAGGTAAGAGGATGACTGTGAGTTCCAGGCCAGCCTGAGAATTTCAGGTCAGCCTGAGCTAGAGCCAGACCCTACCCTGAAAAACCAAATCCAAAATCAAAACACCAGCAAAAACAATAATAATTAAAAAAAAAAAAAAACTTTTGCTCTGGCTGGAGAGATGGTTTAGCGGTTAAGATGCTTGACCGCAAAACCTATGGAACAGGGTTCTATTCCCCAGTACCCACGTAAAACAGATGCACAAGGTGGCATATGCATCTGGAGTTCATTTGCAGTGGCTAAAGGCGCTGCCACACCCATTCTTTCCTCTCTCTATCTGCCCCTCTCTCTCTCAAATAAATAAATGAAATATTTTTTAAAAGCTTTTGCTTATCATGCGTTAAGGTACCAAGAAGCTAAAATATTGAGCTGTATGACTTGTCACACACATGCCACACACACACATATATGTTTGTATATAAAATTTTCAAAATTATTTTGTGTTATAATTTCTAGTTAGAGGTCAAATTAAAAAGATGACAAATAATTCTAATAGCTTTTAGCAATTTATGAATAGAGAACAGAAACTGAAGTGGAATTGTTTGAATACAAACATCATATTATTTCATTGAGTTTGTATTTGCATAAGATGATTAGTCCTCTCACCAGCTGAAAGAAGCTATCAGTGCTAAAGAAACAATTAAAGGTATTTCTGATCCTATGAGGCTCAGGCTGGTAAGTCTCACTCCCTCTTGGGAGGAAAGTGCTTGTCCATATGAAGTAAATTATTTCTCCAAGGGAGCCAAATGAAGATAATGATTTTCAGAGGCCAAGTAATAATTCAGCGACGAGTAAAATTTTCACATGGCAAGTATGACTTTACAATATTTATAGATTCCCTCGAGCCTTTCACATTAGAAATATAGCAAATGGCCTAATAATTTGATATTTCTAAACTCAGTGCATTAACCCAACATGTAGCTGGTTACTAGAGATCATAGCAATATTTATGACATGAGGTTTTGGATTTTCTAGGTGTGTAACACTTAGAGGTTTGTGGACACCATTTAAACATTTGAAACTTAATATAATAGCATATGAGCTACTCAAGAGTACACACACACACAAACACACACACACAAACACACACATGATAAGTGGGTGATTAGGCATATGTCACACATATCTATTTCCTCCCAAAGTTACAGATAAAATGTTTACCATCATTCTGTCAGAAATTGTGCAACTTGTCATAAAATATCCTTCCTGTTTTCATGGGAGCATTAGCTGTAGTGGATGCCAAGTGATAATAGAAGAGCGATTATTTCCAGCTTTCTTCTTAGGATTACTTATTATGAGGTGAATCTCTTTTCCAGACCTTCTAAATAAATCCTCTATAGAGTTGATGAGCGTGTGTGTCTATGAGAGGTGGGTTCTTCAAATGGTAGCAGGCATTGAGTTTTTCTGCCAGCCTATTAGTCCTGGTGTAGTCAGTGAAAAGGAAAACACAGCTGAGCCTTCAGTAAAACTCAAGACACAGTCTTCCTTCAAAATTACACTTTGATTGAAGTGCAAAGGTTTAAAGCCAAAACAGCTAAATATATAGGAGAGAAAATAATCCACGTTCTTCAGTAATGAAAAATAGATCAATTTATCACACGCTGTATATTCTTCTAGTTTGGCTCCCATTTTTTACAAAAACAGAAAAGTAATTGTAGAGATCTATCAAAGCAACTTGAGAAACTCTTGCAAACTCATTTCAAAACTGAACCTACATGTATAAAAAAAAAGAAAAGAGGTGCTTGTTTTAAATAAGTACTAACTACAAACACACACACCCACACACGCATATATATATATATCACTCACTTATCATGTGTGTGTTTGTGTGTGTGTGTTTGTGTGTGTGTGTGTGTATGTATACATATATGTATATATATATTATTTTAAAAATATGGATGTGGCATAGATAATCAATTAGCCTCATCATAATTTATTATATAATTATTTATAATTGATTGAATAATTAATTTGGACCTTTTCCATGGAGGCAAGTACCCCTGAGCTATAGCCATTGGTTCCTTTGAGTCCAGAGCTCAGTATTTAGGACAACGTGGTCTTGAACCTGTGGTTGTCCTGTGTCAGATTCCAAGACACTGGAGTTAAAAAAGTTCATCAGCACATCCAGCTAGATGCTTAATTTGTAATTAATTATCTCCTGGTTCTTCATATAGAGTTTAAAAAATAATGAGACAAGAGATTTGTGACTGGTTAAACATTTCATATCTCATAGCAGAAATTTCAATAGATTTTATAATTTGAAATAACTGAAATTTCTCCTTAAAGTTCTTATCTTATCAGAACCTGCTCTAATATCTCCTGTGTTATTTATTCCTGATTTCATCTGAATTGCATCTACATATTCACCATCCCTTAGTCTTATTTTTCTCATTTACTGTAAATTGCTTTATTTTGTATTAAATATGCCATTAACTAGAACAATTGGAAGTTTTGAATTAACCTTAAAATAACCCTTTCCTTGATGAAATGATATCCATTACCCTTTAGGAAGTTAAGATTGTAGGAATTATAAGAAAATTCTTATAAAGTAATGAGGAAGGAATGACATGACTAAGTATTTTTTGAAGTGTTATAAAACAATCATTGGTAGATTATAGCCTTAGTACTATGATATATGTAAGTATAAAAAGTAATATAAGTCAATCATAATATTTGAATTAAACAGTCTTCACCACAATATTGATAAGTCAATAAATGAAGAGATGACTGGCTACGCATTTAGTTTACAAAAACAATTTAGCTTATTTTCTCACTTCAATTTTCACAGGCTTATAAAACTTCATGTGGTTCAAAGATACAAAAGTCAAACAAAAGCAAAAAAAATAGTAGAGGAAAACATTTCAAGATGTCTAATATAGTGATTAAAAAATTTAAAAAAAGATAAGCAATGTTTAAATATATAAGAATGTTCATTGAATGACTTATGCATGCATGTGTTTGTACACAAATTTCTTGTTTCTGAGAAGACCTAAGAAGTGATTAACATGGCTAGAAGCATGACTCCAGCCCAGTTGCATAACAAATTAGGATTAGATACATGATTGACATTTTTCTCTATATTGATTTATATTTGATTTGAATTTTTTTTTTTTGAGGGTGAGTTTTGAGACAGGGTCTCACTTTAGCCCAGGCCCACCTAGAATTCACTATATAGCCTCAGGCTGCCCTTGAATTCACAGTGATCCTCCTACCTTTGCCTCCAGAGTGCTGGGATTAAAGACATGGGCCACTAAACCCTTAGTTTTTTTTTTTTTAAACTCTTGAAATCCTGGGAATGAAACTGTATATGATCTAGGCAAGTACTCCATCATTCTAAGTGATACTCCTAGCTCATAATGATGAAAATTAGTAGCATAAATGTGTACATATTGTCATAATAATTTAACAATATTAATAAAACAAACATACATTCTACTTGTATTCTGCAATTATCCCTCATGTTATTTCTATTACATGTTGTTTACTCTGGACTGCACCTTCTGTGAAGTTTCTTTTTTCTTTCTTTCTTTTTTTATTTTTATTTTTATTTTTTTTATTTTTGGTTTGTGGTTTTGTGAGGTAGGGTCTCATTCGTGCTCAGGCTGACCTGGAATTCACTATGTAGGTGCAGGGAGGCCTCGAACTCACAGCCATCCTCCTACCTCTGCCTCCCAAGTGCTGGGATTAAAGGTGTGTGCCACCACACCCGGCTTCTCTTTTTTTATTAACAACATATTTTACATGGGTACATCATGTGTTTGCACCCTCTTTTCCCTCGTCCCTGCCCTCATTCTTTTGGGAACCCTTCTCAGTTGGGTTATAGATATTCTCCATGGGATTATGGGATATGCATTGTAGGAGCAGAATTTTTTGTTGTTGTAATTTTTCATGTGTGTGTGGATGGGGGAGGAAAGAATACCTCTGGACCCAATGTTTCACCCAGTGACTCTTACATTATTTCTGTCCCCTAATCTGCAAAATTCCCTGGGCCGTGTTGGGTGAGTTTTAAGTCTACTTCAGTGATGAGCTCTTGGGACCCTCTGGATCTCTACTTTCATAGGTGTTGAGTATCCTCAGCATCTGTCTCCTTCACCCTGGCACTGATTGTCAGGCTCATCATGGAAGCAGCACTCTTGTTCGTCTCCCCAGTTCCTCTATGGTTTCATCTGTGGCTTGGCTGATGTGCAAGGGGTTGTTTATCTTGTCGGATCATGCTACCTTCTGAAAAAGAACATATTCTCTAATACAGAGTGAGTCAGTATAGTTTAAATGGGATAAGGATTGTTAATTTAGGGAGAATTTGATACATGTAACTCCTTTTTTAGCCAAAGACTAGTGAAAGCTTGATACTGGAGAGTAGAATCATTGTCTCCATAGGATTCTGACCTGGTTCACAATTCCAGATGTGAGTTCCTTTACACTGAGCTGATCTCGTAGCCAATCAGAAAAGTATTGGTTACCCATAAAGGCTGTGTGTCACTACTGCACTGGCATGTACATCCTGTCAGGGTGATTGCTTCTGAGTAGCTTAGACCTTTGGTTGCTCAGGCTGATGTTGGTCACTTTCCTCCAGTACCTCATAGTGCTATATTAATTTCTGAAACGTTACTCAATATATCTCTCATTTGCATGAATAATAATATAGTAAATATTTTTACACTTCAAACTGAAGACTTGATGAATCTCCCTCCAATAAACTAGCATCATCTCTCATAGTTGATATCAATTTCAAATTTCAATGTCACTTGTTCAAGTGCATGAAATGATTTCCACTTATTTTTTAAGTCTGCAAGACAGGTTAATAGTCTACACATTGCAACCTATTCTTGGATTGTGTACTGAGTCCTTATTGAGCTCCATGATGTCCCATCTGGGACACTCATGTAGAATTTTCAGTGCTACTTGGAATGGTTCATAATTGGATTTCACTTTTTAGAGACTCAGTCCAAATTTCCAGTATAATTAAAGTCAGTCTTTCCTGTGTTTGCAGGAGTACATGCACCTTGGGGAGGATGGAGTCCTTGTCATTTCCCTTCTGCTAGTTTTGGGCGCCACTCCTCTCCTTGACCTTGCCACATCCACAGTGGACTCAGGGACATTTTCTTGCTGCTTTTTGACCTAGAAATGTATTTGCAGGCTGATTCACACTGCTTATTTGATCTCATCTTTTAAGTCTTTGTTCAAATGTCACCTTCTCCCCACTGAGGCTTCCTTTAAAAAAATTCAAAATTTCCTTCAGCTGTCAGCTCTGAACCCAGTTCTCTATTGTCTATTATCTGTGCATGTGCATGTGTGTGCATGCGTGTGCATGTGTGTGTTTTAGGAGCAAGGAAGCTTTCTTTTGCAAGTGCCAGCTAGGGATATATGCCCAAAATAACATGGATGCAGCCCTAATTCAGTCTGATCCAAGATGGTGACAAAAAACAACTTCCTGCTTGGAAGCTCTTCCTGAATTTTTCCAGGGCTTGATACCACCCTTGCAGGCCCTTTTTTAGTCTGGGCTCAACTCCTAAGCTCACCAAAATCTGTTTATGAAATGAGAAGAAACGATCTCTAATACTGAATGCTTAAGTTTGGGGCAATCAATTTGAGGAAAGTTGGGTCAGGCTAGTGTTACACCAAGAGCTACATAGATCTTGGCATGAAATTGGATGATGCATCTTTATGATGCCTTCGGTGTCTAGAGACAGGAGTGATCACATTGGAAGAATATAATGATATTAATTTATAAGTTTGATACTAAGTGCCTCTAGGTAGAAGGATTTAATATTCATAATTTCATTTTAAATCATCTGATATATTTGACCATATAATAGCTTTTATGCATCACTTTAATATATTGATGGCCAAAGATGCAAAGAAGAAACTCTGAAAGTATACCTCTCATAAGTATCCCTGTCTCATGATTACCTCAACTGTTTATTTTTTCTTAGTAATGAATTTTACAAACTCTTACATGTTATTTATTAGACAGTCTCAAATGACAACTGAGCCATTGAAGAATCCACTGTTCAGAGTTTGTAACGCATATTTTATTTAATCATCTTTAATTAATTTTGGATTTATTAATCTCTCTTACTCTTTCAACTCAATGTCTAAAATTCCCTTTAAAGTAAGCTCTGTAATGATAATGTAGTTTTCAAATGATCTTAAGCAATTTGTAAAATTTATGTACAGATGACTCTTGTGCATATTTATAGAAATTTAATAATCTCATAAACATAATAGCTGAATTTAAACAATGTGAAAAAAATGTTGTTAGTTGGCTATTTTTAACCAACACATGAACTTAAATAAATCATTCTACAGTGAATACAATTGATTGTCTCACTGTAGAATATTCATAGTTGAAATAATGAACTGACAGATTAGGACATAAATATAAGGGTATGTGTTTGTGTGTGTGTGTGTGTGTGTGTGTGTGTGTGTGTGTGTGTAAAGCTGGTATAGACACAATTATGGAGAATTGCATCAAAGGAGCTGGATTTATATTGAATCTCAAGATTCCAGCCTATAATAAGTAGTCCTCTATATTCTCCCAGTGAATCACTATGTAATAAGTAATTAATATTTAGTTCACTATTTTCAGAATTGTTACACAAAGTGGATTGTCATCTTTCAGAGGATGTGTAAATACTATCTCACTTGTCTCTGGCTAAAAAGCGCTTCTGAATATTCCATTATCACTGCTTCATTATTTCACCCAACTCTTATTTTTTAATTAAAATAAAAATAATCTTCCAGGAAAGAAACATGTATATTATATAGGTGTTCATAAATTCAGTAAGTAATATCTTATATTTCTATATTATATCTCAATTTAGCATAGTATATAACATCAGTATGTAAGGTTGTACTGTAAATCAGAATTCATGATTTTTGGAGGAGAGAGGCTGGGCACTCACAGAAATGGGTCAGTCTTTCTGGAAAGCTAACATGGATGGTACATGGCAGTAGGAGGGTGACAGTACCCAGAGGCTTGTTAAGGGACAAAGGGGTCAGAGATTGTGGTGGCAGCTCTATGCACAAAGGAGACAGCTAGAAAGGTGGGTTAACAAGGTGAAAAAGAGGATGCCTACAGTTACTGTGCCATATTTAGCCATTTACCCTACTTTTGTGCCTACCATGACTTCTACAGTAGTAATAAATATAATTATTAATATTATTTATCTTCTGATCCTCTCCCTGAGACATTTGTAGATTTGCAAATGTCTCCTAGCAGGAAAACATAACCATTAGAAAAGCTAATTAAAATCTGGGAATTTTTTATTTGGCTTGGAACCTTCACAGGTGTCAATCTTTCTTAATTAAGAACATAGTGAGAAAAACATTCATATTACTCTAAGCCATTTTGTACAGTGTGAAATTGCTTTTTATTTTCAAGAAAATGTGACATCTTTTTTAACACACATACCAGACATTTCAAAATCACATTTCCTCAAAGAGCCACAAATCCACAAAGGATTTTTCTTGACTATTTTCCTTTTATACACAGCAAACAAAAAGGCAAATCTAAACATATAGGCATACATTAAGCACGTGTGTGTAGAAAAATAAAATGTCTAATTCAAAAAATATAATACAGTTACACATTTAAATAGGAAGTTAATTTATATATTAGATATCTAATATACATGCATACTATGTGCGATTTACCTTTTCTTGTTGAAATATTACTCATTGTTGCTATTTTAAGCAAGGAGTTCAGACTACTTAAAAAACACATGCAATTAATTTTCAGTATTCTTCAATGTAAACAATAAAAGCACCATTATTTCGATTTTGTTCTACGCTAAGGAAAATGGAATCACATATAAAACAGAACAAACATTTTTGTTACACATAAAACATTTCAATTTCATACAGTTAACATTCTAATCTCACAAAAAATATTAGTACTAGTTATATCTAATGTGTTTGTGAAAATAGTGACTTTTAGTACACAAATTTATACACATTATCAAATATAAACCTTTTTAGCTCTTTCAAATTATTGATGACTAGAAATTAAACACTGAATTTATTGATCCCCTTTTTATTTTCTTTTAATTTTTATTTATGTACTTATTTGAGACAGAGAGAAAGAATGGATGTGCCAGGGCCTCTAGCCACTGTAAATGAACTCCAGGTGCATGTTTTACCTTAAGTGCTGGAGAATTGAACCTGGATCCATATGTGTCATAGCCAAGTGCTTTAACTGCTAAGCCATCTCTCCAGCCCATTATTTTTCTATATTTTTATTAATATTATTTTTATTTTCTATTATTTACCTAAACATTCCTTGGAATGCCCTTTATAGCCACAATCCTGTTTTTTTTTTTTTTTTTTTTTTTCTTGATCATCAATTGCTAAATTGTTATTTAGCAAATGGAAAAGTTCCAGTTGATTAGTGAGACCATTATCATTGGGCATGGAAAATTTTAGAATTCACCTGGAAGCCTGAAAATATTGTTTAGAATCCAGTAGGATATGATTTGTAAACAGAAACTGGACAGAGTTAAGGAGAGTATAATGTAACAAATAGCTGTGGACAGGTTTCTCTGGGATGAAGAGCTCCTGAGCTAAGTCCTCCACTGAAGCCTGCCTGCATGGTTGTTTGCTGCTTTCCCACTGGATTCACTTCAAACAGGGAATCTAAAAGGTACAGCCTCATCTGAGAAAAGAAAATCAGTCTTGCGTAGGGAAATAAAAAGGACACAGATTGTGTCATGGCACTCAGTGATATGAAAGTTTGTTTTTTATTACCTAAAAAGTTGAATGAAATTACAGAAATTATCTGGACTATAATATTCTTGTTTACAAAACTGGGATGCTATCTATAGTATATAAGTTCTCTGTAAATTTCTTGCCATGACATGTATAATATACTTAACACATTCTTCTGAATAGATGTGATTTTAATAAACTTCTAAAAAGTAAGAGGACACTGATTTTTTCCCCCTTTTGGAAAATTTGTCCACTAGACAGTGGACAGTAGCAAAGAATGAAGCTTTAAAGGAAAACAACGTGAAATAGCTGAGAAATAAAGGTATGAGGTCAGGAAATCATTTTATCTATCTCAGTCACTATTTTGGATTTACAACAAAGAGTTCTTCTATCACTAAGTAGTGAGTTTGGAATTTTTAAAATATATTTTTATTTATTTGAGAGATAAATAGATAGAGGCAGATACGAATTTGTGAAGATGTATGTATAGGAGAAAAGCATGTGATCATTGTTTAATATAAATATGTGGTACATTTACACAGTGGAGTTCTACTCAGCGGTAAAGAAAAATGAAATTATGAAATTTGCAGGGAAATGGATGGATCTGGAAAGGATTATACTATGTGAGGTTACCCCAGCTCGGAAGGCCAAACGTCACATGTTCTATCTCATACGTGGATCCTAGCTACAAATGTATAGACTTGTGTGTGAACTGGAACCAAAAATAGGTACCAGAAACCAGTAAGCTGGTAAAAGGCTATAAGGGAGGGAGGAAAGGGAAGGACTTAAGTGTATGGTATTGCACATATGTAAGTAGAAGAACTGATTACAGGGAGGGGAATGGCCTAAGTGAGGCCATGGGAAGAGAATGCATAAAAGAAGGGCAGGGGGAGGGTCAATCTAAATTGAAGATATTGTGAATAAGACTTATGTAAAATTACTTTTTTGAATAATGGCACATCTAGAAGCTGTAGACTGGTACTAGAACATTTTCAGTGCCTGGGATGGGATACCTTCCAGTAAGTTGTTGGCCAAGGAGTTCCCGGTAGCCTCCAAAACATTAAAGGCTTTTGCCATAGCCCTTGGTTTCCCTTGAGAAACAGATAGTAAGACCCTATTGCTGAAGACATCTCTTGCCTGAGAGGCAAGGTCACTGAGAAAGCAAGCTGGTGCTGAGCAGAAAACCTTCTCCCTGTAGACCAGCCAACTGAAAGCTGGAAAAAGCTGCACTGCATGCAGAGTATGGGAGACAGAAGTCATCAGTAGTGAAAACAGTGGACACTGAAAATTCAACTTTGGCTATACAGGCCCAATGACTGACTGAATGGGTGCAATAGTGGCATGTCTACTCTTGGGGTAACCAACTGCTCCCTAATTGCACTGAAGGCCCTCTCTATGGGAGGGAATACATACCTGGTACTGAAAAACCTAAGCAAAAGTCTATGGTAGGTGAGGTCATGAGCCTTAGGGGTATAAAGCCTGCTCTTGTCTGACTAAATGTATATATTATTCCCACCAAGCTGCCCTGAAAATACTACACTTAATGCTCATATTCACATATTAACACTACTCTCACTTCTGGATAGAGAAGCTTCTCTTTTCAGATGGCGATGACCACTGGGATGACCCAAAAGGCAACATAGTGGTGAGAAGACGGGATGGAGGAGTGCCCAGCACTGAAACACCTCTGTCACACCCTCCAAGGCTCAGGGACCATTGTGGAAGAGGGGGCGGATAGAAGGAAGAGCCAAAGGAAGGGTATGACCTCTTACAATGCAACTTCCCAGACAGAAATTGGCCTTGATATCCATGACCTTGCAGTGCCTAGCAATACCTCCGCAAGACCCTCAAGATAGAAGAAAAAGCTGATGACATCAAATTAAAAGAGAGACTAATGGAGAGAGGGAGGGGATATGATGGAGATTGGAGTTCTAAAGTGGAATTGGGGGAGGGGAGGGAAATATCAGGTGGGTTTTTTTGTATGTAAGTATAAAAGTTGTCAATAAAAAAATAATAATTAAAAAAATTAAAAAAAGAAAGAAAAAGGGGAAAAAAAAGAAAGAAAGAAAAGGAGATTCTAGCTATGTTCCCCCAAATCATTATGTAACCAAAATAACCAAATCTCAAATATATTACATGTATTGATGAAGTTACAAGTCTGGAAAATGTGGACACTGAGATTGTTCATCCATGACTTCAAAGCCCATGATTTTCTGATAAGATAGCTTTTCTTAGATCCACACTGCAGATGAATGTTTGATTTTATTACTTGATTCTACCACAGATGTTTTCACCTTATAGAGATGGGATGAATAATTAAAATGTACTTCAAAGGTTCCTTGTTGATTTTGATGCCCTGGTATTTCTTTACAACAAACAGAGATAAATAATGAGATAAATATGAATTCTAAGTGATTATCTTAAAGGTCAAAATAAATAGTTTTATGTGAATTTGAGGTAGTTACTGAGGAGCCACAGAGGATAGAGTGATCTTATAATAGGCAATATAAAGATCCATTGATCAGAGGAGTACAGATATTTTTATGCTTAATCTGATTATCAGTTATTCCTTTACATAAAGTTGTGAAAAAACATAAAGCAGAAGTTCAGAAGAGACTACAAATTCAATTTATTCATTTTTTATCATCAATGGCTTAATTACACAAAATAAAGTATAAATTAAATATGAATCAACTTGAAATACCAAATCTATAAGTGTAGATAACATGATTATGAACATTTGATTTTATTTTAATTAAAATATTTCAGTTTCTTTCATGTATTTAGCTTTAAAATATTTTGTTAGAATATATATATTTACATAATTCTTATGAGGAAGGATTCTGAAACATTTCCTCACTGAAACTAGAGATCAGTGATGGATTAATAATGTCTATTCTAAATAGTGGTAGTTTGTTTGTTTTAAAGCATTGCCTATCCCTCCATGTTCATACAGTTCAACTTGATGCAGGATTGTGGGGTTCAGGAGGGGTATCACAAACTTGTGAACCCCAACTTTGGGGCCTTATCCTAATTTTAACAAATAATTGCTTAAATGGACTCAAGAAGGCTAATTTTTTTTTAATAAGAAGGCTAAATTGTTAATTATTGAGTGCATTTAGGGAGAAATCATAATTCATGATGTTTAAATTTGTATTGAGGAAAAGGCTGGCACAGTTACACACACACACACACACACACACACACACACACACAAGATGGAACATTGAAGCCCCTTCAAATCACAGACCAGAGAGGACTAAGAAAGAGTGAAGGACTTGAGAGATCAAAGATAAATAAGACTATTGCATATGATCAAAGTGAAAGTGTACCCCCAAAGCATGACACAGATAGAAGGCAAGAAGAAAAATATCCATCTCTAGATAAGAGGGTCAGACTCAGGTGGATGTTCAGGCCAGTTCACAGGGCAAAAGGAAAAGGGAGTGGGGCATGTATCCGGGCAAAGAGCAGAGGGCAGAAAAGAGAGGCTGGGCTAGGTAGGTTACCTCCTTTATACGGATCAGGCATCCATTCAATCAGAGTGAGCCTTGCTATTGGGCTCAGGTGTGTAAGGCATGACCGAATTGGTTCTGCTTGGTTTGTGTACTAAGGGGACTGATCTAGGAAGGCAGAGCTGAAGAAGAAGCAGGAAGTTTCTGCTGTGGTGTCGCTGGCAGCAATCTTGGAGAAATGGAATTGACCTAAGTTTCAGTTTTGCCAAGATGGACAGAATGATGTCTCCTTGTGATTTTCTTGGGCTTCTGTCCCTAATAAACTGCCTGAAAGAAGCTAACTTTCTCCTAGTTCTCTTTCAAACTTAAACATTAATTTTAAAATAGGTCTTTCACTTCATGACTAAAGATTTTTAACACCACTGCTGTTGAATTTCACATTTTGGAATGTTTGTGAGAATTTTTATGGAAACTTTCAAAGGATCTAAATTCCAACTAGTTAGTTTCATTATAAAATAGTTACTAACATTTTTTTGTTGTTTTATTACTAGTTGACTTATTTATGTTATGTTTCATTTTCTATCAATTCATAACTTATTTTCTAAAAATAGTACTGCCTTACTAACTGATGTACATTGAACTATAATGTATTGAACACTATAAAAATAGATGACACAGTCTGGTCCTCTTCTTGCAGATAGGATGTAGCCAAGTGCCTCACAAATGGGTGTTAAGATTTCTTTGTTGGTCAGGATGAATGGCTCAGTGAGTAAGAGTGCTTACCTTGTAAACACAAGGGACAGAGATTGCCTGTGATGGCCTGCGTTTGATCCAAGACGTCCAAGTAAAAAGTTGGGCATGACTATGAAAATCTGTAACCCAAGTCCTGTGGGAGTCAGAGACAGGAGAACCTGTGGGACTCCCTGGTCAGCAGTTCAGTGAGAGTCTCTAGCTAAAGAACACAAACAGAAGCACAGTAGAGGAGGCCACCCAACTTTCTCTGGTCTGCACTCACATGCATGGGTTATCACACACATACTCATGCCACACCATGCTTGCTACACACACACACACACACACACACACACACACACACACTAATTTATTTGTTAGTGCCCATAATTGGCAATGCTTATGAATACTTATGGATATCACTTCAATTAATATTTCTGTTGATGTTGTTGGTATTAAATACCATTCTGTTTTTAACTGGTAGCTGTCTTAGCTCCCTATAATACTTGGTATTTATAAATAGCTGAATGATAACCTGATTCCTTATCTAAAAGCATGGTAAAAAATATAAGTGTGTCTCCAGCCTATTTTAATGATTTCCAAAGTGCAATTAGTGATGTAATTTTCATGAATATAAGTCACTGCAGTCTAACAGGATTTAAACTTTCTGTTATTCTATTTATGATTGACTGGCTGGAAATCTTTGTTAGCATCATTCTTCAGTGCTTTCAACATGTTATTAATGACTTGAAGACAGAACATTCACTTCAGTACCAATCACTAGTAAAAAAATGGATGTGAAAGTTTGTGGTAACAATGATATCAACAACAACTGTTATTACTAATATAACCAATTACTCAACTTTGCTGTTTGTTCATGGTTTGAGTCTGGCATGTATTGTAAAATCTACAGAAGAGATGAATTAGGAAGACAAAAGGACAGAGAGGAGAAAGAGGGAGGAAAGAGACATTAGTTAACATGATGTCTATATGTTAGGTAATTAGTATAAGTGAAATATACAGAATGACAGCCTCTTTTCAGTCTTAAAATGTCCTTGTGAATATTCAAATGTTTATGGAATAGTGGTGAAAAAATACATGATTATATTAAAATAACATGAGTATGAAATAAAAAAGAAAGCCATATACATATTTGTTTTGGTCGGGTTTGTTTCATTGAATAATGTGAGAGAAGTACAAACATGTGCACATAAAGTCAGTTACTATATATAGGAAAGCAGACATGCCAGCAAGTCATCTCAGCTGTGGCCCTGTGTTATATGTCAGTGTTTTCTGAAGCGAAGCACAAATCACCACAAGTCTCAAATGATTCCCCTGACTGTCCTTGAATTCTACCAGCTATAGAACCACTAACCATCCTTCCTCACTGACTTTTCCGGGACAGTTTCATATTCATCTAATCAGTGTCTCTGGCTTCCTTCTCTAACGTAAGAGTATATTTTCACTTGCATGTCATTGTGCCATTAGGTATCTCACTGAGTTATATAATAAGAAATATAGGTGCTGCAAATTGCTGTGGTTTTCTCTTTCTATGGCTGAAACCCTGGGCTTAGAATTTATTCCTAAATGTGACAGAATTCAAGTTGAAATGAAACCTGAAACTAACAGAAATACCAAAAAAGTTCCAGAGATTAAAGATTGTTTCTTTTATTTTAAGCAAAACTACATCATTGACCCTTTCTTTTCTTTCTGCCATACCTCCCTCCTTCTTTCCCTCCCTCCTTCTTTCCCTCCCCTCTCCTCCCCCTCCCTCACCCCTGGTCTGTCCTCTCTCCTCTAGTCCTTTCCTCCCATCTCCTCCTCTTGTTTTCCCTCCCATCCCCTTCCCTCTCTTTCCCTTCCCTTCCCTACCCTTCCCTTTCCTCCCCTTCTCTCCCTTTCCCTTCCTTTCTCTCCCCTTCCCTTCCCTTCTCCTTTTCAGTTTTAGGAAACTAATTTCTACCCTGGTAAAAACAGAACATAAGTATCATTTAACTTATTCTTTACCAGCACATCTAAAATGAACATTTCAATCTAAGTAGTGGAAGGAAAAAATCCGAATTAGCAATTAAATAACATTGTTATAATTAAACAAAAGTTAACTTCAGATTTGACACTTTGAAACATTCATATAAATCATCTTCTAATTCTTTAAGAAAACATTGTCTTAATTTTACCTTTAGTTATTCCACATATTTAGTCTCAGAAATTCCAAATTTCAGAGACTGAAAATTAAAGAAACATTTACCTTACATCATTTGAAGATAGTAACAAAAGTAAAGGGGCACTCCTAAATTGAACAACTTTCCTTTGTCTTGCTCTCTTGGTAACTGCATATCCTGTGCCCTTAAATTATAGAACTCTCAAAAGACTTGAAGTATTCTGAGCAGAGCAACACTGTCTTGTGTGTGTGTGTGTGTGTGTGTGTGTGTGTGTGCGTGCGTGTGTGTGTGTTTGGTTTGTGTAATCTGTAGTGGGTAGTCCACTAACGGCCTCTATAGAGAATCTGGTAATGGTTCAGAGCACAATACTGGGTGCCTCAGTAATCCCAATCTGTGCTGAACGTATGGAAGATTCTCTGGAGAGTTACTGGTCGTTGCTTCACAATGGAAGGCCATTGTGGCAGGAGACATAGATAGAATGTTTTTGCTCAAGAAGAAGTGAAGGCAGGCAGGGAACACTGTTCTTCAGACCTTTTTGTGTCTGAACTGCCCATTGGAAGATGTGACCCACTCTGAAGGTAAGTTTCTGTCTCAGGTCATCATCTCTGAAAACAACCTAATACACACCTAGAGTTGTATGAATCCAAATCCTTCCATGTTGACAATGATTAACCATCACAGTTTCTTTACTTTTTTAAAAAAGCCTTTTATTGACAATTCATGTAGATATATAATGTATTCTGATCATAGTCCTCCCATTACTCTCTTTTGGTCCCTTCACCATTTCTTTTTTTTAAACTTTTATTGACAACTTCTATTATTTATATTAATATACCATCATCAGGCACAGTTTATGGAAGGAAGGGATTTATGTCAAGCTTAAAGGTCCAGGGGGTAAGTTACACCAATTTCAGAAGAAGCTGCTTCCGTACACCTAAGCAGAAAGAAAGAACCAAAACTAGTCAAAACCAAAAGCAACAAGCATGAAGCCAACAGGGACCCAGGCAGAGTCTATGCCTGTCTCTGGCCTGTGAATGAGGTCGTCTACCAAACACTCCTTACATCTAGACCCTAGGTTCTGCTCCGAGTGACAACCCACCTCCAACCAGGGGTCTGGAGATTGAAGTTACAAGCTTAATGAAACACCTGGGTCTATTGCGGGCATATATTCAAACTACCCTCCCCCACTGCCAACACCTTCTCTCAAATATGCCATGGGAACCTTAATCCAAAATGATCAAAACATTCTCACCTCCCCATTCTAAACCTGATGTCTTTTTTCCTCTATTTTTAGTTGATAAGAATCTATAATCCAGGCACAATCTTTGAGCCTTTTCACTTCCTTATTTCCTCTATTCAGACAACAAATTATGTTGATTTTATCTAAAAACTATCACTTGAGTTATGAATCTGTCTACTTTTAATATCCTCCCTGTGGCAGCCTTAATTTAGCCTTGCCCTCTCTTGTTTGTATTCCTGTAACTGCCTCCTGGCTGGATTCCTTCCTTCTAGTTTTACTTGCCTCTAATCCATTATTTACACTGGTACCAGAGTATGCTTTCTAAAATGCAAATCTAATCATGTCTTATCCTTGCTGCAGAATCTTATAATGACTCCCCTAGCTTTGATGGTAAAAGCCGAACTCCTGAGCATAGCATGTAAGGTGTTTTATGGCCTGGCATCTGCTTACTTCTGCAGGTGCATTCTTGTAATTTCCTGACTTTCTGATATTAAACAAAGACCACTAACTAAAATATCTATCTGCCTTAGCTTTTGCGTGTCTGTAACTCCACAGAGTCTAACCCCATCCATTACCATGGTAAAGTTCAATGATCTGTTAAGACCCAATTCGGGGGTTGTTTCATCAAGGAAACCAATGCATCTTGGTTCTAGTTCAACGTAGAATATAACACCTCTATACTTTCATTGTATAACACATGATTACATGGTCTATCTAGTAAATACTTTGCTCCCTGGATAAAAGATATGGTGGCTTATATTGTGGCTTATTTTTCTCTCACATTCAATAAATTCTTAATGAAAGAATAAGGAAATAAGGATAAACCTCAAAGCTCTATTATGAGACTGAAGGTGATATACATATATTTAAAATCCAGCTTTGACAGATGCTAGTTACTGGACTTTACAGCCACAAATCACCTAAAGTTCCATTTATTTCTAGAGATGACTCAGAGTTCCTAACACATAGTGGAAGATGAAATTAGGTAACTTAGAGAATGTACTTATGATGCTTTAAGAAATGCTGGCTCCTGCTATCCTCATTGTCGAGTAACCAAATGGACTGTTGTGTTTGATCCTACTCCAGAGGGACACAGGATTAATGGTTTCAACAGAAAACATAGCCTTCCTGATATAAAGAAAATCTTTGTGAAAAGTTAACCGTTTTATAATTATTTATAAAATAGTAAAGATGGACAATAAGGGAGATACATCATTTCATATCACTGTGTATTCAAAATAATACAAAGCTTGCAATTGACAGAGAATATCATGTGATTTAAAGTGTGAATAATCTGAAAAAAACTAGATTATAATTGATAAAGAATATAATATCTAGGGCTGGAGGGATGGCTTAGTGGTTAAGGCACCTGCCTGCTAAGCCTAAGAACCCGGTTCCAATCTCCAGGTCCCACGTTTAGCCAGATGCAAAGTGACGCAAGGGCACAATGTGGCACTTGCCCATAAGGGGGTGCACACATCTGGATTTCGTTCACAGCAGCTGAGAGACTGCTGGAGCACCCATTCTCTGTCTCCCTCTCCCTCTCTCTCTGTCTGTGTCTCTCTCCAAAAATTAAAAATAAAAATAAAGTATAATATCTAGGATAAGAAAAACTATAGCTGAGGCATGGCTCAATAGTAGAATGCTGGTCTAGCATGCAGGAGGTTCTGAGTTCATCCTCAGTATTGCAATGTCAAGTCAAAACAAAACACAACAACAATAAAAATAAAGGGCAACAATACTTCAGTTTATCCTATGATTGCCACATACACAACCAGAGCTTTAAATCTACTTGGACATACAGTTGATCAAGGCAACAAGAAATATCAATATGGAAAGAACTATAAAAGCAGTAACTTGAAGAATGATAAAAAGAGGTTGGGGAGTTTAGCTGGGAAAGAGAAAAATCTTCAACTGAGTATTACAGGGTTCAAACACACTGCAGTGTGTAGCATTGCAGGAGGGAGGTTTGCTTCTGGATTACTCATTTGTGAGCAATGTAAACCCGAAGGGGAACTCAACATACATGAATTTCAACTTCCCTATTTTTTGTTTGGTTATGATTCATTTTGAAACAGGTTTGCTTTCTGTAGCCCAGGCTGACTTGGAACTCACGATAATCCTCTTGCCTCATTCTCCTGAGTGCTAGAATTGCAGGCATGAGCTTCCATGTCTGGATCACCTTCCTTATTTATATTAAAAAAAGATATTATCTACCTCTAGGGTTGTTTGGGATATGAAATTAAATAAATGTATAAAGTTATTAGCTTTGTGATTGACATTGACACTATGGACTAAGGACAGAAAGTATTTTCGATTAGTTTTATGTGTTTTTTTTCCCCCCAATGAACTATTAGGAAACAATTGAAAGAGGTGCTATCAGCTGCTCATATGGCATAATTTCCATGTGCCAGAGGTGAATACAGATGGAAAGCGTTGACTTATTTTTCTGTTACTGGGTCTGAAACATTTCTTCCTAAAGGAAGCCTTCCTGCAAACATCATTTACTTGTACTTCTCCTTCATAACACACTAATTCATGCACAGTTTTGTTCTTCTAAAGTCGTTTCACCAGAAAAAAAAAAATCATACTGTATTTTTCAATTGTGTGCCCAGATCTAAAATTTATATTTTAAAATAATATAGTGTTCTGTGCTATTTTTAAGTAACATAGAATGCATGAAGAAATTAAAATAATCACCTTCAAAAATAGTTCTTGAATTAAAAATGAGTAACAGTTAGTGGTAAAGATATAAAGGATTTAAAAATTTGACAGTGGCTAGACAAATTACTCAAATTTTTCTAATTCCAAAATTCATTTAATCTTGATTGAGCTCCTATCCTTGAAAATTTTTAATACAGCTTGCTCTAAATCCATCAGAAGTAATTTAGAAAAAAATCATTCATTATGTAGGTTTGGTTAGGTGATGTGTAACTTACCATTTAGCATCAAGATACAGTGAATTACTTCATGATTATATTTAGCTATGAATTAAAACAAGACTATATTAAAATTCAAGAAGAGTTCCTATCAAAGAATATACATTTTCACAGGTTTAAATTAAGAATCAAATTTTGGGCTAGAGAGATTGCTTAGTGGTCAAGACACATGCCTGAGAAGCTGAAGGACCCCAGTTTGATTCTCCAGGTCCCACATAAACCAGATGCACAAGTGGGTGCATGAATCTGGAGTTCATTTGCAGTGGCTAGGGGCCCTGGCACACCCTTTCTCACTCTCCCTCTCTCTGTCTCTAATAAATAAATACAAATAAAAATATTTAAAGAATCAAATTTCATTCTCTGGTGACCTGGTTATTTTTAGTTTGTGGATATTAATTATTGGAAGTCTTTTGTGTATATAGAATGTCTTGTGGAAATGATAATCACCTAAATATGTTATCATTTCATAAAGGATAAATGAAATCTCCTAAAAATTTGCATTAAGTTGGAAGTGGGAGCAAGACAAACTTGCTAGTTTTATGAGTGTAAGTAATGTTATTTCTCTCTTATCAAGAGAATTGTCAATGTAAGAGCCTTGAGTACCACTGAGAATTTCCTGCAATCCCAGCATGGCGAACATAAAGAGGTAACTTTTTAATCTTTACTCCCCAGTACACTAGGGCCTATAACTCCTGACACTGGAATTTCTTTCTTTTTATTTAATAATTTATTTTATTTTGAATATTTATTTATTTATTTATTTATTTGGGAGAGAGGGAGTGGGTGTGATAGAGCCATCCAGCCTGTGCAAATGTACTCCAGATGCATGTGCCTGACACCTTGTGCATTTGGCTATGTGGGTCCTGGGGAATTGAATTTGGGTCCCTTATTGCTAAGCCATCTCTCCAGCCTTGAAATTTCTTAATAAATGGCTTAGGGTACCTCTCGTAACCATTAGGCTCAAATATGTGTTTTTGTTATAGACTGAAAGAGACACTGTTGCAGTCAGGTTCATATTGTTGGTAGAAATCACCCTACCAAGAGCAGTTTGTGGGGAAAAAAAAGTTTATTTCAGCTTATAGAGTGGAAGGGATGCTCCATGGTGGCAGGGGAAAACGATGGCATGAGCAGAGGGTGGACATCAACTGGCCAACATCAGATGGACAACAGTGACTGGAGAGTGTGCCAAACACTAATAAGGGGAAACTGGCTATAAACCCATAAGCCCACTGCCTCCAGCAGTGGAACCTCTATCAGCAGGGAACCTAGCACTGAGAACAGCTAAGTTTATGGGGTACACCTGAACCAAACCACAATAGACACCATATAGAAATGAGTTGGAATGATTGAATAAATTCCAGGAAATATCAAAATGTCTAAAATATTTCTTAAATTTATGAGTCAGCTAGTGTATGGTTTCTCAGATCTGGCACATTTTGGCCTAGGTGTCACTTGTTGTGGGGACTGTCTTTGCATTGTAGAATAGTGGGTATGACACTCTTCTCTACCAACAAGATAGATGATACTAGTAGTGTTGTCACCAAGAGATGACACCCAAAAACATCTCTTAGCATTCTCAAGTTCTCCACAGGCCCAAGTCACTCCCATCTGAGAACTACTAAAAGTGAGAGAAGAAATTTTTCTGAAATTGTAATAGGGTTTTCACATCAGAGAATTAAGCTCGCTCTCCAGGATGGGAATTCAAAGTTTCTCCTCTTCCTTCCAAGACATGACTCTGAAGCCAAGTAATTAAGGGTAATTTTATGTGGAACCAGATCCAAATATTAAATAGTAAGTAGTAAGTATAAAGTTTAATAATGATTCTCTGTTCTGATATTATATTTCCCCAACAAAGGCAATGCATGTATGTGTGTACATTTAAATATTATGTATATTATGATTTTTAAAGCAGAAAGTCTATTTATTTAAAAAAAAATGAATATGTATTATCCATAACAATAGACAATGTGGAAGCCAGTCAGACTTATTTAGTACCAGGACTCTTTGGAAGGTGTGTGGTTGTGTGTATCTATATAACTGTGTGTGGTAGTTTGAATATATGTCCCCCAATATATTCAGTGTTTTACTAGTTATAGTTTGCATCTGCAATCACCTTGCTAGAGGCAATGTCACTGGGGGCCGGTCTTAAGGTGTTAATGGTGTGGGTTTGAGATTCCATTGTAAAGATATGCAAATGTGCCTAGCAGGAGTTCCTGAAGTGTGCTGTGTGACCTTTTGGCTGTAGTTTTGCTCTGTGTGCTGTGGTGGCTGGTTGGTTTCTCTCTCTCTCTGCTTGGCCCTGTGAGAGCAGGCCGCTTCTCTTGCCATTATGGAACTTCCCCTGGATCTGTAAGCTTCAATAAATAACATCCCTTCCTCCATAACTGTGCCCGGTCTGGAAGTTCATCTCAGCAAACCTGAAGCTGTCTGCTACACTGTGTGTAGGTGAAATAACTTGAATGTGACACTAGTGACCCTTCTTTTCAAGAATTCTATGTTTTACAATCATATCTTTCCTTTTGGGTTTTATCAGGGGGTTTCAAGTAGATAAGGGGAGTCTTTAATTAATATATATATAATTTAAATGAACTACTGTTGCTTATAGCAGGTAAGAAAAGAAACTCCTAAAAAAAATGTCTGTAAATATTTTGCAGTGAAAAATTACTCACCCTAAGCATTTTGTGTCTTTTAGTGTGATTTGTAAATGATTGGAATTTTCCAAATTTTCTCCAGGTTCCCATGGAGCTTTTGTCTTCTTTGCAAAATTACTACCACAAAATTCTGTTATAGCACACTTTGTTACACCCAAGATTTACTTCATTAAGGCAAACGAAAAAAAAAAAAAAAAAAAAACAAGTTAGCATATTTTTGCTACAGCTATGATTGAGAGGAGACTACTACCCAAGATGGAATTAGATTACCATTTGTATGCATTATGTATTTTGTAGGAGATTTGGAACTAAGAACTATAGTTCACATTTTATAATGAACAAAATATATAATTAGGACTGAAGTATATCTTATTGTTATAGAAAGAGTCTATTTAAATCCTATTTTCCTCAGTTCCACTTATACACTTGGACACTCAGAAGGAGAAAAATTGCTTCTCTATGATGACCTGAAGAGGCAGAAGCAATTGCCCTCTCAAATGTAAGAGGCCTAGCAGTGCACTTGGTGAATTCTTTCTTCTGTGTGTTATTAGTTCAATGTTTTTCTGCAAAGTTCAATGAGGTTCATTAGCTTATCTGAAGAGAAAGGGACCAGTACTTTTGAGACAACATCCCTGTATGACTTTTCTAATTAAATCCCTTCCATCAGATGAAGAGCTGCCCTTTTTACTTGACAAACATTTGTTCTAATTTGGCCTTGCTTGATTTTTCAGTGCTGTTAGGTCCCTCTCCCGCCTCTATCCCCACTAGCATCTGTTAGTCAGAAGATGGCTCTGGCTGATATTTACTCAGAATATGCTTGCTTATTAAAATATTTCAATGTTAGACAAGCTTATCAGTTGAAAAATACAATATAGTTCTAGGACACTGGTGGAGCTCATCTTATAAGGATGTTTTGTTGGGCTGATGGTCTTGGTTTGTATGAGGTAATATATAGAGCATATACAGTCTATAGGAAATAGATACATATTTTATAGGATAAACTAAAACTTCCAGCTTAATTTTATTTCAAGCATAAGAATTGTATGCTACCTAGTGACACATAAGGAATGAAATTAAACTAAAAATAATATAAGTTATTAGGACGGGTCACATTTGAAAGTAAAATTTAGTGCTCAGTGATGGCCTTTGCCTGATTTCAGCAAATATAACTATGGAAGGAGCTGATAGCTCAAAAACACTTAAATCCAAGAATATTTTTTATAGGCCTTGAAAGTTCTGGGAAAATCTCCCAGGTATCTGGCTGATTGGTGACTAATCCTGAAAGAAGACTCCTCTTCCTAGACAAAATGATGATGTGTAAGGTTAAGTGCTCACCTAGGAGCAGACAGATGGTTGGGACCTTGAGTGTTTACGCTGGACTTCAGAAAGGCATGCTCTGTCAGTGACAAGGCTTGCTACATTCAGTTTATTCTCCTATTTTCTTTAACACTCTCCAGCTCTATTAGCTTGCCAGCCATGTAGTCTGTAAGTAATAGGTTGCAATAGCAGCTGAAATTGACAAGTGCTTAGCCCAGAGCATGGATTGAATGTAATTCATCGGGTTCTCAAGTTAATTTCCAATACCTATTTCATCAAGGCAGACTGATAGATGGCTGCCAGCATCTTTTGGCTTTATCTGTAAATCCCTATGTCTTTTACTGCCATCATTTCGTTTTTTATACATTCCATCCCTTGCATCGCTCCTCCCCATTTCCATAACTTCAAGTAGAGCTTCTCTCTGGGCACATCAGTCATTTAGGTTAGAGGCCCTTGCAGCTAAATGCAAGACCTTCAGATGTTATTGAAGTGCATTTTTCCATGTGGCCCTGTTTAAAGCTATGTTTCTTTAGGGACTGCAGGGTGAAATATGAAGTTATCTGGGAGAATAAATCTAAGATGTTGGACAGATGGTGAAGCGTCAATGCATCCGCAGAAACGCATTTCATTTTTATATAGGGGACGCTCCTAATCAATTCTGGCTTAAGAAAACACTTTCTTCTATGGCATCAGTGGCTTTTTTTTTTGTTTTGTTTTGTTTTTTTGTCTTTAAAAGATCAATAGTGAAGCATATCATGCTACAAGAGATTTAAAAGCATTCATGGAAAAAAAAAATGAAAAGGCGAAGAGGAAAAACTTCTTAAAGATTCAGAGTTTATTGAAAGCAGAACTAAGGTTGTCACAAATAGAACAAATAGAATGACTGTTGTGGAAACATAAAACTCATTTACTCTATAGGACATAAAATGTTTCATTTTTTACCCAAGTATGCTTTGGGAAAAAATATCTTTACAGAAGATCTTATTTAAACTTTGCAAAATGGTTCTTTTGCATTGAAGGTCCAAAGCCTCCATTTATGCCACAGGCCTATAACAGCCTTCTAAATCTCCATCCCCTTCCTCTGTGACCTCCAGGGTAGGTCGCTGCACTTTCAAATCTTCTGCATTCACGGAGCATTTGGAAGGGAATATGTTTGAATACTGGGTATTCTACCTATTGTTTAAATGCTGTCAGGGCATTTTTATCTGCCAATATAATGACACTTCCATTTATACTACCCATCCATATGTTATGTATACATGTATATATGACACATTGTTTTTACCTATAATGATTTGCTATCTAAATAGTATTAGCTAAGAATATAACTGATGTTTGCAATTAACATCGAATGTAACCAAATTTGAAAAGCAAACAAGGGCTGATGAGATGGTTCAGTGATAAAATGCACTTGCATGCAAAACCTGATGGCCCAAGTTTCATTTCCCAGTACTCACATAAAGTCAGATCCACAAAATTGGTGACAAGCATCTGCAGTTCATTTGCAGTGGCACTAGCCCTGGCATGCTAACATTCATTCTTCACCCCCCTCCTTGAAAGTAAATTAAAAAAAAATCACTAGAATCACTGAAAGAGGCACTAATATCTTCAAAAGTATAAAGTTTCCAGAGCTCAAGACAATTGTTCCCAAGGACTGGTAGATTGGCAGTGCTGTATTCCACTGAGACCTGCCTACAAGGAGAACATTTGATGCGTTGGTACTAGGAAGGAACTAGGTTAAGGCTATCGGACCTAGAGTAGGGCCTGACATTATTTTTAAAAGCTGACCTCATGGTTAATATTTTTGGCTTTGTCAACTACATCATCTCTCCTGTAAATGCTCCATTCTGTCCCTAGAGTTAAAACAGTTGTCAATAATATAGAGCCAAGTAGTTTGTTCACCAATAAAATTTATTTATAAAAAAATAGGAGGTGGGGGCTGGAGTGATGGCTTAGCAGTTAAGGCATTTGCCTGCAAAGCCTAAAAACACTTGTTCCAATCTCCTTGTCCTACATGTAGCCAGGCACAAAAGCGATGCAAGCATGTGATGTTGCACATGTGCACAAAGGGGTGCATGTGCCTGATGTTCGTTTACCACAGCTGAAAAGGCCTTAGTGTCCATTCTCTCTCTCTCTCTCTCTCTCTCTCTGTTTCTCTACCTCTTTCTCTCTCAAAAATAAAATAAAAAAAAATAGGAGATAGAATGTACTTGCTGTTCTCTACTCTGCACCATAGTTTAAAAGTCACTTAGGGGCTGGAGATATGGTTTAGCTGTTAAGGTGCTTGCATGCAAAGCCACAGGACCCAGGTTCGACTCCTCAGGACCCACATAAGCCATATGAACAAGGGGGCTCATGCATCTGGAGTTTGTTTGCAGTGGCTGGAGGCCCCAGCATGCCCATTCTTTCTCTCTCTACCTGCATATTTCTGTATCTCTCTCTCAAAAAAAAAAAAAATAAAATAAAAATAAAATATTTTTAAAAAGTTACTTAGGCCTGTACTTGGATCCTGACTCTTTCTGAATAATTATGTGATTAAGGGCTAATTATGTAAACCTTCTATGCTTAAGCATCTTTCTCTGTAGTGTACTATAAAAATCATATCCAGTCATATGACCTTCACATGAGGCTGTATCTTGTAATAGATTATTAATGATAAGTAAGCAGAAATGATTCTGGAAGATAGCAGGGATATCCTATTTCAACAATAGTAAGAGATCATGGTTAGGAAGAACAGGTCTGAATACCACATACAAGAATACACATTTGTATAGTCCTTGGAGTTCACACAACTCAGTAGCCCTTGCTAATGATTTTAGAATTCTTTCCTGAGATGACAGAGGGACTTGAATTTGATGTGGAAAGAACATAGTAAAATTTTATACATTCAGAGTGATGTAGATGGAATCCCTTCTGGATCTGGGAAAAGTTTGAATTATATGATGCTTTTTATAGAAAGCAGTTTTGTTGTTTTCAAGTACATACAGTAATTGGCAAAACAGCCAAGAAAGCATTGCCAAGCAGACTTCCTGCTGGCATGCGTAAGTGAAAAGCCTAGTCTCATTCAAAATTAGCATGTTATTATGTTGCATAAAAATGGCCTGAATAAAGTTCTTGAAAATAGTTTATTTTCTTACATAGGTTAGATATTCTTACTTACTGCATGAGGAAACAAACCTTTAAAAACTGACAGATTTTAGTCACTGTGTTTCATCAATGGAAATCTTTTTGTATTTAATTTTTAAAATCTAGTTAGTTGTATGTGTGTGCACTGTTTGGCATTCATGCTAAAGGGGGTAGGTGTATGCCAGGGACGCTTGCTGCTGTAAATGAACTCCAGAAGCATACGCCACTTTTTTTTGTCTGGCTTACATGGATGGTTTTGGAATTGATCCCAGGCCAGCAGGCTTTGCAAACAAATGCCTTTCACTGGTTAGCTACTTCCCAGTCTCCTTCAGTGGGATTTTTATGTAACTTTCTATGACTTAATGTACCAGTTAGAATTCCAACATTTTTATGATCTTTACAGCCTCATTGATCCGCCTTCTGTACATAAGTTGAACAGAATGGCATCCATTATTTTAAATGGAGAACTAATTCATTCTTACATGAAAGTGTTCATAATAAATTTACCATCTTGAAGGGTGTTAAGTCAGTATATTTAGTACATTACATGAATCTTTATTATTGGCCATTCTTTTTTTTTTTTTTGATATGTGTGTGTATGCAGTGTATTCACATGTGTATATTTTATGTGTAGTCGTGTGGAGGCTAGAGGAAGGCGGTGGAGTACATGCCTCTATCAGTCTTTGGCCTTATCTCCCTGAGACAAAAAATCCCCAGTTTTAGCTTAAACTGGCTGACCAGCAAGCTCCAGTGACCCTACAGTGTCTGTCCACCCTCAGCAGTAGGGTTACAGTAATACACTTCTATGCTCATAGCATGGATGTGAGGGTGAGCATACCATTTTCTTTTCAGTAGTGATATTTTGAGACTTGGCAAGTAGCCTAACACACTTTCTGAACTTCTCTAATTAGTGACTGTGTTACCTTGAAGCTTGGGGCAAAGAAAAGATGAAGAGTACTCAATAGCTCTTGCTGGGGTTGTGCCAGATTTGCATTCCGTATCCCACCCACACTACAATTTATGTTCCCCATTGGTCAAGTGCACTTGAAATTATTCTTCTTGTGGTCACATCCACAGCACAAAGCCCAGTTTCCTTTGAGCTTTGAGAATATAAGCTTGCGACCATTCGTTTTCTCCTTGACTTAAATTTCTTCTCAGCTCATTCATATGACATTTTAGCAACTTAGCATTTTCTGTTTTTATTTTAAAATTGTGATTTTCAAACATTTTTATGGGCAATTTTATATAGGCACATAATACATTTAGATCATAATCCACTGCCAATACCTTCTTTTGCCTTTCTCCCTCATCCCCGAACCCTCTCTTCTTTCCAACTAGTCACTCTTCTCCTCTTTAATTTACTTTCTCCATTATCCATGGTGGAATGTTGATGGACCAGATATTGTGTAGGACTTGTGCAGATAATGACAGCCCTTGTGAGGTTAGGAATACAATGGCCACTTACATATCCAGAAGACAGTATTCTATAGCACCCCTTCCGTTCTCTGGCTCTTACATTCTTTTCTTTATTTATTTTTAACTTTTCTGTTGACACCCTCCATACATAAACACAATATGCTCTGATATAATCTCCTCCTACCACTTTTCCATTCCCCCCTGCCTTCTATACCCTCTGCTGAATCCCTTCTTCTTTCCAGTTAGTCCCTAATCTATTTTAATGTCATCAGTTACTTTCCTTCTTATTATACAGGTCTTGTGCAGGAAGTATCAGCTGCTATAAGGTCATGAATTCCACAGAACCTTTTATCTAGAAAGCAGCATTCCAAAGAACTTGTCTCCTTTCCTTGGCTCTTGTATGTTTTCAGCCACCTTTTTCTCTGTGATCCCTGTGACTCGGAGAATGTAATAGAGACATCTCATTGCTGAACCCTCCACTGTCTCTTCTTCTCAGCAGCTTAATGAGCTTTGAGTCTCCTCAATAGTTACCACCATGTGAAAACAGAAGCTTATTTAATCAAAAGTGCTAGTAGCATTAACATATGGACATAAAAGGTAGTATTGTGGCCATAATATATCCGCTTAGGCAAACAACAGTAGTAGTTTTCCCTCCAGGGCTTTTGATCTCCCTGGCCATGTGAATTTGATTAGGTTTTCAGTACCAGACATGCTGTGTCTCCAGTGAAAAACTTCTTTTGATTGCATTCCTATCACATTGCCCTCTTTACTCCTCCCATCCTTATTTCACTGAGAACCATCATCTTTCCAAGTAGTCCTTTTTTTGTTTTGTTTTGTTTTGATATCTCATTCATTTTGTCATCCTCTCTCGTCCATGTTAAAATGTTGATGGGCTCAGAATAGGGCAGGTCTTTTGGTGGTATTTACCACCAACCCACTGTAATGGATTGTATAAGTTGGTTCATTTCTATAGAACATTGCCCCAAAGAACGGCTGACCATATGGCCCTTACCTCCTTTCTACCTCCTCTTTTACAATGTTCCCTGAGCCCTAGATGGCATGGCAGAGATATCTCTTTAGTATTGCACTATTAACCAGCTCTCATTTTCAGTTGAATTTTGAGTCTGCTCAGTGTCAACCAACAATTCTATGACTCTTCCAGTTCCAAACACTAGGCTTTCTCTTCTTCTAGTCAGATGTGAATGTTAGGTCACCCCTAGTATTCACTGCCATATGTAGAATGAAGTTTCTCTAACCAAAATTAAAAGCAGTATTAATCAATGGTCATAAACATAAAGATTTTGAATGCAATTTGTTCAGTTCAGCATATCCATTTTGCCAAAAAACAGTGGTAGCTTCACTCCAGGCCCCATGCTCTTCTAAGCCATAGGCTTTCATTTGGTTTTCAGTAACATTGAAAGCAACAACAACAACAACAACAACAACAACAACAACAACAACAAATTCACTCCCTACATGAAATGCAAAGAGCAGTTGCTTACCCCCATAACTTATGTGCCACTGTTGTACCTATGAGCCTGACTGCTTCATTGTACAGTTTTCTGAATGCACTTCTGGTTAAGATTGTGGTCAGCTTTTTTCTCCAACAGGCCACATGACATTTTACATCTCTACTATAGCAGATAATTTGCAAAGAGGTCCTGAGACCACAGTGGGTTATATCTTTAGCAATAAGGTATTACAATTTCATTCAGGTTTGTAACCAAGAGCATTGAGCATTGGCAATAGCCTGCATTGTGTTAGCGGTTTCATGAGCCTACTGACCAACAAATCACTGGCTCTGAGGTTTACCCACAAGAACCTAAGGCCTCAGGTAAAGCTTTCTCCACCCCATGAAAGGTATTTCTGCTCCAGCTGTCTGTTGGTTGATCTCTCTCATGTCATTTTATATTATTTATTTTTTTAATAATTTCTTTTTATTTATTTATTTGAGAAAGGGAAAGAGGCTGAGAGAGAGAGAGGGAGAGGGAGAGAATGGGTGCGCCAGTGCTTCTACCCATTGCAAACGAACTCCAGATGCATGCACCCCCTTGTGCATCTGGTTTACGTGGGTTCTGGAGAATCGAACCGGGATGCTTTGGCTTTGCAGGTAAGTGCCGTAACAACTAAGCCATCTCTCCAGTCCTATATTATATTTTTAATTAATGAAGAACTAGGTTTCTATGACTTACCCATAACATTGTTAGTTTGTGTAACACACTGTCCTCCTCCTCCCCTCCTTCCTCCCTTTCCCCTGACACTACTTAGATCTTTCTACATCCTGTATTCAGTATCACAGATTTCCATCCCATTCCCTTCCTACTTCTCCTCTCTCCAAGTCTCATTGGACTTTACTACTGACTCCTATTCCAACTTACATTCAAGTTTAAATATTCACAGCTAGTTTCCAGATATGAAGAAGAGCATGCAGTATTTCTGAGCCTGAATTACCTTACAGTACAACTTTTCTCCACCCATCCATTTCCCTGTGAATATCCAACTTTCACTTTTCTTCTAGCTGAAGAAGACTCCATTATGCATATGCACCACATCAACATATTCATTCTTCAATTCTTGAGCATCTAGGCTGATCCCTAGTTATTGAGAATAGTTCCACAATAAACATGGCTAAGCAAGTATCTCTATAGTAAAGTGGACACTTTTTATGGGATTTGCCCAGGAGTAGTATAGCTGAATAATTTTGTCAATCAATTATTAGGTTTAGTAGAAATTACCTTGCTGATTTGCATAGTGGTTGTCCCAGTGTACACTCTCACAAGAAGTGACCAAGGTTTCCTATCTTCTCACACCCTCACCAGCACTCATTTTAATTTGATTTTTTTATTATAGCCATTTTGAGGAGGGAGAGAATCTCAAAGTTATTTTAATTTGCACTTGCCTGCTGGATAAAGATGCAGAACATTTTCCAAGAGTGTTTTTTTTTTTTTTTTTTTTTTTTTGGGGGAGGGGTGTGGAGAGATGGCTTGGCAGTTAGAGTGCTTGCCTGTGAAACCAAAGGATCCAGATTCAGTTCCCTAGTACTCATGCAAGCCAGATGCACAAAGTGGTACATGCATCTGGTGTTTGTTTGCACTGACTACAGACCATGGATTGACCACTCTCCCTCTATCTATCTGCCTCTCTCTCTCTCTCTCTGTCGCTCTCTCAAATAAATAAAATTTAAACTTTTTTTCTTATCATTTTAAAAAAGATATTTTATTTTTATTTATTTATTTGACAAAGAGAAAGAGGGAGGGAGGGAGAGAAAAGAGAGAGAGAGAGAGAGACAGAGAGAGAGAATGGGCACATCAGGGCCTCAAGCCACTGAAAATGAACTCCAGATACATGCACCACTTTGTGCATCTATTTAACATGGGTCCTGGGGAATCAAACCTGGGTCCTTTGGCTTTGCAGGCAAACACCTTAATGGCTAAGCCATCCCTCCAGTGCTTTTCCTTTTTTTTTTTTTTTTTTTTTTTTTTTTTTTTTTTTTGATGGGGTTATTTGACTTTATTTATTTATTATTTTAACTTTACATTCATGTTGGTACCTCCGGTAGCCTTCTCCCTGACCTTCCCCCTCCAAAGGGACCCTCCTTATTGGGGAATGTGGGTCATGCATTATGGGGGTAGCCAACAGTTATGGGAGAGAGGCAATGTCTCTGTGCATAACGACCCAACTTGTGGCTATAACACTCTTTCTTCCCCTCTGTTTCACGAATTTCCCTGAGCCATGTTGGAATCATTTTAGTTCTACTTCAGTGATGAGTTCTTGGGACCTCTGAATCTCTGGATATCTGGCTTAGTAGGAGTCGAATGTTCTCTGTGTTTATCTTCTTCAGCCTTCTTCTGGTGTCAGGTTCACCAAGAAATCTGCACTCCTGCCCGTTTCCCCCGTCACTCTATGGTTTCATCTGGGGTCCTGGTGAGGTGTGATAGGCTGATCCTCCCTTCAGTTTCATCAACAATCTGAAAAAGAGAAGCAAATTATGCAATAGAGAGAGAAGTTAGTACCAGATAGATCGAATGGCCATAGTTATTTTAGAGAGAATTTTATATGTGTATTCCCTCTTCTAGCACACATTTGGTGGGAGCTTGATATTGGAGAATAGTCTCATTTTTTGTACATGGTTTTGACTTATTTCCCAGTTCCAGCTATGAGTTCCCTTCCATTAAGTAGATCTATTAGCCAAACCAAGAGCATCTGATTACCCGCTATGACTGTGTACCACTTGCACTTGGTTGAGCATCATGTCAGGCTGTTTCCTGCTGAGTAGCTTAGACTGTGAGTTGTTTGGACAGATGTCAGTCATTTTCCCCCAGTTGCTCATGTAGCACCCTCTGTCACTAGACAAGCTAACTGTCTGGGGACTGATCCTCTTCCAGATTCTGACCAGTTCACTCCATGTTTCGTCCCAACAGCATATGGTGTCTTCGGCAGGAGGGTCTTACCATTAACCTTTGGTGGGTCATCAAGAACTCTGACAAAAATCTGTCTTTTTTAGGAAAACTTGTAGGAGTCTCTGATCAACAGCTCATTGTGAAAGTTAATTCAATGCTGGTACTGGGAGTAACAAATCAGAACCAAGGAAGGTGAAGGAAGAAAAAATAGGTAATATAAAAGAGAAAGAGAGCATAGAGAGGAGAGGGAGGGAGAGAGAGGGAGAGGGAGAGAGAAAGGAACAGGAAAAGATTAAGGTTAGTCTTCATGATGTCCTCTCCAGGTCCCTGTGGTTCAGGTATTTCCTCTATGGGCCTGCTGAAGGATCAAAGTTTGGCCTATTGTTCACAGTATAGGATTTTATGGTACCATTTCCTTTTGGGTTCCTATTTGTGTCCCCCCACCCTTACACTCCCGCCCACCCTTATGCTCCCTCACACCCTTACCCTTGCTTCCCATCCCACTCTCCCTATTGTCTGGTCCTCATGGTACGTATTAGGTAAGACACCATGTCAAGTGGATTCAGTTTGGGAGCCACAGATTAATGAGACCATTTGACGATTATCTTTTTGTGATTGGGTGAGCTCACTGAGAATGATCTGTTCCACGTTTGACTATTTTTCTTCAAATTTCATTTTTCCTTACTGTTGTGTAGAAATCCTTAGTGTAGATATACCACATCTTTGTTATCCATTCATCTAATGATGGACATCTGGTTGATTCCAGCTCTTAGCTATTATGAATTGAGCAGCTGTAAACATGGTTGAGCAAATCTATCTGATCTGAGGCTTGGAGCTTTTAGGGTAAATGTCCAATAAGGGAATAACTGGATATGTTGGTAGGTCTATAGTCATCCTTTTCAGGAGTCTCCATATAGTTTTCCATAATGGTTGTACCATTTTACATTCCCATCAACAGTGAAAAAGTGTTCCTATTTCTCCACAGCCTCGCCAGCATTTGTTTTCATTAATTTTCTTTAATGTTAAGTATCCTTACTGGGGTAAAATGGAATCTCATAGTTGTTTTAATTTGCATTTCCCTGATGATTAAGGATGTTGAACATTTTCTTAATGTATGTTTGCCATTTCTATTTCTTCCTCTGAGAACTACCTGTGCAGTTCTCTTCCCCATTTTGTTAGTGGGTTGTTTGACGATTTATTGTTTAGGTTTTGGAGTTCTTTGTAAATTCTAGAAATTATGCCTCTGTCAGTTGTATAGTTGGCAAACATTTTATCCCATTCTGTGGGTAATCTATTGGCTTTGGTGATTATTGTATGTTTGTCTGTGAAAAACTTTTCAGCTTCATGAGATCCCAATGGTTGAGTGATTGTTTAATTTCCTGAGCTGCTGAGGTTTTGTTCAGGAAATCTTTTCACACTCCTATATCATAGAAGGTTCTTCCTATTTTTTCTTCCAGTAGTAGCAGAGTTTCCAGAATTATATTGAGGTCTTTGATCCATTTGGACTTGATTTTTGTGCATGGCGAGATGTGTGGATCGAGATTCATTTTCTTACATATGGTTGTCCAGTTTGTCCAGCACCATTTGTTGAAGATGCTGTCTTTTTTCTAGTCTACAATGATGATAGGGCCTTTGTCAAATATCAAGTAGCTGTAGTTACTTGACCCAAAGTCTGGGTCTTCTATTCTGTTCCATTGGTCTATACTGCTGTTTTTATGCCAGTACCATGCTGTTTTTACTACTATGGCTTTGTAGTATAGCTTTAGATCAGGTATGGTGATGCCTCCAGAGGAGTTTCTTTTGCTAAGGATATGCTTGGATATGGAGGCCTTCTGCCTTCCATATGAATTTTGAGATCATTTTTTCTGTCTTTGTGAAATTGGAATTTTTATTGGTATTGCATTAAGTCTATATAATGCTTTAGGCAAGATTGCCATTTTCACAATGTTAATTCTGCCTATCCAGGAGCATGAGAGGTCTTTCCATTTTTTCAGGTCCTCCTCAATTTCTTTCTTGAGTGTTTTTATGTTTTCATTGTATAGGTCTTTCCCTTCCTTGGTCACTGTTATTCCAAAGGTATTTTACCTTTTTTGTTGCTATGGAAAATGGAACAGTGTTGCTTATTTCTTTTTCTGTATCTTTTTCTTTTGCATATAGAAAGGCTACTGATTTCTGTGCATTGATCTTATATCCTGCTACTTTGCTCAAGGAGTTAATCACCTTTAAGAGTTTTGAGATGGAGGTTCTCAGGTCACTTATGTATAGAATCATGTCATCTGCAAATAGGGCTAATTTAACTTCTTCTTTTCCAATTTGTATCCCTTTGGATCCCTTTGGTTTCTTTCTCCTGTCTTATTGCTTGATCTAGTACTTCTAATACTATGTTGAAGAGCAGAGGAGAGAGTGGACACCCCTGCCTTGTTCCTGATCTCAATGGGAATTCTGTCAGTCTCTGGCAATTAAGTATTACTTGGGTTTTAGGAGCTTTATATATAGTCTTTATTGTGTTGACATATAAACCATCCATGCCTATTCTCTCCAATGTTTTGATCATGAAGTGATGTTGCATTTTGTCAGAGGCCTTTTCTGCATCTATCAAAATGATCATGTGGTTTTTGTGTTTAAGATTGTTTATGTGGTGTATTACATTGACAAATTTTCATATGTTGAACCATACGTAGGTATGGGATGAAGGTAGGGATGAAGCCTAATTGATCAAGGTGGATAATGCTTTTGATGTACTGTTGAATTTGGTTTGCAAAGATTTTGTTCAGGATCTTTGCATCTATGTTCATTAAGGAAATAGGTCTATAATTTTCTTTCCTTGTGGCATTTCTGCCTGGTTTTGTAATTAGGGCGATACTAGCTTCATAGAAGGAGTTAGGGATCTTTCCCTGTTCTCCGATTGGGTGGCACAGTTTGAGAAAAATTGGTTTCATTTTTTCCATGAAGGTTTGATAGAATTCAGCTGAGAAAGCATCTGGTCCTGGACTGTTCTTTTTGGGGAGGTGTTTTATTACCTCTTCTATCTCGAATGTTGTGATAGGTTTGTTTAGGAGATTAACCTGCTTTGGGTTTAGCTTTGGTAGGTGGTAAGTGTCTAGGAATTCATCCATTTTCCCCCATATTCTCCTGTTTTGTGGAGTAGAGGTTTTTGAAATAAGTCCTGGTGATTCTCCCAATTTCACTTATGTCTGTTGTGATCTCTCCTTTTTCATTTCTAATTTTGTTAATTTGAAGCATCTCCTTTTTATTTTTTTGCTTGATCAGATTGGCCAGTGGGTTATCTATCTTGTTAATTTTTTCAAAGAACCAGCTCTTTGTTTCATCATTTTCCTCAGTTTTCAATTCATTAATTTCTGCACTGATATTAATTATTTCTTTCTATCTGGAGCTTTTTGGGTTAGTTTCTTCATGTTTTTCCAATGCCTTTAGGTGGATGGTTGGGTTATTGATTTGGGATCTCTCTGTCTTTGTTATGAAGGCATTTAGTGCTATGATTTTTCCCCTAACGACTGCCTTCATTGTGTCCCTTAAGTTTTGGTATGACGTGTTCTCATTTTCATTCAATTCTAGAAATTTTGCAATTTCATTTTTTATTTCATCCACAACCCATTTATTATTTAAAAGTGTGTTGTTCAGTTTCCAGGAGCTGGGAGGGATCCATGGCATACTTTTTGTTGTTAATTTCTAGTATTACAGCATTGTGGTCTGATATCATGCAGGAAATTACATTGATTTTCCTAAAAAGATGGAGGCAGGCTTTGTGGCCCAATATATGATCTATTTTAGAGAAGGTTCCATGGGCTGCCGAGAATGTGTAATCTATAGATTTTGGCTAGAATATTCTATAGATCTCTGTTAAGTCTAGTTACTCTATGGTACTGTTGCACTCTCTTACTTCCCTATTAATTTTCTGTTTGAATGATCTATCTATTGTTTATAGTGGAGCATTGAAGTCACCGACTATGATGTTGTTGGTGGCTATTTTTGCTTTGTTTTCAAGTAGTTTTTGTTTTATGAATTGTGGTGCATCTGTGTTTGGTGCATATAGATTGATGATTGTGATATCCTATTGTTGGATTGGTCCCTTGATAAGTAAGAAGTGGCCTTCTTTGTCTTTTTTGATTACTTTTGGCTTGAAGTATATTTTATCTGTTATTAGTATAGTGACACCTGCTTGTTTCTTATTTCCATTTGCTTGGAATATCATTTTCCACCCTGAAAAGGTATCTATCTTTAGTGGTGAGGTAGTTTCTTTAAGACAGCATATTGAGGCTTCTAATTTTCTGTTCCATCCTGTCAGCTTATGTCTCTTGATGGGTGAAATAAAGCCATTAATGTTAAAAGTAAGAACTGTGAGGTTTGATTTAATCCCTGCCATGTTGTCGTGGTTTTGTTTCTTTTGGACTTTTAAGGGTTGTTTTATTTTAAGTGCCTTCTCTGAGTTTGGTTATTGTGATCTGCTTCTTGTAGGTTCTTGAGGTTGGTTGTTTGATTCTTATGTTTGGATAATTCCCTGAAGTAGTCTCTATAGATTTTGCTTTGTGTTCATAAATTTGTATAGCTGGGTTTTATCATGGAAGGTTTTTCCTTTCACCATCTATTATGAGGGATATTTTTCCTGGGTAGAGTAGTTTGGGTGGGAACCCATAAGTTCTTAGGCTTTGTAGTGTTCCATTACAGCCCCTTCTGGCTTTGAGTGTCTCCATTGAGAAGTCTGAGGTAATTCTGATGGGGTTACCTTTTTATGTAATGTGTTGTTTTTCCCTAGCTGCTCTTAGGACTTGTTATCAATATTTAGGGTTTAATGATAATATGTCTTGGAGAATTTCTCCTTTGGTCCAGTCTGTTTGGAGTTCTGTTGGCTTCTTGTACCTTGAAGGGACTTTCTTTTGAGAGATTGGGAAAGTTCTCTTCAATAATTTTGTTGAATAATTTCTTGATTCCTTTGGTCTGAATTTCTTCCCCTTCTGGTATTCCCATAATCCTAACATTGTAACATTTAAGGCTATCCCACATTTCCCACATGTTCTGTTCACAATTTTTTTTTTTTAACTTATTGAATCTTTTGGATTCACGTGCTATTTCTTCTGTTCTCTCTTCCAGTTCTGAGTTTCTATCTTCCACGTAGCTGACTCTATTCTTGATAGCTTCTATAGAGTTTTGGGTTTGTTCAATTTGGTTTGTATTTTCTACTGATTTTTTATATATAGTTTCCAATCCTCTGTCGAGTTCCCTTTCCACATCATTTTCTGATTTTTTTTTTTTTAGTGTTTCTTGGAATTCATCCTTGCATTTATGTAGGTCATTATTGAGCTTAGCCAGCTGGTTATTGAGGTCCTCTCTGTTTTTGTTCTCCTTCAGATCATTTAACTATCTTTGGAGCCCTTCCTGGCACTTTTCTATTATGTCTAATCTCTTGAGAACAACATTCATACAATTATTGGCCCTTTGTTGATTTTTTTTTACAAGTTCTGCAACTTTCTTGGCTGGGGTTGCATTGCTTCTGTCTTCATTTTGGGGTTCTGATCATATTATCTCTTCTATGTTTTGGTTAGAGACATCCATTGTGGGACTGGGCAGTGTTGCTGGATTTACATGCATTTGATTTTTCATGTTATTTCGTTTGCCCTGTGGTCTGCCCATTACAGTGTAGGAATCTTATTAACTATAGCAGGAAGCTATAGTTTATCTTAAAGTGTCTTCAGCATGGAGGGTGGGGGCCAGGGTGGTTCAGGGACCCAGTGGGTTGGGCTACCCATGGGCATGGAGGGTGGGGAGCAGGGTGGTGCAGGGACACAGTGGGGGCTACATGTGGTGCGGGGGCTGGTGGTTCCCCAAGAGCATGGGAATCTAAGAATTCCCTGCTTTGGTACTCAGTGCCTTCCCAAACTCTAATGTACCCTCTGCCAAAACATAATAAACCCTGAAAATCCCTAAAGGGATCGCCTTTCCTTCCCCACCAGGTGAGGCATGTTTTACATGGACACCATCTTGACCGGACTTATTTGACATTTTTATTGCTTGCCTTTTGAGTTCCTTGATATTGAAAACATCTAGATAATAATATTCTGTCAAATGTATAGCAGACAATATTTCCCATTCTCTCAGTTATGTGTTAGTTTTACAGAGATTTTAGTTTCATGAAATCCCATTTGTTGATTCTTTTACTCCATGAGCTATTGGAATCATATTTAGAAAGTCTTTCCCTCTCTAAGTGTTCTCGCCACTTTGAGCTACAATTGTTTAAGGTTTTCAGGTCTTACACTGATATTTTTTGGTCCACTTGGATTGATTTTCATACATGATGAGAGATAAGTGTCTGGATACATATAGAATCAAGTTCTCCCAACACTATTTGTTCAAAATGCTGAGTTTTCTTTAGTGTATGTTTTTGGCCTCCTTTGTAAAAGTCAAATGGCTATAGTTATACAAATGTATATCTAGATCTTATATTCTTTGTGTATATTTTGTGCACATACCATGCTGGTTTTATTACCATGGCTCTACATTGTATCTTGAAGCCAGGTATGGTGATACTTACAGAAGTTTTCTTTGGCTAATGCCATTTTTAGCTATCTGATGCCTTTTGTATTTTTAATGTGGGCTTAAAAATTTCCTTTCTACATTTCTATGAAGAATGTAGCTGGAATTTTTATGGGAATTTCCTTGAATCTGTAACTGGCTTTTATATTAATTCTGCCACTCCATGAGCATGGTATGTCTTTCCACCTTCTGGTTTCTTCCTTAATTTCTTTCTCCCAAGTTTTAAAGTTCTTAATATAGATGTCTTCCACTTCATGGTTAGAGATATTCTGAGGTGTGTGTGTGTGTGTGTATGTGCATGTGTGTTTCTGTTTTTTAATGGTACTGTTTCCTTGATTTCTGTCTCAATATTTTTGTCATCATTATAAACAAAGGCCACTAATTTTTCTCTGTGAATTTTGTATCCTGCCACTTTGCTGAAAGTGTTTACTGGCTTTAGGAGTTTTCTGGTGGAGTCTTTATGCTGTCATAAATACAGACTCATGTCATCTACAAATATAGTTTGACTTATTATTCCCAATTTATAACCTTTTTATGTCTTTTTCTGATCACTCCAGCTAAGACTTCAAGTTCTATGTTAAATAGCAGTGGAAAGATTGGAAAATTTTGTACTGCTTTAATTCTTAATGGAGATGCTTCAAGTTTTTCTCCATTTAGTATCATACTGGATTTAGGTTTTTTTTATATATAGCTTTTTTGATGTTGAGAAATGACCCTTCCATTCCTAGTCTCTCCAAAGGTCTTATAATGAGGGAATATTGCATTTTGTCAAAGCTCTATTGTGCATCTATTGAGATGATCATGTGATTTTTATCCTTAAGTCTATTTATCTAATGTCTTACAATTATTGTTTTCCATATACTGAATAATCCCTGGGATAAAACCTTGATTAAGCTTGATTAAGGTGGGTGATATTTTCATATTTATTTAATTAAATTCACCAGTATCATACTGAGAATTTTCATGTTTATTTTTCTCAGGGATATTGCTCTATAGTTTTTTATT
This sequence comes from Orientallactaga sibirica, assembly GCA_036365145.1. Classification (NCBI taxonomy): domain Eukaryota; kingdom Metazoa; phylum Chordata; class Mammalia; order Rodentia; family Dipodidae; genus Orientallactaga; species Orientallactaga sibirica. The sequence continues at coordinate 360,262 of JAEOAD010000041.1, forward strand.
TTTGTTGTTTCAATAGTTTTGCTATGGGTATAATGCTAGCATCATATTAGACTTAAGTAGCCTTCTTTTCTTTACAATTTCATGAAATAATTTGAAAATCAGTGGTTTCTGATTTTTTGATAAAGATCTGATAGAATTCTTCTGTGCACTTATTTGGGCATTTTTTAAATTGAGAGATTACTGATCAGTGATTCAATTTCTTTACTTATAGCTCTACTTAAATTCTTTATCTTCTTTTGGTATAACAGTGGTAGATCATACGTATCATGAAATTTATCCATTACTTCTAAGTTTTCCTACTAGATGGATTAAAAGTTTTTGAACTAACTAATGATTTTCTGTTTCATTTTTATCTGTTGTAACATCTCCTTCTTAATCTATAATATTATTGATTATGATCTTCTCTTTCTTTAAGATAATTTGGCTAAAGCTTTGTCAATCTTTATCCTTTGGATGAAGCAACTCTTTTGTTAATTTTGTAATGATTTTCTTAATTTATTTTATTTATTTTAGCCATGACCTTGAGTATTCCTTTCCATCACGTAATTTTGGGTTTGGTTTGCTTTTGATTTTCCAGAGAATTTAGATGGATCATTAACATATTTATTTGGGAAGTCTATTTCTTCTTAGTACTGCCTACATCATGTCCTATATGTCTTACTAAGTAGTATTTTGGTTTTCTATCAGTTCTAGGAATTTTTTAATTTACTTCTTTATTTCAACAACCCACTCATTCAAAAGGTGTTATATTATTCAATATCAAGGAGATTTTTGCAGTTTGTCTTGTTGATGTCTAGCTTCATTGCATTATGTTGAGATAGAATAAAAGTATTTATTTCAATTTTCTTACATCTGTTGGGACTTTATTTGTATCCTAATATGTAGTCAGTTTTCAAAAATGTTCCATGGGCTGTTGAAAAGAAAATATATATATTAGTGTTTGGATGTTTGGATCTGTGAATGTTTGTACGGACCATTTGATTTCTGGTGTCCTTTAAACTCCATTGTTTCTCTGTTTCTTTTCGGTCTACTTGTCCTATTTATTGGTCATTGTTAGGTATTGAAGACACCCACTACTATTTTGTTGAGATTAATTCTGATTGTTTTATTTGGTAGATTTTTGTAAAATTTGGTGCAACTATGTTTGTAATACATATATTTAGATCTTTAATGTTCTTTTAGTAAAATGTTCCCTTCATAAATATGATATGACCTTGAATGCTTCTGATTAATTTTTTTTTTTTTTTTTTTTTTTTTTTTTGGTTTTGCAAGGTAGGGTATCACTCTGGTCCAGGCTGACCTGGAATTAACTATGTAGTCTCAGGGTGGCCTCGAACTCTCAGCCATCTTCCTACCTCTGCCTCCTGAGATTAAAGGAGTGTACCACCACGCCCGGCTTTAATGTTGTTTTGAAGTTTGTCATGTATTAGTATGACCAAACCTGCTTATTTTCTAGTTCCATTTGTTTGGAATAACTATTTCTATTCTTCCACCCTAAGGTAGTGTTTGTCTTTGACTGTGAGGTAAATTTCTTGAAGTCTACAGAGAGATGGTCCTGTTTGCTGATACAGACTGTTAGTCCATTTCTTTTGATTGTGTAGCAGACAGCTTCAGGTTCCCTGAGATGAACTTCCAGACCAGGCACAGTTATGGAGGAAGGGTTATTATTTATTGAAGCTTACAGATCCAGGGGAAGCTCCATAGGGCAGGAGAAGTGGCCTGCCTTCATAGGACCAGTCAAGAGAGCAAAAGCCCCCAGCCACACAGAACACAGAGCAAAACTACAGTCAAGCCACAGCAAGCTTTAGGAACTACTATTAGGCACACTTTGCATATCTTTACAATGGAATCTCAAACCCACCACCACACCTTAAGACCAGCCCCCAGTGACATTGCCTCTTGCAAGGTGATTGCAGATGCAAACTATAACTAATAAAACACTGAATATATTGGGGGACATATATTCAAACTACCACAGATTGGGAAGTTGAGACTATTGATATTCAGTTATTGTTTAAAATTGTATATTAGTCCTGTTATACTGAGTTTTTTCTTGAGTTTGATATTTTCTTTGTTTTCATTTGCTTAAAAGGTATTCTAGCTTTGATAACTGTTTTCTTTTTCTTACATAGCTTATTGAATACATTTATTATGTTTATTATTTCTCTTTAGTAGGTAGTATGCCATTTAGTATTTTCTGTAGGACCAGTTTAGTGCTCATATCTTTTTAGCTTATTTTTTATCACAAAATATTTTTTACTTTCTTCTTTTACTATAAGATATAATTTGTCGGGGTAGAGCCATTTGATCTGGCAGCTGTTATCTTTCAAAATATATCATTTCATGCCCCTTCTGGGCTTTAGTATTTCCATTGAAGAATTGGCTGATATTTTAATAGATATGTCTATGTATGTGATATGTGATATGATATTTCTCTTTTTCAACTTTCAGTATGCTTTTTAATATATATATATATATATATATATATATATATATATATATATATATATGAATGCTTCCACTATAATATGACCTGGAGATTTTCTTTTCTTGTCTGGATTTTTCGTATTCTGTATGCTTGTTATACCTGGATGTGCATCTCTTTCCCTTGATTTTGGGAAAATGTATTCTATAATTTTCTTTAAAATTATTTTCTGCCGGGCTTGGTGGCGCACACCTTTAATCCCAGCACTCCGGAGGCAGAGGTAGGAGGATCACCGTGAGTTCGAGGCCACCCTGAGACTACATAGTTAATTCCAGGTCAGCCTGGGCCAGAGTGAGACCCTAACTCAAAAAACCACAAATATATATATATATTTTCTATGCTATTGGTCTGATGTTCTTTTCCTTCTTGTATGTCCATAATTTAGGTATTTGGTATTTCCAAGGTGTCAAATTCCTCTCCTGTTTGATTAGTTTTTAATAACTCATTTGATTTGACTAATTAATCCAATTTCCCCACTTTGTCTTATGGATTGTTTTTGTCTTACTTTGATAAATTATATTGGTGATGCTTTCCATGGAGCTATTTGTTTGACTTGTTGTATTTTTCATTTTCACCTTTACTTAATCCTGGTTTTTCTTCAGAGTTTCTATCTCTCTGTTGAGCTCCATTTTCATGTACTTGTTAGTCTTGCACATTTCATCTAGTTGTTTCTTTATGTCATCTTTGAACTTATTCAAGCCTTCACTCATATAATTATCTAAGTCTTCCTTAAGTTTTTTGTATATATTTATGACCATTCTTTTCTTATGTTTTTCTGGAGTTTTCTGTAGGAAACGCATGAATGGTCTGTGAGAGTTTTAGCCTGCCCATTTCCATGTCTCATTATCTACATTCTGGTTCAAACCTTTTTAGAAACAACAGCTTCAAGCTTTTTCCAGTACTGATATGAGACAAAATCTCTGAAAACAATGAGATCAAATAAGCCATCTTTTCCTTAATTTGATTTTGACAGCTATTTTTGTCATAATGATGAGAAGAATAATTAATATAATCAGTATCCTGGCTAATCTTCTATCCTTTCTGAAACTTATATTTACTTTATGCCTGCATTGTTTAGTATAATCACTTCAATAGCACACAATTTGGGAGAGGGGAGCCTAGCTGGAGGAAGTTTGTCACTGGTGTCAGACCTTGGGGTTTATTAATCCAGATGGACAGTGCTAGCTAGCTTGCTTTTTCAGCTATCTCCCAGCTACTGTGGCAAAATGTGATGTGTAACCTATCCTCTGCCATGCCATGATGAAACAACTCCATAGTTCAGTAAGCCAAAATAACCCCTTTTCTTCCATATGCTATTTTTGGTTGGATGTTTGGTCCCAGTAATGAGAAATTTTTTAATGATTTTATTTTTATTTATTTATTTATTTGAGGCAGAGAGAGTGAGAGAGAGTGAGAATATGCACACCAGGGCCTCTAGCCACTGCAAACGAACTCTAGATACATGTGCCCCCTTGTGCATCTGGCTTATGTGGGTCCTGGAGAATCGAACCAGGATCCTTAGGCTTTGCAGGCAAATGCCTTAACCACTAATCCATCTCTCCAGCCCAGGATTGAGAATTTAATTACAAAAGAAATTATAAGGTTTTGCAGTAGTAGTATTATTTGGGATTAAGATGACTGAAATAATCTTTCTATTTTGTTGTTGTAGAAATAGAGAGTGCTGTAGATAGCTTTATGTTGCTGGGATGAAAGTTTATGGGAGGAAGGGATTCATTTCAAGTTTACAGATTGAGAGGGCATTCCATCTGTGGCAGAAGACACTGGCTCCCATTCATAAATGCAAGCAGAGTGAGAAAACCATCAGCAGCCAGCAACACCAAAAAACAGCAAGCACAAAGGCAGTAAGCAGCAGGGACCCAGCCAGAGCTCAGATTGCTCTGTATGCCTTTGGGCTAGTATTCAGATACACCCTCAAACATACCTTAGGGCTGGATCCCAGGATCTGTCTTCAGTGACATCACCTCAGGTGATTGTAGACCTAAGTTATAAGCTTTAATAAGACATCTGAATCTATGTGGAACATACATTCAAATTATCAGAGAGAGAAAGTCAATGCTACAGTCATTCACTGGAAGGTTAGGAAAGCAAGGTACTACATATAGGCTTAACACAAACAATTTGAGATATTGGGTTAAAAACAATAGTTTTAATTTGAAGAGTATTGACACTCTATTATTAAAAAAAAATTGAGATGAAGTCAGAACAAATTGACAAGAAAAGTCAAAACAAAGTCATTGTAAATAATTATAACTTATTCCCAGAGAAACAAACACAAAATGCTGAGAGCACATATTTTACCATAAAATTCACCAGCTCATATTTTAAGAAAAAATAAACTGTTTTTACCACACTGAAGCTTTTGTGCTTTAGGCACAATTGTACATATGATTTATTTTACAGATTGTACATATTATATACACATATAATATATGCCTATTATAAATATATATTTATACTGTCTATCTTCATTTATCAATCTCTCAATGTACTTATCTAGTCATCCCTTATCCATCATCAATCATCTACCATCTATGTATCATCTATCTATCTATCTATCTATCTATCTATCTATCTATCTATCATCTATCTATCATCTATCATCTACTATTATCTATGTATTTATGTTTGTCTGTGCAGATCTATCTATGAATCTATCATCTATCATTTATCCACCCATCTTTTGTATAACTTGGGATCTTTAGGTTACCATAAGAAAATGTAACAGGGGATGGAGAGAAGGATTAGTAGTTAAGCCGCCTGCCTGCAAAGCCTAAGAATGCCTGCTCAAATCATTAGGTCCCATGTTTAGCCATATGCAAAAGTGATGCAAGCATGCAATGTAACACATGCGCACAAGTGTCTGGAGTTTATTCACAGCAGCTGAGAAGTCCTGGCGTGCCCATTCTCTCTTTGACTCTTCCTCTCTGTCTCTGTCTCTGTCTCTCTCTCTCTCTCTCAAATTGAAAGAAAGAAAGAAAGAAAGAAAGAAAGAAAGAAAGAAAGAAAGAAAGAAAGAAAGAAGGAAGGAAGGAAAGAGAGAAAATATCATAGATTTATGAGCTAAGCATATTAAAGATGCTCTTACAGTGGGTTTCTGTTATGGTCTCTCATCTTGACCTACATATGGCCAGCAGATCCTTGCTGGTGTCCTCAAATGGTTTTTTATCCCTGCATACATTTCTTTGGGCCATTTCCTCTTCTTACATGGAAGTTAATCTTTTAGTAGGGTCCCACCTGTAACTTCATTGGCACTTAATTACATATTTAAACATTATCCCTTTAAATGAAGTCACACTTGAGACAAGATCTTCATTGTGCAATATTATTTGGGGATTACAATTTAGTATATGACACTGTTACCTTTGGATTTTGCTCATATATTTTAAAATAATATTTGTAATATATCATGATTTTCTTCTTCTTTACTTTGAGAGTACTCCCTTTATCTGATATCGCTATATTTTAGAGATTTGTCCTAAAACATTGTTGATTTCCTGACTTTAACTGAATAAGCAAGAGGTTAACTGCATGAGTTATTTTACTTTCCCTGGAGAGAGAACCAGTCTCTATTAGTCTCTATTTATTTGACCACTCTTACCTGTGACAGGCTTCCTTCAGTAGCTCATTCAAAATATATGACAAGGGCTGGAGAGATTGCGTAGTTAGGACACTTGCTCATGAAGCCTAATGACCCAGGTTTGATTCCCCAGTACCCATGTAAGCCAGATGCACAAGATAACACATGTATCTGGAATTAATTTGCAGTGGTTACAGGCTTTGGTGCACTCAAACACTCTCTCCTTTCTTTCTCACTTTCTCTCAAATAAATAAATGAATAAATAATTTAAAATATCCTTTATTCCTCCTCTAGAAACTCACATGCATCTTCCATTGAAGTCCGAAAAAAATTGAAATATTTTATAAATATTTCAAATTATAAATATTTTAATATTAAAATAATCTTTAATATTTTGTAGATGGACAGAGGGAGTATGTTGTAAAATAATGTTATAATTACATGTAATGAAGCCTTTCTTTTTAAATATTTTCATCTGTTTTTTTGCAAGCAGAGAGAGATAGAGAGAGGCAGAGCTAGAGATCGAGGTGAGAGATATAGAGAGAAAAAAGAGAGAGAATGGGCATGCCAGAGCTGCTAGCCACTGCAAATGAACTCTAGATGCATGTGCCAGTATGTGCATCTGGCTTGATGTGGGTACTAGGGAATAAGGTTAGCCCAAAATCACTCTTCAAAGCACACACACACACACACACACACACACACGCGCGCGCGCGCGCACACACACACACACACACACACACACAAGGCACAAATGCAAATACAATTCCACATGGATAGAGTCATACAGGATTTTCAAATAGAAGACATTAGATTCAAGTGGATTCAGTTTTTAAGCACCAAGAAAATAGGCACTGATATTTTTGCAATCTTTTAAGCAACTGATAATTTGGAATTTATGCCTTATTCCAATGTGCTACTAATTGATTTCATAATGTGGATTGCTCTTTTTGTTCAATGGTAAATTCAGAAGCCCCCATTACCCCAGCATTCAAAATATTCTGAATTTCAAGAAGGAAGAAATCAAATAATGTGTAAAAAGCTACCCTAATATTTGGTTTGTAACCTTGAGATGAGTCACGAGTTTCTCACACTTCAGACTTCACATTTTGGAAAGTGTTATGATAGTACTTGCAAGCAGCTTTTAAACATATGTAACAGCAATACTCTGGAGGTTAATTACATTTAAAAATCTGCAAATTGCTTAGAGGTTCTTGAGGTTGGAGGCCATATAAATATAGCTGTCATTCTTTTCCTGGGACCTGACCAAATTTCTTTTAAAAGCAAAAGGTTTTCATCTTGTTTTCCTGAAGCCTGACCTATGTTAGCAGTCATGATGTTTTATAGCAGTGATGCTGCTGCCTACTGAACTGTTCAAAGCACCTTTCGATCTGGAAACTTTGATTACATTTTATGATCACTCTTCTAAGGTTAGGGAATTTGATTTGCATCCATCAGGAAAGAAGAAGGAGGAAAATCTTTTCTGAAGCATTATCACCATATTTCCCTTGGTGAATCTTCTCCAATATTAATTCATATAATGCATTATACCTTTCAGAATTATCCGGGTTATCTATACTCTGTTGTTTTGCTCTTTATTTCCAAGCCTTTAAAACACATAAACTTGGGCTTTGCAAAATCTGGAACAAACGTAGAATTTAAATTTATTAACTTGTTGCTCCAGGAGACCCACTGCCATTTTGAAAGGTTCCAGAAAGCAGAAGTACTTGTTTGATAAAATCAAGTTGCCACACATCAGACAGTCATTTTGCAAAAGGGCATAGAGCTGATGGAGCCAACATAATTTAGACTGCAGATGTGTCACTAACCACCTCATGGGATTTGGAGAACCAGCCCTGGAGCTGCCATTTCAGAAGCTGTCCTAAACCACATGTGGGAAAACTTAAAACAAATTAAGTCCTGGAAACATTTAATCCTAATGCTCTTTGCTGACTTCATTAGATTTGAATATAGGAATATTTGTTATCTGATTTCTACCCAAATTATCTTGCAGAGCTGTGAAGCTCAGAGAGAACCCAGGCCAGCTTGCAATCTGACAAAGAAACCAGCAAGCTAGATAGGTTAGGTGGCTACTCTGTATACTGGAGACGGGGTTGATGACATTTCACTTCTGAAGACTGACTTTCACATGGTTTCATTGATAGAATTCAGTGTCAAATTGTGGCAAGAGCAAATGATTTCAGAAAACTTGATTCTATCAAATAGTCAATGTAGGCCGTTTACAAGGTCACCTTTAGTTTTCCTGCATAGCTACTAATGGTTCCTGTTTTGTCAGAATATCATTACCACCTTATGTGGTATCTATAATATTTTAGAAAAAGAAAATCTCTTGGGAGTATTTATGCCATAGACCTCTGTATTTAATAGAGATTTCTCAGTAAACTTCAAGGCATTTCCCAACCCTTCATTTTTCTTGGTTTATTTTACTGTTAATTGGTGCTCAATCTCTGTCAAGATAAGCAATTTGATCTACCTTAATGGAGTAACAAGTTCAGTTGGGAAGTGATAGAAACTCATTGCATTTTAATATGACCTACACTGCAGGAATCATGTGAGTTAGTGCAGACACTGTTTGTTTCTAATACAGAAAGAAATATCCAGATTTATCACAAACGTACCAGTGCCATATCTTTATTTATAAATAAACTTTAGTGTGGTGGCTCATTATCTATCAATCAGCATCAATGGCCAAACATTTGCTAGTGCCTAGTACTATGCTATTGTAATGTAGCAATTGTTTAGAACATTAACAAACTAATAAGGTGATTTTTCTTCAAAAAAAATTAGTGAATTCAGATGTGAACGGGATAAACAGAAACAATTTGATGGAGAGGAGTGGAATTATATACAGGGTAAGGAGGGGTCTAATTGATCAAAATATGAATATATACATAATAAGCATGAACAATATGACAAACCTTTGTGATTGTTGATCATGCCAATACAACTTTAGAGTTTGATTTTTACACTTTACCAAGCTGCTATAGCATTGTGCATAATGATTGAGAAGTAATTCAGTATAAACCATTTCTCCATATTTCAACCAAATTGATTTCACCAAAAGATCAAATATTCCTTCATTAGCACAAGAGGAAACTGTTTAGGTGACAGTCAAAAAGATGTAAATAAAAATGTGTTCATCCAAAAGAATAAGAAAGATGGTTAACAGTTTATTTCTGAGATAAGATTGACTTACAATTAGAAGGTGATCAGGAAAGTTTATAGGAAATACATTGGCACAAAATGTGCATCTGATGATGCTAGAGGAAACACTGTAACACATTGTCACTGAGTTACCAGAAATTCAAAAACTTCGAACTGCTGTGTATGGTAATACACATCTGTTATCCCAGCTCTTTGAGATGGAGGCAGGAGGACCAGGATTGAAAGGTTATTCTAGATACACAGTGTGTTAAGACCAACCTGATCTACATGTCTCAAAAATAAGTAAGTAAGTAAATAAATAAATAAATAAATAAATAAATAAATAAATAAATAAATAAGAAGGAGAATATCTCTACTAAGTCAAATTAACTTATGGAAACTATATTCAACACAGTGACTTTTGTGAGTGTATATCAAAGCTGGACATGCTCTAGAGTGTGTTAGGTAGTGTTGGAGAGTATAGTTTTATTTTTGCTTGATTAGCAAACACTGTGAAATAATGACAATTCCTTGGTCAGAAATACAATTTGTGCTAAACTTATTTTTTTTTATTTAAAAATATATTGTTATTTAAATCTCCATGACTTAGAGAAAGGTGGGAACTACTGTCTGTAGTGAGTTTGTCTATGTGTGTGTTTGCATTTGTTTGTATAAATACAAACAAATGAAATTATCTTCTGCCAAGACAACTAATATACAGCAGGGGATTTTGAGGTTTTCTTGTTTGTTTGTTTGTTTGAGAGAGAGGGACAGAGAGAAACAGAGAGAGAGGGGAAGAGGCAGAGAGAGAGAGAGAGAGAGAGAGAGAGAGAGAAGGCATGCCAGAGCCAGTTTAGCCTCCAAACCCGTCCACCCCCTTGTGGGCAAGTGTGGCATTGCATGCTTGCATCACTTTTGGGTCTCGCTAAATGTGGGACCTCGAGAATTGAACAGGCGTTCTTAGGCTTGGCAGGCAGGTACCTTAACTGCTAAGCCATTTTTCCAGCCCAATTCTGAGTTTTTGAATGGATACATTGAAGCAACAATTAAGATCATAGGATGGTGAATACTTTATGTTGGCTTAGCAAAGTGATGACATGATTCTTACTTTTACAGTTTTCACTGTTATTCCATGAACTGAGTATGTGTTTCATTTACATGTAAATCACCAATCAATGAATGACTTGCAGGGCTCTTGTGTAAGGAAATTCTTTTTAGTATGTTAGATGCAGGTAATTGATTGTGTTGTCCTATGAAATCTCAGCAAATAACATACTTTCTGTGTACCAGATTTTAGGCTAGTTATGACTATTTACATTATATAACTTAATACTCAAAAGACACACACACATATATGTATGTATACATAAATACATATGTGACATAGAAATTACTACAATAACTAATATAAGATAGAAAGGAACTTAAATGTGAAATGAAATGACTTGCCTACACCACACACCTCAGGTATAAAATCAGATCATACTGCATTCAAGTAATATATCATCTTTTTATGCTAGCCAAAATGTTCTGTCAGTTATGTGTATAAACATACTTATACTAATAATAAAGTCATAAAAAATATATGTAACTTTAAACATTAGAGCAAGTTATTTAAAATGTCTTAATGCAATTTACTTCCAGTAGACCTCTGAGAGAGTTATTTTAACCATTAAAATAAGCCTAAATTAATAAAAATAATTCTTAGGTACATTAGGCACATACAATTTATTATTATTATTCATTCATTGCCATCACTCCTCTTGCATCTAAGGTATCTCTTTGTGTCTGCCTTTCCTTTTGTGAGAATTCTGCTCTGTATGATAGGTATATAGCTTATTGACTATTCAATACAAAATTAGACAGCCATATAGTTTGGAAAGCTGAATACTCAGAATGGGATGCCTTTGTTTCCAAAATATAGGCACAATACATTATTTCCTGCACTATGGGCTTCCAATAGTTTTAGATGGAGAACAAAGCCCACGCTTTGAACCGATGAGACTTCTTAAAGTCGTCCACTAGCAAATACTTCTAGACCTATCCATCTATGAACCACATGGAGATTTTCTTTATATCTGAGCTCACACAAGGCAACATCTTTGGTTTCTGCATCCATTTCACTTTAACAACATCCATGTGAAAAATAATCAAGTTAACATGAAATCTACTATTTCAGGTACATGACCTCCCAGGAGGCAGGCATCATTTTTTTAATACAATGGGTAATGTTGATAAAGGATAATATGAGTAATGAAGAGGACTGTGTAAATCTCTATGGGTACTATTTCTTTAAAAAATTATCCATAGGCTGCACTTTGAAGAGGCAAGGGAACATTTCTCCTACAGACTGGCGAGCAAGTTAATGAGGACAAAGGTGATAGCTGAAGAGAAGATGGACAATCTGACACCTGACAGTTTCCTCTTGTAATCTCAAGTTTGCACTCACCCGCAGGGAAATTAGAAGGGAATGGCAATAAACCACTGCTTGCTGACAAAGCAGACTGCTTTGTGAAGGCATTCCAACCTATTGACAAATACATGGCAAAGCATTTAATTTATCAGATTAAATGTAGTTCATTTTCTATCCTAGAATCGGTCTGACGATTTGTCTAGACCTGAAGATGTATGTCAAGATCAAAATTAGACTGGATAGAAAATGGTCAGAGTTAACAATTAAGATTATCTGAACAAAAGAAGTTTATGTTGGTTAGATTTGTACTACATATACATGATTGTATTATTTTTATATGCTTTTTCATTCATTCATTTTATTCTTGGGAATTTAGTTCAAGCATGAATATTACTTAATCACATCTGCAGGAATCAAGGACAGCAATGAAAGTTTAGGACTGTCCTAGATGCTTGAGAGCTATAAAGATTGTCTTCATCTCTTTTTATTCTTATTTAGTTTGAAACATGACTTCTAAACTTTTACACTTATCTTTAAAAAAATTACAAATAAGTATAATCAGCTACCCCTCCTCTTATGAAGTCTCAGTGTCGTATTAATAATATGCTTGGATTATGTCAAATAAATGATAAAATCTATGAAGTATAACAAAATGTAGTATTTCTTTATCTTCATTTTACACATTCTGATTTATCAATATATTATCTATACACAAAAGTATTCATTGCTAGCAGATTCTAAAACAGAATATCTTCTTAGTGTTTTACAAGCTGCTTCCTCTTTTCACACAGCTCAATTTAGGTTTCTATGAGTGTCAAACATATTTCCCTTTCCTTAGGAATGGTCCTACATTATTCTCAATTTTCATAAGGTTATTTAGATGGAGGTATCCTACTTTGCATTTATAGAGAGGTGCTTAGTAGGACTTCCTGTTATCAAGTAATTCAACTTCTGTTTAGTTAGCTATTTGCCAGCAACTGTGTTCATTTTGGGAACACTAAGATGGATAGTAAATTTGTTGGTGAGGAGCTTAAAATTCAATATGAAAGTTGAGGTATAATTATGAAGTGAATATGTGAATTTGGAGAGAAAAAAAAAACATAATTATAACCTAGGTTATATCAGAAAAACTTGGAGGGCTGGAGAAATAGCATAGCTGTTAAAGGTGCTTGCCTGTGAAGCCTAAGGCCCAGGTTTAATTCTCCAGGCCCCACATAAGCCAGATGAATGTTGTGGTGCTTGCATCTGGAATTTGATTGCAGTGGCAAGAGGCCCTGGCACACTCATTCTCTCTCACTTTCTCTCTCTCTCTCTTTTTCTCCCTCTCTCTGTCTCTAATAAATAATAAATTAAAATAAAAAGAAAAACTTGAAAGAAAAGATAATGTTTGAGCTAAGTTGTAAATGACTAGTAACTGTTCCAGGAATAGGCTGCTATCTCTGGTTCTATGTAAATACATGGGAGTTACATCTTTGTATTGAGATACAACTGGAACAAGAGCGCAAAGACAGACATAAGTATGACCACAACAGGTGGCATGTAAGTATTCAGACTAGAAATAAATAGGGAATATAAAGGAAAAGATAAGTTGTATTAAGGGGAGGGGCAAGATCAAGCAGAGTCTTGTGTGTCATACTAAGGGGCTTTATTTATCCTGTGGTAAAAAGGGAACCATTAAAGTGTTTTAATAAGGAGCAAACATGATTAGATTTTCATTTTAGAAAAATCAATCTGGCAGTAAAAGCCAGACAGATCATGCAAGACTGGAGGGAAAAAGACTATTTAAGATATTATTATAAATCAGGCTGTGGCTAGGGTTAGCACAAAAATAATCGGAGTAACAATTAGAGAGGAAAAACCAGATACAAGAAACATTCAGCAGGTACAATTACAAGAATTTCACAACTGATTGTTAATGTTACAGTGGCAGGAATGGTGGTTATGGTGAAGAGTTAATGGCCATCAAACTGACTGATTCAGAAATTTGAAAATAGGACTGGACTTATAGAGATCTGAAAAACAGACATCAGGAATCAAAACAAAGATTAACAATATGATAGTTGGTAAAATTACTGAGAGAACCAAAATTGTGCTGAAGAAAAGTAATATATGTGGGACACAAAGGCAAAGAAAGAATGATGAGCTAAAATAAAAAAGATTTTGGGAAACAATATAAGCATAGAAATAAACACACTTTTAAGATAGTTATGTAGGGACTGGAGAGATGGCTCAGAGGTTAAGGCACTTATTTGCAAAGCCTAAAGACGCAGGTTCGATTCTCTAGGACCCATTTAAAGCCAGATGCACAATGTGTCTGGAGCTTGTTTGTCGGGGCTGGAGGCCCTGGTATGCCTATTCTATCTCTCTTTTCTCTATCTCTCTATTTGCAAATAAATAAATAATTAAAAAATATTTTAAAAGTATGTAAAGGAAAGGTATTAGGAAATTTTGCCATTAAAGCCCATCCAGGAAAGGGTGTTAGGCAATAGCCAATAGAATCAAACAACTTTTAGTGGTCAAGGAAGCTATAGCGAAAAAGTATCCTCTGTATTTGCAAGTTATAGGTTCCTGACCTCTTTATAAAATTAGAGTCAGTGTAATCAAGGCATGACCATTGAAGTACCCTGCATGAGCATTTTGGGAACAGCATCTGAAATATAATGTAGCGCAGTGTTTTGGTGGGAACTGAGTAACACAATTAGGGAAGGATATAACAAACAATGGTAAAATATGGTGATGATGCAAAATAACAGCTTGCAAAATGGCTGCACCATAAAACAACAAGCAGACATGGAGAGGTTAAGCGAAAACTAATCATTAGAGATTATAAGTACTTAGCAACAGAACTATAGATCATATTGACAGTTTGCTTGTCTTTGATAATTACATCTCCTATGAAAAACAACAGATGGAAAGAAAACTTGTGATTGTATATCTATTACATTTTTCCCCTTAGTGAAAAAAATTGAATATTTTGTTTGAAGCACAAAAGTTGCAAAAATATCTGTACTATATTTGCACAAATGATAATACCTTTGTCCTAAATGAAACTGCTTTTGGGATAAATCTCTAAACCTATTTCTTTTTTAAAAATGTTTGCTTGAGGGAGAGAGAGAGAGACCAGAGACAGAAACTGGGCATGCCAGACAGGGTTTTCTGCTACTGCAAATGAATTACACACACACACACACACACACACACACACACACACACACACCACTTTGTTCATTTGGCTTTACATGGGTAGTGAGGAATCAAACCCTGATTGTCAGGCTTTGCAAGCAGGAGCCTTTACCCCCTGAGCTATCTCTCCAGGCCCTCTAATCCTATTTCTTTGCATGTATCATTTCACTTGGGCTCTCCATAATGTATGTATTTAACTATCAGCTTTATATATCTAGATATATCTTGTGGGCATGGTGTGATAATTTACAACTTGGTCAGTTGTGGCTTAAAAGAAGACTCATAAAATAAGTCTGAAAAGAATAAATATTAAATGTAAAAATAACTCCCTATTTCAAGAGCCTATTCTCCAGAAGAAATGTTCCGAGTGAACTAATGTGGACAAAGGGTTGTCTTCCCAAACTAGTCCTATCCAGTTCTCTTATCTTACCTTAGGGAAGGAAAAAGAATAGCTAGTAGAGAAATAGTTGTTAAGGAAACAATGTGGAAACAGAGGTCATTGTAATCATAATTCTATAGGGAGAGGGTTGTTGTTTTGTTTTGATATGTAGCCATAGACAGCTTGAAATTCACTATGGAGCTAAGAATGAACTTAAACTCCTGCATCTCTTCCTGCATCTACCTCAGAAGTGCTGGAATTAACAGGGTAGGTCATCACTTTGATCCCCCCACCTTTTTTGGATAATCTTCCAATTGTAAGATAAAAGAGCCACTTTTCCATACCTTCCCATGGTGTCAGCTGTACTCCAGTATAGTAACGGATTATGGATAGCTAAGCTTTAAGAACACTTGTACTCTTTGATGAGAATTTAGCTAAGTCCAAAATTAAAGGGAGAGATAAGCAACCTGACAGTTAGATGACCTTTTAGCTCCTGGAATGTGTACCTAAAGCAACATTGACCATTATTAATCCTGACTTCAATAATAATGCATCCTCTGACTGCAGCCGTCAATCCCTAGGGAACATGTGCAGCTTTCATCAAAGCATGACCAAGTATGGCAAAAAGACAAGAAAAAAAATTAGTTTGAAAAGACAAAACAACAGGAATAAATTTATATATGACAAAGGTTCAGATACAATACTTACGAGCCATGTGTGATGACCCATGCCTTTAATCCCAGCACTCGGGAGGCAGAGGTAGGAGGATTACTGTGAGTTCGAGGCCACCCTGTATCTACATAGTGAAACTCAGCTCAACCTAACAAACAAACAAATAGATACAATACTTACTCTGGAATTATTTGATAAGGATTTATAAAATCTCTCTCTTTCACTCTCTCTCTATAAATACACACACACACACACACACACACACACACACACATATGAAATGGAAATGTGCACAAAACATAGGAACAGATGGGAAAATATCAGTAGAAAGATAAATACCATAGTAAATTATGAAAAATATGCTACAAATGGTAACAGACCTACATAAGGAAAGGTCAGTAATATTGAAGTTAGACCAATATATTTGCAAGCTCCAATAGAGAGAAAAAAATTAAAACTACAAAACTATGGGGTAACTTCAAAGGTGTCATATGTTTTTATTTTAAGTAATACAAGGATAAGAAAGAGAACAATAGGAATATTTGAAGTTGTAACTGAAAAGTCAACAAAAGGAATGAATCAAACAGTAGGAATATTTTAGGCATATCAAACTGGAAATAATCATAAACAAAGGGGTTATATAAACTATAAATAAAACCAACTAAGGATTACAACTGATGTTTTATTAAAAAAAACATGCAAGTGAGACAGAAATGAGTAGAGGGAAATATTGGAATTTTGTAGACTACAACAACAACAAAAAAAAAATAAACCTACCCATCTGAAATTCTCTACCCATTGAAAGTATGCTTTGTGAAAAAGAACCATTCTATTCTCAAAGGAATGGAAATAAATTCAAAATACAATGGAAAGTGGATAGCATATAGCATCTAGTTCAGACTCTATCCATGGGATATAAATGGTCACTTTCTTGGTATATGCACTAAGGGTAGAGCAGGAAAGCTCTGATGCCATCTTTCTATTTATATTCTTTATTTAAAGAGAGAGAGAAAGGTTGAGAGAGAGAGAGAGAGAAGTGGGTACACCAGGGCCTCTAACCACTGCAAATGAACTTCAGACGCATACACCACCTTGTGCATTTGGCTTGTGTGAGTACTGGGGAACTGAACCTGGGTCCTTATGCTTTGAAGGCAAGTGCCGTAACCATCTCTCCAGTCCAGTCCTCTATTTATAAAGGAACTAATATAAGTTTCTTGTCCACAAGACCTGCTATAACCTAATTAGCAACTAGAAGCTAACCTCCAAATACCATTTGACTAGACATTAAGATTTCACTGTATGAATTTTAAGAAACAACCAGTCTATAGTACTTTCATTATAAGAAATATTTAATGAAGTCCTTCAATTATAGATAAATATTTTTTAAATATGTATTTATTTATTTGCTTGCAGAAAGAGACAGATAGAAGGAGGGGAGATGAGACAGGGCCTCTAGCCACTGTAAATGAACTCCAGACGCATGCTCTGCTTTATGCATCCTGCTTTATGTGGTACTGTGGAATCAAACCTGGGTCTTTAGGCTTGCAGGCAAAAGCCTTGATTACTAAGATATTGCTCAAGCCCAAGATAAAGAATTTTAAGTTGAAATAAAAATACTTTAATTATTTATGTGACATTTAAGTAATATTAGTAATAATATATTATGTTAAATGAATAAACTAAATGAATGATAGTAATGTTATAAAAGATGGGTGGAGGTGTTGAACTGCTCTCATCATGATGAATTTTAAGATGCACTTACATACATAATACATCATATATATTTAGATGTATTTACAATGCCAAAGTGTTTATTATGAACTTAAACAATCACTAATTGCTGTTTTCTTGAGAGTGAGTCTTGCTTTATCTCAGGCTGGCCTGGAACTCACTTTGTAGCCCAGAGTGGACTTGAATTCAAAATAATTCCTGTACTTCAACTTCCCTTGGGCTGGTCTTAAACAGGTGAGCCAAAACATCTGGCTAAATTTTTAAAATAATTTTTATTTTAAAGAAATAGCTAGAAATGTACATAAAATAATTAAAACCCCAGTGGGCATAACATGAAAAGGAAAATATGACTAATGGGCGTTTATAGAAAACAACTACAAATGCAGTAAATATTGTTTAAGCTGTATCAATAACTGCTGAGCATGTGAATGATTATTGTGGGAACATTTCCTGAGGATCTATGGGCAGATACCCATTCACTCCAGATAAGGTATTAAAGTCGGGTCAAAGTGCAATCACTTATCTAAACGCCAATATGCTATGGATCCAGAAAAGGGTTAATCCATTCATGAGATCAGAGCCTTCATGATCCACTAAGCTCCAAAAGACACCACCTCTGAACACTATGGCGTGAACACCAGGCATTCCACTCATGAGCCTTCTGGGGGACACCTAAGGGCCAAACCATAACTCTTAGCATGGAAATAATCAAGTATCACAGTACTGTTTTGTCAACAGACTTCGATTATATCTCTATTTTTAATTCTCTATTTTCCCTATTGAAAGGCTAGCTGACAATATTTGTATGACTTTCTGTTCCTTGGACTATTTTTCCTTTTGTCATGATTACTATGACTTTGTAGAAAGTCTTTATCCACAACATGTGCAAACATGCTGTTCCGCTTCAGTTTTATTTTGCTCTTTTCCCTTCGATTCTAGTAAGCTTTCCACTTCCCTATGCATTTTAAAATCTCGTGTGATGGTTTGACTATAACTCCCCCATCCACAGGCTCATGTTGGTAGTGCTGTTCTGGAATCTGGTTGTAGAGCCTTTAGGAGATGGAGTCTTGCTGGAGGAAGTGTGGTACTAAGGGCAGGACTTAGCCTGTTTCAGCCTGGCTCCATGTGCTAGGCTCGTTCTCTCACTCTCTCTCTTTCTTTCCCTCTTCCTTTCTCTCTCTGCTTTCTGATTGCAAAGCAATGTTAGCTTCCTGCTCCTGCCATGCCTTCCCACCCATAATGAGACTTTCCTTCGAGATATAAGCCAAATTAAACAGTTTTCCTTCCATAAGCTATTTCTGATTGGGTAATTTGTCCCAGCAACAGGAAAATAACTGATAATGCCTGTAAAAGAAAACAAACAAACAAACAAAAGAGGTGGCAATTTGGTTTTAATTACTCTGACTCTGTAGATTAAGTTAACATTACTGAGTCTTTTAATAGAATATATGTCTCCATTTGTTTTAGTCTTTATTTCTTCAGAATTTTGTTTTCTTTGTTTTTAAATTTTTACCAAACAAGTCTATTCTTTAATTGGTATTAATTTGTTTAATTTTCATTTCATTTCAAATATTATTTTTATTTATGTGAGAGATTGAGAAAGAGAGAGAAAGAGAATGGGTCACATGAACTGTAGATGGCACTTTACACCTGGCTTTATGAGGATACTAGGGAATTGAACCGTATGCTTTGCAAGCAAATACTTTTAAGTGTTTTTTTGTTTTGTTTTTTTGTTTTGTTTTGTTTTGGTTTGGCTTTTGAGTCTCACTCTTGCCCAAGCTGACCTAGAATTCACTAAGTAGTCTCAACTGGCCTTAAATTCATGGTGAACCTCCATACCTGGGCCTCATGAGTGCTGCAATTAAAGGCATATGCCAACACACCCATCCGGATATTACATTTTATTCTCAAGTTCAAAGTATTCATTCATATATGTAAATAACCAATAGACGTTTACATATTAAATTTGTAGCCTACCTTATCATGTTTCCCCCCCCCTCTGGGAAGTGGAGGAACATTCTACAATGGACAATTATGTTATTTGCAAATTAAACCATACATATTTCTTCTTTTCTTATCTGTTTATCTTCTTTCCTCCAGTGGTGTACTTCCAGGATGCAATATGGAAAAGAGAAGAAAAGCTGAGGAACTCTAGGGTAGGGATACCTGGCAAGTACCTCAGCAAGGTAATCAAGAGAAGCATTGACAGCATCATGCTAAATTAAAAATACAAAGGAGGGAATAAGGACAGCAATTATAATTTGCAGGCATTCTCTCAAAACACACAATTTAAGTCTGATTATGAAAAAACAATGAGAAAGGTCAATAAATCAAGAGGTGTTCTACAAAACACCTGATTTCTTAAATTAGTGAAAGTAATAAAAAAAAAAAAAAAGAAAGTCTAAAAAAGTGTCATTTCTAATAGTTACCTAATGGTTCAAGCCAGCTAAATGATGGATTCTTTTTGATGTGATCTGGAAAAGAATATGGACACTGGGCAAAATGTAGGACAATTTACATGGATATACATTTTAGATATTAACAATAATATATGATGATAAAAATTTAAATCCGTGTGTGTGTGTGTGTGTGTGTGTGTGTGTGCGCGTATTGTAAGACTGTAGCTAAAATAACCAAGAGAAAATGGCACTATAGAGGAACAGAGACATGCATAGGTAAGCATCACAGAATAAAGGGTCCAGAAGCAGACCTACATAAATGTGATCAACTGATTGAAAACATGTTAAAGCAATTGATGTAAGAATACATTTTTCAATAAATTGTCCAAGAACAATTGGATAGCCAGAAGTAACAAACAAACAAATAAGAAATTTCCACTTAAATGCTATGCCTCACATATAATTTAACTCAAAATGAGTCACAGTCCTTAATGGAACATTTTATAAAAAAAAAAAGGAAGAAATATTTGAGTTCTTTGTCCAGCCCCCCACCCCCCAAAAAAATCATCAACTTGTCATGGGAAATATATTTTATAAAAGAAAAAAAAGAGACAAAAGTAGACTTTTCAAAATTAAAGCCTTTATTGAGTAAGAGCCCGTAGATTATTTTTTTGTTGTTTTTATTTATTTTGAGGTAGGGTCTCACTCTGGCCCAGGCTGACCTAGAATTAACTATGTAGTCTCAGGGTGGCCTCGAACTCATGGCAATCCTCCTACCTCTGCCTCCCAAGTGCTTGGATTAAAGGCATGCACCAACATGCCCGGCTACCCATACATTAATTTGTATATACATCTTACTACAAATGGTCCTGTTAGAGTATGAACAAAAGACTTGAAAAGCTGTCTCAGGAATACATAGAGAAAGAAAGAAAATAAGCCTATGGCTATGTATGCTCAACATCATTAGTTACTTGGAGAAATGAAAATTAAATCTCCAATTATTACTCATTTTCTATTAGAACAAAGCAAACAATTACATACCTAAATAATAGCACCACAAGTTGGTGAGTTTGTAAAGATTACTGATGGCAATGTTACATGATATAATTATTCTGGCAAGTAGTTATTTATTTATCTATTTTAGGAGATAGATAGAGAGAGAGAGAGAGAGAATGGGGGCGCCAGCAGCCTCTCAGCCACTGTGAACAAACTCCAGATGCATGTGCCCCCTTGTGGGAAAGTGTGGTGTTGCTAAACATGGGACCTGGGGAATCAAATGGGCATTCTTAGGCTTAGCAGGCAGGCACCTTACCACTAAGCCATCTCTTCAGCCCGAGTTATGTATTTTTTAATGAAATTGAACACATGCTTATCATATATTCCAGATACATAAAAACTTAAATTTACACAAACCTCTATCCAAATGTATGAAACAATTTTATGCATAAAATATTCCCAAATTTGAAAACTGACCAAACAGTACCTCACATGTGAATGACTAAACAATGTGTGAGTTTATCATGATATTATTAGGGAGCACAATAAGGGACAGGTTAGTGACACAGACTGAATAAAATATGCATATGGCTAAGAGTAGTAAGATGAGGGAAACCAGCCAAAATCACAAGACCGGATGTAGTTCTGTGGTCAAGCTAATTATGCTCAAGGTCCTGAGTTTGATTCTCAGCACCTCAAAAAAAAAAATCACAAAGGATTTCATAGTACTTGATTACACCCATATATTATTATTGAAATAAGAGTATAGAGGTAGAGGGCCACTTTCTGCTGTATATAAACACCAGACACATGTACCATCTCTTGCATATGACTTACCTGGGTGGATTGGGAATTGAACCCTGGCCATCAGGCTTTGCAGGTACTTTGAACTGCTGAGTCATCTTCTCAACCCCATTCCACATGTTTTTATAGTGTATTTTATAATATATTTAAAAACCATAATTGACAGAAAATTTGAAGACCATAGGCAAAATTTTTTACTGTAAGTAGCATTCCAAGTACTTTAATAGTATTTGCACTGATGGACACTAAATGTATAGGCTTTTAAAAATTATAATTGCTCATGTTGAAAATTCTTCCTACTAATGTAGCAAAAGAGAAGAAATACCAATGACTAATGGGTGCAAGTCTCATTATATATGTGCTTCTAGAGTAGATGTGCATAACACTTTGTATGTTTCAAAACTGTCTTACAGGGCTGGAGAGATGGCTCAGCTGTTAAGTTGCTTGTCTGTAAAGCCTAAGGACCCGAGTTTAATCCCCCAGTACCTTTATAAGCCAGATGCCCAAGGTGGCACATGTGTCTGGAGTTCATTTGCAGTGGCTGTAGGCACTGAAATGCACATTATCTTTCTATCTGCCTCTTCCTCTCTCAAATAAAAATAAAATATTAAAAAAATGGGGGATACAACCACTTTTCTAGTCTCCTCTATTGTACAATGTGCTTTTAGCTGTTGTTGGCTTAAGCTTCTTCTTGAAATTGTATGGCAGGTGTTTATTTTCATATACTGTTGTACAAAACACTGGGGAATGTAGTGAAGAAATAACTGTGTCCTTCTAAGGTAATATTGAACAATGCAAGTCACATCTGTATGTAAATGTTAAATATATTCATGGGAAAGATGCACAGGAAATTTTTAAGCTATAATTTTATGAGTAATTAGTAAACAAGGCCATGGACAGCAGAAAACACTATGAGCATTCTAAAAACAATTTGAACAAATTGAAATGTATTAACTCTTTAGATAAGGAAGACAATCAAATGCATTTAAATATCATTGCTCAGTTACAGTTTTATATTACAATAGGGATTTTAAAATTAAAATGAGTGTAAACAATGCTAGCCTGGATAGTGAACAGTATGAAGATATAATTTCTTGAAGAAAGACTGGATTGGCTAACTTGGGTTTGAAGATGAGATTGAAGAGTTATTCATACTTTCTTAATAAAATTATTTCATTTTCTTTGATTGGAGGAAGCAGAAAGTTGCATTGTCTATACTCAGTGACAAAAAGAAATGCATTTGAATTAATATAAAAATGTTTTTTTAAATTATAAAAGACCAAATACCCAGTTATAGCTCTATTGTCCACAGATACACTCTCAGTTCGGAGAACATTAAAGTAGCAGTCATCACAACATTCCCCAAATATCTGTAATATACTTCCTTATCATTAAATGATATTACCTTAAAACAAAACTTACTGGGAAAAATGCAATATACATAAAATATATTCATATACGTGTGTAGATAAATGTAATTTGTGCAAGGAGAAACTAAGTGAGATGAAAAGATGGGCCTGGCTGCCTGTGACAAAGGAGGCATGTTTTGGTGTAGTATAAAATCTGGATTGGCAACATGTCATAGAGACTGTGCTGTCTGCAGATATAGCAGGGATATCTTCCAGACTTTTGTCTGGAAAGACATGAAATAGCTCTGCAATTAATAGATGAAATGATAATTAAACAAAGTGAAGCAAGGAATACTGGATGGAAGGCTAGGCATTAATTATATAAATTATATTCATTTCAATTAACTTCTGTCTCATTTAGAAACATGGAATAAAAGCATAAGTTTTTGAAGCAATTTAGTAGCAACTATAGCTTAAAAGTAGAAACATTTTCTTAAAGAGAGGCATGGATTCTTTATACTTCTAAATTATTTCTAAGTGTTTAATATTTTGAATACACATTGATATTTTATTGATATAAACTAAAATATTTTGAATATTTTATGCTTAACAAAGTAATGATATGGGGAAAAAAACAATATCAAGGTAAAAATAATAGTAAATTGAGTGGAATTGATCTAGAGCATGAATTCTTCTGTTGGAGAGATATAGTCCTTGCACAGGACTTCAGGTCTCTCCACAGTGGATGCTTCATGAACATTGCTATGAGAACAACACGACTTCTTCATGAGAAGTACACTTTTGAAAAATATGCACCCATTGTGGAATGGCTAAGTTGAAATAATAGCAAATATGTGACCCCATGTACTTATTTTGTATTGCTGTGAGAACACTTGAAATGTATACTACCGTTATTCACAAATGCAAAGACAATAATCACAAAGTTACATACTTTTTGATAGATGCTTTCTGTCTAATTGAAATTTCATTCTCTTTCCAATCCTTCTCACTTCCCAGCCTTAACTAATTATCTCTCTATTTCTGTGCACTAAACTTGTTGGGTTCTATAAGTTGTTTTCCCCTCCTCTTTTTTTGTAATTAAGAATCTAAGACTGCATTAGTGTAGACCATATTAAATTAATTGGATATGTAGTTTATCTATATTTCTAACTAATGTTATTAATAATTTTATTAATAATAAAAATATTAATGTTTACCAAAGTTATCATCAGTCTTTCTGAAGATTGTTCTCCAGGATTGCTAAAGCTCTCCAGATGATGAAGTGCTGTCCCCTTAACATGTATGCATTTGTTCCCAATTCATTGCCCTCTGAGATGAGAAAGATCATATTTCAATAAGATGTATACTGTTGGTGTTAAATGGAAGAAAGTTAAAAGTTTCCAGCTCTTTCTCTGTCTGTCCCAATTATCACAACACTCATCACCAACACACTCTACCACCACTAAAAGAAAAGTGCTAATTGGCTGGATCAAAGGACACTAATTAGACTACTCTTTTGTAGGGAATTATTAACTGATGGATAGTCTATATTGGGGAATAAGTGGCTTTTTGTCTGTAGAACTTTTTAATAAATGCAGAGTGATAAGATGACTTGGGCTCTTCCCTCTTGTTTCTTCAAAACTCTTTCATCTTACTCTCCAAGTCTGCTTCTTCAACTTTTCCTCCATCCCTCTCTTTTCATCCATTTTATTTATTTATTTATTTATTTATTTATTTATTTATTTATTTATTCTTTATTTATTTATGCTTTGTTTTCAAAACAGGGTCTTATATTGCCCAGGTTTGTCTCTAACTCCCTATTTATCCAAAGATGACTTTGAATTCCTGATTCTCCTTCCTCCCCCTCTCAAGTGATGGGATTAAAGATATGCCAGCGTGCCTGGCTTCTCTGACATCAGTCTGAATGAATATAGCATAGCAAATTCTCTTTTCCTTTCGGGCAACTAGTAGAGTCTTTTCTGGATATCATGACCATGGCCATTGTCCCACCCCTCAAAAGTCAAGTTTGAGGGCTTACACAATAAGAAAAGCTTTTTTGTTGATCTTTATTCCACTTAATGCAGACTAATATGTTAATAGGGTTGCCTTCCTTTGTAGCTATTTCAGAGGAAATGTCTGAGTTATAAGCATAAGAGGTTCAAACATAGTTTATGTACCTGGGATTGTGCATGTTCAGGCTCCTTTATATTTAAACAGGAAAGGAATGTCCATTTCTCTTAATGTGGACCAATCCACATGGGAGCTTTAAGGTTCAGCTTAATAGTAGTATGTTTCCTTTGTGAATTGCAAAGGAGTGATAATTGAGTTGTACTAAGCTGGACTCAAATTTTTCCTCTTCTTTTCAAAATCTACCTTAATGGTGGATTAACATATACCCACACACACACACACACACACACAAAAAAAAAAAAAAAAAAAAAAAAAAAAAAACACTTTCTCTTCTTTTCCTGCACTGCACCCTTCATAAAATTTCAACATTTTAACTTCTGTTATATTGGAATCAATTTGAAAAAAAAAAAAAGAAATTTCTCTAAAGAAAAAGATTAGATCCTTGGATACATTATCAATATCAATTTACTTTTTACTGTTTATATAAGAATACAATAAATATTAGCCTTCACTTACCTACAGTTGTTAGAGCCTCAGTTTTTAAGGGGAAAATATTCAAATGATCCCCCCCCCCAAATAATAAACTAGGTGCATATCAGGGCTTTGGTAAATGCAATTTTCAGAATTTTACTTATATTCAGTAGCATTTCAGTGTGATCTATGCCCATAAAACGAGGATTGATGTTTAGAATGATGTCCCTGAGGCATTGCTGGATCCTGAGTCGCGAAAAATTCAATTACCTTCAATAAACTGAAGTTAACTATCTTAGGAAAGGTGATGAATACAAATTAGAAGTATTATCCACAAGCAGTGTTCAGAGAAGCTTTTTGATTAAGTATCAGGTAACTAGCAGTTTTGATTTATTAGAAACTATTCTCTAAGCATCTTAGAAAACCAAAATTTATTGTATGCCTTTCTATCTTGTTGAGTTACTATGGTATAACATCAAAAGTATTTTGGCCGTTTAAGTTACCTAGATAAAAAGTAACTAGCCAAAGACATGAAATATTTTGAAATAGTTGAACTGCATAATTTCTTCCACAGTGATATTTTTCTGAGCTTACACCTTTGAATTGGCCTTTTGTAATGAGTCTACTTTTTTCTACTGATTTCTTTCCAAAGAGTAAACCTGATCTGCCAAGTTGATATTTTTAATGGAATAAAAGTCTTTGATATTAATTTCTTTTAGAATATTTCAATGTTTTCATCATTAACTTATATTATCTTATAGGTCAGCATACAAAATAAATTGCATTATGACATTTTCACATGTCTATCATTATGTTTTGTTCATCTTTGCCCCTTAAGCTTTTTCGCATATTTATACCATCCTTCACCCCTCTTGCCTTTTGTATCTAGATTCTGCATATTAGAAAAAGTGCAATATTTTCTTTCTCCTTCCTATTAATCTATTATGTCTCTCATTTCAAACGTTTTGATCTCTTCCATGGCCCATATAGTTCATGTTCTATTTTTATACCTTATATCTTTATTTTGAATCTACATCTTGCATATTGGAGAAAAATGAAATTTGTCTGAGCCTAACTTGTTGCAAGCATGATGATGGCTGGTCCCATTCATTTTGCTATAAATTATATAAGTTCATTATTTTATAAAAAATATTTATTTATTTGCAAGGAAAACAGGAGAGAGAGAGAGAGAGAGAAGAGAGACAAAGAGAATGGGCACTCCAGGACTACCAGCTACTGCAAACAAACTCAAGATGCATGCACCACCTTGTGCATCTGGCTTTATGGGTAATGGGGAATTGAAGGTGGGTCATTAGACTTTGCAGGCAAGTGCCTTAACCACTGAGAAATCAGTCTAGCCCATAATTTCATTTTTTACTACAAAAATCTTATTGAAAAAAAATCCTCAACTTTACAAATTTACCATAGTTTCTTTTCCATTAATCTATTCATGGGCATTGAGACTAGTCCTACAGGTTGGTTATTATAAATAGTGCAGCAATACACTTGCATGTGTAAACTTCTCTGTGGTGTGCTGACTTACTATGTTCCTTCACATATATACGTAGAAATAGGTATGGGCTTTAATTTCTTGTACAAGTAAATTCAATTCTATTATCTTTCTTGTTATTATGGGGCTGACAAATAGGACCACTAAGTTTCTTTTAATTCTTCTTTGGAGACAATCTAGAAATTAATCCTTACATGAATGAAGATTTACTATGTAATCATGTTGCCATTCAGGGGCAATAGGATTCATTGTTCAATAAGTAATGCTGACACAAGTGGATGTTGTCTGGCGGAAAGTAGGATCTAGGCCACATGATATATGATATTCAGTGTTAGTTCTAATGAATCATATATGCAAATATAAATATCATAATTAAAAAGCTACTAAGGTGAAAGTAATACTAAATAATACTAAAAGCAATTAATATAACACTATAGGAAAGTTATTTGAACATGAAATTAGTTTGGGGAAGTCCTGAATCTATATTCATAATTTAAAATTTTAATTCTCATGGAGATTTTCTATCAACTACAACAACATGGAATTAATAGATTTAGAGAAAATTTAAGGAATGTGAAGCATAGAATATATATGAAGCACTTAAAAATGCTAAGAAAAATAACAATATGAAAGATAAGCTGGAAACAAAATCATTGCTTTGAAAGATATTTCATAGAATGACAAATTTAAGTAGCTAGGTAAAATAAAGTTAAAGAAGTTAAACAAAATAACTTAAAGATATCATATTTAGGTCTTACCTCACATGCTGGAGCAGTGTGTGAGCCCATGAGCACCCTCACACTCTGTGTGTCCT
This sequence comes from Orientallactaga sibirica, assembly GCA_036365145.1. Lineage (NCBI taxonomy): Eukaryota > Metazoa > Chordata > Mammalia > Rodentia > Dipodidae > Orientallactaga > Orientallactaga sibirica. Next base: position 388,361 of record JAEOAD010000041.1, read on the forward strand.
CCACCTCCCAGTCCATGTGCTACCCTGCTGAATGGGAGTCTGCTGTCCTGCAAGCACTATTCTGGGTGACCTCCTCTGACTGTGCTGCTACCATGTATCAGTCAGGGCATACTTAACAAATACAGTATCCTCAGCTAAAAAAAAAAAAAAAAAAAAAAATTCCAATGCAATATAAGCAATACAACAAAACAAGTCAACATATGTCCGCAAGGAATACCTATTCTTACATTACAGGCCTCCAGTGAGAGCTATTTAGAGGAAATTCCTTGACAGCACAAAAATACAATTATGATAAATTTGCTCAAGATCTTAAAGAAAGCATGAAATAGCACCTGAGTGAAATGTAGGAGAATTGAAACAACATCTAAATGAATTCAAAAAGAACATGACCAGATGCCTGAATGTACTCCAAGAGAACACAGAGAAACAGCCAGATGAAAAGAAGTCAAACATGGATGTGAAAATAGAACTCAATAAAGAGAAATGTCGCGACCGCCTTGACCAGCAAGGAAGACGCAACGCTCGGACTCTTCTTTCAGCAGTTTATTCAGGAACCTTGAACAATCTTCTGACTGACTGACTGACTGACTGACTGACTGACTCACTGACTCCCTCCCTCACTCACTCACTGACTCACTCACTCACTGACTCACTGCCCGACTCCCTCACTGACTCACTCACTCACTGACTGCCCAACTCACTCACTCACTCACTCACTCACTCACTCACTCACTCACTGACCCACAGACTCACTCACTGACTGACTGCCTCACTCACTCACTGACTGCCCGACTCACTCCCCGACTGCCTGTTCCCGGGACAAGCCCGCCCAAAGCTTAAGAAGCCTTTGAACAGCCAACCCTGGTAAGCCACGTGGTGAATGCAGATAGGTCCACATATGCGGAAGCAAGCCTAGATCACAGCCCAAGCCAAATAAGGACTTGTTTATCCAGGAGAGCACTCGCCATCGGGAAGGCGGAAGGCGGAAGCCAGCGCCATCTTTAAGGCGCGGCACCTCGCAGCTCTCTACAGAGAAATGCTGAAGAAAAACCAAACTGAAATTAAAAATGCAATCATTTAAATGACAAGCTCCATGGAATGCCAATTCATCCACAAAACAGACCATATAGAATACTGAGTTTCAGGACTCAGGAATAAGGTGAAATAAATAAGTTCAGGTAACCTTAATCAGTGATAAGTTTAAAACAGAAAGTGTGAACAGAACAGAGGGACATTGGGGACATCATGAGTATACCACATCTATGAGTATGTGGCAAAGAAGAAGGAGACAAGCTTCACGCCAAACAAATAGAAATATTTTCAATAAAATTATAGAAGAAAATATCCGGAGCCTCAGAAAAGAGATGCCCAATAGGTACAAGAGTTATTATGAACAACAGGCTAAAACACTGATCCTTCAGCAGGCCTGCAGAGGGAACACCTGAACCACAGGAAACTGGAGAGAACATCATGAAGACCAACCTTAATCTTTTCCTCCTTCTCTCTCTTCTCTCTCTCTCCCTCTCCTCTCTATACTCACTTTCTCTTTTATATTATCTATATCTTCCTTCACCTTCCTATGTGCTGACTTATAACTCCCAGTACCAGCACTGGGTTAATTTTCACAATGAGCTGTTGATCCGAGACACCTACAAGGTTTCGAGAAAAAGATGGATTTCTGTCAGAGTTCTTGATGATCCACCAAAGGTTAATGGTAAGACTATACTGTCAAAGACAGCATACGCATGTGAGACCAAACATGGAGAGACCTGGTCAGAATCTGGAAGAGGGTCAGTCCCCAGACAGTTAGCTAGTCTAGTGCCAGAGGGTGCTACACGAGCAACTGGGGGGAAATGTCTTAGCTTAGACTCGCAGTCTAAGCTACCCAGCAGGAAACAACCTGACGCAATGCTCAAACAAGGGTAGTAGTGGCACACAACCATGGTGGGTAATCAGCTGCTCTTGATTTGGCTAATAGATTCACTCAGTGGAATGGAAATCATTGCTGGAACTGGGAAATAAGTCAAAACCATGAAAAAAAAAATGAGCTCAGTCTTCAAGATCAAGATACTACCAAATGTGGGCTAGAAGAGGGCCTATGCATATAAAATTCCTCCAAAATATATAGCCATCCCATCGATCTAGTACTAACTTCTCTCACCATTGGAAATTTTGCTTATCTTTTTCAGATGGACAAGGAACCTGAAGGGAGGATCAGCCAATCACACCTCACCAGGGCCCCAGCTGAAACCATAGAGTAATGCTGGAGAAGAGCAAGAGTACAGCATTCTTGGGGATCACGACACCAGAAAAAGGCTGAAGGAGATACACACAGAGAACATCCAACTCCTACTAAGGCAGATATCCAGAGACACAGAGGCTCCCAAAACCTCATCACTGAAGTAGAACTAAAATGACCCCAATGTGGCTCAGGGAAATTTGTGGAAGAGGGGGCGGAAAGAATGTGAGAGCCACAAGTTGGGGTATTATACACAGAGACTTGGACTATCCCCCCTAACTCTTGACTACCCCCACAATGCAGGACTCACATTCCCCATTGATTATATTAAAAAAGATTTATACAGAGCCTCAATTTGATAGGCAATATTTCAATGGACACTCTAAAAGGGAGCGGCTTAGAATGAGGTATTTCAAGTGTTGAAAAACTGCAGGTGCCAACCCAAACCAATACATCCAGCAAAATTATCTCTCATAATAGATGAAGAAAGAAAAATTTTCCATGATAAAAGCAGGATAAATTAATCTGTGATTGCTAAGCCAGTTCTACAGATAATAATGGAAGAAATACTTCAGACTGAAGCAAAGGATAAGAACATTTGAGAAGTTAGAAGGAAATAAAAGCAATGTTAGATTGGATATTAAATGAATGAAGGCCAAGGAAACAAGATACCACACAAAATCATCAATATGACAGGAATTGACTCTAATCTTTCACTAATAATTGTCTCAATTGTCCAACAAAAGAGTAAACACTAACATACTGGATCAGAAAACAGGATCTATATTTTTTTGTCTTCAAGAAATTCAACTCAGTAACAAAGACAAGCACTACCTAGGGTGAAAAGATGAAAAAACTAGTATAAGCAAATGGAACCAAGAAAAAGTAGACGTCACTAATTGTAATGTCTTACAAAGTATTTTTGAAATGAATACTAGCTGGAGGAGCTAAATAAAAACATTCCACATTGATTAAGGGGACAGTCTCCCAGAGGACATTATAATCTCAATATATATATATGTAACTAACAGAGGGACACCCTACTTCATTTACAAAAATGGGCTGGAGAGATGGTCTAGGAGTTAAGGCACTTGCCTGCAAAGCTAAAGGACCCAGGTTTGATTCCCCAGTACCCATGTAAGCCAGATGCACAAGGTAGAACATGAGTTCATTTGCAGCAGCTGCAGACCCTGGTGTACCCCCCTCTCTTTCAAATAAATAAGTAAAATATTTTTAAAACCTACTAGAAATGAAGTCACAGGATTAACCTCAAGAAAGGTATAGTAGGTGACTTCAACATACCTTTCTCTCAAAACATAGGCAAAACAGACCAAAAAAAAAAGTATGTTCAGACATATTAGAGTGAAGTGATATCATAGAACAAATAGATGTGTACAAACAGATGTATATAAAACAGTTCATGAAAAACTACAGAATACACATTTTTAGCAGTCTGCGAGACTTAATCTATAAGAGACCACATATTAGGCCACAAAGCAAGTCTCAAAAATCTAGAAAACTTGAGATGATTGCTTGCATGTTATCTGCCCACAATGGAAGCTAGAAATTAACAAGGAAATCTAATGAAAATATAAAAATGGAGATTAAGTAACACACTATTGAATAAAGAAAGGGTTATTTAAGAAATTAAGGAATCAAAACATTCTTAGAACTGAATGAAAACGTTAATACAACATATCAAAACCTATGGGATACAATAAAGGTGATCGAAATAGAGAACTTTATAGCTCTAAGTGTCCCCATTAAAACAAATCAGAGGGCTCTCAAATAGAAAAATTAATGATGCATCATAAGGCCTTGGGTAAACAGAGCAAACTAATCCAAAAACACAGTAGATGTGAAGAAACAATTAAGACCAGAGAAGAAATTAATGAAATAGAAATTGCAACAGAACCACAATACAAAAAGTCAATGAAATGAGGGATTAATGCTTGGAAAATACAAACAAGATTCACAAGAAAACCAAATGCAACAAAAGAAAGAGAGAGTGAAGGGTCCCAAAATTAATAAAATTAGAGATGAAAGGGAGAAATTATAACAGATAATAACAAAATCCATAAAATCACAAGGACATGCTGTGAAAAAGTCTATACTCCACAAAACTGGATAATCTAAAATAAATGAAAAAAAAAAATGATATGTACATAGCCTACCAAAATGCAAGCAAGATGACACCAATAACTTAAACAGATTTATGACAAAAGACAAGATTGAAGTAGTAAAGAAAATCTCCCAAATAAAGTAATTAATGAATTTACAGCATAATTCTACCCCACCTTTAAATAACTATGGCGAAACTTCTCCATCTATTACATAAAATAGAAAGAAAAGGAGCACTGTCCTTACTTTTCAATACTTTTCTATACATAAGGGACCCTAAAGACTACCAGAAAACTTTTAGAACTGATAAATACTTCTAACAAAGTAGCAGAATACAAAATTAATGAACAGAATTAAGTAGCCTTCCTGTATACCAATAACAAATGTGCTGAGGATGAAATCATGGAAACACTCCCATTCCCAATTTCCTCAAGATAAAATAAAATAAAATGAAGTACCTTGTAACAAATCTAACCAAGGAAGTGGCGGATCTCCACAATGAAAGCTTTAAAACACTTGAGAGAAATTGAAGACATTAGGAAATGGAAAGGCATCTATATTTATAGATTGGAAGAATTAGTATTGTAAAAATGTCTCTTACCAAAAGCAATGTACAGATTTAATGCATTCCCCATCAAAATTCTAATGATATTCATCACTGAAATAGAAAAAAAATTACTTCAAAAAGTTTATTTGGAAACTCAAAAAAACCTGGAATAGCCAGAGCGATTCTGAGCAACAAAAATAAGGCTGGTGGCATCACCACACCTGATTTTAAAATACATTACCAAACCAAGGTAACAACAACAGTACGGTACTGTAACAAAAACCGACATGTAAAAAAAAAAAAAAAAATAGCTTCCCTTAGCTAGGTGTGGCACATGCCGTTAATCCCAGGATTTGGGAAGCAGAAGTAGGAGGATCACCATGAGTTCAGTGCCAACCTGAGACTACATAGTGAATTCTAGGTTAGCCTGGGCTAGAGTGAGACTCCACCTTGAAAACACAAAACAAACAAACAAACAAAAAATCATGTAGATCAATGCAACAGAGTAGAGGACCAATATGTAAACCCAGGTAGCTATAGCGATCTGATTTTTGACAAAATGGAAAAAATATTCATTAGAGAAAAGATAGCTTCTTTCACTAAGGGCACTGGGAAAACTGGATGCCTATGTGTAGAAGGATGAAAATAGATCCTTATCTCTCCATGTGCAAGAATCAAGTCCAAATGGATCAAAGACCTTAATATCTGAAACTCCAAAATTGTAGAGGAAAAGATCAGGCGACTTTCTGCATGGAACCCCATTTGCTCAGGGAGTAAGACAATTAGTCAACCATCGGGACCTCATGAAATTAAAAGGTGACACAGCGAATAGAGCAAAGAGGCAGTTTACAGAACGGGTGAAAAATCTTGGCTTGCTAAATAGCTAACAGAGAGGAATAATATCTAGGACCTACAAAGAATTCAAAAAACTAAATATAAAAAAAAATAATGGCTGGAGAGATTGCTTAGTGGTTAAGGTGCTTGCCTGAGAAGCCTAAGGACCCAGGTTCAATTCTCCAGGTCCCATGTAAGCCACATACACAAGGTAGTGCATGGATCTGGAGTTCCTTCGCAGTGGCTAGAGGCCTTGGTGAGCCCATTCTCTCTCTCTCTCTCCCTATTTGTCTCTAATAAATAAGTAAAATAAATCTTTAAAAAAATAGAAAAAATTAAAAACCCAATCACAAAATGAGCTATAGAACTGAATAGAGAGTTCTCAGAAGAATAACTAGAAATGGCCGATAAACATCTAAAAACATTTTTTATACCTTTAGCTATTAGGGAGATGCAAATTAAACTATTTTGAAATTCCATGTCACCCCAGTCATCAGGAAATCACATGACAATAAATGCTGGCAATGGTTGCGGAAAGATGATCCCCTTCTTCATTGCTGGTAGGAATTTAAACCTGTACAGCCATTGTGGTAATCAGTGTGGAGATCCTGGAGACAGCTAAAAATTGATTTACCGTATGATCCAGCTATACACTCTGTGCCATATATCCTAAGCACTCTACTCATTTCTATAGAGATACTTACTCATCCATGTTTATTGCTTCTGCTTTCATAGTAGCTATAAAATGGAACCAGCCTACATTCCCTTCTAGTGATGAATAGATAAGAAAGATGTGGTATATTTACAAAATGGAGTTTTTTCTACTATTAAGAAAAGTAAATTATAAAATTTGTAGTGAAAATGATGGATCTGGTCTAAGGGGAGGGGATGGAGAAGATAATGGGGTGGGAGGAGGGTTAATCAAAATTTCCACTGTTATCAATAAGCCATATTGAAACCTACTTCTTCATTAGCTAATAATATCTATGTTAACAGAGAGAGAGACACAGAGAGAGAGAGAGAGACACAGAGAGATTGGGCAGAGTATTCTGTAAATGTGGATAATGTGTCCAGAAGCCATAGATTATTATTATTAGAAAAAAAATTCAGGGTCAGGGTTGGCATACCTTCCAGAAAATTGTTCGCCAGGGAGATCCCTGATGTCCCCAAATATGATAAATTATTGCCAAGGCTTTTGTTTCCAACCAGAACTAGATTTTAAGACCCTATTGGACATGCTTGGGCTACAGGTCACTGAGAAATCAAGCTAAGGCTGAACTGTAAGCCTCCTCCCTATTAACTAGATATCATGATGCTGGGAAAAGCTAGGTATTACAGAGCTTTTGGGAGAAGAAAAGTAGTCAACAGTCTTAACCATCAGCAGACCCTGCAAGCTTTGTGGCTGGCCAGCCACATGAAATTTCCCAGCTGGTGCAATGGATTTGAGGACCCCTCCATGGGAGGAAATTTCCCTCTGGTACAGAAATCCTACTCAATAGCCTATACATGAGGGGTCATACGCCCTAAAAGGGAATCTACTATTATTTTTTTAAATTTTTTTATTTTTATTTATTTTTGGAGAGAGACACAGAGAGAGACAGACAGAGGGAGAGGGAGATAGATAGAGATGGGCGCCAGCAGTGTCTCAGCTGCTGTGAACGAAATCCAGATGTGTGCGCCCCCTTGTGGGCAAGTGCGGCATTGCACCCTTGCGTCACTTTACATCTGGCTAAATGTGGGACATGGAGATTGGAACCCAGTTATTAAGCTTAGCAGGCAGGCGCCTTAACCGCTAAGCAATCTCTCCAGCCCGGAATCTACTATTATTGTTTAGCTAAATGTATATATTATGACAACCAAACTGTCCAAACTGTTTATGCCCATATAATAATGCCACTCTCACTTTTAGTAAGAGAAGCTTCTCATATCAGATGGTGGTGATCCCTGGGGCAACTCAAAACGGGCAAAGTGCTGACAAGAAGTGACAGTAGAATGTTCTGGAGAGGTGGCAGAAGGAATGTAAGAGCCAAAGGAAGGGGAGGACTGCTTACAGTGCTGCTATTGGCACAAAGTGGCCTTGATATTCATGACCTCACAGTAAATGATGCTACCTACAGAAGTCCTGTGTAATAGGAGATAAATACTGACATGAAAATAGAAGAGTCTAGTTGCATAGAAGAAGGGAAGGGGAAAGGAGAAATATTGGGAAGGGATTGTGATCATGGTTTACTGTCTATATTTATGGAAGCTGTCAATAAATATTAAAAAAAAAAAAAACTCAAAAAACATTGTTGGCCACTTTTCCCCTGCATCTCAAGTAGCACTTTATAGCACTATATGGGCTAACCATCTGTGAGCTTGCCTCCTGTAGCAGACAGCTTCAGGTTCTCTGAGATGAACTTCCAGACCAGGCACAGTTATGGAGGAAGGGATATTATTTATTGAAACTTACAGATCCAGGGGAAGTTCCATAAAGGCAGGAAAAGCGGCTTGCTCTTCACAGGGCCAAACAGAGAGAGAGAAAGCCAACCAGCCACCACAGCACACAGAGCAAAACAAACTACAGCCAAAAGGTCACACAGCAGACTTCAGGAACTCCTGCTAGACACATTTGCATATCTTTACAATGGAATCTCAAACCCATCACCACACCTTAAGACCGGGCCCCCAGTGACCTTGCCTCTAGCAAGGTGATTGCAGATGCAAACTATAAAATAATAATAAAAAAAAACACTGAATATATTGGGGGACATATATTCAAACTACCACACCTCCTTTCAGGTTCAGCTAGCTGCTCTGCATCAGCAGCATGCGGTGTCTTCAGCAATAGGGTCTTACCTGTCACCTCAGGCAGGTAATCATGTGCTTCAATGGAAGCCTATCTTGTTTGAGGGACTTCATAGGTTTCTCTGGTCAACAGTTCAATGTGGGTTGAAACAAATTTGTGTTACTGGGACACATTTGTGGGACTGGTACCAGGGCCAAATATTTTAAAGTTAGGCTTCATCCTACCCTTTTTAGGGTCCTTCTTACCCGATGATTCCTCTGTGTAATCTCCATTAGGAGCATGGAGGGATCATCCATCTTATATTTGAGACAAAGTTTCTCAGTGAACTTAGAACTCACTGATTCAGCTAAACCAGCAATCTAAAAAGCCCTAAGGATGCTCCTAACTCTACCTTTCTAGCACTGTGGCTACAGGCACACATTTACATGCCAAATGTTTAAAGGTCAGGCTTCACCCCTTCCTATGTAGGGACCTTCTTACCAGAAGTTTCCTCCATCGTCCATCCTCCTTTTAAGCATTATATATTTTATTCCTCCCTCAAGGAGGAAGGTTTCTATGGCACCACTTTATTTGGGATTAGGTTTTGTGTATATCTCCCCTTGCCCTCTGTTCCCCTCTCCCCAGCCAGACCTTTCTACCCTCTCCTCTGTCCCTTGAGTTGCTTATCAGGTATGCTTGCGACTGAAGCTGTTCTACGTTAGGAACCACAGATGAGGGACAGCATTCAGCATTTGTCTTCAGTGCTTGTGTGAGTTCACTTGGTATAATCTATGCCAAGTCTCCCAACATTGTGAGCAAGCAGGAGACCCTGCTATATGAAAACTGCCAGCCTGAAAGACGAACACACCTGCGCAATAGTGGTTGATAACGCAGCCTTAGTGGGCAACCACTGACTCTCTCACTAAGTGATCTGCTCAATTATAGAAATTTCTTTATTCATGCAGAGGTTAATGCAGAGAATGCTGGCAAAGTTGTCAAGAATAAATTACTGGCACACGCCATGTTCAGACCTATGTATGACATCTAAACCACCATGGCTCAAGGAACACTGTGAATGTGAGGGTAAAGAGAATGTTAGAGCAAGTGCATGGGAAGAGGGTAGCTGCAGAATGCTGTCTTCTGGATACATGATGATTGTACTCAGGAACTCACGGTGCATGTAGTTTCCTGAACATGAATGAGCCTGTTAATATTTTATCAATGATGGTCTTCCTTAGTAAAAAGAAACCCTGACCAAAAATATATATCTTTTCAATGATGGGGGTTGAAGAGACCTCACAACTGATGATTTCTGGGGAAGGGGGAGTCAGATCATTCAGTGCTGTGGCCATGGATAAAATGCTTGAAACTAGGGTGTGGATTAAGTAGGAAGAAGCATTTTAGTGGAAGGGGTAGGGAATGACTGATGGTAATTGGAGAAGTATGTGATCATAATACATTGTACAATGTAGGAAACTGTCAAAAATAAGTAAAAATACATTTACTTATTAAGTAATCAATCAGTTAAAAGTCTAATGAAGTTCTCTCAATAATTGGCATTGGAACAGTTGTGAGTACCACTTGTTTATTAGTGCTAGAATGGGGCTATTATCACTGTTTATGAAATTATAATGTTACATTTCCTATCTTGTTGCTGTGAACAAATATTGAACCAGAAGCTGCTCATGGAAGCAAAGAGGTTTAATTCGGTTTATAGCTTTGAGGAAAAAGTTCAACATGGCGGAGAAAGTCTGGCAGGCCAGAGCTAGGAGCTTCTGTCACATTTCCTTTGCCATCACCAAGCCAATTAGATTTTTAAAAATGTGGAAACATACTACAACACACCAAGGCCTACCCTTAATGACACACTTCCTTCAAAAAGGCTCCACCCACAATGACACACATCCTGTAGCAAGGTTTCACCTCCAGTAAAACATTTCCTCCAGCAAGGCTCCAGAGCATAAATGTTCCACAATCTTCCCAAATAGCACTAAGTGGTGAGGGTCAAGTATTTAAACTTCTTTTTGTTTGTTTATTTTTATTTATTTATTTGACAGTGACAGACAGAGAGAGAAAGAGACAGAGAGAGAGAGAGAGAATGGGCACACCAGAGCCTCCAGCCACTGCAAATAAACTCCAGATGCATGTGCCACCTTGTTCATCTGGCTTATGTGGGTACTGGAGAATGAAGCCTCATACCAGAGTCAGTAGGCTTCACAGGCAAGCATTTAACTGCTAAGCCATCTCTCCAGCCCATGTTCAAACATTCTTGATCCTGTGGGAGACAGTTTACATTCAAACCTTCGTACAACCACAATGAGAAAATGAATATTAATAAAATAATTAAATATTTTTGATTATACAATCAAGAACAAGTGAACTTCCTCTATGAACTTTATAACGTGTGTGTGTGTGTGTGTGTGTGTGTGTGTGTTTTGAACATGCATGCTTCTGTGTGCTTGTATGATTCCAGAATTTTCATGTATTTCAAAAACATGGAAAATGTTTGTGTATTTATTTATGATGAGAGAAATAGAAACACTTAAGGAGAATATGTTATTTTATAAAGTGAGATTATGAATGCCTCTCTTCTGCCCAACTTTTATTTAAAATACGCATATTTTTCTTTCTCAGTCTCATTTCCTTCTTATTCTTTCCTTTTCCTCTCTCCCCCACTCTCTCCTCTCCATCTCTTCTACACTCTTCATTTACATGTCCATCACTGTTGTCTCCATCATGCATATACATTCATGAACCCCCATGACCTAGTTTGTCTTGTTCATTACAGAATATAATTTAAGCACACCAGGACCCATAGGGCAGGTATCAATGCATTTGTGTGTGTAAGAAGAAATAGACACAGTTCTTCTGTATTTGCATCTTGTAGAGCCTGTATGACTGACTGAACTTAACAGCTCTTTACATGGTTTTCCAAAGGAACTCCTTCAACAGAAGCAAGGAGTTTTGCAATTCATAACCTACCCCATGTACTGAGTCAGTGTCTCATAAATTTTACTTAACTTAATGTTTTCTACTACCCATATTGTGGTTTCCCCACAAACAGTGATGGTGAAACATATTAAAGAAATTAAGTAGTCATCAAAGGTAAATAAAAAATTTGGAATAATATAGATTTCATATTCCAATATTTTAAAATGTTTTTAACATTTTTATTTATTTATTTGAGAAAGAGTGTGAGAGAGAAAGAGAGGCAGAAAGACAGAAAGAGAATGGGTGCATCAGGGCCTCTAGCCACAGCAAACAAACTCCAGATGCCTGTGCCACCATGTGCATCTGGCTTTATGTGGGTCCTGGGAAATTGAACCTGCCTCCTTTGACTTTGTAGGCAAGTGCCTTAGCCACTAAGCCATTTCTCCAACCACATATTCCAATATTTTACATTGGCATTCTACCATACTGCAAGCATAACAATGATATAAATACTATGCCAGATAGATGATAGATAGATAGATAGATAGATAGATAGATAGATAGATAATAGATATACACACACACACACACACACACACACACACAGCCAGTCACAAGGCATGAATCATAATCAAATAATTCACATTCACACTGAGGATGTAATAGTCTACATTTCAACTTTTTGTTTGTTTGGTTGGTTGGTTTTCAAGGTAGGGACTTGCTCTAGCCCAGGCTGACCTGGAATTCACTATGTAGTCTTAGGCTGGCCTGACGGTCATGGCAATCATCCTATCTCTGCTTCCCAAATGCTGGGATTCAAGGAGTGCCCCACCACACCCGGCCAATAAACTTTTATTTCTTTTCCTTTTTTTTCCCCATGTCCTACCTGGAAAATTAATACTTCAAATCTTCAAATCTACTTTTGAGTTTAAAAGTTCATTTTAAAGTTATTATCTTGAAATTCAGTTGAATCTATACTTTCTTAAGTGAGTGTCATTATCTTTTATAAGACCCTGAACAAGGTAGTTAACCTGTCTAAGCCTCAGTTTCCTCAAAGATAAATGATGATAATATTAGAACTTAACTCATAAGGCAGTTTTGAAGATTAATTAATCCTGTTGAAACTATGTCAGCTTTGAGGAAGAGCTCAACAAACATTATCAATGAAGTATGATTTTTAAAACTGTAATGTGTCACTCTATAGTCAAGGAATTAACTGACCTATAAAGAACAAGGTTAAGATGGGTGAAACAAGACTTTTCATTAATTTTGTTATTATAAATCTTATACTCTTTCAATGCCTGACCCTAAGGTGCCCTTTAGAACTGTATTAGATTAGCATACATTGTATTGGAATAGCTAAAAGTTATTTTGCCTCTGAATTTGATCATGGTCTCCAAAGTCCCTGATCATTTTATAGAAATACATATGAGTGAGAGGGGCTGATGATTCTGTTTAATGGTCTTTGTGGGGTTAAAGAAGTAAAGAGTAATAATAGCAATCTTCGCAGACCCTGGGATATTTCACTATGATCAAATCTGTCAGAGCTAATTCTGTTTCATGAGGGTTACTAGAGTTGCATCTCTGTTCACAGTGATTGACAATTGTAGGTATTAAAAAACAGAGGTTATGCACCCCTCTGCTCAGGGTTTCTGTAAACAAGTGTTGACAATCTGGAGCTTGTGACAATCTACAGACGGAGGGTCAATTGGAGCATCTGGGCTTTAATTACTTGGGGTTGCCAAACTTCAAATGACATTGATACTTATTTTCATTCAAAGAAGGAGTCAATATAGATTTTCAATGAAAAATGCAACTTTTAAATACAAGCTCTATTTGTTAAATCCAAACACATGGCTTTACTTTATTAACTCATGGGGTTAATGTTTTCTTCCTCATCATTTTAGATGCTTTCCATATGGCTGCAATTGAGTTTGGCTTATACGAATCTGGACTTTAGAGAATAAAAAAACATGTAAATGAGATAAAAGTGTATTCAGAAGAGCATACAGAATCAATATTATGTAAAATCTCATGAACTGACTGAGGGTCTTTCCTCACATATTTTATTTTCTCCAAATTCAGCTACTTTTTGATTTATTGTTTAAATAGTGATAATAACCATAAAGTATAAAGGAGAAATTCCAAATAACCTTTGACAGTCTAATTAATTTAAGTATACTAATAGCCAGAGTTCTCACCCTGCCAATTTTTCCAACTTTTTTTTTTTTTTAAATAAAATGTGAGGATACAAAAAAAGGTGCTTTGTCAGTTACATATTCACAGAAAGATCATGGACCTTATGTTACTTAGGCCTTGTAGAATTTCTGAAAAACAGAATTTAGAACTTTCCTTTTCTTTTTATGCATACTAAAAAGTCAAACAGATCTAACGAATATTGCTGGTATATATGTAAAAAATGAAAAATATTCTCACACTGTTCTTTAACATCAGTCTACAACTAATCTACATTTTAGAATATGGGATCATGGATAATAATTTTAAATGTTTTTCATGTTCCCAAATGACATCCCCATCCTTTATCCCAGAACCTAGGACAGTCTGAGGAGCATTGTTTATGTGGCCAAATAAACTACCTTCAGATGAGGAGGTAATCCTAAGCCATCTATGCAATCACATCAATGTAATCACAGAAGTCTTTATGAAAGGGAAGCATGAGGATCAAAACTGAGAAAAAAGTAGATGTAATGATAAAACCAATGGCTGAATGATACATTTTTGAGATAAAAGAAGTACCATAGTCAAAAGAATTTGGGCAGAAGAAAAGTGAATTCATCTTTGAAGTCTTCAGAGAAGACAGAATCTAGGTGAACTTTTGATTTTCTGAACACAGAAATGTGAGAAAATAAAGTTATGCTGTTATAAGTTTCTAAATTTCTGATGATTAGTTATAGCAGCAAAAGAAAACATATACATATTCTGTTATGGTGGTGTTGAGATAGCCATGAGTACTCACTCTACATATGGGTCATCTGTCCAATTAATGATACTTCTCATTTGGGGAAAATCTCTTTCTATAAAATGATAGTCACATATGAGCATATATGCTTCTAATGTCAAGTAATAGCACTTTTTCTTAGGTCCAAAATTGAATCAATTAGAAAAACAGTGTACAAACCTTAAAGAAGCCAAAACTGAGCTGAAAATAAAACAACTAGACAAACAGGAGCCAAGATTGTTCTGGAAAGACTGCAATAGAAATGTCAGAGAGAAACCTGAACATTCAAATATCATGACCTGAGATCTAATGATCTTTTTGTCCCTTATTGTAAAATATTAAAACTTGTTTGACCCAGGTGGTCCCAGATATCCTCTCACGCCCCTTCAACTTGTCATGGTTGATCGATAAAGGCCACAATGAGCAATATGAATACTTGAGGCCTATCCTTTGAATAGCAAGCCATCCTCAGAGAAGGGGGCCCCATGACTGATGAGCCTCAATTCTGAAAACTGACCTCCCAATGAGCTGAAGGCACATGAATACTGCTAAAACTATTTTTTTCCTAAATCAAGGCTAAAAGAGGTAAATGGAAAAAAAGAATCTTTCAAATTTAACTCAGTTGAGTCAAAAAGAAAACGCAAAATCTATCCTGGTAGGTAAATATACAAGCACTGACTAACCAGCCCTAGTACAGGTGGGTAAGATGATGACATATCAGTTACATTCTTGTTACTGGGACAAAATACTCGGCTAAAAGCAGCATAAGGAATGAAGAAAAAAATGAAAAGATTTATTTCAGATTCAAGTTTGAAGGGAAAGTTTCATCATGGAAGATGTAGGAAACTGCAATCACGTCATCACATCAGCATGGAGGAAACAGCAAGACCAAGAATGGCAAATGGGACTGGGCTGCAACAAATCCAGGACCATCAGTACCATACTTCCCTCAGGAAAGCTTCACCTCCAGTGAAACACTTCTTCAAGAAAGGCTCCAGCTCCTAAAATTTCCACAACCTTCCAAGCAGCACCACCAACTGGGGATTAAGAGTTCAAACATATCAGCCAATGAGGGATAATTTACTTTCAAATCATGTAGATGACTTGGGTTAGTTACATTCTTGTCTGCTTTATTGACAAGCTAAGTGATTTTGGTCAATATTAATCTCTCAGTGCCTCAACATATAACATGAAGATAATTCTATGAAGTCCCGTTAGAATTGGAAAACATTCTTATTCCAATGCTTAGAAAGTAGATATTGTCTGTCATGTTGTAAGTACTTAGTAGATGTTAAATTCTATGTTCCCTTTCTCAGTGTTAACTAGAGAAAAATCATTGTTTAAGTAACAGAAAAGCATTCATATTAAATACAAAGGAATGAGGAATTACCTTGAAAGATGAGTCTGTTCCTAAGCTCTTAACTATTGCGTATCTTTTTTATGCCTTAGAAAATATATTTAAAGTCATAAATAAGTTATATACTCAAGGAGTATGTGCATTTATCTTCAGGGGTTGCCTGCTTTTTAAAATTATACTGGTGGTTAATAGTCTATTTAAATATGCCCTTTATACTTACTGCTTTGCTTCTTCATGTATTTAAGGAGACTTAATTTACACAAATATGCAAAAGCAAAGCATTTATGACAGTACCCTGGAAAATATTCCCCAAATAATGACAATGAAATTATGAGATTGTGAACAGTAAATGAATGAAGGACAGTATTTTTGATAGCTAGTGTTCTTCATACATGTCACGTTGGGGTCATTGTGCAGATTATTACAGAAGGTTAAAAAAACTCTTATGTGGGTGTTGCCCTAGCACAGCAGGCAGGGCACATGCTAGTTCAGGGTAATCTAGGGAGCCATGCTACCTAGCCACAGGTTTCTGATGCCACGTTCTAGCTGTGTAGTTATTGTGCCGGCCTATTATTCTTTTGATGATTGTCCTTCCTCTCCCACAAAACAGAATCATAGTTCTTAACATATCACTTAAGGGGATTAAAAGAGTAAATACTTTAGACACTTAGAACAATACAAGGCTTCAAACACATCCTTGAAACAGTAACATTTTTGAATGTGTTGATATTTAAGGTTATAATTATCATTGACATGCATCTTACTGAAACAGTCTATTGGTCTTAGGTCTTTCTTATACAACAAATAATTCTACTATGATTTACATGTGAGAAAGATAGGTGAATTTATATTCATGTTTTAACCTTATAGTTAGGCCCTTCTTTACACAGCACCAGATGTTCAAGGTAAACTTTGAGAAATGGAAATGAATTTATTTTACATAAACTAGTGATCAGGAAGCACAATGCAATATAAGTTAAAAATCTTGCCTACGACAAGTATCTAAAACACATGTTTCTTAACTTAAAAACAGAAAACCAGCAGACCTCTTTATAAGGTTGAAATGATTTCCCAGGGTCTGATTTTACCATATACTTTCTCTGTTCACAGTTGTTATTTTTGAAATACCAGAAATCCTACAGAATGGAGTAAGGGTAGAGGGTGATGGATTAAGTAAATCGGAGAGAAATTCAATCTTACTCAACTGGTGTACCAATCCTGTGATTAATATGTGATATGTTTGAGAATTCAGGGGCTAATATTGAGACTGACTTAACAAAATTCCAAAGAACCTGAAAACTACTGAGCAGACCCTTCATCTGTCTGCAGGAATGCTTTTTCCTCTCCATTTGCTCTGTCCTTCCCACACTGGGGTTGCCTCCCTGCAATCAGTGAGTGACAGGCTCAATGTCTGTGGCCACTATAAATACCAAGTTCAATCCACAAGACCAAATCTAACTAGCTTGTACCCACCATTTGTAAAAATGAACTCCATAAGAAAATTATGAGGTTCCTTCATATTACTGGTCTCTAACTAGTGCCTTCACTCTCCTTTTGTCACTCAACAGCCTCTCAAATAAATGTGAAAATTAGCTTTTCTCAGAAAGTCACATCTAATTAAAGAAAAGTCATAAATGGGACTGGGGAGATAGCTCAATGTGTAAAAGTACTTGCCACACAAGTGTGATAACCTGAGTTTGTATTCCCAGGTCACACGTAAAGCAATAGAACAAGCACTTGTAATCATAGCCCTTCTGCTATGAGAGGGAGGTAGAAAGACAGAAGTCCTGAATTTGCAGGCCTGCTAGCCATGTGTTTGCAGCAGCCTCAAAACCAGGTGGAAGTCAAAGACCAGCACAAGGATTTGATAGCCCCACATGTGCAGCACACATGCATGCTCACACTCACACAAATGAACACACACACACGCACATACACATTGAGAGGGAGCTAGTCAGGTAGCTTTGTTAGGCAGTTAGGGAAAGGCTCACAAGAGAAAAACCTTAGGTTATTATCGCAGACCTACTACAGCAGAAGTGGAATTCAGTTGTCTTCTCCAGTCTCAACAAATCAGGGTTCTCGGTCTCTCTGTCCCCCTCTCATCTTACTCAGGTGTGTGTGGATCTCTTCTCTGAGCCCTGGCCAATTGGCTCTCTTCCTGTACCCAAGTGTGTCAACCTCTTCCAGAAACAGTCCTCCATTTCCACCCCAAATAAATAGAGACTTTCTGGGGGTGCTCTACCTATCCTTTTTCCACTCCCTGGGTATTCATCTCTTCAGGCCTGGGTCTCCGGAGTCCCAGTGCTGTTCAGATCAAGTATTTTCCACTCTGGTGGCCTGGCTATTCTTTTTCTCTCTATCCTTATGGCCTTTTAATTTTTTATGCACAAGCCCTTTTAGAAAATCCCTGTTCAGGTCCTTTATTTGTTTGCTTGCTTTTGTTTTTCCTCAGGTCCACATTCAAATCCTATATGGGCTTTCAACCCATATGAGTTCATTCATACCCCTTTCTTTGGTTTATGGCTTCTTTCCCTTACTCCTCTTGCTTAAATAAATGCAATGGTTTATAAACTATTCTTTTCAGCCTTTTTATTTCAATTCTTTTTCAAAAACAGATAAAAACTCAGGGTTCGGAATTTAAGGACTATCCCACTCCCGCCAAAAAACCCACACCATTACAATATGATATGTTAAACTTCAAACAAAAAGTCAAAAATAGATGTATTTCCTTTTAATGAACAAGTAGTTTCATGGCTAAAATATTTATACAAATATGTATCTAATAAGTACCAAATCCTGATCTTCGAGGTTATGAATAGTCACCAAGCCACTGACAGTGATAGAACGTGATGCAGAATTTTGGGGTGCAGGAAGGGATTAAATTCTAAAGACACGGGAGATGGCAGGCCTGAGGACCACAACCTTTGAGTGTTTATCTGAATTAGCAAAGAATTGAAAAAAATGGACTTTGAGAGGGATACATTATGGATTATAATGTTTATTTTAGGTACAATTAGGATCTAGGAAATTCTAGCGAAAAGACTCAAACCAGAATGGAATTCTCTACCTTGCCTGGTTGGAAAGGGAGAGAGAAGAAGGGAGAGAATCTCCTGCTCAGAGAAATCCGCAGGGGAAAAAAAAAAAAAACAAAAAAAACTTCAGAGTTGGCACGTGCACATTGGAAAGCAAAGCATGAGAGCCCAAGCCAAGAGATCTGCTTCACCTTCACTTTCACGTATTGTCCTAAAAGACAATAAATAAATAATGAAGGACTCAGGGCTTAAAGAAAGACCATACATGTAGCAAACCAAGAAAGTATCCAGAAACAAAATACATGTAGAAAACAAGCAGGGAAATTCTCAAGCACTTAAGAAATCCTCCCTCTCTTTATTTACACACACATGCCAGATTCATTTATAGATCAAACGTCCAAATAGGATGAGCCTAGTTGTAAGGCTCAGGTGTATAAGAGAGAGACCTAATTCCATGCTGCACCTAAGAGGCTGACTCAGGAGGGGACAGCCCATGCAAGGGTACCAGCCCCAGCAAATCTGGAAGAAAAAGCAGGAAGGACTGCTGAATTGCTGCTTACAGACAACTTGGATGACACTGGATCAGATGCAGCTTCCAGTCCTGCCAGGATAGGCACAATGGCATGCACATTCTCCTTGGGCCTTTGTCCCTGGCTGACTGCCTATCACTATGAGCATTCTCCTGTTGATCCTTCATTGGTAGTATAAATTGATTAATATCCACATACCAATCACAATGTCAAAACATTTGATATACAATTAAATAAGAACAATATTTATTTTGATTTTTGAAGTTAATTTTCATAAAATTGTCTGTCATTTTAGTACATAATTTTAGAGGTTAAATATAAGTGCTTTTATTATATTTCTTTATTATTAATAATTCAAAAGTTCATATAGTTTTGCAGATAGTGTTTTATTGAGTTGCCCTCTTCCATGGATGTCATATTAACATCTTTTCTAGTAGCTAAAATGTGCTGCCCATTTATGGCGGGGAGCACACTCCTATGGTGACCCAATTGGAATATCATGTGTCTTGTTTTAAGCCAGAGTCTTGACTTTCTTTCTTGCAGGACTCCTGTTGGGGACAAAAACCATAGGTGCAACGGGCCATGAGTTTACTTAGGATGAGTAGACACAAACTCTACTGGTCTTGGGCCCTCTATGGTGGTTTGGATCAGATGTCTCTCATAACTCATGTGTTTTATTTTTTAAATATTTTATTTATTTATTTGAGAGAGAGTGGGAGAGAAAAAGAAAGGAGAATGGCTATTCCAGGGCCTCCAGCTACTAGAAACAAACTCCAGGCACATGTGCCACCATGTGCATCTTGCTTTATGTGGGTGATGGGGAATCGAACTCCAGTTCTCAGGCTTTGCAGGCAAGTGCCTTAACCATTGAGAGCCATCTCTCCATCCCCAGATTATGTGTTTTGAATGCTTGGTCCGCAGGTGATGGCAATTTGGAAGGTGGCACTTTGCTCAAAGGGGTGTGTTGCTGGGGCTGGGCGTAGGGATGTTATAGCCACATCCCCTTGCCATATTTGACTCACTCTTCTACTGCTCTTTTACACTAACTGTGGAAGGAGGTAATGTCCAGCCTCTGCTGTACCCTCTTTCCCTGCCATCATGAAGCTTCTTCTAGAGACTAAGAACCAAAATAAAGCATTTCCTCCCATCAGTGGTTTTTGGTGGCTATTTTGTCCCAGCGACATGAAAGTAACTGCAACACCCTCTCAGGCCCCCTCAGGCCCTTACGTTTGTGCAGAAAGTGCACCTGACCACAAAGCCATCCTTTTATTCCTTACCTACATTTTTATAAGAGACTAAAGCATTTTATAACGTCCTTCCTGTCTTTTTTGCAACTTTGCTTTTTCTAGTCTTTTTTCCTCACAAAACTCCTACCATATGATAGCATTCTTTTCAAAGAATAAAGAGCTGGTAAACAATATATTAATTGGTTTCAAAAAGTCTATAGACAAGGAATGATAACCTGGGGTTTCACTTCAATTATGCTTTAATTATAAAGTAATAACAAATTGGGTGTGGTGGTGCATGCCTTTAATCCCAGCACTTGGGATGCAGAGATAGAAGGATTTTCATGAGTTTGAGGCAGTGTAAATTCCAGGTCAGCCTGAACTAAAGACCCTACCTTTAAAAAAAAAAAAAAAAAGTGATAATATAATAAAATATTGAGAACTGAACTCAGGGCTTTGTATATAGTAGTCAAGTGTTTTACCACTGAACTATATAACCAGCTCTCTTTCTGAGAGATCTTTTTTTTTAAGACATGGTCTCCCTCAGTTACTTGGGTTGGCTTTGAACTCATTCTGTATCCCAGAGAAGTCTTGAACTTGCATCCTTCCTTTCTTGGCCTCTGGAATAACTAGGAACATAAACCTTTGTCACCATGTCAGAATGGGTGTGAGAGTTTCCTTCTGTTCCTCCAAGGTTAGATTGACCCAGATCTCCTTCTGCCTGCTTTTAATGATTTACTTTATGTAGCTGCTTTCCTTGATTTTTCCTTAAGATCTGTTCGTTTCCTGGGGCTTATTTAACATAATACTAAAGAATACTGGATTAAAACAACAGAAATGCATCCTCTGACAGTTCTATTTTTCAGAAGCTTCAAGGAAAGGCATGAGCAGGGCCACACTGCTCACCAGGCTCTGTGGAAATCCTTGTTTGCCTCTTCCTCTTTTGTTTGGTAACAATCCTTGATAATCCTGTGTTTACAGTCACATCATTCTAATTCCTTTTTTTTTAAAGTGCATTTGTGTCTTTACCTCCTCGGATTCGGGTGACAGAGCTAGGTGTTCACTGTACTCCAGGATGACTTCATGGTGACCAGTACTCCTGCAGGTCCCATTGCCCATTAAGGTAACATTCTGGAGCTCTATTGTTAGAATCTCTCCATATCTTCTAGGGAAACACAGTTCAACAGTTGTGGAAATAAATAGCTAAGCAATATCATTAAAATATGTGCAAATAAATAAGGTAGATAGTAAACTATATTGTTCTGGATCTCAAGCCTTAATATACCTACAGTACTGTGGTTGGAACCCTGGACTTTATGTTGCTAGGCAGGCATACTGCAAGGGTGTCTGGGCAGTTTCACATTTGGAGACATCTCTGGATTTATCTTGCTCATAGTATAAATATCATTATTTTCATAAAAAGATGAGATATGTCTGAATACATGCTATACCCCACACCTCACCTGTTGAAATCATAACCCCCAAGTTGCTGATTTAAGTAAAAGATCTTTGGGAAGGAATTGGCTTAGTGCCGTTATAAAGAAGATCTGAGGAATCTAGATGCCCCCCTTTCCTTCTATGAAGTGAAGACTGTGCAAGGCACTGCCTATGAAGAATGAGGCCTCCCTCACCAAAACTCCCGTGGAAACTTGTTTTATACTTCTCAGCCTTCAAAGCTGTGGACAGTACATTTCTTTTGCTTATAAATTACCTAGTCTAAGTTAATTTACTAGAACAGCTATTGGACTTCAATGGACTAACACAGAAATATTTTAATCTATCCACATGTGTTCTCTTACAATCCAATTTCTAGGAAAATGAATTTATTTCTATTGGGCTTACCTTACAAATATTTTGTCTAGAATTAATTTTCTTTCAAAACAAAAAATATAAGATGTAGAAGAAATATTATGCAATATAAGAATCACCCCACACCAAAAAAAAAATCCTTGTACATATTCATCTTATTATCAAATGAAGAACCTGTAAATACATTAATAAAAATATGGTTATTTTCCAGAAGAAGAAAGAACATCATTTTAGACCCAAAAGTATGAGCTTTGTCAAGTAGTAAACTAATATAAAGAGTAAAAAGGAGAGTTATTATTAAAGTCTCATTATAAAAGGCTAAGCATGATCATATAAAAATTTAAGATGCACTTTTTTAGAAATGTAATAATCTTAGTTCACAAGTATTAATCATTTCAAAATTGAAAAATATGGCACTACCACTTCTATGGGGTAAAAACTCATTTTGTTCAATTTAATTACAGATAATCAGAAAAAAATTATGCTTAAGTGAAAATGTTTCCTTCCTCTAGTTTGAGAAAGCCTAAAGCAGAAAAGCCCCTCTGTTTATTTTCATAACCTAATTTTTAAGAACTTACAAGGCTTGCATATGACTGTAGGTTCTGCTAACAAGGCATTTTTAAAAATTTTTCCATCTTATTAATATTCATTTTTGAGGAATGGAAATTGGCTTACTTATTTTAAGTAAAAATAAAGGGCACTGCTGTTTGTAACTAATTGCTAATTGAGCAATTACTCTATCATGTGGCACTGGTAAAAACCATTACTTAAGGTTTTGTACAACTTCTGGTTTTAACTTAATAATCATTTGAGTTAAAATTATTTAGTAAATTAAGCATTTCTTTACCAGGCGCTCTTTAGACTTCAAGTAATTTCTAATTATGCTACCTAATGAAGTAATTATATCATTAGAAACTTGTCAGAGGAGTATTTTTTTTAAAGAATAATAAAATGTTGTATTGGTGATTACCATGAAAAGGAACTCCAATAAATAGAAGCCATTAAACCTATTTGCCCAAATGTATGCCTATTTCTGGTGAGTGGTGAGGGCATTCAAAAGTTTCCTACCATGGCCTTTTTCTAGCCCTAACTACCTGTATATTAACTAGAAGGTTAAATGGGATCAAATCTTCATTACTCACTGTCCTTCCTTCATTTCCAGTTCCCCAACTTTGTGCTACAGGTACACTGCAGAATCAGATTCAACACCGGTTGGTCTAGGCACACAGCCTGCCCTGCCAGGCATTTTCCCAGAACCTTTGGATATTATCAGATCACTAATGCAAGGGATGAAAAACCCAAAAATCCTGCCAGTGTTCATAACGCCTGACTTGAGTGCATAGGGAACTATTGAAACTTTTCTAGGAATTCTCCTATTATTAAAACTTTTCAGCAAATAGAAATACACTATGGCAAACTGCTCTTAAGAAGCACTGAACAAAGGCCATTTGAAAGTGGAGTGAGGAACTTTAAACCAATTTCCTCTGCTAAAGAAATGGTTGTATTAGTCTGCACAGAAAATTGGCTCTTGCTACTCTTCCAAGTCCCTCTCATACAAGTCCTGCCAGTTCATTTAGCTCATCAGCCAAAGCTGAATTAGAAACTGCCATCATTTTTGCTCTCACTTGTTTTTTTTTTTTTTCCAATATCATTATTATATAGCAGTGTGGTCGGCAGGACTCTCACTGACTTGGCAAAGGCATTCTGGGAGTGTGTGCACTCATAAGCCAAAGCAGACTCATTTTGTGAATTTAGAAAGCCTTCTTTTTTGTCCCTGTAATCATGTCTTTTATTTTCTAAGGAGGTTTAGGATGTAGCAATATTCCCTTCATAAAGTTTTAAAATATATTGTAAAATTGCTACTTCTACCTGCAACTGACTGTATATCCAAAATATTATAATACCTAACTAATATTATACAAACCATCTCTAAAATGTAAAGAAAATATAGAATGAAATTCTTGTTAATGTTCCCAATCCAGGTGAATGGATCTAGAGGAGACAAACAAATAATGTTTTACAAAATAATGTATAAGGTGGTTCTTATGTCTCTATCTATCTCTCAGCATATATATTAGGATAAGGGTTTGAGAAGAATCCAACTAGAAATTCATACAATAAAAATTAGAGACTGAAATTATCTGACTGAAGATGTTTTCAGATTGTTTTCTCAGAATTATAGTTTTTATTGTTACCTTCTAGCTATTTATGATATTGAGTTTAAAATAATTTGGTTCAAGTGAGTATGATTATTATTGAATGATTATTGATATTAAGAGCCAGCTTTTGTTTTTCACTCCACTCTACTATATTTAAATTACTGACCTGATTTTGGTTGAAGCAAAGCAGAGTGACGTGTGTCCACAGGAGGCTAGTTGAGCTGATGTGCTCAGTGAATGTGAAGTCTGAGGTCTCACCCTGAAAGAAAGGAACATCCAGGTAAAGACTAGGGAAGAAAAACAAACACAATGATCCTGTGCCAACAATGGAATCACCCACTTTAAGGAAGTTATAGGAAAAGAGTAACTGCAGCTAAGTAAGGAATGAATGGGGGAGAGGGATAAGGAGGACAGGGATGGGGAGGTAAGGTACAGCATGTGCACTAACTAGAATCAAAGCAAGTACTATTCCTGAAAATAATGTCATTTCAAACTCTATTTTGTTTGTTTAAACACATGCTTCCTTGTATTAAATGCTTTTTCTTTTTGAAGCCAAAAAGCCAATCAGAACAGTCAGTTGGTTCCATATATATATATATATATAAAGATAGTCTGGGCTGGAGAGACCAGATTTCATTCCTAGGAGTTAGCTGCAGTGAAGCTCTGGTGTGCCCATTATCAATTTCAGAAGTAGTCTGGTCCTGAGCAAATAAATAAAACTGGAAAGTAATGCTGGTGCAGGAGAAGGGTCCTGAGCACTGGAAAGCCTGGAGCAAAGCCCTCAGAAATATGGCTTAGCTTAGTTTAGTTTACCATAAAATGATGTGATGTGTGGGAAGCCTGCTCCATTCTTTCATATGCTGATACTACAAATGGGTTTTATTTGTTGCTCCCAATGCATAAGTAAACATAACAGCAAAAATCACTTATTTGGACCTCATTATACAGGAAACACATGAAAAGCTAATTGGGTTGAATTTCAGTGTTATTTAAAAAAACTGTCTTTTAAATACTATTCATACATAGATAGTATATATTTTCCCATAAAATTCACCAGTTGAATCAAATAAAGAAAGGAACAAAAAAATTTTAAAAACAAGCATTAATAATATTATTTTAGGACATTTAAAATTAAAAGGTCAGTTAGCAAAGTACTAATTGACATATTTAGGATGAATCATTCGTGGAAGATGACAGTACATGGTGACTAGATAAATAAAATGATTTGTGTGTATGTGTGTGAGAGAGGGAGAGAGAGAGAGAGGGAGGGGGAGGGAGAAAAGAAGAAAGAAACAGAAATGAAAGAAAGGAAAAGAAAAGAAAAAGAGTTTTAACCACTCCAACAATCTCTAGTCTGGTGCTCTAAACTCACCTCTGCTATCACTTCAGAGAGGCTTCTCATCATTTGCTCTCTGCTTTTCTTTCTTTCTATTAAGATTTCTCACTGCTGTAGTGTAATTGTGCATGGGGAGGCTGGGGGACCTGAAAAGCTCTTATCTCTGGAGCACAGAGAAAGGACAGGCTGCCACAGTTCTCCTCAGACTTCCGACTCAATCAGCCAATTTGCAGAAGTGGGTTACCTATTTCACTGCTAATGATGAGATCAGAAAAGTTATAGCTGCTCTCACTCCAGCAAACAGTAGATTTGCTCCATCAAGGATGATGTTTGTCAAAAAATAAATTCTAAAGGATTAAGTTCCAAGGGTGACTACTAAATACCAAGATCAGAAAATAGCTTCCAATAACTGTAGGTTTATTTCCTCCCTTTCAGAAAGAAGCGCCTCAATTCATCTACAACGTAAAAAAAAAAAAAAAAAAAAGAATAAAATATAGAAGTACTCTGAAGTGAAGAAAGTCTGTGCCATTGAAGACCACATTTACAAACATTTGAAATTATCTTACACAAATCAAACCAATGTTGTCACAGACCTCCAGACATGTAAAACATCTTGTGTAGGGGACATATGTCTTCTTGGTAGGAAACTTGCAATTATACGTGAAAGCCAGTCATCTAGAGTGCATCATCTGGTTAAAACAGAAGCATGTATGTTTTATGATCTGAATAAGATGCACCAGTTCATAGTTTGGAACTTCTCTGAGCAATTTAGTTTTCCTCTGAAATCTCCAATTTAATCGAGTAACCCATCTGATTCATGGAATTAACCTATGAAGAGTTATTGCACGTGTGTACATGTAATGTAACAGAGACATAGTGCTTCCTGCAATATCAAGGCAGATAGGAGAATATCCAGCAGCAATGTGCCCACATGGGCCCATGCTCTCAGCCATATTTCATAAGAAACAAAGTAGAAATGTGTTTACTTTTAGCAGGATTTTCCTTACCAGGAGCAGGACAATTCTCAGAGCATCTCTAACCATGGGAGATATGGGAGAAATATAGATATATATACATATATATTCATGGTATTGAAGTCTTCCATCTTCCTATGTTCCCAGAGGGTTGCTGATATTAGGAATAGAAAGAAACAAGGAATCAAACAATGTGACAACAATAAGAAACTTCTCCATGTGTAACTTTTATTCCAGGGAAATAAATAGATGTACATGCATACATAAAACTATATTACTCTAGAAGGTGATAAGATTTACTAAATAAAACTGTAGCTGCCTTGAGTGATTTGAGGCACTAAGGGAAAGTGGAAATTGTAAATGTGGCTAGAGAGGTCAAGACTTGCTGTAGCATTGTCATGCTGAGGAGGTGAAGTGATTGCTGTAAACAAAAACCTTTCCTTGGAGGAAATGGGTCACCCCTCAATCTGGGATGAGGAAGTAAGGACTGGAAGAAGAGCAAGGAAGGGTCATTCAACTTTCACCTTCACTTAATGTAAATAGGAGCACAAGATCAGAAGGGACTGTTTCAGTGGGGTTCTGTTAGCAAGGGCAACCTGTGGGAAATGGGCTTCCTTAATGAGATTGTCTGGCCTTGGGGAGACTGCCTTGCACACACACACACACACACACACACACACACACACACACACCATACAATACATAGATTGAGGGGGCTCCCCTTTTCTGAACATCATCTCAGACATTTTAAAGCATACTGCCAGGAGAGATAAATTAACTGAGAGAAAAGAAGAGACACCAGATTGGAAGATCCTTGGCTACAGAGTGAGTTTCTTTAGAAAAATAATCAGGCTAGGTCAGACTGGCTTCCTATTAGCAGAGTTTTGAAATCAAGCTGTGTATTTGGGGGTGGAGGTATGGCTTATAGCATTTAAGGAGTTTGCCTGCAAAGCCAGAGGACCCAGGTTCAATTCCCCAGTACCCACAAAAGTCAGATGTACAAGGTGAAGCATATGTCTAGAGTTTGTTTGCAGTGGTAAGAGATCTTTGCATGCCCATTATCTCTCCCCGTCTCTCATGAATAAATAAATAAATAATAAACCAAGCAGTACATTTGTTAGTGCAAAAGTAAAAAAATATATATAACTTTTGGCTTAACATGTTTCTGAAAACACTGCATAAACATGGATGGTATAACTAAAATATTCACTTTTTTGGTGATCCCCCAAAATTGTATTTGTCACAAACATTTGCTATTTATATAGTTGAGTGATTCCATTCTTTTCTAAATCTGAGAGAAATGAGTGGCCTTGCTTTTATGCCACTTCTGGGGAAAACAAACCCACTTCCTAAATTAATATTGGCACTGGATATGGAAACTAGCTAGAATTTGTGAGGTAGGGATGAGACAAGATGCTTCATGTGTGAGAGATTCTGCAGCATTGTCTCACAGAACTGTATATGGCTCAGCATTTGTTCCCTGATTTTTTTTTTTTTTTTTTTTTTTTTTTTTTGCTTTGGGGATATCTATGAGCTACACAGTCTTTCTTTGGTGCTATTCTATGGCCACAAAAATCCATCAAGATAATTTTGGTTAACTATGTTATATCAAATCAACCCAATGCTCACATGACCATCATTTTTTTTTTCAAACAAGTTAACTAGGTTCATGGGTCTGCACATATGTAAACAAGTTAGAGTCATGAAAACTGAACATTCCCAGATCTTGTTCACCTATAGAAACAAGGAGAACAAAGTAGATTTCAAGGTTGGAGTAGGACACTGTGTGTGATTTACCAATGCTGGGGAAAGACATCTCCATTTCAGGTGAAGAGCATTGCATAGTCTGGGTTTGGGTCTCTGTTAACTGGGTAGACAAGTGTCAAAGCTCCAATCCATTCTCTGATAGTAGATTACTATATACATGAGTCTTTACTTCTCAACATATAAAATGTGATATGAAATATGTTTGGTAACATATTTGTATAGTACCCAACCTTAGTTTGTATTGCTTGAGAACAAATTTATAAAGTTCATGAGATTAATTAGATAATATGAAAAAAATAGTGGAGTTTGCCTTGTAACTGCAATATAAATATCTTATCCCCTTTCTAAAATACTGAAAATAAGGTACAAGATGAGTGAGGCATATTATATTTTCCTTTTACTTTTGTTAACTTCTACCTATTCTGTTACGAACTGCCTACTTCTTTCTCTGCAGTCATATCTATGTGACATTCAGCAACCTGCAATCAGATGATATAGAAATTAAAAATCAGAATACTGGGGCTGGAGAGATGACTCAGTGATTGAAGCACTTGACTGCAGAGCCTAAAGACCCAAGTTCACTTCCCCAGTACCCATATAAAACCAAATGCACAAAGTAGAGAATGGATCTTGAATTCATCTGCAGTGGCTGGAGGCCCTGGCATGCACTTCTCTCTCTCTCTCTCCTTACAAATAAATAAATAAAAATATTTAAGAAAACTCAGAACACTAAAGAAGAGAGTGCAATGTGTGAATGCACAAATGTAGATTTTTATAGGGAAAGACACAACTGGAAGCAGTTTTGAAATATTTAAAATGTAAGAAAATCTGTTAGGTCAACTTACCTTAAATTTTCCAACTAAAAGTTAGGGACTAGCCTGATTATAAAAATAAATTATGATTTGGACCCTCTCCAATGGTTCAAGTGAGTGCTTTGAAATGGGCAGATGGGAATTTATGTATGTTCTTTTTTTTATTAAGTAGAAACTTTGTATGGACACATCATATATTGGTACCATCATTTCCCTCCTCCCTGCCCCCGCTCCACTGAGGGCCCTTCTTGGTAGGATTACTGGCATTCACCATGGAGTTGTAGGTTATGAGTTGTAACAACACCACTCTGTCATTGTGGGGAGGGCTGTGCCCCTCAATACTCCTTCCCACCCTGTGGCTCTTACATACTTTGTAGATTCTAGATATTAGGCTTCTGTCAGTGATATAGATGGCAAAGATTTTTTCTCATTCTGTAGTCTGTTGGCTGTGTTTGTGGTATGTTTGTCTGTAGTAAGGTTTTTTTAGCTTCATGAGAATACTGATTGAATGTTTGTTTAATTTCCTGAGTGTAGCAGACAGCTTCAGGTTTGCTGAGATGAACTTCCAGACCAGGCACAGTTATGGAGGAAGGGATATTATTTATTGAAGCTTACAGATCCAGGGGAAGTTCCATAATGGCAAGAGAAGTGGCCTGTTCTCCACAGGGCCAAGCAGAGAGAGAGAAACCAACCAGCCACCACAGCACACAGAGCAAAACTACTGCCAAAAGGTCACACAGCACACTGCAGGAACTCCTGCTAGACACATTTGCATATCTTTACAATGGAATCTCAAACCCAAACCTTAAGACCAGCCCCCAGTGACATTGCCTCTAGCAAGGTGATTGCAGATGCAAACTTTAACTAGTAAAACACTGAATATATTGGGGGACATATATTCAAACTACCACATTCTGCCCCTGGCCCCCAATATATTTAGCTCTTGGCCCCCAATAGATTTATAACTATCACACATTGTAAATTGTACTCAGTCCAATTTCAAAGGTTCTCACAGTCTTGATCAACTCAAGATAGTGAGTCCTGTAAAATCAAACAAGTTAAATACTTTCAACATGTAAGGCACAGAGTAAGCATTTTTAACTGGTATAAGGCATAGCAAGGAGAAACTAAAACAATGCAAACTCAACCACCATCAGCAGTCATCAAACTTCTGCAGTTCAAGTTCAATATAACTAGAGACTAACAGTCTCCAGGTTTTCCAATTCCGCCCCTCCAGCTGGGCAGAGTCACCAGGGAAAACTTTCATCCCATGCCAACACTGCACTCCATGGTAGCCCTTTTGCACAGTCCTGGTATATCCAAAACATCTTCAGGTCTCCATGCAAACCAAGGTCCATCTTCCAAAAGGCTCTTCCATCCTATTCCTCAGGGACTTCATGCCCTGCCTCATGCCGCATCTCAGCAGCGGCTCCTGGAACCGTGTGCAATTCATGACCATTCTATGCATTTTTCATATTTCCAAAACTAATACCAGGTGTGCAGGACACAGCCATATTCTTAATCCAGGAACAAAATAAATCATAGCCTTGAAAAGCAGGTTCCTTCTCCAGTCAGCTCTTTCCAAGAATTTGCATTTTTAACAGTCTTTCCTCAGGCATCCTCTCCATTGTTTTAATGTAAATCAAGTCAGGCCACCTTCCTTCCACCTTCCTTAAGATTGCTAATGCATTGACAATAGCAGCTAAACCAGTCTCAATGCCTCTACTTTTAACTTGCTTCAGGTTTTCCAACTTAAAATCTTAAAATCTCAGTCTGATATCTTTAGCCAAGCACATCAGTCCATTACAAATTTAACCTTGATCAAACACTCTGGGCCTGGATAGCGGAACGTAGCCATCCCTTATGCCAGTAGCCCAGTTCCAACAAAGTCCTCTGCAGTCTTTCCTTCCCCTTAGAAAGCTCATAAGCCAAGCCTCGAAGTTCAGTACTATCTGCACTTAGCATTCTCAAACTCTCATCAGAATAGTCCATAAAACTTGGCTTACCACTCCAGAAGGCATCTTCAGTTGCAAACACCAAGTCCATGCCCATTCCTCCAAAACAAAGGTTCCAAAAGACGAATATCCACACGGTCAGGTTCATCTCACCCCACACTCCTTGGTACCACTTTAATGTAGCAGACAGCTTCAGGTTCGCTGAGATGAACTTCCAGACCAGGCACAGTTATGGAGGAAGGGATATTATTTATTGAAGCTTACAGATCCAGGGGAAGTTCCATAATGGCAAGAGAAGTGGCCTGCTCTCCACAGGGCCAAGCAGAGAGAGAGAAACCAACCAGCCACCACAGCACACAGAGCAAAACTACAGCCAAAAGGTCACACAGCACACTGCAGGAACTCCTGCTAGACACATTTGCATATCTTTACAATGGAATCTCAAACCCACCACCACACCTTAAGACCAGCCCCCAGTGACATTGCCTCTAGCAAGGTGATTGCAGATGCAAACTTTAACTAGTAAAACACTGAATATATTGGGGGACATATATTCAAACTACCACACTGAGCTACTGGTGTAGTGTTTAGGAAGTCTTTCTCAACTATGCTGTGGAGAGTTTCCATTGCTAAATGATAAGGCTGGAACTTCAGTCTTTGTGTCAAACCATCAAACTCCTCCTCTCATTCCTCTCTGGCAGCACCAGGTACAACAGACCCACAAATTCTCAACCTTACTGCCTAAAATCCCTCTCCCAGTGAATGAACTGGTCACCTATAGCACCCTCATTTGCCAATAGAAATCTCGGCTCTTGTGATTCATCTTAGGTTTATTTTTTCTCCTCTTTAAGTATATGCACAGGGAAACATTAGGTTCTGCATAATTTAACAGCTTTTTTTTTTTTTACTACTTTCCATCCTCTTTAATCTGATTATGATTTAAAATATACTAATTTTTCCTTGATATTTTGTTTTATAAATTTTTTTTTTTTTTTTTATTTTTTGGTTTTTCAAGGTAGGGTGTCACTCTGACTCAGGCTGACCTGGAATTCACTATGTAGTCTCAGGGTGGTCTCGAACTCTCGGCGATCCTCCTGTCTCTGCCTCCCGAGTGCTGGGATTAAAGGTGTGCATCACCACACCCGGCTTGTTTTATAAATTCCTAACTGATCTTCTAGATGATAACCATTGTACAGGAGGTAACTGTCATCATGCACCAGGCACTGTGGATCCAGATGAATTAAGAGTGAGAGCCATCAAGGAGCTGCATCCTGGGAAGTGGAAAACATGGTAGAGCAAGGATAGCTGACACAATATACAGTACCATCTAATCTCCTGGTGAGATTCATTTCAGATCAATACAGTTGTCTTCCGCATACGACAATCCAGCAAACCTGCCTGTGCTGTGAAGTCCTGGTTTCCATTCATGAGGAGTACAATATAAATCTCTTTGGAACTGAAAGATCTAATGCTCAAATCTCAAACTCTCTAGCACAGCCTTTGACTTTTTAAGAGAAACCAAATTGAAATAGCCTTTATGAGCAAGGCATCAGATGATATATCACCATGTTGCAAGTTTTAAGCCTTTACTAAATGTATACTTTTAGACAAAATACTAACAAATCTGTTTCTTTCAGTGTAAATGGAGCTAGCATTATTCCTGCAGAGGATTACTAAACCATGAAACCATCTTCCTATATAGTAGTCCCTTGTAGCACTTTGAATGTAAAATGTCCCCATAACCTTACTGTGTTTGAAATTAAGCTGCTGGAGCCTTTGGGACATGGAGCCTTCCTGGAGGAAGTGTGTCACTGGAGTAAGCCCTGGGATTTTATATTCCAGCCATGTTCGCCACTACTAGCTTAGCTCACTCTCTCTGCTTCCTCCCTGCTGCTATGGAGATGCCATGTCAGCTCTTGCTAGGCTTTCTCCTCCATGAAGAAGCTTTTCCTTGCAAGTGTAAAGGAGAAATAAATCCTTTCTTTCTAGAAGCTGTTTCCAGCATGATATTTTACATAGCAATGAGAAGGTAGTTACCATATCCCCTTTATCTATGGGTGTACTTTGAAAACTTTCAGAGAATGCTTAGATCTGTAAATTACATCATATCCCAGAAACTTGTGTTGTGTTTTATATGTACAAATCTATGATCAGGTTCAATTTCTAAGTTAAGCACACTAAGAGATTAATAATAATAAAATAGCCATTTTAAAATAATAAAATTATATGGCTAATCTCTAATTTATTTTTATATTTTATTAACCTTTACATTTATGCATAAGATATTTTGATCATAATCCAACTTCCATTTCTTTGTTTTTTCTCCCTTCCCTATCTCCTTTATATTAAACCTGCTTTTTTCCAACTAGTCCCTCTTCTACTTTGATGTCATGTTTTTGTCCTCCTCCATCATTCATGATAAAACATTCAAAATCCTTTCTTCTATTTTTGGAATATTCAATAATTTACGGTTATCATGAGTTTCCCTACAATGCAATAGCACATGTAAACTTCTTACATTTATGTAACTGTAGCATAGTACTCAATGGTCTACTTATTCCTAAACTCCTGCTTCTTACTCTCTCCTGAGCATATGATGCCTAACATTCTACTCTAACTTCTATGACTTCAACATTTTTAGATACCCCATAGGAGCTCAAGTAGTACTGGTCTATCTGTGCCTGGATTATTTATTTAGCATAATCTTCCCCATGTCAGTTGTTATAAAGGACAGGATTTCATCTTTACTATGGTTAACATTCTATTATGTGTAAGTACATTTTCCTTATTCACTGATCAATTTATAGCAGACTGTTTCCACCATCTTACTCATTTCATTTCCTTTGGATATGTAACATTTTAAAGTTGATAGGTTTTGCTTCATATCATTTGTCCATGTTCAAAACAGAAAATCATGAAATGATGTATGGGGAAAATGTCTACAAATAATAATAAAGCAGAATACATTACGCATAGCTTGTCTCCTGAAACCATCATCATAGTTCAATATTGTTGACTGATCAGCTAGTATTCAGTTACAATCGCATCATTTCCTAGGGAATATGCACAGGTCAGGAGGAAAGACAGAGGATAATGAGGACCAGTCTCCTAAGAACACAAACAAGCTCTAAGTATCCACTGTCTTCTGGTGGTCAGTGACACTGTGCTGGGGACCTCTTGGGTAATTCTGGGTAATTCATTGCTATATGATGGAAGGAGAATTTTTTTAATTTTTATTTATTTATTTATTTCATAGAGAGATTGGGAGAGATAGAATGGGCATTCCAGGGCCTCCAGCCACTGAAAACTAACTTCACATGTGTGCATCCCTTTGTGCATCTGGCTAATGTGGGTCCTGGGGAATCAAACCTGGATCCTTTGGCTTTGCAGGCAATTGCCTTAACTGCTAAGCCATCCCACCAGCCCTGGAAGGAGAATCTTTTTTTATTTATTTAAGAGAGAATGAGAGAGAGAGTCAGAGACAGAGAGACAGAGAGAATCAGCTTTCCACACACTCTAGTCACTACAATGAACTCCAGATGCACGGCTTATGTGCATCTGGCTTATGTGCATTCTGGGGAGTCAAACCTGTGTCCTTAGGCTTCACAATCAAGCATCTCAACTGTCAAACCATCTCTCCAGCCAAGGAGAATCTTTAAAAGTTCATAAATGAGGGCTACAAATAGTAGAAACAAATTATCTTTTTAAACCATTTTAAAAAGTCAACTAGGGATCAAAACTTGTGCCTATTTTCCTACGACTTATGCAAGTTCTGCAAGCTGTGCTCCACTGAAGCTCTTAAGAGTCTCAACTGTTTCTCTTTTCAGTGAGATTTAGACTCCAAGATATTGTTAACAGGTATAGACAGTTGTCCTAAGAAAGGTGGCTGAAGCTAATGCTAAGCCTAGAGGAGTTACTTTAAGATGCGTTGTAGCTGGAAATAACTGTAATTTTTTTTTTGCAAAAATACATAATCATATCAATGTTTAGGTCACTAGGAGTTAAAGTTGTTTTTTAACTTATTTAAAATTATGAAATAATTATGTCAGGATATAAAGTACTACAATGGATATTTTAAGTTATGATAAAATATTTAAATTGTACTCAGTTTTTCCAATTTTATCTCATTTTAAATGGGGGAAAAGGCTACAAATAGTGATCATGTTATTTGCTGCATGTATGTGTATATGTGTGTATATGAGAAAGTAAAATACAGTTATATAAATATGGAAGCCCCACACAAATATCTTCACTTTATTTATTTTAGAACTTTACAGTAAGATTGCTTTTATACATTTTCTGTTTTGAATATATATATTTATTAGACAGAGAGGGAAAGAGGAGGGAGAGAGAGAGAAAGACACACAGAGTTTTCATGCCAGGGCCACCTGCTGCTGCAAACAAACTCTAGACACATGCACCATTTTTGTGCATCTGGCTGCTGGGCAATTGAAACTTGACCATCAAGCTTTGCAAGCAAGTGCCTTTAACTGTAGAGCCCTCTCTCCAGTCTTTTGTTCAATTATTTATTGAGATAGGACTCTCCTTTTTAGCTCAGGCTGGCCTGGAACTCACAATTCTTCTGTCTCAGCTTCCAGAATGTCAGAATTATAGGCACGCACCACCATTCCTGGTTCATTACCTTAATATATTGGTCAAGGGTGGTTAATGAGTCTCCAATAACCCACAACAGTGGGAAATCCTACAGTGCTATTTATATTTTCAGCTAAGGTTTTAGACTAAATTTATTTTTCACCATATTATTGAAAATCCTCAAAGGAAGAAATTATATATTAACTAAAATATTGTCTTAGAAAGAATCTCGCATACTTGATGGATGACTTATTTTTTCAGTACAATTGATTATAATTTCACAGGTTTGTTTTTTTTTTTTCTGACCTTGAGTTTCCATTTTAGGAAATATATGACCAAAATAAAATTATAGAAAAAAATACTATCTAATAGTATAATTCATGAAATGGGGAGAAACATTGAAAATCATCTGATGTAACAAAGATCACACCAACTCTTGATTTACTAAACTTAGTGGATGAATTATCAGTAATTCACCAAAGGAAATGTGATAAAACTCACTAATGAATAATTAGAGACATTTATAGCTCAAGGCTCAGCATATGACAACATAGACACAAACATTTCTTATTCTAACCATCTGAGGTTGCCTCAGTAGAAGCTCCAAACATCAAACATAGTGTAAGCTGTTTGCAGTCAGAAATCAATTTCTTTAAGGGGTATCTGGAACAAATCAAATCCAATCTGAAAACTAAAGAGTGCTTGGTCATGGTGACATTAGACAACTGAGTGGTGGTGGAAGGAGTGGCAGAGCTACATGATTGCTTGACTTATATTGAAAAGGTAACATGCAACTCATAATTCTACAAGGTATGGGCATTGATCACTGGGGAAATTAAAAATAAAACAAGCTAACAGTTCTTATAGTCAAAGCAAAAGCATGCTTTGAAGCACCCAGTGGTTTTTGTCTCTGGTTTTTCTATTTCAATGAACAAGTAAATAATGGTATAAAAAATAATAATCCTTCTAGGAAAAAGGTCTTCATCCTTCCTTGATGATTTCCCTTTGCAAAATTGGTATTCAAATCAGTGAAAAACACACATCCAGAGGATTAATATCAACTATTTCAATAACAATTTATCTGTGCTTTCTTCTGTTCATTAGCTTATTACATGTAAAACATAATGTAAATATGTATGCTTATATTTTTTGAATATAATACTACAGTTTGGGAAACTTTAATTATAAAACTAAAATTCATATGTACTATATAATCTACATACTACACCACATACACATCTTTACTTTTGGCTGTCTATGAATTAAAATATACACAGATTTTCTTACATATTTACAGATTTTAAAAGATAAATAAGCAATGTATATAATATTTATCTCCTTATTGTAAATTTGTTTTCATAAATTAATTATGATGTACAAACCAATTTCTTATCTTTTAAATTATTATTTAATTATTTGAGAGAGAGAGAGAGAGAGAGAGAGAGAGGGAGGGAGGGAGGCAGATAGAAAGAAAGAGAGAACTGATATGCCAGGGCCTCTAGCCACTCCAAATGAATTCCAGACTCATGTTTCACCTTGCGTATCTGGCTTTATATGGGTACAGGGGAATTGAACCGGGGTCCTTGGGCTTAGCAGGCAAACATCTTAACATCTAAGGCATCTCTCCAGCCCTAAAAACCTATTTCTAACCTATGGCTTTGTCTTTAAGTAGATACATGCCTTAAGTTCATCACTGTCTTGAGTACTTGGTATACTGCTTGGCATAGTATAATTAGAAAGGACTGCATGTTTCCAAACAGGAAAACAACACATCAATATTAGAGTTTTATCCATGGACTGTGAATTTAACTGATCAACTAAATACCTTGGATTTTTAGTATGAAATAGCAATAATATATTCATCAAGTAATGGCAATAATCCCGTAGACATGGTTAAAGGGTTTAAGAGATTATGTAGGAAGTCCACCTACTCTTCTTCCAAAACTAAACTAAAACTTCTTACCAAACTAAAACCACCTGCAAGAGTGGGTCATGATTAGACCAGAGATCTTGACATAAGAATATTTTCTTGTTATATGCAAATGAGTTATGTGGAAGGCATATGTCTTGTCAGCAGGAAACATTACTGCTCAAAGGGTCTCTTTGTCTTATCTACCAGTCTATACTCAATGCCTAAGATACTTTTTTAAGAATTTAGTCTATACCAGTGAAATAGAATTTTGGAGCTTGAATTGTATCAAAAGGCAATTCCATAGAATAGGTTCTTATTCAGTTGTCATAATACTTTCTACTCTATCATTACAAATCCATTACTATAGGACTGGTATTGCCATTTTTGATGGATTATTTTGATGACAATGGAAAAATGTACTATATGGCTAATTATGTAACAGGATTTCTTTTCAGGTATTTCAGTATTGATTGTAGGTATCAAGAGAATATAAATAGACTGGAGTTACTGTAGAATTACAAAAGGGCTTAAGAAAGTATTTTTATTAGTCAGCATAGTCTGGAGGAATGCATATGATAAAGGGTTTACACAGTATGAGCTGGGCAGTCCAACAATGGCTGTCCGTAAGCTAGAGTGTCTGAAAATCTGACAGGTTATTCAGTCCAGGAAGATGGATGTCTCCGTAATTCAAATCTAACATTGAAGGCCTGGGGAGAGTTCCTAGAGAGCTGCTGATCTTCAGTCCATGCTAGAAGGTCAAAGAAACTGGGTTCAATGGCAACAAAGGATGGACATGGCTACAGCAACAATGGGACAGAAACACAAATCAGAAAGGAAGTGGAGAGAGCAGTACTTCATTTTCTGGGAACTCTTTATACCTGGGCTGCTGCCAGAAGGGCTGCCTTCCTCAGGCCATCCTTCCTGGAAGTGCCCTTTACACTGGCCAAGGGCTGCGTCTATGGCCAATTCCAGATCCAATCATGTTGACAATCAATGTGGAACATCACAGAATTCCAATTTGCAAATTAGTATGACATTATTTTGTGAATTTGCTAATAATTCAGAAGGAAGTTTGTATAATTTCACTGTTCTTTGATAATATTTAGTTAAATATGTAAAGGTGGAATTTTGAGTTTTCTGAAAAGATGGAATGTGCACAGTATTAGGTAATTCAATTCTGTTGTGAAACTATTAGTGTTCATCTCTGGGTATTTCCAGGTTGTTGGCCTGGTTCAAGAATTGTAAAAGGTACACACAAATACACACAAAGAAAACATTCTTATGTACAGATCGCTGCAAAACATTTTATTAAGAGAGTAGAGAAAAAGTACAAAAGGTGAGAAGTGGGCTCTGTTAGCTGAATGGCCAAAGAACAGTGGGTTTCTTATTGTTATGGGTTCTAGAAGATGGCAGAAGCTGGTTCATATACTGCATGTCTGGGTGTTTCTCTGCTTTGACTGATAGGCTTGAGTTATAGAACATTTTACTTATGTGCATTTTCTTCCCATTATGCACATCATTTTAGTCATATGTATATCTAATTATGCATAGGCAGAAGATAAATAGAAAATTCTCCTTAAAAGTTTATTTATGGAGACAGAGTTTGCCTTACTTTTCATGGACCCAAATCTAGCCCAGGCCAGATGGCACCTGTCTCTCAACCTGAATATATCTTGGAACACATTTGAATAAAAACTGACCACAAAGGGATGTTTCTGTAGGCTTTTTTTTTTTAGGAGAGACCTATTGCATTGTTTGAAGAGGGATGTGCATGCAACATGATGCAGGTGGGGTTCCTAAGTACAGCATTGGGGGCAAATTGTGAGATAAAAAGGTGTGTCTATTGTCCAAACCAAGCAGTGTTTTGGGTTGCTAAACTTTCCTACCACATCACTATTGTTTACATTTATATTATTGGAAATTCATACTCTTTCCGGTTACATCATCATCATTATTATTATTATTTATTTTGATTTTTCTAGGTAGGAATTCTCTAGCCTAGGCTGATGGGAATTAAGTATGTAGTTTCAGGCTGGCCTCAGATTCCCATGGATCCTCCTACTTTAGCCTCCCCAGTGCTAGGATTAAAGGTGTGTACCACCAAGACCAGATGTTGCATTCTTTTTTAAAAACAATTTTTAAATTTATTTATTTATTTTTATTTTTGGAGAGAGAGAGAGAGAGAGAGAGAGAGGGAGAGGAAGACATAGAGAATGGGCATGCCAGCAGCCTCTCAGCTGCTGTGAATGAATTCCAGATGTGTGCATCCCCTTATGGGCAAGTGCAGCATTGCGCCCTTGAGTCATAGCATCTGGCTAAACATGGGACCTAGAGATTGGAACTGGGTTCTTAGGTTTAGCAGGTAGGCGCCTTAACCAATAAGCCATCTCTCTAGCCCTTAAATTTTATAGAACATTTTATTTTTATTTTTATTTATTTTTATTTATTTATTTATTTATTTTTATTTTTTATTGACAACTTCCATAATTATACACAAAAACCCATGGTAATTCCCTCCCTTCCCCCACTTTCCCCTTTGAAACTGCACTCTCCATCATACCCCTTCTCCCTCTCAATCAGTCTCTCTTTTATTTTGATGCCATCATCTTTTCCTCCTATTATGATGGCCTGGTGTAGTGTCACAAGTGTGTCAGTTACTGCAAGGTCACGGATATCCAGGCCATTTTGTGTCTGGAGGAGCATGTTGTAAGGAATCTTACCCTGCCTCTGGCTCTGACATTCTTTCTGTCACCTCTTCTGCAATGGACCTGAGCCTTGAAAGATGTGATAGAGATGTTTCAGTGCTGAGCACTTCTTTGCCAGTTCTTCTTAGTACCATGGTGCCTTCTGAGTCATCCAAAGGTCACCACCACATGAAAAGAGAAGCATCTCTAACCAAAAGTGAGATTAGCATTAATATATGGGTATGAACTTTAAAAGAAGTGCTTACTGGACAGTTTGGTGAGCATATTGTATACATTTAGGTAGACACCAGCAGATGTTACACCCCCTAGGGTTCATGACTACCCCTGTTGTAGGTTTTCAGTATCAGGCATGTATTCCCTCCCATGGATCAGGTTTCCAGTCCAGTTAGAGAGCGGTTAGTTTCCCCCATAACAGACATGCCACTGTTGCATACATTGGTTCATTTGGCCTGGCTGACCAAATTTAAGGCTTGCAGTGTCTACTGTTGAGTATCTCCACTGGTGATTTCTCTCTCTCCCATTGAACTGCATACAGTGTAGCTATTTCCAGCTTTTGATCAGTTGGTCTACACGGAGGAGGTGTTCAGCTCAGCTCAAGCAGGATTTCTCAGTAACCTTGTAGTGAAAGTATGTGGAGTATTCAGCAATAGGGTCTTACCATCTGTTTCTGGCAGGAAACCAAGAGCCTTGGTAATGGCCGATAATGTTTGGGGGGTATCAGGGATCTCCCTGACCAACATCTCACTGGATGGTATCTGAAAATTTTCTAGTAATAATCTATGGCTTCTGGGTTCAAAGACTGTACAAAAATGTAGGTTTCCATATGATTTATTCATACCCTTTTAGATTTTGTTTAGCCCTCCTCCACCTTTTCTTTACACAATGTCTTCTCCTGTACTCACTTAGGCCTTTCCACACCCATTAATTGATTTGTGTGTGTGCATGGTATGTGTATAGGAAAACCTGGAGGTGTCTGCTCTTCCACATTCTTTGAGATAAAATGTCTTGTTGTTGCAAACAAATGCCAGTGTAGCTGGCCCATAAGCTTAAGATTCTCCTGCCTTCACTTTCCATAGTCCTATGTACTGTGAGGACCACAGATACATGTACTACTTTGTATCCAGCTTTAAACAAGTGCTGGGGAATTCAACTCAGCTAAACAGGCTTTGCAAGTAAACACCTTTATCTGCTGAACCTATCTCCCTAGCCTCTTACTGTTCATATTTTTAATTACTAATTTTATATCTTTTGGCATTTAACTTCATGGATAATGTTCATACCAAGTACCTTTCTGAATTTCTTTTCAGACCTCTTCCAGTTGCATAGAAAATGTTGCATAGTTAATACCAACTCACTGAAATTGAGAGTGTTATCCTTATATTTAATATAAATGATAGCAGTTAGAATCATGGTCTTCTTAAAAACTTTATTCCACTTAATATAATGTCAAGATTTCAAATGCAGGTAGAAAAACTGAGGCCTGTTTTGTTCAGGCTTTTGAGAACATCATATCGATGACATTTATAGAAATTTCAATTAAAGAATTGTACCATGACATTGTCGTGTTGTTTCATTACACATGCTTCTGCTGTGTTTCCATCTGTTGGATCTTAAAATAAAGTCAATGGGAGTCATAGGGGATTCAAAATTTCTGCAGGAACACATACATGATAAATGACTGTTGGGATAAAAAATACTGCAGGACCACTTAGAAAACACCTACACTTCAATTGATGTTGTAAATAGAGTTTGGAGATAATTTCTTCCTCCAGTAATAACTAATAACTATTGACTAAACCAAGGCTAAAGGACTGTTAGCTACCAGATATCTTTTCTTAGCTAGTTGCTGTACTTCTTAAAATGGGTGGCTTTGACCACCTTCCCAAACATGGATTTTTACTCTGTTATTATTTCATACTTCACCAAAACCTTTGCTTGTATTTAAAGAGAAAGAGAACATTCTATATAGATTTTAGTAATGTTAGTACAGGAAAAATATACTAAAATCATATCCATCATTCACACAAAAATATAAAGTAGTTAAAAATGAAACTCGATATTACATTATGTTTTAGACTTAGGATTAATTAATTCAACATTGATCTGGATATATTTTCTATAAGTTACATTAGTTATAAACTTGATCACAGTATAGCACTATCAGTTGTACAATGAAATTCAAGTTACTTTGTTTAACTTGAAATATGCATATCAAATTCTTTTCTCAGAATACAGAGTAGGAGAGGAATTCCCAGTTCATTATTCTGTCAGTTCTCCCATCTTATTATTTCTTATTCTTCTCAGTAGTTTGCAATTCCATTTCCAATTTTTCTCTTTTCCCTTATGTTTTCTCTTTGTTCTCTCTATGTGACAATTTGTGAAGTGCCCTCGAGGTGCATATCCACCTTTAGATACTCCATTCAATTTAATTATGTTTGTAGATTTCACTGTAGAAATAATAAAGTCTGTAGTGTGTGGTAGAAAAATATACTTAGCACCTTGTGGTGCATTCAGACTCAAGGATGTGACAGTTTCTTATCCTCCTGTCTCAACCCCAGCTAATTATTTACATTCTAACCATTGGGTTGGGGTATAAATGAAAGTGGTTACCTTGACATGAAACTATTTATTAAGTGGATATCTATATGAAATTAATGTGCTCCTTGATAAAAATGTGGTATTTATATATCATCATAAGAGAAAAATTCCAGGGCTGGAGAGATGGCTTAACGGTTAAGGCACTTGTCTGCAAAGTCAAAGGTTTAATTCCCCAGGGCTCATGTAAGGCAGATGCACAAAGTGGTACAT
Organism: Orientallactaga sibirica; assembly: GCA_036365145.1. Classification (NCBI taxonomy): domain Eukaryota; kingdom Metazoa; phylum Chordata; class Mammalia; order Rodentia; family Dipodidae; genus Orientallactaga; species Orientallactaga sibirica. The sequence continues at coordinate 431,734 of JAEOAD010000041.1, forward strand.
GCATCTGGAGTTCGTCTGCAATAGCAGTAAGCCCTGGTGTGCTCTCTCTCTCTCTCTCTCTCTCTCTCTCTCTCCCTTTCTGTCTTTCCCTCCCACTATCACAAATAAATAAATTTTAAAAGTAAAAAAAAAAGAGAAAATTTCATATAAAAATACATTCATCCCTTCATATTTTCACACAATAAGTTGAAAATATTTTCATTCTATGAATTCCATACTTAGGTAATGTGCACTAGTATTTTGCATTTGGATTTGAACTGTGGCAAAAGTACAGTTAGAAGCATTCTGGAAAGAAAACTGACCCTTTAGAACTTTAGATAGCAACTAACCATGATAGTAGACATATATACTTGAAGAAGTCAAAATGTTCTCTTTGAAAGGAGAGAACAGTAAGTAGGTATGTGCAGATTTCTGTTATGTAATTAAAAAAAAAAAAAAACATTAATGGTCACTGACCATAACTTCAATATTATCTAAGCTTCATTGGAAAAATGAGATTAAACATAGAGTCACAGAGTCAATCATTTGAATCTATAGTGGGAAAACAAAGAATATAACCATGTACTTCTAACTATATGATATGCATTAAAATACAATTGTGTATGTGCGCAGTGAGAACAGAGACAAGTGTGTAATTGTTTCTGACAAGCATAGACTTCATGGGGAGATGATTGATGCAGAACATAGCTATGCATGAAAAGTGGTGAGAGAGAAGGATGTTTCTGGCAAAGGGAAGGAGCTATGGCACTGACATCCCCTGCAAAAGACCTGTGTCTCACCACGCTCAGATTCCATTGCCTTCTTTCCTCCCAACTGCTAGAATAATGGGTAAATGAAATGACCAGGGAATAATGTGGGAGAAAGAGAATATCATGGCATTTTATTTATTTATTATTTATTTATTTATGAGAGAGAGAATGGGCATGCCAGGGCTTCTAGCCACTGCAAAGATATTCTAGATGCATGTGCCACTTTGTGCATCTGGCTTATGTGTGTACTGGGTAATCAAACCTGAGTCCTTAGGCTTCACAGGCAATTGCCTTAACGGTTTGTTAAGCCATCTCTCCAGAATGAAATTTTAACGGGTAGAAGTTCATGTACATTTTATTAGTATGTGCTCACTTTTGGATAATAATAATAAGTGGTTTTTTTTTTTTTTTTTTTTTTTTTTTTTGGACTGGGACAATGGCTCAGAGTCTAAAGACACTAGCATGCTAGCATGCAAAAGGCTAAGGTTCAGGTTCAAGTCCCCAGTACCCACATAAATCCAGAAGCACAAACTGGTTACATGAATCTGGAGTTTGTTTGAAATGGCACGAGCCCCTGGTGTTCCCATACTCACTCGCTTTCTCTCTTTCTGCCTTTTTCATATATATATATGTCTTTAAAATAATCAGAGGTGAGGGAAATTTTTAAAGGTGCCATAAGTGTAGCTTCCAAAACAGGATGGAATATATTGCCCTCTTCATTCATATTATGTCTTTTTAATCAAAGACATATCCAGCAAATTAGAGAACTTTCAGTTTACTTTGTGACAAGGAGAATAATATGCTATGCTGATAAAGGGATTTCTTTTCTCCACAATATTCATTTTATTTAAATTTACTTATCTCAGCAGTTTCTTTTATTTATTTTTTATTTATATTATTCTGATTTTACATTCATAATGGTGACTCCATTATCCTCCTCCCTGTTCTCCCTCTTCCATAGGGACCCTCATCAATGGGGAATGTGGGCCATGCATTGTGGGGGTAGTCAAGACTTATGGGGGATAGGCCAAGTCTGTGCATAATGTCCCAACTTGTGGCTCTAACATTCTTTCCGCCCCCTCTTCCATGAATTTCCCTGAGCCACATTGGGGTCATTTTATTTCTACTTCAGTGATGAGGTTTTGGGAGCCTCTGTGTCTCTCGATATCTGGCTTAGTAGGAGTTGGATGTTCTCTGTGTTTATCTCCTTCAGCCTTTTACTGGTGTGGTGATCCCCAAGAAAGCTGTGCTCTTGCCCTTCCTCCGCATTACTCTATGGTCAATTTCTTGAGTTATCAAAATGAGTGCTCAAGTTTACAGCAAGCCATAATCATGCATTTTTTCAGAGATTTCAGGGGTCAAATTTGACATTATATTTTCTAGCAACCAATTATTTTTAAGGAAATTAGAGAGGGGCTGGGAATGTAGTTCAGTGTTTATAGTGCCTGCATAGCATATAGGAAGCCCTTGATCATATTCCCAGCAACACATAAACTGGAGATCATCACATGCCTGCAAAACTCAGAACTATGAGGATGGAGGCAGGAGGACAAGAAATTCAAGGTTATCCTTTGTGTACATAATAAAATTCAAGGCAAGTCTGGGATACATGAGACTAGTCTCACGAAACACACACACACACACACACACACACACATGGGGAGAGGGAGAGAGACAGAAAGCAGAGTGAAGGAACAAAATCTATAAGGTGGGTGAAATAAACAGGATTTTTTTTTAGCCTTATGTGGACACTTGGCACTTGGTGCTCATTTTCATGTTCATTTTCTTTTCTTTCTGAGAGCCTGAAAATTGAGTTCCCTTCTGCAGCTCTTATACAATTGTAATTGTGTGTTCAGAGTAATACTATGAATTCTGAAGCAGATTGCAACTATACGAAAAGTTGGGCTCAAAACAAGGTATCTCAGGATCTCATCATTTCAAGCATTCCTTCTGAATGACTTCTGTACAAATAGCTACTGGAGGAAAAAGTTTATTTGCTGTGCCGCATACCTTGTGTTTCTGGTACAAATTCTCAACAAAACTTTCTTGATACATAAGGGAAAAATATTCCCTTATTGCACTTTGCACATGTGCAACACATTTTCAAACTGATTATTTTTTATTTGTTTGCTTGTTTCTCCTTAGCTTTCCATTCCCGACTTCCACGATAACTCAAGATGGAGTTGAAGTAAAAATTTTGTCACTTTTTAATATTATAATATATGTTTGAGTTCTATCTTAAATTTTTCATGATCTCATAGCATCTTACTAATTAAACCAAACAATTGATGATGTGCTGTGTTTACAATCACATACTGAAAACATGAGGAAAAATGATAATTCCTAAGAACTGAGTAAATAAAAGTAAGCTAAAAATATATACTGGTCATATTTTATAAATAATATAATACTGATGATAATATTTGACTTTAGTAAAGTTAATAATGAACAAAGAAGAAGCTATGAAAAGAAAGAGGAAACAATGCTGAATTTACCATCTGTTTAAGTAATAAAATAATATTATTATTATTAAATAATAGCTTCACCACTTGGAATTCATGTTACTTTCAATAGATGGGTAAATGGGTGTTTCCTCTGAGAGTATTAATTATGAAAATATTGTTTTGAGAAATGTCACAAAGAAAGTATAAAGAATTATTACAGTGAGAGCAGTACTTGTGTTCCTGTATCCTCTGCAATGTCATATCAGCAGATATGGTAGCAATGACCCATCTCATAGTAGGTAGTCACTATCATTTATTATTGTATTTATGGGTCCTGGATCTCTCTAGTATTCTCTTCTCTCTGTAAAATAAAACAGATTCTCCAACCAAGAGTAGGAACAGTTTGGATTAATGGAGATAAGCTTAGTTATTTGAGAGACTTTTTGATGTGTATATCTACTCTTAGCTAAGGAGCACTGTAAGATTCTCTCTGCAGTCTTTGAGATTCCTATTCATGCAATTATGACTTGTTTCCCAGTGCAAGGTATGAGTTCTCCCCCATTCGTTGGGCCTTATATTCAATCTGAGATCAGTTGATTTTCTGCCTAGGCTGTGTGCCACTATTGCACAAGTGTGTACTTCTCGCCCAACTGGTTGATTTGTAGCTTTCAGGATCTCCTGATTGTTCATATTGTTGGTGACCATTATCATTAAGTAGCTGCCATAGCACATTCCAGTGCTATGAGGACTAGTCAGAAGGGAACTGGTTGCCCGCTCAGTTCCAGTGTGGTCTCTCGATGGCCCATGACCACAACCTGTGATGTCTTCAGCAACAGGTTCTTGCCTTTTAGCTCTGGCAAGTAAGCAAGTACTTTGACAATGGCATGTATTATTTTAGGTGCCTCATGGATCTCCCTGACTAACAAGTCACTCTGTTGCATAACCCCATTTTGGCCCTGGGATTTATCAGCCAGAGATCATGGTTTTAGGATTAAGCTTTCTCCACCTTCTATGGGCTCTTCTGTCCGGGCCATTCTCCCTCTCACTTATTGAGGTTTATATCATATAGATTGTTGTCCAGAAGGAAATTTTCTATGGTACTGAATCATTTTTTATTAGTTTTGTGTAATTCCTCCCTCCCTACCTCCAGTACCTCTCTTCCACCCTGTGTTCTTTTTTCCCTCTCTGCCTCTTCCTTCCTTCCTTCCTTCCTTCCTTCCTTCCTTCCTTCCTTCCTTCCTTCCTTCCTTCCTTCCTTCCTTCTCTCTTTCTTCTTTCTTTCTCCTTTCTTTCTTTCTTTCTTTCTTTCTTTCTTTCTTTCTTTCTTTCTTTCTTCTTTCTTTCTTTCTTGTCCCTTGATCAATATTCCTAATCTTGACAATTTGAGGAGCACTCATTGCCATTTTTTTAAAAAATAATCCTCACATTTGGGTTATATGGTGTTCTTTTCATGTGTCCTTCTCATCACAGTACACCATGAACTTCACCTTGCATCGCTGATGACATAACACAGTTTTCCCCTTGTGACTATATACCATGATTTTCACATTATCTCACTGGTGATACAACACATTGTTCCCCTTGTGAATATATACCATGACCTTCAGCTCACATCACTGATAATATAACACAGTGTTCCCATTGTGACTATATACTATGACCTTCACATTGTGACACTGATAATATAACACAGTGGCCCCTTGTGACTGTATACCATGTCCTTCACATTCCATCAATGATAGCTTAATATGAAGTACATTTTGATGTCCAATTTGCCAGATCCCTTCTTTGAGAAAGTACTTTTTCCCTTCCCTACTTCATCATTCTAAAACCAGTGGTTAGGTTCCCTCATCACTGAAGAAGGGTAGTTGCAAATTCCTGGGTCCCATTTTCTAGAAGAAGGAGTATCAGTATGCGTAACAGACAGCTTCAGGTTTTCTGAGATGAACTTCCAGACCAGGCACAGTTATGGAGGAAGGGCTATTATTTATTGAAGATTACAGATCCAGGGGAAGTTTCATAATGGCAGAAGAGCTGGCCTGCTCTTCACAGGACCAAACATAGAGAGAAAAGCCACAGCACACTTCAGGAACTCCCAGCTAGGCACACTTTGTATATCTTTAGGTTGAAATCCTAAACCCACCATTTCACCTTAAAATCTGCCCAGTAACTCTGCCTCCAGCCAGGTGGCTGCAGATGCAAACTACAAACTAATAAAACATTGAATATATTGGGGGACATCTATTCAAACTACCACAGTATGGTATTTGGAATTTTGTAAGAAGGATCTGTCTGATGTCATTGATGACTGTCAGGATGAAGTTGTGGCTATTCATTTTATAGTTTAAGTTATAATCTGAAATTAACAGAATTGATTTTGTTGATTAAATTGCCACAAATTTTGAACACTGGAAATTCATTCTTAATGCTATTGTTTCTTTTGAAATGCTGTGATTATTTAATTTTTGAGTATTTATTTACATTTATCGTGCTTCAATACAAACCATATATTTTTTAGTTCTAAAATTAGCTATCTGTGTAAATGCAACATCCACCATTTCTTAATATACTTTTTAAATATAGTTATCTGAGATATCTTATTTGAAAAACATTATTTCTGTATGTTTTTTTGTTTCCATAACATTTTTAGGAAAAATACCCAATCCAAGTACATGAAACCATGTTATGATCAGTGAATGTTCAGTGCCCTCACCCTTTGGTGGTAAAATGAAAATTGTGGTTGATGACTGGCTGATGGTGCTCATTATAGCACAGGCGATTTTTCTTGCATTCATTTCAGCACTGTACAGCAGGAAGTCAAAAACAATCCATGGATATGATTCACACAGATTAGCTAGAGAAGAGTTCAGCACAAAGCTTCACACTCGAAAAAATATTGTCCACATAATGCTGAAAATTTTCTGTCTGATGACAAAAGCAGAATAACTTTACTACATTATTAGACTCACATTTCATGAAGTAGCAAGAATCCTTTCTGTCAATATTTCTAATCCTCTGGATAAGTAAACTTGTGTTTGCTTCACAAAAATTAGGTATTCCTTTATGACCATATTTCTTTATATCTATAGCTTTTTTTTTCCTTTCAGAAATGATCAAGATAAAGATATTATGGTTAATTATATGCAACTTACATATTAGAATTTTCCATTAAAATTTCTTTTCACTGCAGGGCCTGGTGGCACATGCCTTTAATCCCAGCTCTCAGGAGGCAAGGTAGGAGGATCACAATGAGTACAAGGCCACCCTGAGACTACATGCTGAATTCCAGGTCTGCCTGGGCTAGAGTGAAACCCTACCTTGAAAAAAAAAAAAAAAAAAAAAAAAACTCATTTCACTATGAATTCCAGGTGGAGTGAGACCCTACCTTGAACCCCCCCACCAAAAAAAAAAAAACCTCATTTTATAGCTGCTAAATCCAACAATGAAAAAACACATGAACTATCTCACATAATAAATAACATCAAAATAAATTAATACTGTATTTTTCCATGTCTCAATATGCATATATAGCTTTTAGGCACAAGCATTAATTTTAATTTTAATATGTTCCCATATAAGTGATGGTTTGTGGTATTTAAAAATAATGGTTAATTTTGGGAAAAGTTAAAAATAATGTATCTTGTTAAAAATGTCCTGGGCCTGAATAGACCAAATCCCTGTTCCCCAGCTCCTCCCAGTTCCCTGGTCCTGGTAGGTTCCCCTGTGGTTGGCTTGGGGCTTCCTGGACCCTGAGAACTTGCCGCAGAAGCTGGCCTCTTTCTCGGCCTTCCTGATTTAAGTGCCCCTGGACCCTCAATTCCGGTTACTCTGCATGGGAGAGTGCCAGCACAGAAAGGTTATCAAGACCAGAGGAGATAAACTACACGCAATATTTCAGCCAAGCCACCACTGAAATCGTATAGTAATTGGGGGAGATAAGCAAGAGTGTTCCTTCCATACTGAACTGAACCTGATAATCAGTATCAGTGGGTAATGTGTTTGGCTGTAATTTTTTTTTGTTGTTGTTGTTTTTTTGTTTTTTCGAGGTAGGGTCTCACTGTAGCCCAGGTTGACCTGGAATTCACTATATAGTCTCAGGGTGGCCTCGAACTCACAGTGATCCTCCTACCTCTGCCTCCCAAGTGCTGGGATTAAAGGAGTACACCACCACGTCCGGCTTGGCTGTACTTGTTGCACAAGTATGTTGATGTGTGTGTGTGTGTGTGTGTGTGTGTGTGTGTCCAGAAACCTATGTAAAATCTGAATGCCATAACAAGCATCTATATCCCCAAGCTATTGTGTGGTTAGGTAGGAAGAGTTAAGAGAATCCTAGAAGTTTACAGGCTAGCTGGCTCAGCAGTGGAGAGCAAGCGAACCTAAGTTAAAGAATGTGCAAATCAAGGTTCTATATTCAGATATGTCCACTGAGTTCTACTTGAACACTGTGGATATGTACATGATTGCACTCATATACTCACAAACACATACACAGACATACATACATTCACACATAATTTAAAAAGTTATTTCATGGAAGACAAATAAATGCCAAAAATATGGGGATGGACGGAAAGATGACTGAGGATCTTGCTTGCAAAGCCAGACAACCTGGGTGCAATTCTCCAGGACCCATGTAAAGCCAGATGCATAAAGCGGTGCATGCATCTGGAGTTTGTTTGCAATGACAGGAGGCCCTGGCACACCCATCACCTCTCTCTTTCCATGTCTGCTTCTTTCTATCTGTCTTTCTCCCAAACAAGTACATACAATTTTTAAAAAAGAAAACAAGGGAAAATCTATAAAACTAGAAAACAATCTCTTATCAACAATGGGAAAAGAAATCAAAATATTTTATCAAAAATGAAAATAGTGTCAGGCTTGGACACGTATGCCTTTAATCCCAGCACTTGGGAGGCAGAGGTAGGAGGATAACTGTGAGTTCAAGGCCATCCTGTGACTACATATTTAATTCCAGGCCAGCCTGGGCCAGAGTGAGACCCTACCTTGAAAAAAAAAATATAAAGAAAAAATGAAGAGTTTTGGAGGTTAACTTTATTAAAATGCAGTATAGAAATTCTGAATGTATAAAAACAATGAATTAAATGGAAAACCCAATGGATGTCATCAACAAAGTTGACTAAAGAGACAGAGGAACTCAAGTCTATATTATTTAGCTATTGGAGACAACATTGTAAAAGGAATGTAGAAACTTATAAAATCCATGAGAATCTATTCAAAGAGTCATAACTGAGTCATAAGAACAAAGACAAAGTAGCAATAAGGCAGAAAGACTGTTTAAATAAATAATAGAACAATTTTCAAATATAGGAATGATGTAAGCAAACAGGTATACAAAGGTCACACATCATCAATCTCATTAAGACAGACAAGAATAAATAATACATAATACAATAAGCTGATCAAAACCACCCAAACGTCAGAATAAAAGAGTAATGCTTTTCTTATATAAGAAACAGGTTAGTGAGTTAGTTACCACCACAGATGTGCAACATAAGGCATAAATAGTCACACCAAAAATTTAAATTGTGGCAAGAGTAAAAGTATATGTTTTTTAATATGATGAAAGTTATATCAATTTAAATAGTGTTATAGCTGACAGTTTTGTAATATAAACTTTATGGTAGTGACAAAACAAAAAGCTATGGGACATAAACAAAATATAAAACGCAAAGGAGGGCTGGAGAGATGGCTTAGCAGTTAAGGTGCTTGCCTGAAAAGCCTAAGCACCCAAGTTTCATTTCTCAGGACTCACGTAAGTCAGATGCATATTTTGATTAACTTTGGAAGGTGTATAAATGACATTTATTTTAATGTCTATTTTTTCCATACTCATTTGAAATGATAGTAATAACCAAGATTTTTGAAAAATAAAAACAAAAAGGTTTCTGCACAAATATTTAATTAGTGATATTCAATGATTTTCAAGAAATTATACAGAATAAAAATCAAGTGGAGGTTTTGAAAAATAATTTTCTCTTCTATTCCTGGGTATAAACTCTATAGGTTTGAATTAATGAAGTCAATTAGCCTCAGATATTCTTATCAATGCAAACTCTTCTAGGGTCTAAAACAGAGTTGGTTACTAGAAATCCATTCACAAACATAGTATAAATAGTCTCCTTGGGGCTGAGTACTCTGGTCTAGATACTGGTGCCCACAGACAGTTTGGTATATATATGCATATGTATATTCAAAGATATTTTGGACACAGGTCATTTCTCCCAATAGCACATTGGCTAGTAAATATTCTTTTCATTTGAAAAGCCTAAACTGTATGGTTTTTACTCTTACTTGAAACAATTGGCAAACATTTTTTTTTAAAAAAGAGGAAGTGCTATTCTTTGATACTGGTTTGTACCTATTAAAACACCCATGGCCATTTGGTCCCCCATGTTGCAGTATTGAAAAGTGGTGGGGACTTTATGAAGCATTTGATTGAAGACAAATTCCTCATGAAGAAATTAATGCTCTCACAATAAGAAGTCAGTTCTCACTCTTGGGAGACTAGAATTCTCAATAAAGAGTGAGGTGTGATAAAACAAGTTGGAAGCTCACGTTCTATTCTTCCCGGGCAAGAGCTAGGCCTCACACTTTCTGTCATGAGTTAGCCCTCATGACGTGCAGCCTTTGATCTTGGACATTTTAGCTCACATGACTGTGAGCTAAAATAAATCTCTTTTTTACATTTTTTTTTTTTCTATTTGGGGTATTCTAAGAACATAAAACATCCCAATGCAAGGAGCGAGAGAGCAAAATAACTAATTAGTCCTCAGTCTTCTTTCAAGACAGAACATTTAAGAAATGGAGGCTGAACAAGAAAGAGATTTCAAGTCTTAGAAAATAGTTTCCACTTTATCAGAAGGAGAGAGAACTAGAGTGAACCTAGAGCTCTTTGCAAACTCCAGTTAACTCCAGGGAAGCGGTAGGTGGAGTAATGTCCCTGGCCTCCTACCAGGATTCTCAATGTGGAGTTCAATTTCCATATGAAAGGATTTTGTATCAGCCTTTGTGCTCTGACTTCAAGTTTTGGGTGAACACAGTCTTTGTGTCATTCTTCATATTAGCTGACATCTTCTTGATGTAACTAATATTCAGTGTGTTAGCAGAAACCTTGGTTGAACTGTAAGTGATCTTTTATAGCTTTTTACTCCACAAATTATAGCCTACACAGAAACTCCATCGTATGTGAGGACTTGAGTTTAAATAGACTTTTCCCTAGCAAACACTAGAAAAATAAAATGCAGCAGCTTTACACACAGAGAGACACACAGAGGTACTATCAGTGAGGCCAAAAGGTAATACAGTAGGCTGAGTAGCTTGAACCCTGCCATGGTTAATGATTACTTTTGTCAGCACCTGAGAATTGAGCATCATTAGTGGTGATATGTATATAAATTTTACATTTCTACATTCTTTTTGCTTTTTTGTGAGTTAAGTCTCACTCTAGCCCGGCCTGACTTAAAACTCACTCTGTAGTTTCAGGCTGGCCTCAAACTAATAGGAATTCTCCTACCTATGCCTCCTAAGTGCTGGAATTAAAGGCATGTGCCACTATGCCCAGCTTTATTTTACATTCTCTCTCTCTTTTTTTTAACTGACAATTCATCTAAAGAAATTTATTTTTTTTAATATTTTATTATTTATTTATTTGAGAGAGAGAGAGAGAGAGAGAGAGAGATACAGAAATAGACAGAGAGAGAGAGAGAGAGAGAATTTATCTAGCCACTGCAAATGAACTCCAGAAATGTGCCACCTTGTGCATCTGGCTTACATGGGTCCTGGAGAATCGAGCCTTGAACTGGGGTCCTTAGGCATCACAGGCAAGCACTTAACCGCTAAGCCATCTCTCCAGCCCAAGAAATTTATTTTTTAAAAAATAACTCTAAAATATATATGTTTACTGTTTGTGATGCTGGCAAGATGGTGGCCAAAAGCACCTACTTTCAGGCCAGTCAACCCAAGTCCAATCCTCCCCATCATTCACATAAAGCCAGATGAAAAGTGGTGAATTGTCTGCGTTCCCAATGTGTTTAAAGCAGTAGGAGGTGGAGCCAGGAGAAACCACAAGCCTGTGCGCTAGCTAGTATGCTGGTTGTAGCCACAAAACGATAAAAGACCTTGACTAGTAGAAGGAAGGAGAGGACAGACACCTAGAGGTTACGTTCTTACAGAGATCAAAGTGATCAAGTCTTGTGAACTAGGAGAAATAATTAAGTTAAAACCATACAATGTATGATAGAGCAATTAAGCCTCAGATGCATAACTAAAGCTGCTTAGTAGTTTTCTCTAATTATAGTAATTCTGGAAGTTTCTTAACGAAATACTTTTTTAATATTAGATGCAGTTAGTTGATACATTTCCCATAACTGAATTTTGGCAGGAAAACATAAGTGTCGGAAAAAACACAGGCAAGTCATGATACACAGCCTACTTGCCACAAGAGGCAAGTCTGAGATAATACAAGCCAGCTGTGTTCTTTTTCTGAAGATAGGGCAGTAGGAGAATTTTACATAACTCTTCAAAACAGTGTCAAAATGATTGCTATGCTCACCAAAATTGGAAATAGTCTTTTTATCATCATGATCACCCATAGTAGATATTTAAGAGAGACCTACTACTTAGCCATGGTTTTAAAATGTGCTTGTCTCCATCAGCTCTCCACCAATCCTAGCAATCCATAATGAATTGAACTCTACTTTGATATGCTTAGCAAGAAATCCAGGGCTGTCCCTACCTCACTGAAACAACAATAAAACTCAAAGTTTACAAGGAGTGGGCTAGAGAAATGGCTTAGTGGTTAAGGCACTTGCCTGCAAAGCCAAAGGACCCAGGTTCGATTCTCCAGTACCCATATGGGCAAGATGCATAAGGTGGCACGTGCATCTGGAGTTTGCTTGCGGTGTCTCTCTCTCAATAAATAAATGATTTTAAAAAGTTTACAAGGATTGATTGCATTCATGTGTGAGATTCAAGAGGAAATGGCTCTCTATCCTTTGAAGTGTCTGATTACCAGTTGAATAGACACCTTCTAGAGATGTCATAGAGATTTCAAAATAATAAAATTAACAACAGTAACAACAATAACAGCTTCCTTTTATATCTCTACTGGGAATTGAACAGCTGAACTTTAAGTGGTTTACAACTTTGGGAGGGCAATATTAATGGCATTTTCCTTTTGGAAAAGGGCACTTGTGACTTAGTCACAACATCAAATGAGAAACATAGCATATAATTCACATATATTTTATTTTTTTACTATTTACTATTCTTTGATCTTATTTCACCCAAGAAGAAACAGAGTCTCAGAGAAACAAAGTCATTTGTTCAAGTATACAATATTAACTTCCAGAGCTATTCTTTTACAGCATACTTAACTTCATAGCAGCCTGTTGAGCCTTCCTGTAATAGGTGTTTGTCTTTCTAACTTTTATCATTCTTTCAACTGATGAACCTTGAGTCTTTTCAAAACATTTCTAACCTTTACAATGTTGTGCCTGCGGATCATCTGGGGGTTGGTTATCTTGAACTTACCTGTAAACGTTCACACCTTAGAAATTCTCAATTGTCAATTACATACCTTGCACATTTCTGCTTATTTCTTAGTTAGCCTTCTAACTAAATTTATTTACATATTTTTTAATCTGTCAAATTCTTTAGGCTATTCAATATGATTATCTGGAACAGGGATGTTTTTTACGATGACTTTCCCACAGATTTTAATATTTACTTTTTATAGCTAACATAACATTTAAAACTTAATATCTATGCATGAACAACATCGTTCCATGTTGATTTTATTTCTATTGTTTTAGTATGTCAAAAAAAAAACAAACAAATATGATATGATACATCTGAGAAGTTCTTGGAAAGTAGCTTTAATCATTGCTATATGCCAAGGAATTCTTTTCAAAGATTTAACATGATAGCATCACAGGGTGCAAGTGAAGTGATTACCACATTTGGGATTATCTCTGGAGAACCGTACACTATTTTACAGCACCCTCTCCTTCTGCAATCTTTAATGACAAAATCGCGTTTTCCTCTGTGAGCAGCTGCAAACAATTCACCATTATTGATTTTACTGTTGTATCTGACTGACTGCTTCACCCTGGTTCCAGACTGCCTTGTTAAAGCCACGCCTCCCTCTTTCTAAGCACTTCTATCAAGTTAACTGGAAGTAGGCACTTTTCTCATCTTAATTTAAAACAACAACAAAAAAAAAAAAAAAAAAAAAAATAGAGCAATAAAGGAGTAACCACATAACTACAACTCTAAGGGGCATATTAAACAAAGCCGATAGACTAAAATAACAAAAGGTTTAATAAGCAAATTCATAATATGAGTATTATTTAGAACTTGATTTCAAAACAAATTAAAAATGTGATAAGGAAATTTGATAATTATCCAGATATTTAACAATATTAAGGAATTATTTCTATTATAATAATAATAAGTTGATCAATCAAATCTGTTAATATTGCAGTGAGTTTAGTAACTTATGTGACGGTTGGTATCATATTTTCCCCATAAGCTCATGTGATTTTAATGCTTCTTCCTTAGCTGATGGAACTTTGGAAGGTAGAACCTTGCTGAAGGGGTTATGTTATTGGGGCAGGCTTAGGGATGATATTGCAAGCTCCCACTTGCTATAATTTGGCTCACTGTGCTGCTGCCATTTCTCACTTTCTGTGGCAGAAGTGATCTCTAGCCTCTGCTGATGCCATGTTAGTGCTGGGAGGCAGAGGCAGGAGGCTCCCTGGAGCTTAATGGCTAGCCAGTCTAGTTGAATTACTGAGCTCTAGTTCAGTGAGAGACTGTCTCATAAAAAAGGCAGAACAATTGGATCCTTTGGTAGGTCTATGGTCATCCTTTTCAGGAGTCGCCATATAGCTTTCCATAATGGTTGAACCATTTTACATTCCCACCAGCAGTGAAAGCTTGTTCCTATTTCTCCACAGCTTTGCCAGGATTTGTTTTCATTGTTTTTTTTTTTTTTTTTTTTTTTTTTTTTTTTTAATGTTAGCCATCCTTACTGGGGTAAGGTGGAATCTCACAGTTGTTTTAATTTGCATTTCCCTGATGATTAGGGATGTTGAGCATTTTCTTAAATGTGTGTTTGCCATTTGTATTTCTTCTTCTGAGAACTCCCTGTGCAGTTCTCTGCCCCATTTTGTGAGTGGGTTGCTTGATGATTTATTGTTTAGGCTTTGGAGTTCTTTGTAGATTCTAGAAATTAGGCCTCTGTCAGTTGTATAGCTCCCTTACTGGGCATTTACCCTAAAGGCTCCAAGCCTCAGGCCAGAGACATTTGCTCAACCATGTTCATAGCTGCTCAATTCATAATAGCAAAGAGCTGGACCCGGGTGTCCATCACCAGATGAATGGATAAACAAGATGTGGTATATCTATACTATGGAATTCTACGTAGCAGTAAGGAAAGATGAAATTAGGAAATTTGAAAAAAAAATGGTAAAACATGGAACAGATCATCCTCAGTGAGCTCACCCAATCACAAAAAGATAATCATCGCATGGTCTCATTTATCTGTCGCTCCTAACCTGAATCCACCAAGATACTGCCAAACCTAATAAGCGCTCTGAGGACCAGAAATAAGGGAGGGTGAGAGGGAGGGAGGGTAAGGGTGGGAGGAAAGGAGAGGGTGGGAGGGAGGACAAGGGTGGGGGATACAAATAGGGACCCAAAAGGGAATGATACTATAAAACCCTTTATTCTGAACAACAGGCTAAAACATCGATCCTCTAGCAGGCCTGCAGAGGGAACACCTGAACCACAGGAAACTGGAGAGAACAGCATGAAGACCAACCTTAATCTTTTCCTGCTTCTCTGTTCTCCCTCTCTCTCTCTTTCTCACTCTCTCTCTCTCCTCTCTATACTCACTTTCTCTTTTATATTATCTATCTTTTTCCTCCCTCACCTTCCTAGGCACTGACTTATAACTCCCAGTGCCAGCACGGGGTTAACTTCCACAATGAGCTTTTGATCCAAGACACCTACAAGGTTTCCCAAATAAAATAGATTTCTATCAGAGTTCTTGGTGGCCCACTAAAGGATAATGATAAGACCCTACTGTCTAAGACAGCATACGTGTGTGAGACCAAACATGGAGAGACCTGGCCAGAATCTGGAAGAGGGTCAGTCCCCAAACAGTTAGCTAGTCTCTGCCACAGTGTGCTACATGAGCAACTGGGGGATAATGGCCGACATCTGTCCCAACAACTTGCAGTATAAGATACCCAGCAGGTAACAACCTGACATAATGCTCAAACAAGTGCAGTAGTGGCACACAGCCATGGTGGGTAACCAAATGCTCTTGAGCTGGCTAATGATCCACTCAGTGGAATGGAACTCATTGCTGGAAATGGGAAATAAGTCAAAACTATGTACCAAAAATGAGCTCAGTCTCCAAGATCAAGATACCACCAAATGTGGGCTAGAAGAGAGCCTACGCATATAAAATTCCCTCCAAAATATCTATGGCCATCCCTGCTATCTAGTACTAACTTCTCTCTCAGTTGGAGAATTTGCTTATCTTTTTCAGATGGACAATGAACCTGAAGGGATGATCCGCCAATCACACCTCAGGGCCCCAGCTGAAACCATAGAGTAATGAGGGGGAAAGGCAAGAATACAGCATTCTTGGCGATCACAACACCAGAAAAAGGCTAAAAGAGATAAACACAGAGAACATCCAACTCCAACTAAGCCAGATATCCAGAGACACAGAGGCCCCAAAACCTCATCACTGAAGTAGAACTAAAATGACCCCAATGTGGCTCAGGAAAATTCACAGAAGAGGAGGCAGAAAGAATGTTAGAGCCACAAGTTGGGGCATTATGCACAGAGGCTTGGGCCTACCCCCCTATCCCCACAATGCATGACCCATATTCCCCATTGATGAGGGTCCCTTTGGAAGAGGGAGGACAGAGAAGAGGATAAGGGAGCCAACACTATGAATGTAAAATCAGAATTATATAAATAAAAATAAATTATAAAAAAGGCAGAACAAGCCTGAAGATGACATCCAATGCCACCTTCTAGCCTCCAATCACATCTATGTGCATCTACACCATCAGTCACAATGTTTCCACACACATAAACACACATGCATACATGCATACACATACACACCACACTTATGCTTATATACACACACAAATAATATTTAACATTTTGACAGGCATAAGCTATAATAGCTGTCATCATTTGTAAAATATTTTGGAGCCTATGGACCTGCTCTACTATCCCTTCACTGCTGGCAGTCAGATATTGAGTACTCTAAACCAGTCTTATCCTTAAACTCTTGTAACAGTAAAGCTGAAAGGAACCAAATTTCAGAGAAACATTTTCATTTTCTGAAGCAGATGAAATAGAATCCCAGATTTTCACTTGATCAAGAACATTCCCAATTTCTATTAAGGAGTAAAAAGTTAGTTTGCCTGAAGTCTGGTGTGAATATTTCCAAATATTAATCATTTACCCAAAAGACATGGTCCATAGTTTAGCTTCTGTACTTTTGCCATTTTTTGAATTATACTTTTTTTTTTTTTAAATCAGGTTTGATTCATTCTGAGGTAATTACTTCCTCTAGATAAAGGTATATTTAAAATCACTAACTACTACTACATTTCATACCAAAGGTTATCATACTACACCTGCTATATATTTGATAGTCCTATTTTCCAAAGAAATTGTCTAATACATTTTTCTATTTATTACCATCAACAAATTACATTTTAAAACTTTTGGATAGTAAATGTATTTTTATATTTTTAAGAGTTTATAAAACAATAACAAAAAAAAGTAAAATCTATTCTAAGCCAACATTCACTATAGCAAAAGGAAGTTGCCCTCCTACTTAATTTGTCTTTAATTCTCACCAATTGTTAATGGACAGGTGTCCAAAAATACAACAAATTATTGTTGGAGCTGGAAATGAAAGTTTTTCAGTAAAGCACTTGCTTTGGCTCATTTATTGCTAGCTATGCTCTTGTTAATAACATCATTCATTTTATGTATTGTAGCTCAATACATTACTTAAATATGGTAAATGATTTTATCACTGAGGCTGCAGAAAAAAACACATTTCTATAATTACACTTCAGGAGAGTATTAGAAAATAGACTTTAAGTAATGTTTACAGTGTATTGATTAGAGAAGTAAATACATTGATTATCCATATAAAGTGTATCTAATCCAGTAAAAAATGCTAATCAGCTATGTAATATGTTAATTAAGTATTGAACAGAAGAAAATTATATGAATACATTTTCTTGTGAAATTTTAGGGTAATAATTTATACCAAACCTTTTTGTTGAGTGATTCAGGATCTCTCTAATCTGTGGAAACAATTTTTCCTCCTTCTGGAAACTGATCTCCCATTCTCTATAAAAGAAACTAATGTTTCTCTCTCTGACTATGACAGTCATACTGAGGGTTTGTTTGCATGTTATGGTTTGATTAACAAAAGACATAACAGCTGGAGAGATGGCTCAGCAATTAAAGGTGCTTGCTTGCAAAGCCTGGCAAACTGGATTCGATTCCCCAGTAGCCCCGTAAACCAGAAGCACAAAGTGGTGCATGCATCTGATGTTTGTTTCCAGTGGTAGAAGGCCCTGGAGTATGCATACTCTCTCTCTCCCTCTCTCTTTCTCTCTTCCTCTCTCAGTAAATAAATAAAAATAAAAAGACAAACGTGAGAGCAGATTAGTTCAGAAAAAAAATAGGCATTCATGGGAAATGGGATAGGGTTGAAATATTAATAGGGATAAATAAAAATAAAACACATTATACACAATATAACATTGTCATTAAATATGAAAGTATTTTTTTTTTTATTTTTGCGAGGTAGGGTCTCACTCTGGTCCAGGCTGACCTGGAATTAACTATGTAGTCTCAGGGTGGCCTTGAACTCTTGGTGATCCTCCTACCTCTGCCTCCCTAGTGCTAGGATTAAAGGTGTGTGCCACTACGCCTGGCAAAAGTAAATTTTTCAAAAGTAATTCTAAATGAGAAACAATCTTATTTTGATGAACCACAGATGGAGAGAAACATAATCATTGATAATTTGATATAGGAGTCAGCTAAAGATATTGTGAATTTAACTCAAAATTTCTAAAAGTTCAGGTGTCTAAATGTATGTCTGATTTTTTTCAGCAAACATGTTCAGCCTATCCCCTGGCAGAAAAAGTATGAAAATTGCAACTCCTAGGATATAAAAGATTTGGAATGATTTTCAGCCTTCTGAGTGAATACTGGTCACCCAATATACTTTGAAACTGGCTCCATAGGGAGTGAAAAGGATAGGCAAATTATTATTCCATTTTCTAAATACTTCTCTATGGCAACTATGAGAAGCTGAGAACATGGCATGGACATGTGCAACAGAACAAAATGATGGTAAAAAGAGGATTTATTTTCCAGGAAAAGTGGCTAATAGTACATTGAATTAAATCTCTCACTGAGCTTTACAATAAGAACTTACATTAGGTAAGATCTAATGAAAAATATGACATAATTGAAGAAAAGATGACAAATAGGGATTTTTTTTAGACTAATCATAATGAAATGATGTTAGCTCTTTTTCCATAGCTATCAGCCATTGGCTAATATGATTACCAGTAGATGAGACAGGGAAGAATGCCAAAACAGCCTTAATGCTACACAAAGCTAGCTTATACCTACAAAACTACTTGTGTCTCACTCATAGGCACAAAACAAACAGTTGACTATCTTTACAAAAATTACTTTAACAGTTATACCAACACAAAATTCACATTTCATTGTACCCAAATAATGAGTTTGGGAAAATGCAAAAACTTTTTTTTTTTCATGATAATTAATGTAGCAGTCATAGCACCACCTCCCACCACCTCCAAAAGTTTTCCGTGTTCCCTGTGTTTTAATTGAAAGAATTTAAAACCTAAGGTCTACTTTTAAAAAAAATTTATTTATTTATTTATTTATTTATTTATTTATTTATTTATTGTAGAGAGATACAGAAATGGGCATGTAGAGAGAGAATGGATGCACCAGGGCCTCCAGCCTCTGCAAACAAACACCAGATACATGCAGCCTCGTGTGTATCTGGCTTACTTGGGTCCTGGAGAGTTGAACCAAGTTCCTCTGGCTTTGCAGGCAAGCATTTTAACTGCTAAGCCATCTCTCCAGCCCTAAGGTCTACTTTTAAAACATTATTTAAGTGTATTACAACCTCATATTTTAACCACAAGACTATTATAAAACAAATCCCTAGAATTTATTTATTTAGCATAATAAACTTCATACTGATTGATCACCACCCCCCAGTAAACACATCCTCCTTATGCTAGCAGCCACTACTTCATCTTTGTTGTATGAATTTGATTATCTTAGATAGCCCATATAAGCAGAATCAAGCACTATTTATCTATGATTGACTTATATCACTTAAAATTATGGTCTCCAAGCTCACCCATGTCTTTGCAAATAGAATGGTTTCTTAAGTTTTTAATTTAGTTTTTTTTTTTTTTTTAATGAAAACACTTTTTATTTTTATTTATTTATTTCAGAGAGAGAGAGAGAGAATGGGTGCACCAGGGCCTCCAGCCACTGCAAACGAACTCCAGATGCATGTGCACCTTGTGTATCTGGTTTATTTGGGTGCTGGGGAATTGAGCCTCAAGCCAGGGTCCTTAGGTTTCACAGGCAAGCACCTAACCACTATTCCATCTCTCCAGCCCAGTTTTTATTTATTTTTTACAGATGTTTTTATTTATTTGCATGAGCATTTGTATGTATATGTGCGTGTGTGTGTGTGTGTGTGTGTTTCTGTATGGCAGATGTTTCTTGCCACTGCAAACAAATGCCTAATGCTTGCACAATTCTTTTCTTGGGTGCTGACTAGGTCAAACACAGGCCACAGGCTTTTCAAGCAAATGCGTTTAGCCACTTCCCAACCCCTCCTTCTTTTTTTATGCTGAGTAAACTAGTATATAAGTATTCTACCTGTTCTTTGACTAGTTTTTTTTTTTTTTTTTTTCTGGGAAGGGGTTCTTGAGTTAACATGTCTTCGGTATTTTGAATGATGCTCCAATGAACATAAGTGTTCAGATATTCCTTTGAGAACACCCTGAGTTTGATTGTTTTAGATACATTATCAGAAATGGGATTGTGAAAATATATGGGAGTATTACCTTTAAATTTAAGAGGAACTTCTACATTATTTTTAAGAACTGCCATGATTTTTTTTTAATTTCAGTGAAGTTAATTTTCAAAAAGGAAAAAAGAAAAGCATAACCTTTAGACACTAACATATACCTTCATAAATGTTACTTGAAAAATAATGATATTCAGGCTCTATAAATCAACTACACAGGGACAATAAAGAGACATACTGCTGTAATTTAGCAGAATATATAACTGAATAGCAGCATCAGAGTTGGATGTAGGTTATAAGTTTTATGAGTGGTACTAACAAGTCTTCATTATAATCTTATAAACCAACAATCAAATGCAATGGAAGCAATGGATATAGCCAGTTTATGACTATGATTACCACTTTCTTTATTCATGGAAAACTATTTACTATATTGTTCTCTGTACTTGTGAACTCTTAACAGAACTGTGGTTAGAGTTAGTTAAGGCTATTGTCTGGCTATTGTAGATTGTGGCTGTGTGAGTATTATTTTCCACCCATTGACTTAATATCTAGAATGCTGAGTTCATATTACAGTACTTCAAAATATACTGCCTACACTATAACATACAGGTTAAAGCTTATACACACATGTGTAAATATAAAATTGATTATGCTGAAAATTTTTGATTAAATTATAAACATTATAAAGGGTAGTATATCAAGTAACCACAAGAGCAGGTAATTCCTCGAGAGCCATGAAAAATGATCCAGGAATGCTAATGCCAGGCTACTACTCTCTCATTTCCAGAACATTGTGAGATTGTAAGGTCTGCCCACATTACTTCATTTATGAGGTGTCAGTACTGGAACGAGTTGTTCCTAATCATATATTATAAAAACAGATAGTCTCAACAAATCCACTGGGAAGTTAATGTGGGTGGTAGAATAAATCAAATAGAAGTCCACATAAACCTTTTGTCAACTGCCCAGTGTCAAATAGTAGAAAGGATAGAAAGATATATTTTACCAAATAGTTCTCATTTAGTTTTCTGTCTCTGAACTGTGAAGACAAAAAAATAATAATAATAATAAATAAAACCCACATCATTAACATCACCTGGATGAAAAGTAGGCCATTGATAGAGAAGTACTTACCAAATAACATGAAAATAAGATAAATATTTATGACATAAGAAGAAAAATTTAGAATTAGAAAAGTATTAAATAATGGAAAATTGTTCATTATTTCTAAAGTGAAACAGACTGCTTAAAGTATGCATTTGCTGTATCTTATATACATGGTCTTAGAAAAATTAAGCAACACCAAAATATTCATGACATCTTTAATCATAATATAATCAAACTTTTAAAAACTCATATGTGAGCAAAGGACAATTTATAAATAAACATTGATAAATGTATTAAATTGAATAGTGGTTGGCAATAAAAAAAAGAATGAACAACTGAAATATGCTGTTATATAATGAATCTTGGGGACTTTTAAAATAAGTCAGTGCATAGTCAACTTATTAATATACATCAGTTCCTTTCAAATTTATGGAATAAAATTCTCAACTAGAAGCATCTTATGGAAGAAAAATAGTTTAATAAGGCTAACAGTTTCTAAGAACAGAGTCCCTCGTGGCAGGGAAGACATGGCAGACTTAAGCAGGAAGCCTGCATCCCATCAGCAAGAAGGACGCAGAGAGCAAGAACAACAAGTAGAACAAAGCAGTAACACCTCAAAGCCCACCATCAAGTCACAAATTCCCCATAAAGCTTCCACCTCTTCAAGATTCCACAGCATTCCAGAACAATGTCACCTACTAGGGATTAAGTATTCAAACACATGAATCTATGTGTGTGTTTTTACATTCAAACCATCACAAATTCCTAGCATATCAAACACGCAATATTAGTTTTCCTGACTATTGGCAGTTTTGGTATTAGTGGCAGAGGATGTGGGCATTTTATCAATTTGGTCTTCATTTTTCTAATGATACAGTACAATTTAAGTTATTATTTTTAATCATTTTGCTAAAGCATGAATGGCCTATATTTTCTGTTAGTTCCATATGTACATATTCTTCTATAGGCTTTTTTTTTTTTCATTAAAAAAAAACAGAAAATAATTCAGTAATGTTAACCAAGATTTACCTTGTTACAGTAGTAAAGAATTAGGAATAGTAATTATATCAAAGCTATGTGGATATAATAATGTAGATCATGAGAATTATAATACCTCTTGCTTTTTGAGAAATGTATATATGTATATGTGTGTCTCTGTGTGTGTGTGTGTGTGTGTGTGTGTTTTGTGCATGCTCGCACATGTGTGTGTGTGTGTGTGTTGTGCATGTGTGTGTGTGTGTGTGTGTGTGTGTGTGTGTTATTATATATTGCTATTACAGGTGATATCTATTATTACTGTGTTATCTTTATTTCTTGGCTTGTTTTAACACAGAAGAGAATTTTGCATGCAGATTCTTCTATTTGTACAACACTGGGGCATATGACAGACTGCTGTGAGGCAAAAATCACATCCTCTGCTGGTTCATGTGTTTTAAATGATGCTTGACATTATAATTGTAAATTACTGAGTTAGTAGAAAATATGGTAGTGAATGAAATATAAGTACCTATTAGGAACACTAAAATGTGTACAGTGGTGACATGTAAACCAAAAGTGAAATTGAATGCTCAGATGTCATTCCATCTTAGACTTAGCCATGGCCCATGGAGTAGAGGAATTCTAATGCCCCATTCAAAGGCCATGCTTCCTGTGTTTAAACAAAGTATGACATAAATTTACATTTCTCATTTGATAAGTCATTTATCTGAGAGCAAAGAGAGACACACAAAAACAACTGAAATATGGGGTGGGGGAAAGATTGCAAAATACCATGTGTAGTATCAAAAAGATAAATTGTGAAATTTTGGGTTTTTAAATATAGTTACTAATATTTCTTCTTACTACATAAACCTAAAATGAAAATTTGAGAGTCTTGTATAAATTTAAAAAATTACAAACAATTGACTTGTCATCTTGGTAGAGTATAAAATATCAAACAAAAACCACTTTTCAGAATACTCCACTTTAGTAATGTGCAGACCATATCATTGGAAGGATAAGTTAAGATGCAATAGAAATGTTGGATTGACAACAAGAACAAAACTGAAATTATGACAATTCAATTCCTGAAAAATTAAACAGCTGAACTCCCTCAATTATGACCCAAAAGTTCCCAAGATATCATGATTTACATTTAACCATTTAGTTATATTTATTTCATTATCTTCTTGAAAGCAATATACTTTAATATAATGGTAATCTATAAGTAAGCATTTATCATTTTTTCTTAATTATCTGTTTTAATATACTACTTTTTTGGAGGCAGGGTCTCACTCTAGACTCATTTTGTCCCTCCTTTCTCAGCCTATCTAATGGCTTGAGAAGCTACATCTGGTTCAATGTGCTACATTTTTCAAAATAGCAACTACATAAATGATGAAAACAATAAGAAGAAGATTTGAAGACCTCAGGAGTTAATATAGAAACTGAAAATCCCTGAAGAAATGATAGGTACTTGAGTGAGGTTAAATTGTAACTTATTTGGGTGATTGCTAAACATTAACAGAAGGATCAATCCCATGTGAATTGCTAAGCATGCATTGTGCTTAGAGTCAAAAGGGTGAAAAACCATCATATGTGTACCAGAATGAGCCAAGAAAGTTTTACAGTGTCCTGGCCTGGTTGAAATTGGATCAGGGACCATTCTCAGTTAAGACACTATTCAGCAGTCTCCATTCCCTCCATGTGGAGGACAGAGAGATGATTAGAGTCCAGGGTTCAGTGAATGATATGAGGAGAATTTCTCTGGGGAAATTGATAGAGAATTACATTAATAACAAGAGAATGACATATTCAGTTACGTATAAAAAGACTTGAATGTCTGAACTTGGGAGGTAAAGTATCTGACATTTAGTTACTTTATATCTAAGAATAAAATATTTTATCAAATTACTCCAAAGTTTATTTCATCCTCTCCCCCATCTCACAAGAATGTATAACACCCAATATTAAAACATTAAAAAATGCATTGTTACATTCCCAGTGGAATTATATTAAATGATTATTCAATACATTAATTTAATTATGTTGAAACTTACAGAGTATAATAAATAACAAAAACATTTAAAATGTTTATCTAAAAAGGAAGCATATTAAGGTTTTTAATCCATTTGGAGTTGATTTTTGTGCATGGTGAAGGGTGTGGATCTAGTTTATTTTTTCTACATGAGGTTATCCAATTTGTCCATCAATGTTTATTGAAGATGCTCTTTTTTCTCCAGTGTATGTTTTTTTGGACTGGAAGAAAAAAATAGCAGGAACTCTCCATGATATCAGAATGGGGAAAGACTTACTGAACAATACCCCAGTAGTCCAAGAAATTAAATAATCACTCAAACAGTGGGATCCCATGATCTCATGAAACTAAAAAGCTTTTGTACAAACATACCATAAAAAGAGCCAACAAGTTGGACATGGTGGCACACACCTTTAATTCTAGCACTTGAGAGGCAGAGGTAGGAGCATCACTGAGTTTGAGGGCAGCCTGAGACTACATAGCAAATTCTAGGCAGGCCTGGGCTAGAGTTGGACCCTACCTAAGAAAAAATAAAGAGCCAACAGAATGAATGACAATCTTCACCAAATATACCCCTGACAGAAGCCTAAAATCTAGAATCTACAAATAACTCAATAAACTAAGCAATAAAAAAAAAAAAAAATCAAACAATCCACTGAAAAACATGGCAGAGAACTGAATAGTGAATTTTCAAAGGAAGAAATATAAATGCACAATACTTACTTAAAAAATGTTCTACATCCTTAACCATCAGAGAAATGCAAATTAAAGCAACGATGAGATTCTGCCTTACTCCAGAAGGATGGCAATCATTAAAAAAATAAATGATAGTAAATATTGGTCAGAGTGTGGTGAGAGTCATGGTGGGAGTGCAAACTTGTACAACCACTATAGAAATCAAATTGGAGACTCCTCAAAAAGATGAAATTAGAGCTACCACCTGACCATCTACTGGGTATCTCCCCCAAAGGCTCAAATCTTATTGCAGAGATATTTACTCAACCATATTAAAAAAAAAAAAAAAAAAAACAGAAATAAACACCAACACTGTCATAGTCAGAGACTTCAATACTCCACTATCATCAATAGACAGATCATCCAAGCAGAAAATCAACAGGGAAATGATAGAGCTCAACAACACCATGGATCAACTAATCTAATGGATATCTATAGTATTTTCCATCCCAACTCTACCGAATACACATTCTTCTCATTAGCCCATGGAACCTTTTCCAAAATATATATTAGGCCATAAAGCATTCCTCCATGAATTCCAAAAAATTGAAGTAATTTCCTACAGCATATGAGATCACAATGCTTTAAAGCTATAAAATAACAACAAGAGACTCTCCAAGAACTCCACCAGCTCCTGGAGACAACCCAACACACTTTTAAACAATGAATGGATTGTGAAAGAAATCAAAACAACAACAACAAAAAATAGAAATTGTAAAATTCCTAGAATTGAATGATAATGAAAACACAACTTACCAAAACTTATGGACACAATGAAGGCAGTCCTAGAGGGAAAATTCATAGCACTAAATGCCTTCATAACAAGAGAGAGAGAGAGAGATCCCAAAATAATAACCAAACTGAGACCTAAAGGCATTGGAAAACCAAGAGCTCCAGATGGAAAGAAATAATCAATATCAGAGCAGAAATTAATGAATTGGAAACTAAGAAAATTTTTTTTTTTAAATCAGTGAAATGAAGAAGTGGTGCTTTGAATAAAATAAACAAGATTGGCAACCCCCTGGCCAATTTGGTCAAGCAAGAAGAAGAAGAAGGGAAAAGAAAAAAAGAAATTAAAAATGAGAGATCACAACAGACATCAATGAAATTGGAAGAATCATCAGGGCATACTTCCAAAATCTTTACTCCACAAAATTGGATAAGCTGGAAGAAATGGATGGATTTCTAGCTACATATCACCTACCAAGGCTAAACTTAGAGCAGAGTAATCTCCTAAACAAACCTATCACATCCATGGAGATTAAAAACATAAAATAAAAATAAAAATAACCTCCCCCAAAAGAAAAATACAGGACTAGATGGCTTTTCAGCTAAATTCTAGAAAAACTTCATTGAAGAACTGAAACCAATTTTTCTCAGTTTTTTGCATAATTGGAGACCAAGGAATCCTCTGCAACTCCTTTTATGAAGTTAGCATCACAATCATACCAAAATCAGACAGAGATGCCACAAGAAAAGATAACTATAGGCCTATATCCCTGATGAATTTAAATGTAAAGATCCTGAACAAAATCCTTACAAACCAAATTCAACAACACATCAAAAACATTATCCAACTTGATCAAGAAGGCTTCATCCCAGGGATGCAGGGATGTTTCAACATATGGAAATTGGTCAACATAATATACCACACAAATAAATTTAACCATAAGAACCATATGATCATATAAATTGATGCAGAGAAACAAAATAAAATACCATTTAATAATCAAAACCCTGAAAGAATAGGCATGAAGGGTTTATATCTCAATACAATAAATGCTATATATAAAAAACTTAAAGCCCAAATAAGACTTAATGTGGAAAGACTTCAGGAGTTCCCAATAAGACTGGGAACAAGATAGGTGTGCTAACTCTCACCACTGATCTTCAACATAGTATTAGAAGTACTAGCCCAAGCAATGAGACGGGAGAAAGAAATTAAAGGGATAGAAATTGGAAAAGATGAAATCAAGTTAGCCCTATATGCAGATGACATGATTCTAAACTTAGTAACCCAAAAGTCTCTATCTCAAAACTTCCAAAGTGTGATTAATCCCTTCAGTAAAGTGGTGGGTGACAAAATCAATGTTCAAAAATCAGTAGACTTTCTATATGCAAATTGCAAATATACAGAGAAAGAAATCAGCAAGGCTGTCCCATTTTCAATAGCCACTCCAAAAGAAAAATCAATAAATACCTTGGAATAACGCTACAAGGATGTGAAAGACCTATATAATGAAAACATAAAAAACCTCAAGAAAGAAATCGAGGAGAACTTGAGAAGATGGAAAGACCTCTCATGCTCCTGGATAGATAGAACTAATATTGTGAAAATGGAAATTCTACCAAAATCAGTATATGGATTTAATGCAATGCCAATAAAAATACCAGCACCATTCTTCACAGAGATATAAAAAATGATTTCAAAATTCATATGGAATGGCAACAGGCCTGATCTATAACAATATAACAAAGTCATAGTAACAAAAACAGCCTGTTACTGGCATAAAAACAGGATCATAGACCAAGGGAACAGAATTGAAGACTTAGACCTTTGTTCAAGTAACTACAGCTACTTGATCATTGGCAAAGGTGCCAATAATGTAGACTGGGGAAATGACAGCATCTTCAACAAATGGTGATGGACAAATTAGGTGACAATATGTAGAAAAATGAAACTAGAATCACTCATTTCACCATACACAAAATTCAAATCCAAATGGAATAAAGACCTCAATGTAAGACATGAAGCTCTTCACCTACTGGAAGAAAAACTAGAAGACACTCTCCACAATATAGGAGTGGTGAAAGACTTCCTGAACAAAAGCCCAATAGCCCAGGAAATTAAACAATCACTCAACCAATGTAATCTCATGAAGCTAAAATGCTTTGGCACAAACACACCATAAGTAGAGCCAATAGATGACCAACCGAATGGGAGAAAATCTTTGCCAGCCAGATGTACCACTGACAGAAGCGTAATATCTAGAATCTACAAATAAGTCAAAAACCTAAGCAATAAAAAAATACGAAAATGGAGCAGAGAACTGAAGAGGGAGTTCTCAGAGGAAGAATTACAAATGGCTAACACACACTTAATAAAATGTTTAACATCCCCAGCAACTAGGGAAATGAAAATTAAAATAACCACGAGATTCCACCTTACTCCAGGAAGGATGAAAATCATTAAAAATTCTAATAAAATGGCTGGGTGTTGTGGCACACACCTTTAATCCCAGCACTTGGCAGGCAGAGGTAGGAGTATTCCTGTGAGTTTAAGGCCAACCTGAGAATACAGAGTAAATTCCAGGTCAGCCTGGGCTAGAGCAAAATCCTCCCTCAACAAACCAAAAAAAAAAAAAAAAAGTCTCAAATTGTTTGTTTTTTAATTTTTATACAATCATTCCGCCCCCTTTTCCACAAAATTTCCTGAGCCATGGTGGGTGAGTTTTATGAGCTCTTAAGAGCCTCAGGATCTCTGCTTTGGTAGGTGTTGAGTATGCTCAGGGTCTGTCTCCTATACTCTGGCACTGATTATCAGGTTCAGCATGGAAGCAGCAATCATACTGGTCTCCTCAATTCCTCAGTGGTTTCAGCTGTGGCTTGGCTGAAGTGCAACAGGTAGTTTATCTCCTCCAGTCTTACTACCTTCTGAAAAAGATGAACACATTCTCCAATGGAGACTGCTGCTCTCCACATCCCCATGGGGATACCTGCAACCCCACTTAGTAGTGTCCCCAATAGAATGGGGGCAGGGATGAGGGACAAGAGGGCATCAACACATTATGTATCCATAAGAAATATTTTTGTTCATAATAATATATAACAATATAATATAATAATAATAAACAAAAAATGAAAAGAAAGATGGAAAATTGGTGACACTGAGAATTCTGACTCATGGCTCATTATAATCATCAAAAGGGTGGCTTATAGAACCACCATGAGGATGAAAAACTGTGGATAATTTAGTCCTCTATATGTAATGGTAACATATGTGCATATATAATGTCTATACATAATATCTCCATATTTCTTAAAATGCCTAAAATAATATCAAGTGAATTTTAATAGTTCTTATGCTATATTTTTAGGAACAATTATAATAAAAAATCTGAATTTATCTATTATTTATAGTTGGATGAGTTTGTTGACACGGAATCATAAATATGGGGGGGGGGTGGGTGGGGAGTCTGTATTGTTCCCATAGGCAATAAGTATCAATTTTCTTTCTAAGGATGGAGTTCTACACAGAATCATGTAATCTGCTCAGTTTGCTGGTTTCACAGACAAAATAATAAACCTCATTTTTAAATGTGCATATAAAAATACAAAAAAATCAAAATAATTCCATATGTCTTCTCATATCAGAGTGGAATTGAACTAGAAATCAACAGCAATAAAAACCACAGAAACTACACAAATACTTAAAAGCTGAACATTCTATGCATAAATGACCAATAAGTCATTGAAGAAATCAAGGAGAAATTAAAAAGAAAAATTCCCGGAGTCACACAAGATTGGCAACACAATTTGTTTCAATATCTAGGATAAAGCTAAGCCAGTTCTGAAATGAACATTTGTAATTATCAGAAAGATACAGTTACCCTATCTCTAAATCTCAAAGTTTTAGATAAATGTGAAGCAGCCAAAGGTGAACGCAGTAGGCAGCGGGAAATAATAAAGCCCTATCAGGATAGGGCTGGAGAGATGGCTTAGTGGTTAAGGCACCTGACTGCAAAGCCTAGGAACACCTCCAGACCCCACATTTCATCAGATGCAAAGTGATGCAAGCGTGCAATGTCGCACATGCATACAAGGGGGCACATGCATCTGGAGTTCGTTCACAGCACCTGAGAGGCCTCTGGTGTGCCTATTCTCTCTCTGTCTCTCAAATTAAAAAAGAAAAGATCAGGATAAAGAACAATGTATACAATCAATGAAAGCATTGTTCTTTGAAAAGATAATAAGATTGCAAAGTTCTATCCAAACTAAAGAAAATAGAAGACCCAAATTAATAAAATAATAGTCAAAAAAGAGTATTTTACAATATATCCAAATTAATCTAGAGGATTATCAAGAAATATTTTAGTCACATATTGCAGTATTTGAAAAAACACAGATAAATTCATAGCCTACAAATATTAAATCAAGAAGAAAAAAATTGGATCTATAAGAAGCACTGAGACTGAAAGAGTAATAAAGCCTCCTTATGAAGAAAATATCAGCACAGTCACATTCACTGCTATACTCTACTAAACCTTTTCAGAAAGTGGTAACACCAATGCTTACTATATTGATCTACAAAATAGAAAGGGAAGAAAGACACCAAAACTCTTTCTATGAAGCTAATATTACTGATACCAAATCTATACAAGGACACTAAAAAAAAAGGTATATGAAGATAAAAACAATCAATAAAATATTTGAAAACCAAATTCATGAACACATTAAGATAATCATCCAACCAGGGGTAGTGGTGC
Organism: Orientallactaga sibirica; assembly: GCA_036365145.1. Classification (NCBI taxonomy): domain Eukaryota; kingdom Metazoa; phylum Chordata; class Mammalia; order Rodentia; family Dipodidae; genus Orientallactaga; species Orientallactaga sibirica. The sequence goes on from JAEOAD010000041.1 coordinate 462,450, forward strand.
ACACCTGTAAACTAAGCACTTGGGAAACTGAAGCAGTAGGATCATACCAAGTTGGAACAACATCAATTCTACCTAGTGAATTCCAGGCCCACCAGAACTATATAATGAGACCCTATGTCAAAAACAGAAAACAATAGATGATCAAGTTTGTTAATTGGTTGAATGCCCAGCATATAAGTTTGTTCAATATATGCAATATATATATGCAATGTATATATATATATATATATATATATATATATATATATATATATATATAAATGATGATTTATATGATCATCTTAGTAGATGCAAAAAGGCCTTTCACAAAGTTCAATATATTTTCATGATAACATGAATAGAAGGAACATATCTCAACAACTGCAGAGTATATGTGCCATAGTCAACATACTCAATAGAGAAAATTTTGAAAAATTCTAAGCATTTATTTATGATCAGGAATTAGGTTGCCAATCTCTTCATTTTTCAATATAGTGGTTGAAATACTCTCTTAAGCAATAAGATGATAGAGAGAGGAGGGAAAGGGAGCCAAAGATGGGGAGAGGAGAGGAGAGGAAAAGAAAACATCAAAGAAAGAAGAGATCAATAACTCCTAGTTGTAGTTGAAATGATATTATAATTAAAAGTACCTAAACCCCAGCATACAAAAGGAACATATACAAATCAGAAGACTTTTTAAAACCCAATAACAATCTTCCCAAGAAAAATACAGGTGGAAAAATATTCATGATTACTTAGAAAATACACAGAAAACTATGGGAAAAACAACCAAGGAGAATAAAGGCCTCTGCAATGAAAATATTTAAAACTGACAAAAACAATTGAAGACAAATGAAGATGGAAAGACCTCTTATGTCATGGATCAGAAGAATTAATATCAGGAAAATGCCTAAATTACAGTAAGAAATCTACAGATATGACGCACACACCATCAAAACCTATTAGTGAACAAAATAATCCTAAGCAGAAAAAAACAACAGTAGAGGAATCACAGCCCCAAATCTCAAATTGCGGTACAGAACCACAGGAACAAATACCATGTGGTAATGCCACAAGAATAGTGAGTGGACTAGAAAAGGAGATTCAGCAATAAATCTGCATGCTTACCAACATCATACTTTGACAAGATGTCAAAAACAGGGGAGAAATTTTTTTTAATAAATGGCAATGAGAAAACTGGACTCTCACATAGAAAACAATGCAACTAGATAAATATTTCTCTTAATGCACATTGCCCCTTTGAAAAGTGTTCAAGAATGAGAAAGCTGGAACTTTGAAACTGCTAGTAGAAAGCACAGTGAAAGCAGCATTTCAAGACAGACACATAGGCAAAGAGTTTTGGAAGAGGATTCTGATAGCACAGCAAATAATTCCACAAGTTGACAAATGGGATGATGTGATATTTCACAGCTTCTGTACAGCAAAGGAAATAATTCACAGAGTGGAGAGACAGGCTGCAGAATGGGGAAAGAGTATTTACTAACTGCACATCTGATTGAGGATTAATATCAAGAAAATATAAGAATTGAAACAGTTTCAAAAATTGCAAAAATTATACATAAAACCCAAACCATACAAGTTATAAATAGCCTCATTAGCTGAATAAACAGTTTTCAAAAGAAGAAATACAAATGTCCAATAAATACCTGGAAAGACAAATTAAAACTCTCTTCATATCTAATTCACCCTACTGAGAATGTGTAGTGGAAAAAAATAAATGACAACAAATGCTGGCACACCTGTGAAGAAAACGGAACTCTAATTCAATGCGGGTGCAATTGTAAACTACTGCATTTACTATCAAAATCAGTATGGAGTAGATATATCCTATCTGTATATCCCAGCTACACACTCCTGAGTAAATACACAAAGACCCTAAGTCAATATATCACAGAAGCAGATGCATATTCATGTTTATTCCTGCACTTCTCTTAATAGCAAGTAAATGAAACCAGTCTAAGTGTCCATCAACAAATGAATGGATAAAAAATGTGGTACACATACACAATGGATTTTATTCCACTGTAAGGTAAAATGAAATAATGACATTTTCAGGAAAAATGGATGGAAACAGAAATTACTCTGTTAAGCAAAACAAACCAGACTCAGCAAGACAAATACTTTGTTTTCTCTTGTAGTGGGATATCAAAATAAATTTGTGTATGTGTACTTTTGTAGAAAGGGAGGCACAGGACAAGAGGGGCTGAGGAAATGCCTTAGCTTCTGGGGGTACTGAGATTACATGTGTGCATTGCGATTCTACTTTTCTTACTTACATGAATTCCATTCTAAACCAATATTATAATTGGAATGAATTTCATCATTAAATACAAACCATCATCACAGCCTTTTAAATAAAGTTGGAATAGAGTAAAACTTTGTTTACTAAACGCAATACTAAGTAGCAATAAAGGAAAATGATTTTTGAAAATGTAAACTTTTTGCATTGCAAGTTTTCTTTATAGACAAGAATTCATGAGTGACATTTAAAGAAAAGATGGAAAAGCATTTACAACACAGAATATGGCAAAAAGAAAAAAAAAAATCCTATTTCCTTAATAAGAAAGAGTATCTGTCACGAAGAAAGTTACCAAAATAAAACAGGCAGGAAACAAAAGGTTTTTTTTTCACCACACTAGAAAAAAACAAGGATAAATTGCTTTAAAACATATGAATACATAATCATTCTGTGTATAATTAAATGCATGTTGGGCATATAATGAAATATCATTTTCACTTTTTACGTTGGCACAGATCAAAAATGTGAGATGACATCCAATACATGAGGGTGAAAGAAAAAAGGCCATTTTATACACTGTCTATGGATGTAGAAATTAGTCAAAGCTCTTGGATAGCAAAGTAAAAACATGAAAATTCAAATGCACTCAGTGACCTGGAAATTACATCATAAAAATGTCAGTTATATACATGTGCATGTAAGGATATACAAATTAGTACAGTTTTTGCAATAATTGGAGACTAGCATAGTAGTAAATATTGGAAATGGATTAATATCACAGGTATACATAAAATAATGCAGTCTTTAAAAGACAGAGGATATATATTCTTCAAGATGTCTTTAAGACTGTAAAAACAGGTTAGAGGTCTGGAGAGATGGCTTAGTGCTTAAGTGCTTGCCTGTGAAGCCTAAGGACCCCGGTTCGAGACTCGATTCCCCAGAACCCACGTAAGCCAGATACACAAGGTGGCACATACATCTGGAGTTTGTTTGCAGTGGCTGGAGGCCCTGCTGCACCCATTCTCTCTCTCTCTCTCTCTCTCTCTCTCTCTCTCTTTCTCTCTCTCTCTCTGCCTCTTTCTCTGTCCCTCTCAAATAAAATTAAAAAAAAAAGAAACCCAAAAAATTAAAAAAAAAAAAACAGGTTAGATAACTAAAAGGAGCCCATATCTCTGTTTATTATGCTTCCATGGGTATAATAGAGGGTCTAAATGTCAATACAAACTGAGTGCACACACTTCTATCTTTGATATGAACATTGCCTCTTTCTGGAAGAATGCCTACCGAATGAAAGAATGATGGTTGTCTCAGGGGGCAGAGCATGAAAAGTTAGTGGGTGGGGTTATATATTGGCCCTATGTAGGTTTGTATTTTACTTTTTTTTTTTTCTTTGCCATATTGCCATTCACATCATGACGGGTCTATTGGAGAAATACAATAGGTAAAGAAGGATTATGATCCAATTTTGAGCAGAAATTAAATAATAATGGAAGAAATGCTATGAGTTAAGAAAAGTGAGAGTATTATATATGTAAAGAATAATGAACAATTTTGAGCAGAAATTGAACAATAGAAGACAATATAGTTTGAAGGCTATCGAAACTATTCTTCTTGGCTGTGTATGTTAATCCTTTCTCCATAGCTTTAAAGAGTCATTTTCACTCTTTTTATCTTCTATGGAAATACAAAGTTTTATAGCAAGGACATTTTAGACTTTGAAGTGGCATACTTAGTGTACAAATTACAGTTCTGTTGAAGCTGTATGATCTCAGAAAAAAAAATATTTAATCCCTATCTTCATTGTATCCTGTTTAGTTACCTAAAATTTTAAAGAAATGTATACATGAAATGGACTAAGTTGTGTAAAGTTCTTAATAATCTGAGAAATTCTGAACAGTTCTTCATGGTGGTGTATCAAAAGTCTTTTGCTCATATAAAATCACTTTAGTGTGCAGTTCACATCTCTTTTGCTTTTTTCTACTATGATGTTCATAGTAAAAATACTATAGTCTCGTTGCTGGTGGCCATCAACTCATAAAAGTCATCTACTGTACTCAAGGGACTTCCTTCCCAAAACATATGAAGAAAATTCAGACAACCCACTTCTAGAGAAAAGTCTAAGTTGTCCATTACATGTTGACATAGCTTTCTCTTTTTCATACAAAAGTTCACAAAGATTTTTTTCTTCATAAATTACCCTTCTTAGTCATTTTCATGGTAAATTATAACTTACTATATTTTACTTTTTAAAAATGACTATTAAATAATTACATACAGGTTAAGTTTCTGATTTATAGAAACTGACCTCACAACAAAGAGTGCTAAATTTTAACAGGAAGGTATTATATTGGAACACTAACAAATATGTGGCATGGACAAGTTATACAAACAGAACCATAGCTAACTTCCGAATTAATAATATTTCTAATTACCAAGAACTGCATTTGAATAAACAGGGGCAGTGAACTAATAGCTGCATAGGCAAAGACTTAAGAACAATAAATAGCAAAATCTCTTGAATATTTGCACAGTTGGAAATGCTGTTATCCCCACAGGTAGCAGTGGGACATATTCTACAAAGACACATAGAGATGATAGGAGCTGAGCTAAGATCATGATTGACACCAAGTTCTGAGTATTCCCTTAAGAATAATGTTTAATGGATAAAGGTTTAGAAAAAATATTTCAGAAGGGACCTTAGCAAACTGAAGGATGCTTGAATAAAGGCTTTTATTTATATCCCACAGGAGACCCAGTAATAGCATCCAAAAGCTGGCTACTCTCTAATCCCTGAAATTTGAGAATGTTACATTACATGACAAAAAGGATTTTGCAGTTGTAATTTTAAAGTGGGATATTATACAGGATTATTTTAATAGGCCCAATGGAATGACATCAGGCCTTTAAACAGATAGTTGCTGCAGAAGGGATAAAAGGTATATTAGAAAATCAAAGAGATTTCAATATTGAGGACGAGCTAAGTGTCATTTCATACTATGGAATGATAAAGTTCATGTACAAAATGAAAAATAGAGAGAGAGTGAAAGAGTCAAACCAGCACCATGACAGGCTTCAATAAGGTATTTCCTAGCTAGGCCTAAGTTTCAATTTCTCAAGAAGCCTGAACTAAATTCTGGGAGAACAAAGCAAAGAACCAAGTCATTTCCTGGAAGGTTTCAGAGATGTCATAAGGCCATTCCCCCCTTTCTTGGCCCCGGCCAATCAGAAGTAAAAGAATGTGAAATATGCTTACTAGCCGCTTAACTGGCCACGTTAGGAAACCTTACCTTCCTTAGAACCCCCTCTCCCTTAGCTTCCTTTAGACCACGCGCATGAAAATATAACCAGTCAAGAGTGCACAAGTACTATATCATTCAAATTAGCCAATTATATTAGAGGTCTTTGTTTAGCTGTCCTTAAAAAGAGCCAGTGAGCTCTTCCTGGGGTCACCATTTAGTGCAAATAGTGGACCCCACATGCTGGACTTCTCTGCACAATAAATTCTCTATGTTTTAACATGCTATATGAGTCTCCCTTCAGTGATTTTCAGACCCTAACAAGAGAGACTGAGCACTTTTCCTGAAAGAAACAACAAAAACTAAAACCTTACTCCTATATCTGCAACCAAGGTGGTTCTAGCCATAGTCTGAGTGAACTGCAAAAGAGGTACTCAGCCTCTATAGAGGGATATAGATGGATGACATTTTGTTTTCAGTTGAGAGAGAACCAAAAAACTAAGACAATAAATAGGTGCGATTTTAAAGTGCTGAATGTGTGGTTATACTTACAGCAACCATGGGATATTAGTAAAATCTGCCTTGAAAAGATTTTCTCTTCCCTGGAGTCTCTAAAATAACATCAATCCATTTCATGGAATTTCCTAGGTGCATATAGGGAATACAGAAAATAGGACAGAAAAGAATAAAATTGTCATGAGTGAGTGATTAATGAAATAAGAATTCATTATAGAAGTCTATCAAAATGTTTCATCCTCACTCCCCACATCCAGGGTAATTCATAAACCTTCATGAACTCAAGCACTGTTAAAGAACTTGATATAAACTCAATTTCTTAGCCCTATAACCCAAAATTTATATCTATAAACTTAAGCTGTGTGTTGTTTAGAATTTGAAATGTTATTCTGAATACTTAACTCTCACAATTGCTGGATCTCCATCTATTTAATTCGTCGTGTATGCCTCATTTCTGTCCGTATATGCTTGTTATTGAGGATCTACAATTCAAAGTAGTACGTTGGGATGTCCATAGACACCCTGTCTTCAGGGAATTTCCACTCCAAATGCAGCTGGAAAATTCAATTCAAATGCTGGAAACATCCTTACAAACATACCTAGAAATCATGTGGTATAATCAGATGCAAGATGCTGGGATGAACATCTAAATCAGACATAGTTTGTGGGAGGAACAGGATTTATTTCAGTTTCCAGGTTCAGGGTATGTTCCATCACATAGCAGAAGAAGCTAGCTCCCATTCATAAATCCAACTACAGAGAGAAAACACCACCAGCCAGCAAACACCAAAGAGCAGCAAACACCAAAGTCGGCCAGAGCTCAGACCTCTGTACATATCTTTAGATCTTCCCCCAAACACACATTTTGCCAAGGTCCTACGATCCACTCCTAGTGACACCTCCTCCAGCCAGAAAGCCAGGCAGCAGGTTATAAGCTTTAATAAAACACCTGAATCTGTGGGGGCAAACATTCAAACTATCACCTTTTGCCCCTCATCCCTAATATACTCATTACAATCTCACATTGTGAATTGTATTCTGTCCAACTTCAAATAGTCTTTAGTAAAGTTAAAGCTGTCTCTTAATTGTGACTCCTGTAAAATCAAACGAAGTTACATACTTTCAACATAATGGAACAGAGTACACACTTCCATCGCTAAAGGTATAACACAGAGAGATCGGACCAATGCAAAACTCAATAACCATCAGATATAGATCAAACATCTGCAGTTCAATGCCAACATCTATAGCCAGTTGCAATAATCTCTGGACTTTTCATTTCTGCCCCAGCAGCAGGGCTGAGTATCCAGGGAAAACTTCCATCTCTAACTAATAGTACTCCATGGTAGCCTTTACATAGTCCTGGTATATCCAATATATCTTAGAGTCTCTACTGCAAAACATAGTGCATCTTCAGATTCAAACAATGACTTTTCCAGACTTTAAAACAGGAATATTCTGTTTCCCATGCCTCATCACAGCAGAGGGTGGGTCCTATTTAACTTCAGACAATGGCCTCACTCACCACACAGGGAAATTGCCCCACTTTATATGCTACATCTTAACAGCAGCTCCAGGAACCTTGTGTACTTCATGACCAACTTCTATGCATTTTTTTTTTTTTTTTTTTGCTTCCAAAACTAATACCAGGTGTTCAGCCATACAGCCATTTGTTAATCCAGGGTAGAAATAAATTGTGACTTTGAAGAACAAATTTCTTCCTTTTGGTCATTACCTTTCAGAAGAGTTTGCTTTTCTAACATTCATTCTTTCTTGGGTGGAATCATCTCAGGCATTTTTCCATTGTTTCAGTGAAAAGTAGTTAAGCCATCCTTAATGTTGGAATATGCTTGACAATAGCTGATTCAGTAACTTAAAACCTATCTCTATGCCAGTGATTTTAAATCTGATTGATTTTTTTTCCAACTTTAAATCTTGCGTCTTTCAATTCTATATCTTCTGTCAAACACATCAGTCCATTACTTCCAAATTCAACCTTGATCAAGCTCTCTGGGCATGGACAGCAGAACACAGCCAGTCATTATGGCAGAAGCCCAGTTCCAACAGGTTCTCTGCTGTTGTTCATTCCCCTTTGAAAGTTTCAAAGCCATCACAATTATCTCTGCACTTAGCATATTCAAACTCTTACCAAAGGGCTCATGAAACGTGGCTTACTGCTTTGAAAGACATCTTCAGTACTAAATACCAATTCTGTCCACATTCTTCTAGTACACAATTTCCAAATGACCCAAATCAACATGGTCAGATTCATTGCACAGCAACATCTCACCTCTGTTACTAAATTTTTGTTGTAGTCTTTTCCCACAATGCTGGATGAACCTACAAAACAGACAGAGTTTATGGAACAAACAGGATTTATTTCAGCTTACAGATTCAGGGTAAGTTTCATTACATCGCAGAAAAAGCTGGTTCCATTAATAAATCCAAACACAGAGAGAAACCATGAGCAGCCAACAAACAACAAAATCCACCAGAGCTGACTTCTCTGGATACCTTTGGGCTGCAGTTCAGATCGACCCTCAAACACACCTTTGGGCTGAACCCCAGGGTCTGGCCCTGAGAGGATCAAATTTGCTCCAATTCAAAGCTAGGCCTAAATTTCATTTTCCTGGGGAAGCAGGCAAGGCTTCTGGGAAAACCACAAAGCAATAGCCATTAATCAACTGTGACCCTGTGGCCAGAGAAAATAGCCACCCTGGGGCCTAAGCTAGTTCCCGCAATATCTATGGACTATGACCAAAAAAGGACTTGCCCAAGACAGCAGGCTCCAGGGCTGAGTCAGTTCCTACAAAGTCTCTAAAACATGTCTGGATATGTCCTAGGATGGTGAAATCATGACCACAGCCAATCAAAGGTGTACAAATGTAACTCCTGCTTGCTTAGACAATAAAAATTATCTAACCCACATGGCAATTCCCCTAGCTTTGCTTAAAAGGAGCCTGTGTGCTCCTCTCAGGGTCGCCAATTTGTATGAATGGTTGACTCCCACATGCTGGCTGATTGTACATAATAAATGCTCTATGCTTTTACACACTATTTGAGTCTGGGGTCTTTCGTCAGCAACTCTTGGACCTTTACATTTGGAGGCTCATCTGGGATCACTGGAGACACCCTCCCCCAACCAGACTCCATAGTGCAGCTCTTCTGGGGGAACAATTGGTTCTCCACTGATTGATGATTTGGGTTGTTCCTCTGTGTTGTGTGTTTCTGTTCTATTCTGTTCCTTGTTTCTCTGATAAATCCGGTATCCAGACACAATCTGGAGGCCCACGAAGGTCAGGTGGACATGCCAATTATTACCTCCAGGCCAGGGGATTCTGAGGACATTCCAGACCCCCATCTGTTGGAGCCAGAGATCTCCAGTCTGAGCCTGGTTTTGTTAGATACTGATAGGTCTTGCCTGCCTGGTGGAGCCCATTTATGGGATAAGCTACCGTCAGCATTGTTTTGGTTTCTTTTTCACTCCCCAGGAAGTTTGTTTCTGTGTCTGTGTGTTTGTGTTTTGTTCATTCTTATTTTACTTTCTTGTAAGACACCATGGGATAGGCAGTGGCTCCATCCCACTGAACCTAGTCGAGTCACACTTCAAGGATTTCAGATGCCTGGAAGACAATCTGGGTTTAATAGAATGACTACAAAAATTAACCATATTTTTCAGGAATGAGTGGTCTACTTTCAATGTGTGATGGCCAGAGGGAGGTACCTTCCACCTTCCCACCATTTATCATGTTAAAGATATTGAGTATGGGAATCCTGGGCATCCTGACCAGGTCCCATACATTACTGTCTGGCAATATCTGGTGGAGATCCCCCCTTCTTGGCTGAGACCCTTTTTGCCACCAACTCCAATGATCCTGTCAGTTAAGGAGTCAGGGCCACCAAGGGACTGCAACTCAGCAGTCCTACTCCCCTACATTCCTGAGGAGAACCTCTACCCACCTCCCTATGTACCTACCCCTATGCAGGAACCCACACCAGAAGTGGTTGCTGTGAATTGGGGCCCAGGGGAGGATAGAGGGAGTAGGATAAGTCCTCCCCATGCACAGGCCCAAACCGTGAGACAGGCAGACTCTACCACGATTGCACTGCCCTTACAAGCAACTGGACCCCCAAATCAGGAGGGCTGACAGTATATGGCCCACATCCCCTTTGCCACTATATAACTGGAAAATGTAAAATCCCAAGTTCTCAGAGAAACCCTGTTCTCTGCTAGACCTATTAGACTCTGTAATGATCACCCACCAAACTATGTGGGATGATTGCCAACAGCTTTTGTTCTAAAGAAAGAGAACAGGTGCTTGCCACAGCTCAGAAGTCAGTTCCTGGCCAGAATGGCCAGCCCATGGTGGTCCAGACTGACATTGATGCAGCTTTTCCCTTGATTCGCCTGAACTGGGACCCTAACAACCCTGCAGGTAAGGAGAGGCTGAAGGTCTACCTCCAGATTCTAATGGGTGGTCTCTGGGAGGCATCCAGAAGGCCTACAAATTTGTCTAAGGTAGGGCAGATCATACAAGGTAAGAAGGAAAGCCCAGGGGCCTTCCTAGAGTGACTGTTGGAAGCCTACCACACTTACACACCCCTCAACCCCAAAGTAAAGGAAAATCAGTCTGCTGTAAACATGGCTTTTGTCAACCAGACAACTCCAGACATCCCCAGAAAGCTCCGACGACTGGATGGATTTTCAGGTAAACAAATGGCAGAGCTTGTAGCCATAGCAGAAAAAGTCTACAACAATAGGGGGCCTCCAGTACATAGACAAACAAAAGCACTCACCAAAGTACTACTGGCAGCCACAGGGAGAGAAAGATCTGATTTCTGAGAGTTAAGAGATATAGTCTATGGAAGGGGAAAGACAAACAAACCCTTCAAAGAAAGAGGGACAACCCAGACCCCATCTCCAAAAGGACCAGTGTTCTTACTGTAAAGAAATAGGACACTGAAAAACTGACTGCCCCAAAAAGCAGAGAGAAAGAGGACCAAAATTTTTGGAAATAGAAAAACTGAGTGAGCAAGGACGTCAGGGCTCATGTCCCCTCTATGAGCCCAGGGTAACTCTAAAGGTAAAGGGGAAGCCGGTAGATTTCCTGGGTTGACACAGGAGCACAATGTTCTATCCTAAAACAACCTATGGGGCCCTTGTCCAACAAGAAAACATGGGTCCAAGTGGCCACTGGAACTAACCAATATCTATGGACTACCCAAAGAAAAGTGGACTTGGGAATGGGATGGGTAACCCATTCATTTATGGTCATCCCTGGGTGCCCATACCCCCTCTTGGGACAAGATGTCCTGACCAAATTGGGGGCACAGATCCATTTTAGCCTTGAGGGAGTACAAGTCCTTAATGAAAATGGCCCCATACATGTGCTGTGTCTCTAGAGGAGTACAAACTCTACGCCCCACCCCCTCTGGTTGCCAACAAGGACCCATACTTAAAAAAAATATGCGAGGAAATTCAAGGAGTATGGGCAGAAAGAAATCAGATGGGACTAGCTAAACATTGGGTTCCAATCCTGGTACAGTTAAAAGCTAATGCTAGTCCAGCCTGAGTCTGCCAGTACTCCATGCCCTGGGAAGCAAAATTGGGGATAACACCACACATAAACAGACTCTGGGAACAAGGGATATTAGTTCCTTGACAGTTTGCCTCGAATACCCCCCACCCCCATGCCAGTAAGGAAACTCCACTCCAATGACTACTGACCTGTGCAGGACTTGAGGGAAGTTAATAAGAGTAGAGGACATTCACCCCACAGTGCCCAATCCATACACCCTACTGAACAGCTTGCTGCCTGAGCGGGATGTCTATATGGTGTTGGATCTTAAAGACACATTCTTCAGCCTGCCACTAGCTCCAGTCAGCCAACCCTTGTTTGTCTTTGAATAGAGTGTCCCAGAACATGGTTTCAATGGACAATTGACCTGGACTAGACTGCCACAAGGATTGAAAAACTCTCCCACCATCTTTAATGAGGCACTCCATGAGGACCTGGGTGAGTACTGGCAGGTACACCCCCAAATAACCCTCCTACAGTATGTTGATGACCTCCTTATAGATGCCCCAGATGAAGAAACCTGTTGTTCGGCAACTGAAGCCTTGCTAAAAGAACTGGACCAAAGGGGATATTGAGTGTCAATGAAAAAGGCACAGCTCTGCCAAAAGGAGGTAACGTACCTCTGGTACATACTCAAGGGGGGGGCAATATCTGTTGTCTCAGGCCCCAAAATAAATGATCCTCAGTATCTCCCACTCCCCGAGACTCGATGACAAGTTCATGAGTTCTTGAGTTCGGCAATGTTCTGTAGACTCAGGGTACCAAGATTCACAAAAATTGCTAAGCCTCTCTATGAGGCCACAAGGGGACAGGCAAATGCCTTGGACTGTATTCCAAAGATGGACAAAGCATTCCTTTGGCTCAAGGAGGCACTCCTTAAGGCCCCGGCATTGGCCCTACCAGACATCTACAAGCCTTTCCACCTATATATGTAGATGAAAGCAAGGGCATAGCTAAGGGTGTGCTGACTTAAACTCTAGGCCCTTGGAAGAGACCAGTAGCTTATCTGTCCAAAAAGCTGGACCCAGTAGCAAAAGGATGGCCACCCTGCCTGAGCATTGTGGTGGCCACCGCATTGCTAGTTAAAGATGCAAATAAGATTACTATGGGACAGGAACTGATCATAATTCCACACACACACACACCCGGGGCCAATGACATCGAAGAGATTCTCAAGAATCCCCCAGATTGATGGATTTCTAATAACTGGCTGGTGCATTGCCAGTTTCTGCTCCTGAACCTGCCCTGCATCTGATACCACCCTACCTCAGCCCTCCATCCAGCCACTTTACTGCCAGACTCAGCCCAGGACATTACACGTGACTGCTCAATCGTGTTGAGCCATGTCCAAAACTAGAGGCCAGACCTGACAGATATCCCCTGGCCAAATGCAGAGGTGGACTACTTCACAGACAGAAGCAGTTTCATGCAAAATGGAGCCAGGTATGTGGGTGCAGTGGGTGCTGCAGTAGTGACTCTTGATGCTGTAACATGGACCTCTGCCCTGCCACCAGGGATTTCGGCCCAAGAGGCCGAGGTAATTGGCCTGGCCCGGGACCTTAAAACGGTTAAAGACAAATTGCAAACATCTTCACAGACAGCCAATACGTCTTTGCCACGGCTCACATCCATGGGCGCATCTATAAGGAAATGGGACTACTCACAGTAGATGGAAAAACCATCAATCAGTATTATGTTTACCCTGAAGGGTAAAAAAGCTACCAACTCGGGAGCGGGAAACACACGGGGATTGAGGCTTTATAAACCAAATAGTGACTTTGGGATATTGTTCATCATTCAGCTCCTAACTCAAAGGATACAATTTGGGCCCTAAGTACCACTAGGCCCCAACCTGGTCCTGCCGCCCATTAAGTCACCACAGGAACAGGAGGCAATGACTACTAAAAGACCCACCTTAACAAATAATCTTGAGGTGACCTATATTCCATCCAGGAGTACTGTCCCAGGTCAGGAACTCCAACCCTCATCCCGACCTTGGGACTTACTCCAGGCCACATATCAGATGCTAAATGCCTCCAAGCCTGAACTCACTGATGACTGCTGGTTCTGCTTAGATTTACGGCCTCCTTATTAAGAAGGGATAGCCATCCTTGGCAATTATACCACTTCTGCAGATTATGGGGCCTGCCGCTGGCATCACTTGGGTTTTGGGAGGTTAACTGGTTAAAGGAAATGGACTCTGCATTATAAGGAGACAAAACCCTGTGCCCCTTGCTTATAGACATACAATAACACCTAAAATGCCCTCAATCAGGAGATGTATCTCATCCCTCTTGAAGACGCCTGGTGGGCCTGCTCCACTGGGTTAACTCCTTGTGTCCATACTCTAGCTCTCAATCACGCAGATAAGATTCTGTGTGCTAGTCCAACTGACTCCTAGGATCCTTTATTATTCAAGTGAGGACATGAAAACCCGACTGTTCCCTCTCCGGGTAAAAAGATCAAAATGGGTAGCAGTTACTGCACTTCTAGTACCAACTATACTAGGACTCAGCATTGCTGGGGCAGCTGGCGAGGGCTCCTCAGCCCTAGTTCTCCAGGACAAAAATTATTGTGCCCTAAGGCTAGCCATGGATGCAGATGTATCCGAATTGGAAAGGTCCATCTCATATCTTGAAATTTCCCTATCTTCACTGGCTGAACTTACGCTTCAGAACAGATGTGGACTGGACCTCTTATTTCTCCAACAAGGCAGACTATGTCTAACCCTGGGAGAACAATGTCGTGTCTATGCTGACCATTCTGGGACCATCAAGGAGTCAATGTCTCTAATACGAAAAAGACTACACTATAGAGAAAAAGAGAGACAACAATCTAAAAACTGGTACGAATCCTTCTGTGATTGGTCCCAGGCTCACCACACTCCTTTCATCTTTGGCAGGACCCATACTCTTGTTCATGCTTGCCCTGACCTGTGGACCCTGTATTATTAATGTTGTCATTAATGTTTGTCAAAAAATGTGTATCTACCATCCAGCTCATGGTCTTAAAGACCCCTCTCAAGGATTTGAGATGGAACCTATCTCAAGAGGGGGAATGAGAGGATCTAATTTGCTCCAATTTAAAGTTAGGCCTAAGTTTCAGTTTCTGGAGAAGCAGGCAAAGCTTCTGGGAAGACCACAAACAAAGGGCCATTAATCAACAGTGACCCTCACATGTGACCAGAGAAGATAGCCGCCCTGGGGCCTAAGTCACTTCTTGCAATATCTCTGAACTATGACCAAAAAAGGACTTGCCCAAGACAGTGGGATCCAAGGCTGAGTCAGTTCTGGCAAAGTCTCTAAAACATGTCTGGACATGTCCTAGGATGGTAAAATCAGGGCCACAGTCAATCAAAGGTGTATAAATGTAACTCCTGGCTTTGCTTAGCCAATCACATTAAAAACTATGTAATCCACCTGGAAATTCCCCTAGCTTTGCTTAAAAGGAGTGTGTGTGTGTGGTAGTTTGAATATATGTCCCCCAATATATTCATTGTTTTATTACTTTATAGTTTGCATCTGCAATCACCTTCCTAGAGGCAAGGTCACTGGGGGCCCGGTCTTAAGGTGTGGTGATGGTTTGAGAGTCCATTGTAAAGATATGCAAATGTGCCTAGCAGGAGTTCCTGAAGTGTGCTGTGTGACCTTTTGGCTGTAGTTTTGCTCTGTGTGCTGTGGTGGCTGGTTGGCTTTTGCTCTCTCTGCTCGGCCCTGTGAAGGCCAGTTGCTTCTCCTGCCATTATGGAACTTCCCCTGGATCTGTAAGCTTCAATAAATAATATCCCTTCCTCCATAACTGTGCCTGGTCTGGAAGTTCATCTCAGCGAACCTGAAGCTGTCTGCTACAGTAAAGTGGTACCGAGGAGTGTGGGGTGAGATGAATCTGACCGTGTGGATATTTGTCTTTTGGAACCTTTGTTTTGGAAGAATGGGCATGGACTTGGTGCTTGCAACTGAAGATGCCTTCTGGAGTGGTAAGCCAAGTTTTATGGACTATTCTGATGAGAGTTTGAGAATGCTAAGTGCAGATAGTATTGAACTTCGAGGCTTGGCTTATGAGGTTTCTAAGGGGAAGGAAAGACTGCAGAGGACTTTGTTGGAACTGGGCTACTGGCATAAGGGATGGCTACGTTCTGCTGCCCAGGCCCAGAGTGTTTGATCAAGGTTAAATTTGTAATGGACTGATGTGCTTGGCTGAAGATATCGGACTGAGATTTTAAGATTTTAAGTTGAAAAACCTCAAGCAAGTTAAAAGCAGAGGCACTGAGATGGTTTTAGGTTACTGGAGCTTCTATTGTCAACGCATTAGCAATCTTAAGGAAGGTGGAAGGAAGGTGGCCTGACTTGATTTACATTAAAACAACGGAGAGGATGCCTGAGGAAAGACTGTTAAAAATGCAAATTCTTGGAAAGAGCTGACTGGAGAAGGAACCTGTTTTTCAAGGCTATGGTTTATTTTGTCCCTGGGTTTAGAATATGGCTGTGTCCTGCACACCTGGTATTAGTTTTGGAAATATGAAAAATGCGTGGAGTGGTCATGAGTTGCACACGGTTCCAGAAGCCGCTGCTGAGATGCGGCATGAGGCAGGGCATGAAGACCCTCAGGAATAGGCTGGAAGAGCCTTTTGGAAGATGGACCGTGGTTTGCATGGAGACCTGAAGATGTTTTGGATATACCAGGACTGTGCAAAAGGGCTACCATGGAGTGCAGTGTTGGCATGTTATGAAAGTTTTCCCTGGAGACTCTGCCCAGCTGGAGGGATGGGATTGGAAAACCTGGAGACTGTTAGTCTCTGGTTATATTGAACTTGAACTGCAGAAGTTTGATGACTGTTGATGGAGGTTCAGTTTGCATTATTCTAGTCTCTCCTTGCTATGCCTTATACCAGGTTAAAATGTTTAACTTGTTTGATTTTACAGGACTCACTATCTTAAGTTGATCAAGACTGTGAGAACCTTTGAAATTGGACTGAGTACAATTTACAATGTGTGATAGTTATAAATCTATTGGGGGCCAGGAGCTAAATATATTGGGGGCCAGGGGCGGAATGTGGTAGTTTGAATATATGTCCCCCAATATATTCATTGTTTTATTACTTTATAGTTTGCATCTGCAATCACCTTCCTAGAGGCAAGGTCACTGGGGGCCCGGTCTTAAGGTGTGGTGATGGTTTGAGAGTCCATTGTAAAGATATGCAAATGTGCCTAGCAGGAGTTCCTGAAGTGTGCTGTGTGACCTTTTGGCTGTAGTTTTGCTCTGTGTGCTGTGGTGGCTGGTTGGCTTTTGCTCTCTCTGCTCGGCCCTGTGAAGGCCAGTTGCTTCTCCTGCCATTATGGAACTTCCCCTGGATCTGTAAGCTTCAATAAATAATATCCCTTCCTCCATAACTGTGCCTGGTCTGGAAGTTCATCTCAGCGAACCTGAAGCTGTCTGCTACAGTGCTCCTCTCAGGGTTACTATTTTGTATGAATGGTTGACACCCACATGCTGGCTGATTCTGCAGAATAAATGCTCTATGCTTTGACATACTATTTGAGTCCAGAGTCTTTCTTCAAAGACTCTCAGACTCTTACAGCCCTAGTGACAACTCCTACAGCCAGGAGACTAGAAACCCAAATGACAAATTATAATCAAATGCCTTCATCTATTAGGCATACATTGAAACTATCACATCATGTGTAAATAAAAATGTGGTCATCTCCTGGCACAGTTGACACATAAATCAAACCAACATGTTATTTACTGAAACTTTGGATTTCCCTCAGTGTTCATTTGTGGTTTTCAGTAAATTGAACTCACCTGGATTTTGTTTATATGTTGTATGTTGTTTATATTATCATAAATGTAATATTTTAAAATATTTTAGTTAAAAATTTAGTTAGTTGTTTGCTGCTAGCTTATTAGTGATTTTTTTTTTTTTTTTTTGTATATCCATGAGGACTTTATTTTTAAATGTGTATGTATCCAAGTGAATGAAAGTTATTTTTTCCTATGCAAATAACTTAGCACTACAGTTTTAACACAGAGATTTTTTTTTTTTTGTCATTTGGACTTTTTTCCTCAAAATATTCATTTTCTCATTCAATAAACAAATATGAAACACATGTCAGGCATTCTACAAGATATTTGTTTTCTCTGTACTGGTGATGATGATGATGATGATGACTTTTTACAACTTTTGTTAACTCCCAGAGCTCCTTCTCATACTTGACATCAACTATGTTTCACAGTCCTATGAAGGAGATAAGACATGTGTATTAGTCTTGGAAACTCTAGTTGTAACCCAGGTCTTCCAAAGAATATTAGTGGCTTAGTTCTTTGCCCTTTAACATTCCTACCTGGAGGACACAGGTCAGTGGGTGACTCCATTCCCTTGATTCAGGGATCCAGCCTGGAAGTAAGCTAGTAAAGAGTGTTTGCAAATCTCACTTATGATGTTGCCTAGATAGTAATGACATAAACACATCAGCTTCAAGGGTAATTTAGGATTGTAATCTTGTTTTGTATATAGAAGAATGACTCTTCTTGGACAGTTAGCAATCTCTGCCTCAGCAAACATACTTTTTTTTTTTTTAATTTTCATTTTTATTTTACTTCTCTCAGTACTATACATTGAAATTTTGTTTGATGTTTATGTTTGTTTTAGTTAAGTAGAAACTTTTTATGGACATATCATGTGTTAGTACCATCATTTCTCTCCTCCATGCCCCCATTCCTCTGTGGTCTCCTTCAGTGGGATTACTGGTATACCACCTGGTGGTGTGGATTATGAAATGTGAGAGCATCAATCACTCATTGTGAGGGGGAAGGGGCAATGGCTCTGGACATTTGCTTCCACTCTGCGATTCTTGCAATCTTTCCACCCCCTCTTCCATGAAATTCCCTTAGCTGTGGTAGGTGTGTTTTAAGTCTACTTTAGTGTTGTGCTCTCAGCAGCTTCTAGATTTCTGCTTTGGTTCATTTTAAGTATCCTCAGTGTCTGTCTCCATCACCCTGGCACTGGTTGACAGGCTTGTCATGGAAGCAGCACTGTTACTCATCTTGTCAATTCTTATGTGGTTTCACCTGGGCCTTTACAGATGTGTGAGGAGTGGTTTATCTGCTCGGGTCTTGCTGCCTTACCACACAGGTACAGGGTCCAAGCAATCTTACACCAGCAGAAGGGGTACCTTTAAGCAATTTTTAAAATTTCTATCCTAGGATTGAGTGAGACAGGCAGTGCCTTGCTTGTTGCATGAACCACTGCTTCTACATTTACTTTTCATTGAATATGCCATGTCATGGGGAAATATAAGAGTCCATTTACACACATCAACAAGAATATTCAGGTCATCTTTGTATTCTCTTCTTTTGCTGTGAACTGTACATGTATTTTTTATTCAAATGCTGTCCATATACTGATAGAGAGACAAAGAAATGCTTTTTAAAGAGGTACAAACCAAAAGCTTTTCAGCATGCTTGGACCTTGAACTTCGAGCTTTGTGTGGAATTCCACATATTTAATTGTCTTCATTCACACAATATCTTCTGATTCTTATTTTGGAAATGCAAAGGTTTTCTGAACATCAATAGTTGAAAGAAAATCAAACTAGCATAAGTTATGCTTTCTGTTACTTATGTGAAGGTTTGGAATTAGTGAATAACAATGTGATAAAAGCATACTAGTAATTTATAAACCTTGCTTGTTGGAGTATAACCTATTTTCTTGAGTTAAAATACATCCAAATTTTTTCCAAGTTGGACAATCCAGTTCTGCCTCATTTTCCTTAAGAAAAAAATCTGTATTATTTCCTCTTGTGTTCCACTGAGATGCTCATATTTTCAATGCTGAAATTCCCTGTTTGGAGAATTGTTTCACTACATATTCCTATTACAGATTTCATTTTCAGTTTCTGAATATCTAGTTTGCAAGTCAATTGTATGGATCCTCTATATTCAATTTATAATGTAATCATAGCACTGTTTGTATCAAATGCCATTTTATTTTGGCGACTCTTTGGTCCTTTATTTATTACATATAAATGAAAATCAATTCAATTTCATAAGTGTTGTTGTTGAGAAGTATAACTTTTTACTTCCTATAATGAGACATGTAGGCTCAATATTTCTTTTTTGGTGTTTCTTTTTAAATGTTTTATTATTATTATTATTATTAACAAGATGTTTCATACAAATACACCATATGTTGGTATTCTCTTTTCTCTCTCCCTGCCCACATTCTGTTGGCAAAACTCCTCAGTAGGGTTGCATGTATTTCCCATGAGGTTGCAGTTTATGCATTGTGGAAGCAGTAGTCAGTTATTTTGGGGGGAAGGGAATGACAATAGGCAGGATGTCTCAACTTATAGCTCTTACAATCTTGCCACTGCCTCTTCCACAAATTTCCCTGAGCCATGGTGGATGACTTTTGAGTCTACTTCAGTGATGAGCTCTTAGGAGACTCTGGAGCTCTGCCTTGGTAGGTGTTGAGTATCCTCAGGATCTGTCTTCTACACCCTGGTGCTGATTATCAGGAACAGAATGGAAGCAGCGCTCTTACTTGTCTCCCCATTCCTCCCTTTCTCTGTGGATTCTGCTGTGGCTTGGCTGAAGTGCAAGGGGTGCTTCATCTCCTCCAGTCTCACTACCTTCTGAAAAAGATGAATACATTTTCCAATAGAGATGAAGTCAGTATAGTTTAAATGGTATATGCATTATTAATTTAGGGAAAATTTGATTATGTAACTATGATGATGTTGGAGTTTATTTATGTTTAGTTATCAAGCAGGTTTAGTTTTATAAACTGGGGGGGCACCTGTGTTTGGTGCATATATATTTATGATTGTGATGTGCTCATGTTAGAGCCTTCTCTTGATGAGAAAAAAGTGGCCTTCTTTATCCTTTTTGATTACTTTTGGTTTGAAGACTATTTTATCAGATATTAAAGTAACAATGCCTACTTGTTTTTTGTTTCCATTTGCTGGAATATCATTTTCCATCCTTTCTCCATGAGGAGGTATCTATCTTTAGTCAAGAGGCAGGTTTCTTGAAGGCAAAAAATAGAAGAGTCAATTTTTTTTAACCAACCTTGGTAACTTGTGTATTTTGATGGGTGAGTTAAGACCATTAATATTTAAAGCTATTACTGAGAAATTTGAATGAATCCCTGTCATGATGAGGTGCTTTATGGGGTTTGGTACTTCCTTGTATTTTGTACTTTTTTTTTGAGCCTGGTCTATTTTTGGTTATTGTGATCTTCTTCTTATTGTCTCTTGAGACTGGTTGTTCGACTATTCTATGTGGAGTAATCCCTGAAGTATTCTCTGTAGGTTTGGCTTTGTGTTCATATAATCATAAAGTTGACTTTTTTCATGGAAATTTTTCCTTTCTCCATCTAATATGAGGGATACTTTTGCTAGGAAGAGTATCTTGGGTTGGAAGCCATAGTCTTAGACTTTGAAGTGTTCCATTCCAGGCCCTTCTGGCTTTCAGGAATTCCATTGATAAATCTAATATAATTCTGATGGAATTGCCTTTGTATGTAATGAGCTGTTTGTTTCACTGCTTTTAACACTCTCTCTTTGTTTTCATTGTTAGGAGTTTTAACTATGATGTACCTTGGAGAGTTTCTTCTTTGGTCCTGTTTGGAGTTCTGTGGGCTTCTTTTATCTGGATGGGCCTCTCTTGAGAGAATGGGAAATTTTTCTTCAATAATTTTGTTGAATAAGTTCTCTGGCCTGGATTTCCTCTCCTTCTGGTATACCCATGATCCAGACGTTTGGTTGTTTAAGGGCATCCCACAGTTCCCTCACATTCTGTTCACTTGATTTATTGAACTTAGCAAAGTTTTTGGGCTCCTGAACAATTTCTTCTGTCTTGTCTTCTAGGTCAGAGGTTTTGTCTTCCGCATGAATAACACTATTAGTGTGGGGTTCTGGAGTGGTTTTTATAAGCTCTAGCTGATTTTTGTTTTCTTTTGTTTTATTTTGCATTGTGTCTATTTTTTTTTTTTTGAGGTACAATTTCATTTTGAGTTCTAATTTTCTTGATGCTTCCTAGAATTCATTGTATATTTCATCAAGTCTCAATTGAGCTTAATCAATCAATTATTGAGATCTTCCATTTCTTAACTCACCTTCAATTCATTCATATCTCCTTTGAGGGTTCTAATGTTTTCTTCAATCGAGTTAATGTTACTGTCATAAGCTGAATGCTCTAAGACATGATTTTGTTCAACTTCATTGATACGATTGTTGGTTTTTTGGTGTTTTGCTTCCAGTTCAGCAATTCCTTTGATCGGAGTCTCCTTGGCTGCTATGTTTTCATTTTGAGATTGAATTTCTGTTGATTTGGCTATTATTCCATTAGAGGCTTTCATTGTGGCACTAGGCATCCTTGGTTGAGATCTCTCAGTTTTCTGCCTTTTGTTGGCTTTTTTGTATTAGGGTCCTACCATCTTGGGGAGACACATTATTCCATTGAGGTGGAAGCAATTTTTTCCTCATAGAGTTTTCAGAGGGTGTTGTTTTTTAAATATGAACCTACTGGTACACTGGTGCATGATAGAGTTATAACCACAGATGTGCAGATTGTGGAAATTGCAGGTACATGAAAGGTAACTGGGGAACAGCGAGCTCTGGCCTATTCAGTTCATTTGTACTTACTCTTCTGCACAAGGGAATCACTGCTTGAAGAACCAGGTGCTAGGAAGCTGGAATGCCAAAGGAAAGAGGCCTGCTCCTAAAATTGCCAGGGGAATAGGGATGTCAGTATCCAAGGGCCTCTCAAGATACCAGAGCAAAAGGCCTGTTTTACAGCCCCCACACAGGGACCAGGCCTCCCCAAGACAGAGACAGGGGCACCTAGAGGGATGAGGAAACTGGGTGGAGCCACAAGGAATAGGGATCTGGCCTACTCATCACCCACCACATGCATCCTTGGGTGCAGGGTATCCAGGAACAGAGGACCCAGAGGCACTTCAGTCAGGAAGGCAGTGAAAGGGGCCTGCTTCCACAGCAGGCTCACAGGGACTAAGAAGCCTCAAGCCAGTTGCAAGGGGACCAGGAAACTGGGAGAAGCCCTAGGGAAAAGGATCTGGCATACTCTCTCAGCCTGCCATGTGCACCCTCTGGCACAGGGTATCCAGGTATGGATCCAGGGACACTTGGATTCTCAATAGGTTTTTTAAAAAAAATATATTTTAGAGATTTCTCTTAAGTTAGCCATAAGACAGAATTCTATGATCATAATCTTCAATTCAAATTTGTATTGTCTTTGATATTATTTCTCTGGAAAAAATTGAGTACTATAAATGTCTTTTTTTATTAGTGTACTGATTTAGACATATACATGTGTTATGAAACATTTTATACCTAGGGATTTGTGTTTATTTATTTTTTTCTATTTTGAAAAATCACTATTATACCAAAAAGTCATAAGCATTTTCTCATAACCTTTATATTGAAAGTATAATGTGTCACTACTAATTGGATGAATATACAAAAAATTGCAGTCTACAAACTTAATTGCACTGGTTTTTCTTTTTAAAATCATAAAGGCTATCATTATTTGTAGGCTATACTTATTTCTTGATAACCATGTTTTTAGTCATGAGTAAGATTGATTAATTTACAATGGAAAGCTATCATCTGATGATTTAATATATAGATAATTTACAGAAAGCTGTCTCTGAAGAAGGAGTCAGAAAAGAGCATAGGTTGTATGGGATTTTAAATGAGATTTTTCTTGCTATCATTGTAAAGGATTGTGAGACCTTCTCTTTTGTTAGAAAGAACACATTCCTTAGCCAGTGTTATGAAAATAATTCTTAGTTCAAAGGAAACTTATTTATATTTTAAATAGATCTATTTAGGATTGAAAGTAAGAGATAAAATTTCTAGCACAGTTCTCAGAAGGGAAATATGTTGAAATTCAAAAGATTAATATGATACATGACACCTGCATGATAAGAAATGTGGAATTAGAAATGGGGAATCACTGCAAATGTTTCAAGTTCATGTTACAGGAATTTCTAACAGAGAGCAGAAATTTACATCACCATTCTCATAGCTGATGAAAAATAGCATCCATGTCTGGTGAAGAAGGTGACAGACACTCAATTATCTGAGAAGAGATAGAAGAGTAAAGTGAATCTACATTTATGTTTTATAAGTCATATGTATTTTGAGACTCCAACTATGCTGCCTTTACATGTAAGATGAAGGAAAGTCTTCAATCTTCAATTTAATCCCATACATACCCTTCAGAACCCCCTAAGTACACATCATTCTCCAGGAACAAAACACACTATCAGTAACTGGTACAAAGTTTACCAATGGAAAAGAAAAAAAAGGAAATATGTGGATGAACATTTAGGACTTATAAAACATTTTAACATAAATCTTTATTTTATGAAAATAATTCTAAGATAATTGAGTTTTATAGTTATTCTGAGTTTGAATTATAACTTTCATAAAGGCAATTATAAATTGCATAACTTTAAAATGGAGATATTTAATTATTGGAGTCATAATCCACTTTAAACTTTCTGATATTTCAACACTTTATTTTTCTATGAAAAAAAAAAAAAAGATTTCTAAAACTTCTAGATAAAACAGCATGGAAGCATGTGTACATTTAGCCTTATTAAGTGGAAAATAGTCTGATGGGTTCTTTGTACTTAGGAGAAAAAGGATAGTTCCTTTATACTTTCTATAATAGTCTTCAGCTGACTGTAGGACTTATAAAATAGAATACACAGTACACTCTACCAATATGTCAACTGTGTTTAGGAGGGAAAGAACGTCTGCACCCTCCTGAGATATAACTGTCCTTCATTATCTAAAGATTTGCCAGAGAGTACTGACAAAGAGGAAGAAGGAAATATATATTCTGTCCATCTTGGTGCTCAACAGGCACGATTGTTTCTGCTCCTAATGAGGAAATGGCTAACTGGAAAGAGGACTTTTCCTGAGGGTAGGAGTATCGTTCCTGTGAGATTTCTGAAAACAGGCTCCAATCTTAGGTTTCTATTTTGGAAAAATTGGTCTGTCTCTTACTTCCTGTTTCAGGTAAGTTTTATTTTCAAAACCTTTGTTGTTCTTTAAATAAAGACATCATCTATTCAGATGTAATGTGAGAAATGCAGCAGCTCTGTGAACTATGGAATACAAAGGATGGTATTTGTGGGTCATAGAAATGGATGGTTTGACCCAAGCTATTGCTATTGTAAAGGTGACGTCCATCTGAACATCCTATAGAGGAGAGAGTTTGTGTCATTCCTTCACGTTTCTTGGCAGGAAGAAATGTCTTCATTCAAAATCACATGCTTTGGTCCTGGAGGGATGGCTTAGTGATTAAAGCATTTGCCTGCAAAGCCTAAGGACCCTGGTTCAGTTCTCCAGAACCCACGTGAACCAGATGCACATGGTGACATATACATCTGTATTTAATTTGCAGTGGCTAGAAACCCTTGCATACCCATTGTCTTTCTCTCTCTCTCTCAAAGAAAAAAATCAATAAAATATTATATATATATATATATATATATATATCATTACCTAAAGGAACAGTGCACTGTGGAGAGTGAGATTCCTCTGATGGTTAAACTGTCCACTCTAAGCTGTATTTCCATAAACTGTGTGGTTATAAGAAACAGCCAATGCAGGCTTGGGATTCAGTTTCCTCTTAATGTTTTCTCTATTTCTCTTGCTGATTTAGAAACTATGTACTATCCAATTAAAGACGTGTGCAAAACACAGCCTAAAGACAAATTGCCCATCTCAGGTGGCACATAGCTTGCTCAGACCTCATTATTGGGAAAGAAAAACCCAAGAGAAAAAGAGACCAAGGGGTGAACTACTCAGTAATCTCGTCATGCACCTTCTGCCACACATTCATTAGAACACCAGATTTTTTAAAGCTGAGCACGTAGATTGCTACTTGCTGAAAGATATTGGTTGGTGAATGAGAATTGTTGCAGTCCCTTACTGAACTGCTTTAAACAATGAAAGACTAGTGGGCTAAAAACTATTGCAGATCAAGCACAAGTTAGTAGATTTTACCACAGACTTGAAGTCTTTTGTATCTTTTTTCAGTTTATGGTCTCAGAGCCGTGGAAATCATTTCCATCCGCATTTGTTGAGACTGCTGAATTCTCCTGAGAAGATGTTGTGGCCTTTGAAATTAAAAATGACTGTACAATGTCTTCTGCAATATTTAGGACAAATTTGCATTTAACATGCTGATCATAAAATATTTTGTGGTACTTTCTTCATTTCTAGAAGCTCTGTAGTAGAAAATAATATATTATGGACATTTTTGCCAGAATGCTATTTTTTTTCCTTTGTTTCACTTAACTCGAGTTTTGTTTAGAAGTGGATCAAAAATGTATATAATTCAAGGGCTCCTCCAACCTTCTGCTGCCCTTTGTTCCATTTCACTCGTTTCTTTCTTTATACTCCTCTCTTTAGAAAACATTAAATAAAGTCATGCACTTATGCATAGACATCATCTATATATACCCCAACTTATATAATGTGGACTTGATAAAAAATTGATATTTTTAATGTCAAACAGAACACAATTACATCCACTATCCATTCATATAAATAGACCTGGAAAAGCAATTCAGTGCCTGAAAAGTCTTATAGATTAAACAAAAATGGCAAACTTGACTTTTTTTTTGTTCTATAATTGCTAACTATTTAACAAATTTTATGCTATAGTTTTAGTAAATGTTATCCCTTTGCTAATTTTAACATTTATGTCACTTCTGGGTTGGATTCTTCCGTAATTTATTATTTTTTCTTTTTTGTAACATGTGTCATAGATCTTCCTTTTTTACATAAATTTTACCATATTGATCTTGGGATACTTCTATATCCCTCACAATATTCTCAATCTTTGCTTTCAGAAATAGTTAAGTTATGTGGAAATAGACTGAGTCTCTTTAGCTTTACATTTTGTTAGTGAAAATGGGTGTACCTGTTTGTGAACATAGAAGTGAATGGGAGGGTGGAGTATTTCATGTGTGTGTGGGAGGGCGAGGCCAGAGGATAATCTTGGGTGATATTCCTAACAACATGATCCACCTCCTCTGAGGAAAGTTCTTTCTTTAGCCTAAAACTCACCAGATCAGATAGATTACCCAGCCAGCAAGTCCTAGGGATCTTCTTTCAGCCTCAGCACTGACATTACAGATATGAGGGACATCTGTCTTTTTTTATTTTTTCTGTTTATGTATTTATTTATTTATTTAAATTCTTTATTAGATTTGTTTGGTTTTCCCTCTAACTCATGCCTTTAACCTCTCTCTTTTGCCCTTCTTATTCTGATACTCTGCATTTGACCTTCAGATCACTTAAGATCTACAATATCCCTACCCTTCTCCTTTAAATCAGAAAAACCCTTTTCTAGATCCCCGCAGTTCATACACTCTCCCTCTTACACATGCATACATCACTATTGAAAGCTAGGGTCAGCATAAGAGAGAACAATAGGGGTTGACTACCTGTGCCAAGTATCTTGCTGAATATAATATCTTCCAGTTCTATCCATTTCCCAACAAATATTTCAGTTTGATTTATGCTTCCATAGAATTTCACTATATATATAAATGAAATCACATTTTCATTACCATTCCTCTGTTAATGGTTATCTAGACTGATTCCATTTCCTGGCTATTGTGAACATAACAGCAATAAGCATGGCTAAGTAAGTATGTCTGTAGCAAAATATATAGTCCTTAGGGTATATGCCCAGGACAGTGAATAGTGGGTTTTCTTTCCTTATACTCATGCAGGATTTGTTGTTGATTATTTTCTTGATGATAATAATTTTGAAAGGGGTGAGATGAAATCTCACAGTGTTTTTAATGTTTTCCTGATGGCCTCAGGAAGGGTGGTGAAATTTATTTAGGTATTTATTGGTTAATTTTACTTCTTCATTTGAGAACTCTCTGTTCAGTTCAGTTCCTAAGCCCAATTACTGATTGAGCTATTTTCACATAGCTTAATTTTTGTTTTGGTTTTTTTTTTTGAAAATATTTTTATTTATTATATATTTTCAAGCAGAGAGAGAGAGAGAGAGAGAGAGAGAGAGAGAGAGGGAGAGATGTAAGGAGAGAGTGAAAGAGACTGAGAAAGATAGGTGTGGTAGTTTGAATATATGTCCCCCAATATATTCAGTGTTTTATTATTTTATAGTTTGCATCTGCAATCACCTGTTCTGGAAGTCTTAAGGTGTGGTGATGGGTTTGAGATTCCTGCTGAGTTCCTGAAGTCTGCTGTGTGACCTTTTGGCTGTAGTTAGTTTTGCTCTGTGTGCTGTGGTGGCTGGTTGGTTTTTTTGCTCTCTCTGCTTGGCCCTGTGGAGAGCAGGCCGCTTCTCTTGCCTTTATGGAACTTTCCCTGGATCTGTAAGCTTCAATAAATAATATCCCTTCCTCCATAACTGTGCCTGGTCTGGAAGTTCATCTCAGCGAACCTGAAGCTGTCTGCAACAGTAAAGTGGTACCGAGGAGTGTGGGGTGAGATGAACCAGACCGTGTGGATATTCGTCTTTTGGAACCTTTGTTTTGGAGGAATGGGCATGGACTTGGTGCTTGCAACTGAAGATGCCTTCTGGAATGGTAAGCCAAGTTTTATGGACTATTCTGATGAGAGTTTGAGAATGCTAAGTGCAGACAGTATTGAACTTGAGGCTTGGCTTATGAGCTTTCTAAGGGGAAGGAAAGATGGCAGAGGACTTTGTTGGAACTGGGCTACTGGCATAAGGGATGGCTACGTTCTGCTATCCAGGCCCAGAAAGTTTGATCAAGGTTAAATTTGTAATGGACTGATGTGCTTGGCTAAAGATATCGGACTGAGATTTTAAGATTTTGAGTTGGAAAACCTGAAGCAAGCTAAAAGTAGAGGCACTGAGACTGGTTAAGCTGCTATTGTCTACACATTAGCAATCTTAAGGAAGGTGGAAGGAAGGTGGCCTGACTTGATTTACATTAAAACAATGGAGAGGATGCCTGAGGAAAGACTGTTAGAAATGCAAACTTTTGGAAAGAGTGTTTACTGGAGAAGGAACCTGCTTTTCAAGGCTCTGATTTATTTTGTCCCTGGATTAAGAATATGGCTGTGTCCTGCACACCTGGTATTAGTTTTGGAAATATGAAAAATGCATAGAATGGTCATGAGTTGCACACGGTTCCAGGAGCCGCTGCTGAGATGCAGCATGAAGCAGGGCATGAAGACCCTCAGGAATAGGCTGGAAGAGCCTTTGGAAGATGGACTGTGGGTTGCATGGAGACCTGAAGATGTTTTGGATATACCAGGACTGTGCAAAAGGACTACCATGGAGTGCAGTGTTGAACTGGGATGAAAGTTTTCCCTGGCGACTCTGCCCAGCTGGAGGGGCGGGATTGGAAAACCTGGAGACTGTCAGTCTATGGTTATATTGAAGTTGAACTGCAGAAGTTTGATGACTGTTGATGGTGGTTGAGTTTGCATTATTCTAGTCTCTCTTTGCTTTTTACCAGTTAAAAATGTTTACTCTGTGCCTTTACATGTTGAAAGTATTTAACTTGTTTGATTTTACAGGACTCACTATCTTAAGTTGATCAAGACTGTGAGAACCTTTGAAATTGGACTGAGTACAATTTACAATGTGTGATAGTTATAAATCTATTGGGGGCCAGGAGCTAAATATATTGGGGGCCAGGGGCGGAATGTGGTAGTTTGAATATATGTCCCCCAATATATTCAGTGTTTTATTATTTTATAGTTTGCATCTGCAATCACCTTGCTAGAGGCAAGGTCACTGGGGGCCCGGTCTTAAGGTGTGGTGATGGGTTTGAGATTCCATTGTAAAGATATGCAAATGTGTCTAGCAGGAGTTCCTGAAGTCTGCTGTGTGACCTTTTGGCTGTAGTTAGTTTTGCTCTGTGTGCTGTGGTGGCTGGTTGGCTTTTGCTCTCTCTGCTTGGCCCCTGTGGAGAGCAGGCCGCTTCTCTTGCCTTTATGGAACTTTCCCTGGATCTGTAAGCTTCAATAAATAATATCCCTTCCTCCATAACTGTGCCTGGTCTGGAAGTTCATCTCAGCGAACCTGAAGCTGTCTGCAACAATAGGGGAAGAGAGAGAAAATGGATACACCAGGATCTCTTATTACTATAAACAAACTCCAGATGCATGCACCACTCTGTGCATCTGGCATTATGTGGTGGGTACTGGGGAATTGAACCTGGGCAGTCAGACTTTGCAAGCAAGAACCCTTAACTGCTAAGCCATCTCTCCAGTCTTTGAATTTTTTTTTTAACATTTTGGATATTGACCTGACAGATGTATAGCTTTTAAATATTTTATTCTCACTCTGTAGACTACCATTTCACTTGGCTGTTTTCTTGGCTACACAGAGGATTTATTTTTTAATTTTATTGTCACATTTGTTTGATTTTGATGATATTTCCTGATTGACCTGAGTCCTTTTCGGAAAGTGCTTACCTTTCTTATATCATGACGTCTTCTCCTTACTTCTTTTTCCTGAAGTAGTTTCAGGTCTCATCTTCATCTTTGATATTTTAGAACTTTTTGTTGTTATGCAGGGTGAGATATAGAGATCTACTTTCATTCTTCTGCATGTGGATTTATACTTTTCACAACATCATTTTTTAAGGAGTCTGTCCAATAAATATTTTTTTCACATTTTGTTAAAAAAACCAGATAGCTGTACATTGTGGGTCTATGCCTCAAGCTTCTATTGTGTTCCATATATCTACTTTTCAGTTTTTGTGTCAGTACCATGTTATCTTATTATGTGTCTGAAATAGAGCTTGAAATTAAGTATAGTGGTACTTCCCACAACTTCTTGTTTTTTTTAGGATTGCTTTGTCTATCCAGTTTTGTGTTGCCTCCAAAATGACAAACAAATCTTTCAATGAAGCAACAAAGGAAAAGGAATACACAAATGCCAACAGAAGGAAAATAACTTGTTAATGATTGAAGTTGTATAGAAAATTGAGGTGCTAGCATGCATTGAAAAGGAAATTATGATATATTTTATCTGGTTATATTGAGTTCTGTTGACACAGGTAGCAGAAAAAATAGTCTAATAAATTATGCTCTCAAAAAAAACGTGGCCCACCTTGAATTTTTGGAGGATTGAAATGTAACAAATCAATCAGTCCATTGTCTAAGAAATGTGGAATCAGAGGACATACAGATCATACTTATGGTAGAGGTTCTCTGAAAGAATGTGGATGAGTTCTGAATACCAAATACCAGACATTCTAGTAAAATTGCTTGTTTTTAGAACACACAGTTGACCTTGGAGTGCTGAAAACAATAGTTGTTAGTTTTAATATCTGATGAGGTCAGTACTCAAGTGGGCACATGATATGGAAAGAAACAATTCTGAACCTGTCTTAAAGAGAGCAAAATAAGTGCAAGAACCATATTTAAATAATATATATATATATATATATATATATATATATATATATATATGAATATATAAATATAGTCTTTGTAAACAATTTAAGTCCAGGAACAGAAGAAGTATTCTATGAGAATAAAAGATTATGTAATCTGTTAAAATCATAAAGTGGTAAAATTCAGAAAAATAAATGAAAGAAAATAATAGAATTTTAAATGGAATTAAGGATAAGGGAAAGAAAAAGTACTATGTAGAAATATAAAAAGGAAGAAGTATGATAGAAATGAAGTGTTAAGTGAACACACACAACCATACATACATATAGTCAAGGATATAAGGAAGAAGAGGAAATAAAAGTATAGATTTAGAAGGTAGTAAAAAAAAACCAATGTTTCATACCAATAGAATATAATGCATGATTCAGAATATAACAAGACTGTAATGTACATGTTGAACACTGTATCTTGTGTTACAAGAAAAATATACTAATCATCCTTAGGTGTATCTTAGTAAACATTGAAATTTAAAAAAACAAAGAAAGGAATATTATGGCAATAAAACAAAGAACAAGTCATATGTTGGGAAAAAGGAATATAAGCTAAAATGAGCATTGCTTTACATTGCCATAGCAAAATTTCCACATCCAAAAGACACTGGGGTTAAAATATTCTCAAAAAAGATGGTTGAGCTAAAGAGCTGGGGTTTTGTTTTTGCTTTTATTTTTAATCTATGTGTTGGGAAAGTTGCACCATCATGAGATATGATGGTTGAAAATGTAAACAAAGCTGCAATAACATGCACTAAATATATTGATCTACAAAACAAAGTTATAAAAATATGAAGATAAGAGTAGTAAAATACATCTCAGGCATAACAAGTAATAACCAACATTGAGAAGGTTTCTTGGTTACTTTTCTCATGCTTTGGACAAATCAACTTGACAGAAGGAATGTAGGAGAGGAGAGGTTGTTTTGTGTCATAGTTTAGACCATGGCAAAGTACTCATGGTAGCTGGAATGGCTCTCTGTGGTGGTGGAAGTGTGTGATTTTTCAGGCTATCACATCACAGTAGCAGATAGGAAAACAGAGGGTTCCTGCTAGAATCAGACCAGGACTATAATCCTCTAAGGCTTAACCTTCAGTGTCCCTGCTCTCCCATCCATGCCTCCTGTTCCAAAGGTTCCTTAACTTCCTGAAACAGTTACAATTAATAGCTGGAGACAAAGTGATCAAACACATGAGCATGAGGGGGCATACCAAATCCAAAATAAAAGAAGGGGAAGATGAGAACATGTGAGCATTTACAGATCACCTTGTGGTATAAGTAGGTGTCGTGCACTAGAACATGCAGCTAACAATGCCTTCATTCAATATAGCTATACCAACTGCGCACCAAGAAAGAGACATATTATATAGTCACAATCTATAAATAGACTCTGAAAGGTAAAAGTGAGAAGCCATTATTTTACTACATTTTTTTGAAATTGGTAATCTAACTGGGCGTGGTGGCACAAGCCTTTAATCCCAGCACTCGGGAGGCAGAGGTAGGAGGATCGCCAGGAGTTCAAGGCCACCCTGAGACTACATAGGGAATTCCAGGTCAGCCTGGGCTAGAGTGAAACCCTACCTCAAAAACCAAAAAAAAAAAAAAAAAAAAAAAAAAAAAGGAATTGGTAATCTAAGCACAGATGCAGAATAATTCACACAGATGCATTTGTGTATACATGCACGTGTGTGTGTGTGTGTGTATGCTTGTTTGTCTGAAGTGTGTGTATGTATGGAAGTCAGAGGACAAGTTCACTATGCACATGTGTGCAAATTTGTGTGTACATGTTTGTAAATGTTCTCTCTCTCTCTCTCTCTCTCTCTGTGTGGGGGAGAGGATAACCTCAAGTGCCATTACTCAGGTGCCACCCACATTTTACATGAAACAGATGAGACTGTTTGACCACCAGCCCCCACAGACCTGTCTGTCTCCTCTTGGATCAGGCCTGAGATTTAAATGCACATCACTACAGCTGTTGTATTATATGTGGGCACTAGGGATTGAACAGAGATGACTATGCTTCATGGCAACTCCTTTACTAACTGAGCTCTTCCTGACCCTGGATTAAATTTTATGAGGTACTGTGATATATATATATATATATATATATATATATATATATATATATATATATGTATCACATTAATTCAAGATTTTAGAAAAACATAGTACACTTCTAGACAGAGACTTAGACAGTAGCAATTACTTATTCTAAGGATTTGGTTTACACAGTTGTGGAGACTGGCATAGACTAAACATGAAGGATAAGTATGAAGAATCGAACTAGGAATGACTGGTGTTACAGCTAAAGTCAAAAGTGAGTGGGGTATATAATTTCCTCTGGTAGAAAACAGTTTGCTTTCTCTTCACGACATTTCAGATAATGGACGAGATACCCCCATATTAATGAAAGGTAATTTCTTATCTACCAATTGAAACAGGAATCTCCTCAATAAATACTTTCAGAAAAAACATCTGGAATAGGCTTACTGAGATATCTAAACACAGTGATCTAGTAAAATTTATACCTATGATTAACCATCATACCTATAAACATTGCAGACACATTAATATATTCATATATTTTAAAAATGTTAGCTTCTCCTGTGCCCCTGATTCTTCTTTCCATAAAATAGATGCTTCAAAGTATATTCACTTAAATCTTTCTCTCTCTAATCCGATTTACATTGTCTACTTCCCTCCACATTCTTCCATTAGGTATTACTGCCAAGATCTTATATAAATCAGTGGTTACCCACTTAAAAGACTTCTTTCTATCTTCCCTTGTAGCATGGTGTCCCAGGTGACTAAGTTCTATTCTTAGGACAGATATCTCCATATTTCAGATTGCAGTCTTTTTAACCAAAATTTTCATTTTACATGTCAGGCTATGATGTACCTATGAACATGTAATCTTTTTTGTTTTATTTTATTTTGTCTTCTTTAATTTTGAATTTTTGAGATTTATGCTCAATCACTTTCTTAAAAGAAAGCACCTATTTGTATTGGCAGGCTCTGTGTAGGCTAATAGTAATATCATCAAAACCTAATTTCTTGTGACCTAAGACAGATCAAAGACATATTCTCCTTTGTGTTCAATAAGACTTTTCACATACTCTCTATTGATACCCTTACTTTGCCAATGTCTCCCACAAATCTTATAATTAACGATAGGAAATAGAACTGAAGTTGAAAGGATTTGGTAAGAAAAACTACATTTAGTTTTCCTTTGGGCTTTAAAAAAATAATCATCTTAATTACATGGTACTTTTCATCTTTAACCTGACTTTCAATAATTAAACCTCTAATTACATTAATTAAAAAGAATACTTTCAGATTAATTATATTGAGGGGGAGTATTAAGGGAGTTTTCCTTTGAATTTTGCTTTTACTTCAAATGTGACTTAGTATCCACTCTGTTCAAATTACCCTCTCAAGCTCTGCTCTCATTATTCCTGTTCATTCAGCTTCAGATGAAGGGAAGCTGAAAGCACATTTGGAGCTTTTATCTTCAGACTCTCAACCCACCCCTTTCACCCTTTTGTTGCTTTGACATACAGTCAATTGGACAATCACTTATTGTATAAATGTCCCGCTGGTAAAATAGAATTTAACCCTGTTTTGCTTCATTTCTGTGAATACTTTTCATAATATTTTTGAGAGCCACTCCCCCACCAACTTACCAACTTAACTGTGACTGGAGGTAGAGAGGAGTGGTAAGCATGCTGGGAGCAGTACCTCTCAGCTGCCTGCTTGGAGAACTCCAGAATCCCTTTCCCTTGGCCTTGCTGCTCTCTTGAGGAGCTCAGCAGGTTTCCTGCCATTTGCTCAGGCCCAAACTGTCATGACAGAGTCAATTAATGTGGTAATGAGAGTTTGGCATCCAAGATGTTATTTCCTGCAGGGCTTGTCAAATATTTTAGAGAACATTAGGAGCAGACACAAATCTGCTTTTTCACTTCCCATCCACAAATACTTCAAACTTAAAAATCCTGCGCATTAGTAGCATAGCAGGGAAATGGACTGACAAATTGGAGGCGTGCATGTGGAGGAGAGCATTGGAAATTTCTAAGGTTGAAGACAAGTTCATGAGAGTTGCAATGACACTGAGAAGGGGGAATCAACAATAAAAAAAGTTCATTATATACATTACCAATCCCAATGATTTACAAACTAGAATTTCTTCAATACAGAATATCTCCAAGTTTTCTACAGGAGATGGACACATGCTCTAAGTTTGAGAAGGCCTCCCTTCTTCTGTACATAGGAGATTGCAGTCACCCTGGGAATAGCATAGCAGCTTAAGAATGAATTTATGATAAGCTTTAAGTTCTGCCACAAACTAATAAATGTGTGAACATATAATTACTCCACAACTAAATTTGATTTGGATATGTTGAACTGTTTAATTTAAATTGTGAGGTGAGAAAAGTTATAAAAAAGTTCTCTCACCTGAAATTTCTGGAAGCAAAACTGCAAAATAAGCATTGTCTTTTAATGCAGTCTCAATGCAGTGTTTAACAGTGGCTCTGGGAAACATAGTACAGACTCATCAATGTTCTGCCAGTTTAAATTAATAAAGTAGTAGTGATGGATATCAGAACATGTTGTTAAGGCTTGGGAAGATGTCTGGGTTCTTTCCAGTAGCTCATTGTTCTCCCATTTTATATGTTGGGATATATTGATGCCTAGTATTCCTATGCCAGATCTGTCATCCTAAAGTCATATGATATAAAATACGCAACCTCAATAGATTATCATATGAAAGTGTATCCCATTATCTGAAACCCTATAATAGGTGAGATTCTCACATGTGTATTTATGGAGTACTTGAGTGGAGCAGTGCTTTGTGAGTTGAGTTTCTTTAATGGCAACGTGATGGCTATGCAGATAGCAATTGTTTGTGTGACATTCCTAAATCCATATCCTTTTAGTAGATATACAACCCAGGAAACAAGACATAATGAAGCTGTAATGAATTCACAGAGGCCAAAATATGCTTTCTTGCATAAAAGCCTGTGTTACAATGCCCACACCTCTGCAGTGGATGACTTGCTATATTTTTACTCATAATAAGCCTTAGCCTTTTAAATATGGGTGTATGGGTTATGCATTATTATCATATCAAAGGTATTACTATTCTGTTCATAGAAAAAAAATAGTCACATGCTGAGAAGGAGTTATGTAATGAATTGTCACCCAAATAGAGTTCTGAAACAATCTTATCATGTCCAGGATCTCTGTGACAAGGACACTCAGAATTACAAGATCTCAAACCATACTTCTGGAAGCTGAAACTGGCTAGAAACCAGAAAACTCAAATAGCAAGTGCTTGGAGCAACTAATGTTTCTTGGTCATCTCTCTGAGTAGCTGTGGGTTCTCCAGAATGGAGGCTCTCAGGAGTTCTTTCATGGCTCTTCGGGCTTACAAATGCTTGTGTGTCACAAGGAAGACAGCCTGATGGGAATTATAATACAAAATATGACAATCTCAGGAGGCACACAGCTACTGCTGCTTCATTCTATTGTTAGAAATACATTAGAGAGAAGTCTATATTTAATGAGGAAAGGATGAAACTACAGTATTTGATTGAACAAGTGTCAAATATTTAATTGACATACTTTATAACCCCTACAGATAGAAAACAAATTTATATCATATCATTTCTAATACTAACAATCACAATAACATTTATAATAGTACCTCAAGTGCTTAATATTCTTTGAGCATAGTAATGTTATCATATATAATATATCCTATGAAGTAGCTATCTCTAGTACCTTAGGTTTAAAAATGACTACTAAGATTTAGAGAGTTTTTTATTATGTTTAATAGCCTTTTTGCTAATGGGGATGAGATCTGGTTCTTTCAGGATGTTTATGCACTAAAGTATTCTCTTCTGCAATTCCTTGTAACTTGATAGTCTGTGCAGTTAATGACTAGGGCCAGGGATCCTATATGATTTTGTTGGGTTGTTTTGTTAGATCATTTTTATGTCTTGCTAACTTCCAAAACAAACAAGATAAATAAAAAGCTATTATTAAAATGAGTGATGTGTCACTTCTGTACATCAATTCATTATAGGAAGCATTGGATAGTAACAAAAATTAACTTGTAAAGCCACTATTAATTTACATTGACATGGAGTAAAATGGAAAATAAGAAGGCATTTGTAGCTGATAGGTATCACAAGGAATAAAAACAAAAAAACTGCTGAGTGATTTTTGTTTTAATGGGAACATTCTAAGTATTGTAGGACAGATGACAGTTTTGTCCAGTATTATTACCTCACTTTCAGCAGCAGTTATTATGAAGGCAGTGCACAAGCTGCTTAACTCCCGATAACACTCATGTTAACACCCACCATAGTAAAGCCAAGCACATCACTGTGGAGAGAAGCATGACAACCAACTCAGGGGACAGAGTATATTAAAACTGGCCTTTAATATACTCTATATAATAAATAAGAATGAATACATATCACACATTAGTTCTAGAGTTATGAGTTTCTGTGCACATGTAAGATAGTTGCATGTCATTTTAAGAACTTATGCACTAGTAGAGGGTAAAGTCATTCATTGTACATGGGCAATTTGTAATTACTATTGATTTTGTTGTTTGTGGTAGTGTGCCTTCATGATATTCATACTGGAAGCATAGGTTTTATATCTAATAATGAAGAATTTTTACACATGCTAATTGCCTAGCAATAACACAACATGCATATGTGCAGCACTCATCATAATACTTATGTTGAGGTACTTCATACACATTTTGATCAACATCTGACAATTAAAAGGAAAAGTAAACTGAAAAAGGAATCATCCATATGATTTTTATCCATACTTAATTCTTCAAAACGATAAGTGTTTCAAAAACCATACACATGCTGTTCTCAATTTTCATTAACTACTTTATACTTCCCAAATGTTCCAAACTTTAAGGATTGTCATGTTCCCTCTTAAATATGAAAGCTTCACCTTAATTCATTGATATGTAAACATAGAGTATGAAGATCTACTTATTAAAACATGAAT
Organism: Orientallactaga sibirica; assembly: GCA_036365145.1. NCBI lineage: Eukaryota > Metazoa > Chordata > Mammalia > Rodentia > Dipodidae > Orientallactaga > Orientallactaga sibirica. Next base: position 500,511 of record JAEOAD010000041.1, read on the forward strand.
TTTGAAAAAGTAGTTCAACTGTTAGCATGAATGGGGAGTTTTCAGCTAAAAATTTATTCTACAAAATCAATTTGTACTCCTCAGCTCTTTGGCATTTGCCACTCCTAGGCCAAGTCTCTAAATCACTTATTAGTTCATTTTCACGTCTAAAAATTGGAATAATAGGGATTGCATTTAAGACATATTTTTCCCCTGGAATTGCTTACATATATATGATATGCATGGCTATCTTTGAATCATAACTCTGTAAATTGAGAAATTAGATGATCATGTAGCCATCTAAGATGAATTACTCATATTATATCCATCCTTATTACAACCAAAATACATCTAGTGACTTTCAATCTAGATAGCTTGCCATTCAATTATTTTCATTAAGGAAAACAGGAAACATGAAGTAAGAATTGCTGCATAGATCACCACTGTATCAGACATTCCAAGAGAAAAATGGAGGACTTTTTTTCTGGTTCATTATTATTACTTCTTCTAAAAGGGCATTCAACTTAATATCCATCACTATTCCACATCTAGTTATATTTCATACAAGAAGAACTATGGCTTATAGAGGAAAAAGTGCCTCAAAACTTATTATGTGTAATTAACTATAAACAATAATTAAAACTTTTCTAACTATACAAGCATTTTCAAAATCTTAAGTTGAGGGGTTGAGAAATAGCTCAGTGGATATAAATGTTTGCCAAGCAAGTAAATTAAATTAAACTAAATTCAGATCTCCAGAACTACTATAAAATTAGACTTGGTACAACAAGAATCAGTATTCTAGCCCTTCTTATAGTGAGATAAAAGGAGGAGACAGTAGAATCCCAAAAAGCTACTCTGGCATGTCCATGCTAAACAATGAAAGAGCCTGCATAAAACAAGGTGAAAGGTGAGAACTGATAACTTAGGTTTTCCTCTAACTCCCACATGTTTATTTGCACCCAAACTCAAAAACACAAATGTGTGTGTGCACACATACACACACACACACACACACACACACACACACACACTTTCGAGGTGAATGAACTATCCCAACCTATTTTTCCAAATCTTTGTGCTATAGAATAATACAAAAAAAATCATCTTTTCTTTCTGAGTTTTTATGAATTAATTATTTTTAACATAGATTGTACTATGTTCCCTCCCCCAGACCCCATATCCCTGCAGGCCTCCTCAGTAGGATTATTGCTCTTTACTGTGGGGTAATTAGGGCCTCTGTCTTTGGGAGGAGCTGGGACTCACTGTGTTTCTACCCATTTGTGGATCTTACAATATTCCTGTGCCCTCTGCCACAATAACCCCTGAGCCTTGATGAAGAAGTTTTCACTTCTCTGAAGCCTCTGTATTTTTGTTATGATGTGTTTCAGTTCACCAAAGGGTTTGTTGCTATTTTTCTAAATGTGGATATCAGGCTAGCACAGGGAGCAATACTCATGTCACTGCTTCATCTACCATTCCTTGTGGACCCTAGTAAATGTGGTAGAGATGGCACATGTCTTTGTGAGCATTAAGCTGCCTTTTCTTGTGTTGATAAATCTTGGATTTCTCCAGTATTCTCTGCCATCTATAAAAAAAGAACGATTTTCTGACCAATGGTGAGTGCAGATTTGATTAAAGGGGAAATGCCTAGGAGTTTAAGAGACATTTTGATGAGGATACCCACTTGACATGTGCAGGGAATACTGGGGGCTTCTCTCTGGGCATTGGGATTTTCCTGACCCTGGTGTTCTGAATTGATTTACAGTACCAGTTATGAGTTCTCCACAACTGAATGGGCCTCATGTAAAACCATAAAGGCTTTGTACCACTATTGCACAAGTTTTAGACTAAGTTTAGTTGTTGGATTCATCTGTTTGCAGTGTTCCCTGAGGAATTCTCTGTAGGGTTAGCTTTGTGCTCGTATATTCATAAAGTTGGACTTTATCATGGAGTTTTCCTTTCATTTCTTTTAAGAGGGATACTTTGTTGGCTATAGTAGTTTTTTTTTTTTTTTTTTTTTTTTCAATAATGAACTTTTAATTTTTGGTCAATTTTATCTTTCCCTAGCAATAATTTTTTTGGTGAATACCCTTCTTTGGGTAATTTTTTCTTGTTTTTTCCTCTTTGTTTGGTGCCATGCTGTAGTAGTTTGGTTCTGAAGCCATAGTCTCTCAAGGTTTGGAGTGCTCCATTCCAAGCCCTTCTGGATTTTAGTGTTTCCATTGAAAAGGCAGAGATAATTCTGTTGGATTTAGCTTTGTAAGTAATGCTATGTTTATTTCTTGCTACTTTTAGCAATCTGTCTTTGTTTTCATTGTTGACCATTTTAACTATAATGTGACAAAGAAAGCTTTTTGGTTCTGTGTATTTGGATTTCTGCGAACTTCTTGTATATGAATGGGTGTCTGTAACAAGCATGGGGAAATTTTCTTCAGTAATATTGTTGAATGTGTTTTCTATGTATTTGGCCTGTATTTATTATCCTTCTTCTATGCTCGTGATCTTGATATTTTGTCTTTTGTGTATCCAACAATTTTGACATATTCTGTTCACACTGCTTTTTTTTCTGATCTTATCATAGTTTTTGGACTCTCAATCCACTTCCTTTGTCTTGGGTTAAAGTTATGAAGTCCTGTCTTCAATCTGATTACTTATTTGTGAGGCTTTCTATATAGGCTTTTAATAGAGTATTTGATTTTTGTTCTCTCATTGTTTCCATCCCTTTATTGAGTTCCATTTTCAGGTCCTGGTTTTTTGTTGTTTCTTGGGATACATGGAAGCATTTGATCATTTCCTCATTGAGCTTAATCCACTTATTGTTATGGTCATCCATTGCTTGGCTTACAATCCTACTATTTATCTGTCTGTTTAGATCTCTCTAATCGTCTTCTATTAGGTTGAGAAGAGAAATGAGGGGTATGTGTTATTGTTCATGGTTCTCTTGAATTTCATGTGAATTTTTATGTGATTGTTAATTCTTTGATTATTTTCTTTCAGTTCTGACATTTGTTTGTTCAGGGTCTCTTTAATTTTGTTTAACATGACTTCATCATGGGATTCTATGTCTTGTCTATCCTCTGTGTTTTCACTGGGGGCTTCCATTAAGAGGCTAGGCATTCTTGGTGAGGATCTGTTGACTTGATATCTTGCATTGCTTGTTTTGCTTTGTGTGTTTCCCATCTCTAATATGATCTGTTGTTTTTTTGGGGGTGAAGTACATGTTCTTCTTATGGCCCTGGAGGTATATCACCAGGTTATCTTTATTTAAGGGGGTGTGTGGGGAGGTTTTCTGTCTACTTGCTTCCATTGGTTGACCTAGTATCTAAGTGGGGCCCTCCTTGTGTATTGCTTCCAGGTTTGGCAGAGTTTGGCTCTAACCTCTTTGGTTTGTTTGTTGGCCCAGCAATGCTCTATTCTCCCCATTTTATTTACTGCCTGAAAGCTTTGGAGTGTGATGTGTAATAGGTCCATGTGGGCCTTAAGATTATAGCGAGAGGCTCGGGGTTTAGGTATTCCAGTCTAGTGTGTTGTCTCCAAGCTTGAAGAATTTATTGGTTCTTCCCCCAGCGTAGCCCCAAGCATAGTCTGTGATCAGCACTTCCTCACCCTATCTAAGCATGGCACCAGACATGGTCCTCATTGGCAGTCCCAATCTGGCACTGAAGTCCTGGAGGCATCCTGGAGAGCCACTGGTCTTCAGTCAACACAGGTCTTCAGGCCACACTGGAAAGCAGCAAGCAGCACTTGTAACCAGGTGGGAGGAAGAGATCCTTTCCTTCCCAGAGCTTCTTTAAATAAAGCCCCCCCCCCCGAGGGGCCACCCACTCTGAGGGAAGGATTCCTGCTTTAGTTAATCCTTCCTAGAAGCAACCTCAGAGACTCACTTATGAGGCATGTCTGTGGCTTCCTAAACAGATCAAGTTGACACAAACTTAACCATCACAGGAGTGATATATCCCACTTTAAAACTGGTGATAATCCACAAACCTGACTCAATCTAACAAGATGTTTCTTTCATTCAAAGGTCAATTTCCTCTTTTCAATATTACCTCTGTTTCTTAATCCACAATCATTTTTCTCTTTAGGCAACAACCTGCATGCTTCTTCTCTCTCTCTCTCTCTCTCTCTCTCTCTCTCTCTCTCTCTCTCTTGTTTGCTTTTCTTTGAGGGTTGTTCTGTAACTCTCTCTGTAATCCCAGGCTGGCCTCAAGGCCTCAATCTCACAGCAGCCCTTCTACTTTTGCATCCCAAGTACTAGGATTAAAGGTGTGTTCCACCACTCCTGGCCTGTTTCTCTTACATCACTCTCCTCTGTTCAATAAATTACCCAGAGTGACGGTCAATAAACATAAAAACAGTCCCATACCCTCCTGCTAAATTCTTTCCCATAGCTCTCTACACATGTCTGGACGTGGACATGTGCATTTTGAGCCTTCCCACCTCCCCACATTATCCTCCCCTGCTATCTGTGCATACACCATGAGTCAACAGTGGTGACCTTTTTGTTTTTTCTCCCTATTTTCTTATACCATGCTATTTGTTTGCCTTTAAGAATTCTGCAGTTAACTTTTATTCCTCCTGAAACCTGAGGATCAGGTGTGGCTCATTTAACTCAACCCAGATAAATTGTACACCTCCCACCATCCAAATTATCAATTCATTTTATTATCTATTTGGGAGTAAATTATGCAAATTGCTAAAATTTGGAAAAGTGTCCAACCTGTAGTAGGATCTTAACAAATTTTTTCATGAATAAATCTTCTGTAAATATATAAATAAATGCCAAGCATAGACAACATAATATAAATCTCCCCTTCCTTTACTGCTATTGCTTTATGGGATAGCAGTTTCACTAGAGAAGTCCAGAAATGTGAACCCAGGCAGTCCAGACTGAGGCAAAAAAAACAAGTCAAAATCAATCAACAATCCAAATGAGGACCCACCACACTCCAATCTGGATTCTGGATGAGGAAGAGCAACAAATCTCACTGCAACCCATGGAGGATTCTTAAATGTATTCCAGGACTAGGCCAGGTGGCTGAGGTTGTATTTGGACTACAATGGTGTATATCAGCCAGAGTTTTCAGGTTGTAACCTGACTAAATAGAGCTTCACCACAAAAGTTTGCTTTGACAGGCTGTCTCACACATAATATTGTTTCACCTTATTCATGCTTTAAGCATTCCCTGTGCTTGAATAAGCATATTATTGAAAAGGATGCATTTGATCTTTCTGTTTTATATTTTTGTGTCAGTTATGGGTGACTTCTTCAAAATCCCTCTTGTATGTTCTTGCACCTCAACAATCTCAATGGGACTCTGTGTGAACTCTTCTATTTTTATTGAGATAAATATGGTTCTTTTATAATATTTTATTTACTTACTTAATTGAGAGAAAAAGGCAAAGACAGAGAGAGAGAGAAAGAGAAAGAGAGAGAGAGAGAGAGAGAGAGAGAGAGAGAGAGAGCAAGCAAGCCAGGACCTCCAGCCACTGCAAACAAAGTCCAGATGCATGTGCTACCATGTGTATCTGGCTTATGTGGGTCCTGGAGAATGGAACTGGGATCCTTTGACTTTGCAGGCAAATGCCTTAACCACTAAGCCATCTCTCCAGTCCCTATAATTCTAATCCCTAAATAAACAAGCTGTTATAAAAGTAATCATAGTGTAATGATAATGACTAGTATTTACTGGGTGTTTAATATGCTCTAGGGCTACACAAAATAAACAACATGAAATAAATATTATTGCCCCCATCTTTTAGGATAAACTCTTCTTTTTCTGTTTATTGATATCCTTTAAGAAACTATTCCTGTCATGGTCTCAATAATGCCTACATGCAGTGTTCCTAACAGTTTCCATCCTATATGACAAATAGTTATCTTGATAGTAACTATTTAAGGTTGCAAAGGATCTTGCAACAATTTCCTTCTAGGTTTCACATTGCATGAAATGGTATCAGCATTTGTCTTACCACCCTGATCCTACTACTACTTTAAAAAAAAAAATCTATTGAATTCATCATCTCTCTGTTATACTTCCATGTATTTCCGAATGTTATTCCTCATGTCAATTAGTTTCACACAGTGGAATTTTCATGAACTTTGCTGCCCATCTTTCACCTTTTCTTTAGACCCACTCTCCACACTGCCATTGCAGCAGTCTACACATCACACAAAGAGATTCTTTACTGCAAACTTTAATGCCACTTTTCAGCTTAAAATATATTTTCATTCTTCTTCTAATAAAAAAGACTCCTTGTGCAGCCTCAAACATCCTGCAAGTGTCTTTTGTAACCCTACCCCATTAGTGCATGCTCTCTGTACTCAGCCACACTGGCCTTCTTCATAGATAGTCTGTTTAATAGTTAAAAAAAAAAAAAGTTTCCCATGTATGCTTTCCTCTTGGAAACAGTTTTTCTTGCTCTTTTAAAGTTCTGTTTGATTAATCTTAGTTTTTTCTATGAAAAGTTAAAGTAAGATATAAGTGCTTTTAATACTTGTGAGCTTGGGGATTCACATCATTTTTGTCTTTTTTTAATTATTGGTTGATTTTATATATAGTTGTACACTTAGACCCCTGTCATCTCTGCCCCAATTCTATTGAGGGTCTTTTTCTGTGGGGTTATAGGTGTTCATTGTGGGGACCATGAGGCCTCACTAAGTCAGTCATTGCAGAGGGGAGGATTCAGGCTATTTCCACCCACCCTGAGGCTCCTACAATCTTTCTGTCCACTCCTCTGCAAATGTTTCCTGAACCTTGGTGGTCAAGCTAAAAATCTGAGTTGCTTTCTCTGTAGACTCTAGATCTCTGTTTTGATTAGGTTTGAGTGACTGCAGTGTCTGCCACCACCTCCGAGGAACTGGTTTTCAGGGTAGCCTTGAGAGTACTACTCTTGTAACCACTCCCTCTGTAATGACTTCTGGGTCTGGGCAGATGAATTGGAGGTGACCCATCTCATGGTAGACAGTGGTCTCTCTATTCTTAATGGATCGACATATCCTATCCACAGTATTTAAAGGGCATTACAAACAGTTTCCTTGCTCCAGTGAACCCCACTGTCCACTAGTCATGATCTCGTGCTGACCGTCAACTTAGATTTGCAGTTAGCACACTGTGTTAAAAGTAATGCTTCAAAGTTTTGAACTAAAAATTCAAAAAAAAAAAAAAAAAACTGGAAGATTTTTCACTTTTCTGAGTTTGGGGCAGTCATTCTCCACATAAAAAATCCTGCTGTCATAATATTACTAGTATGTAATTCCAGTGTGGCTCCAGGGGGAGGTGACATACACAGAAACCAGGCTCCTGCTGATCTGTCCTTGTCCTAGTTCTTTCTATCAGCTAGGGCAAGCTTTAGAGGTAATTGCGTGGGACCAGACGACAAGAACATCTTCTAGCTCCATTTGACCTTCTTTTTCTGATGTTGTATGGAATGCTAAAACAATTTCTACCATGTAGCAACCAAAGTATGGAACTGTTTGCATATAAATAAATAAATGTAAGTCAAATATAAAGTATTGAAGTTAAGAGTACTTTTTAAACACTAACATATTTTTAAATGAAAAATGAGCAAGTAATAAGCTGACAGACCATTAGGTAGATCCTGAAGTTGAAATGGACAGTGGAGTCAGAAACCGTCATGACAGCAGATGGAGTCAATTATTAGAAGATAGATTTTAAATGAAAAATAACATTGGAACAGCCCAAAGTCTATTAAGAATGAATTAATCCTCTTTCAGATATATAGCTGGCAAAGATTGCTCTATTCCCAGGGTCCTTTACTGCAAAATGCTTTGAAATTTCTTGAGGTCCCAGTGGATGATCAATGGTTTTATTTACTGTGCAACTGGGGTTATATTCAGAAAGTCTGCCAATACCAATATGCTGAAGGGTTTCCCATAGTTTTTCCTCTAACAGTTTCAGAGTTGTGGATCTGGTATTATGGTCTTTGATCCACATGGACTTAATTCTTGTGCATGGAGTGAGATAAAGATCTGTTTTCATCCTTCTACAGATATTCAGTTTTCCCAGCACTATTTGATGAAGAGGCTGCCTTTTCTCCAATGAGTATTTTTAGCATTTTTTGTTAAATATCAGGTGGCTATAGCTATCTGGACTTACATCTGGGTCCTCCATTCTGTTCCATTGATCTACATGTCTGTTTTTGTGGCAGTACCATGTTGTTTTTATTACTATGGCTCTGTAACATAGGTTAAAATTATGTATAGGGATATCACCAGCCTTATTTTTGTTGTTCAAAATTGTTTTAGATATTCAAGATTTTTTGTGCTTCCAAATGAATTTTAGTAATGGTTTTGCTATTTCTTTGAAGGATACCATTGGAATTTTGATGGGGATTGCAATAAATTCATAGATTGCTTTTGGTAAGATTGCCATTTTCACAATATTGATTCTTCCAATCCAAGAACAAGGGATGTCTTTCCATTTCCTAGTATATTCTGCAATTTCTGTCTTGAGTGTTTTAAAGATTTCATTTTAGAGAACACTCATTTCTTGGTTAGGTTTATACCAAGGTACTTTATTATGTTTTATGCAATTGTGAATGGGAGTGATTCTCTGATTTCACCCTCTGCAAGTTTGTTGTTACAGTGCTCTAAATGTTTATCAGCTCTCCCACGTTGCTGGTAGAGTCTTTAGGGTCCTTTATATATAGAATGATATCATTTGCAAAAAAAAAAAAAAAAAGATAACTTGGTCTCTTCCTTTCCAATTTGTATCCCTTTTATGTGTGTCTCTTGCCTTATTGCTATGGCTAAGACTTCCTGTACTATATTAAATAAAAGTGGGAACAGTGGACAGCCTAGTTTTATTCCTGATTTTAGTGGAAAAGCTTCAAGTTTTTCTCCATTTAGTATTGTGTTGGCTGTAGGTTTGTCATAGCCTTTATTATGATGAGATATGTTCCTTCTACTCCCAATTTCTGTAGGACTTTTTATCATAAATGGATGTTGAATTTTGTCAAATGTTCTTTCTGCATCTATAGAGATGAGTATGTGAGTTTTGTCCTTCAGTCCATTTATTTATTACATTTATCAATTTGTATATGTTGAACCATCCCTACATCTCTGGGATAAAGCCTACTTGGTTGGGGTGAATGATCTTTCTGATATATTCTTGTATTCTGTTTGCTAATATTTTGTTGCAAACTTTCACATCTAAGTTCATGAGGGAGAGTGGTTTGTAATTTTCTTTTTTTGCTCTATCTTTGTCTGGTTTGGGGATCAGGGTGATGCTAGATTCTTAGAAAGTGTTTGGTAGGATTCCTTCATTTTTTATTTATGGAAGAGATTGAGAAGTATTGGTGTCAGTTCTTCCATGAAGATACGGTAAAATTCACCAGTGAATCCATCTGGGCCAGGATTTTTGTTGGGAGATTTTTGATAACTGCTTGGATTTCTATACCTGTTATAGGTCTATTTAAGTGGTTTATCTCATCTTCATTTAATTTTGGTAGCTCATATAAATCAAGGAAATCCTCAGTCAAGATGGTATCCATGAAAACATGCCTCACCTGGTATAGAAGGAAAGGCAAGACTGTTAGGGTTCATTAGGTTTGGGGGGAGGGCACAGATGACAAAAGCAGACTCCCACACCTCAGGAGGACCCACCAGTCCTCCAATTCTCCCTCAAATAGCCACCTTAGCCACAGTCCCAGCCACAGCTTCCTCCTGCACTAGCTAAGTGGACCCAAGCCAGCAGGCTAGTGTTCCCCTGCCCTAGGTTTCCTCCCCTTGTTGAGCTCCACAAGCAAGCTCCATCACCCACCCTCCATGTACACAGGAACTTCACTCATTTGGTCCCCACACTGACCCACCCCACCCTCCTAACACTAACCCTAACCCTCTGTGGTTGGTATCCTGTGCCATCCCACCCCCACCCTCCTGTGCCTGCCGGAACTTCACTCACTCAGTCCCATGCTGTCCCACCCCCACCCTCCCTTCCTGTGGGAAATCCGCTCCCTCAGCACCCTGTGAGGCCCCACCCCTACCTTCTGTGACTGTGGAAACTTCACTCACTCAGTCCCCAGGCCATCCCACCCCCATCACTCCATCCCGATTTCTTTCAGATTTTCAAACTTGGAGGAGTATATGTTCTTAGGGAATGTCCTTATGATTTTTAAATTTCTCTGGTATCTGTTGTGAGGTAACCTACAGAATGGGAGAAAATGTTTGCCAGTTATACATCTGACAGAGTTTTAATATCCAGGATATACAAAGAGCTCAAAAAACTAAATAATAAGAACTCAAACAACCCAATTAAAAATGGGCTTTGGGGAAGAAGAGATGCCTTAATGGTTAAGGTGCCCTCCTGCCAGGCCTAAGAATGCCCATTCAATTCTCCAGGTCCCAAGTTTAGCCAGACACAAAAGTGATGCAAGGGTGCAGTGCTGCACTTGCCAACAAGGGGGCACATGTGTCTGGAGTTCAACCACAGTGGCTGAGAGGCCACTGGTGCTCTCTCTCTCTCTCTCTCTCTCTCTCTCTGCCTGTCTCACTCAAATTATAAAAAAAGGGGGGGGTCTATGGCTTTAAATAGTTCTAAAAAGAAGAAGTAAGGTTGGAATGTAAACATCTAAGAAAAGTTCTACATCCCTAGCCATCAGAGAAATGCAAATTAAAATTACTTTAAGATTCCATTTCATTCCTGTCAGAATGGCTATCATCATGAAAACAAATGACCATAAATGCTGGTGAGCTGCAGAAAAATAGGAACCCTTTTACCCTGTTGGTGGGAAAGCAATTTGGTACAGCCATTGTGGAAATCAATGTGGAGGTTTCTGAGATAGCTAAAAATAGATTTACTATATGACCCAGATATACCACTCCTAGACATACATCCTAAGGACTCATCTCACTACCTTAAAGATACTTGCTCAACCATGCTTATTGCCACTCTATTCACAATATTTAGGAAGTGGAACCAGCCTAGATGTCCTTCAACTGATGAGTGGATAATGAAGATGTGGCACATTTATACAATGGAGTTCTAATCAGAGGTAAAATAAAATGAAATTATGAAGTTTGCAGGAAAATGTATGGATCTGGAAAGCATTATACTTAGTGAGGTATCCCAGGCCCAGAAAGCCAAACATCACATGTTCTCTCTCATATATGGATCCTAGCTACAAATGATTGGACTTCTATGTGAGCTGAAATAAAACTTAGTAGCAGAGGCCAGTAAGATAGACAGTGGATGTGAAGCAAATAGAAAAGGAGGGGGACTTAGTAGGATGGTATTGTGTATATATAAGTAGAAGAATAGATTAACAGGGGTGAAAAGGCCTAAGTGAGGTCACAGGAAGAGATTGAGTACAGGAAAGGTGTAGGGAGGGCTAATTAAAACCTAAGAGGATATGAATAAGTCATATGGAAACCTACTTTTTTGGACAATCGAACACTCAGAAGCCATAAATTGTTACTAGAAAAATTACAGGGCCAGGGATGGGATACCTTCCAGTGAATTGGTGGCCAGGGAGGGCTCTGCTGCCCCTAAAACATTATAGGCCATTGTCAATGATCTTGGTTTCCTACCAGGAATAGATTGTAAAACCCTATTGCTGAAGATTTCACATATTTGGGCTGCAAAGTCACTGATAAATCCTGCTGGAGCTGAGCTGAAAACCTCCTCCATGTAGACCAGCTGATCAAAAGCTGGAAATAGCTATGCTACATGCAGTTCAATGGTAGAGAAAGAAATCACCAGTGGAGATACTCAACAGTAGACACTGCAAGCCTTAAATTTGTCCAGCCAGACCAAATGAGCCAATGGGTGAAATAGTAGCATGTCTGTTATGAGGGAAAATAGCTGCTCTCTAAGTGGGCTGGAGGCCCATTCCATGTGGAGGGAATATATCCCTGATACTGAAAACCTATGACAGGGGTAGTCATGAGCTCTAGGGGTGTAATGTCTGCTGGTGTCTGGCTAAATGTATCTACTGTGCTCACCAAACTGCTTGGTAATCACTTCTCTTAATGTTTATACCCATATATTAATGCTACTCTCACTTTTGGTTAGAGAAGCTTCTCTTTTCAGATGGTGGTGACCTTGGGATGACTCAGAAGGCACGATGGTGCTGAGAAGAAGGGACAGAGGAGAGCTCAGCACTGAAACATCTCAAACACACCTTCCAAGACTCAGGGTCCATTGCTTAAGAGGTGGCAGAAAGAATGTAAGAGCCAAAGGAAGGAAGAGTAGGACTCCTTACAACATGCTCCTCCAGACACAAAATGGCCTGGGGATCCATGACCTTGCAGTGCCTGATACTAGCTATACAAGGCCATCATAATAAGAGGAAAAGATGATGACATCCAAATAAAAGAGAGACTGATTGAGAGGGAGAAGGGGTATGTATGATGGAGAGTGGAGTTGCAAAGGGGAAAGTGGGGGGAAGGAGGTAATTACCATGGGTTCTTGTCTATAATTGTGGAAGTTGCCAATAAATTTTTTAAAGAAAAATGAATTAGGGGGCTGGAAAAAGGACTCAGTGATTAAAGGTGTTTGCTTTTACAGTATGATGTGCCTGGCGATTATTTGTGGTGACAGGAAGCTTTGCATGATCATACATTCTCTATCTCAGAAATGAATAAACTAATTAATTAATATTTTTACAAAGAGTGAATTGAATGGGTAAAGTGGGGAAAGAAGATTTTAAAATGAGTTTTGGGGACATTAATGAAATGTATTGCAGTGGACAATTATCTGTAGAGGGAACAATGGAGGATTAATTCATTTTAAACATGGTTTGAGAGAAAATTTCATGCCAGGAAGATACAATGTAGAAAGAGGTATAGATTGTTCCCCATAGAAATACCTATGGTGACATGCTATTTTTAAAAACACTGTATAATAGGATAGATACATAGTTTATAATCAGAATTTAATGCTGATTATGTGCACATTTAATAGCTCCTTTAACATTAATTTATTCAAACTCAATAAATTATATTCAAAACATTTGCTCAGATTGGACCAGTGAAGTTAATGTATGAGAAAGTCATGATTGGCTGTGGTTCTCAAAATATAAATTCAACAAGGTATAGAATATCACCTTTCCTTCCTGTAGCTGAAATTGCTTTTCTGTTATGAACACCCTTTCCTTAGAAGTGCAAAAAATTAAACACTTTGAGTTTGGATTTTTCTCCTAATCCTTAAACTGGTTTATATTAAGATATTTTAAAATATTATGTATCATCAATTTCTGGGAATCACTGGCAGCTAACTGCTGTGTTATTCAATTCTACATGTATTACTTCTGGTTTCTCATTAGGTTTGAATTTCATTTAATGAGGTGTGTGCTAAATAAAACTCCCATAACTAAAAGACCTATTATTGTTTTGGAGTCCTCTACAAAATATACTTCTTTCCATGGATTATGGAGATCACCCAATGAAAAAAGTGTGTTGCTGCATAACTATGAGGGCCTGAGTTCAGATCCCCAGAATTCAACTAAACACAGAATGCTGTAATGTGATAGTTGCAGTGCATCTGGGCTGAGAAAGGAGGCTGAGAATGGAGACTACCCAGAAACCTGCAGGCCAGCTAAGCTGGTGAATATGGCATTGAACAATGGGAGACACTGCCTCAAACAATGTGGAAGGCAAGGATAAATATTAGAAATTGTTGTCTGAACTCCATGTGAGAGCTATGGCATGCACAGCCCCCACTCACATACATGAACCACCACATGCACACATGCACATGCCAATGTACATATTACAGGCTTTAAGAAGAAAAAAGGACATTCCATTATGTGTGCTGTAATGCTCTGAATCTCATAAAGACTTTGGAAGAGTATTTGTGGTGTCCACATGAGCGATACAGACATTAATTCTAAATTTGCATTATTTTGTCTGTGAAGCTATTAGAAGGGATTCTCAGAGTGTGGCTCTGAGGCTCTCTGAATTGTATTCTTAAACTATCTGAATTTTGGGACACTTATCACAATAAAATTCTGTGTGACCAGAGAAAAGACAAGGCACAAGCCACTTAATGAGAATTGTTCTATCAAATGTCTTGTCTTTTGTTCTATTACTTTCTTCTCTAATTATTATTTTGTCAGTCATAGAGAATTTTATCCAGCTCCCATTCCTTTATTTATAGCAGAAATATTACTTGTTTGGTATTTCAGAAATTATATTTTTGAAACTAAAAGTAACAAATTTTTTGTATCCAAAAGTGCTTAGCAAATGAAACAAAGTCTCAAAGAACAACAAAAAACAAAACAAAACAAATAAATGCAGACTGCAAATGTTTGAAAAGTTTGTTTTCCTGCTGTAGTACTTTATACACCTTTACATCTACTTCTCATGGAGTGCAAGTTAGTGAGTATGCTTCTTGGTAAATTTGTTTTCTGTTCAGCGTCTGAGCTATAAACTATGGAAAATATTGTAATAAGGATGAATATCACATGGCAGAGGACACCTGATAAATGTACACATGTAGGATCAGGCTAGCAAAGAACTATTTTTTCCAGTATCAGATAGGATGATATGTAGTTCCAAATATATCCATTTCACTTGCTGTATGTTGCAGTTACCTTCTTTGCTGTGACAAACACCCAGCCAAAAGCAGCTTATGGAAGGAAAGCTGTTTATTTTTGGCTTACAGGGTTTTAAAAATTAATTATGTAGATAGCCTGTATACAGTTATACTAGTACCATCATTAGCTCCTTCCTGTCCTACCACTCTGAAGGGAACCACCTTGTTGGCTAATGTGGGTCTTGCATTGTGGGGGTAGCTATCATTTATGGGGAAGAGGCAATGTCTGTGTGCATAATGGCTTGACTTGTGGCTCTAACAATCTTTTTGCCCCCTCTTCCAACCTTTTAGTCTGTCTTTCAGGATATAGGATTTTATGGTACCATTTCCCTTTAGGTCCAGTTTTGTGTCCCCCTCATCCTTACCCTCACCTCCGGCTCCACTCTCCCTATTGACCGGACCTCAAGATGCTCATTAGGTATGTCAGCATCTCAGGCTGATTCAGGTTAGGAGTCACAGATGAGTAATACCATGTGATGGATATCTTTCTGTGATTGGGTGAGTTCACTGAGAATGATCTGTTCTAAGTTTGACCATTTTTTTCTTCAAATTTCATTGTGTTAGTTTTTCTTACTGCTGTGTAGAATTCCATCATGTAGATATACCACATCTTGGTTATAAATTTGTCTAATGATGGACATCTGGATTGATTCCAGTTCTTAGCTATTATGACTTGAGCAGCTATAAACATAGTTGAGCAAATCTCTCTGAACTGAGGTATGGAGCTTTTAGGGTAAATACCTAGTAAGGCAATAACTGGGTCTGTTCGTAACTCTATAATCTCCATTTGCTTTCCATAATGGTTGTATTATCTTACATCCCCACTAATACTGAATAAGGGTTCCTATTTCTCCACAACCTCACCAGCATTTGTTTTCATTAGATTTTTTAATGTTTACCATCTTTACTGGGGTAAGGTGCAATCTCATAGTTGTATTAATTTGCATTTCCCTGATTAGGGATGTTGAACATTTTCTTATGTGTGTGTTTCTCATTCCTATTTGTTCCTCTGAGAACTCCCTGTACAGTTCTCTGCCCCATTTTGTGAGTGGGTTGTTTGATGTTTTATTTTTGAGGTATTTGAGTTCTTTGTAAGTTCTAGAAGTTAAGCCTCTGTCAGTTGTATAGCCAGCAAAAATTTTCTCCCATTCTGTAGGTAATCTATTTGCTCTGCTTATTGTATGTTTGTCTATGAAAAAACTTTTCAGCTTCATGAGATCCCAATGGTTGAGTGATTGTTTAATATCCTTAGCTACTTGGGTTTTATATTCTTTTTATTCCAAGTCTTTTCCCACTACTATATCATGGAAAGGTTTCCCTATTTATTATTTCAGTAGTAGCAGAGTTCCTGGTCTTATATTGAGGTCTTTGATCCATTTCAACTTAATTTTTGTGCTTGGTGAGATGTGTGGATTGAGTTTCATTTTCCTGCATATGTTTATCCAGTTTGTCCAGCACCATTTGTTGAAGATGCTATCTTTTTTCAAGTCTACATTGTTGGGGCCTTTGTCAAATATCAAGTACCTGTAGTTACTTGACCCAAAGCCTGGATCCTCAATTCTGTTCCATTTGTCTAAAATCCTGTTTTTATGCCAGTACCATGATGTTCTTATTACTATGGCTTTGTAATATAGCTTCAGATAAGGTATGGTGATGCCTCTGGAGGTGTTTCTATTTCTGAGGATATGCTTGGATATCTGAGGCCTTCAGCCATTACATATGAATTTTGAGATTTTTTTTTCCATCTCTGTGAAGAAAAATGTTGGGAGTTTTATTGGTATCACGTTAAATCTGTATGTTGCTTTTCGTAAAATTGCCATTTTACAATGCTAATTCTGGCTATCCAGGAGCATTGGAGATCTTTCCATTTTATCAAGTCCTCCTCAATTTCTTTCTTGAGTGATTTTATGTTTTCATTGTAAAGGTCTTTCACATCCTTGGTTAATGTTATTGCAAGGTATTCTATTATTATTTTTTGTTGCTATTGAAAATGGGACAACATCGCTGATTTCTTTCTCTGTATTTTTGTCTTTTGCATATATAAAGGCTACTAATGTTTTTGCATTGATTTTTGTATACTGCTACTTTGCTGAAGGAGTTAATCTCCTTTAAGAGTTTTGAGATGGGGGTTCTTGGGTCACTTATGTATAGACTCATGTCGTCTGCAAATAGGGCTATCTTCACTTTTTCCTTTCCAATTTTTATCCCTTTAATTTCTTTCTCTTGTCTTATTGCTTGAGCTAAAACTACCAGTACTACATGGAAGAGCAGAGGTGAGAGTGGAAACCCTTGTCTTGTTCCTGATCTCAATGGGAATTCCTTCAGTCTCTCCCCATTAAGAATTATTTGAGCTTTAGGATCTTTATATATAGCATTTATTATGTTTAGATATAAACCATCTGTGCCTATTCTCTCCAATGTGTTGATAATGAAGTGATGTTGTATTTTGTCAAAGGCCTTTTCTGCATCTATGGAATTGATTATGTGTTTTTTGTGTTTAAGCTTTTTAATGTGGTATATTACATTGACAGTTTTCCTTATGTTGAACCACCCCTGCATTCCTGGGATGAAGCCTACTTGATCAGGGTGGATAATGTTTTTGATATGTTGTTGAATTCAGTTTGTGAGAATTTTGTTCAGGAACTTTACCTCTATGTTCATCAGGGAAATAGGCCTATAGTTTTCTTTTCTTGTGGCATCTCTGCCTCGTTTTGGTATTAGGGTGATACCAGCTTCATAGAAGGAGTTAGGGAGATTTCCATTTTCTCTGATTGTGTGGCACAGTCTGAGAAAGATTAATTACAGTTCTTCCATAAAGGTTTCATAGAATTCAGCTGAGAAGTCATCTGGTCCTGGACTCTTCTTTCTGGAGAGGTTTTTGATTACCTTTTCAATTTTGGTGGGTGTGATAGGTTTGTTTAGGACATAATTCTGCTCTAAGTTTACATTTGGTAGGTGATATGTGTCTAGGAATTCATCCATTTCCTCTAAATTTTCCAGGTTTGTGGAATAGAGGTTTTTGAAATAAGTCCTGATGATTCTCTTGATTTCACTTATGTCTGTCATGATCTCTCTTTTTTTTTTTTTTATTTCTATTACTTTGAAGTGTCTCTCTTTTTTTTTTTTTTTCACTTGATCAAATTGCCCAGGGGTTTATCAATCTAGTTTATTTTTTTCAAACAACCAGCTCTTTGTTTCTTGAATTTTCTTAATTGTTTCCTTTGTGCAGTTCATTAATTTCTGTTCTGATATTATTACTTTCTGTCTAGAGCTTTTTGGGTTGGATTTTTCTTGGTTTTACAGTGACTTTAGTGGATTGTTAGGCTATTGATTTGGGACCTTTCTATCTTTTTTAATGAAGGCATTTAGTGCTATAAATTTTCCCCTGAGGGCCACCTTCATTGTGTCCCATATGTTTTGGTACAATGTGTTCTCATTGTTATTCATTTCTAGAAATTTTGCAATTTTATTTTTTATTTAATGTACTACCCATTAAATGTGTGTTGTTCAGTTTCCAAGAGGAGGTGGTATTCTTGATGCATCTTTTGTTGTTAATTTCTAGCAATACAGCATTGTGATATGACATCATTCAGGAGATTATGTTGATCTTCCTAAATATATGAAGGTAGGCTTTATGACCCAGTATATGATCTATTTTAGAGAAGGTTCCATGGGCTGATGAGAAGAATGTGCAATCTGTGGATTTTGGGTAGAATATTCTGTAGATGTCTGTGGATTTTGGGTAGAATATTCTGTAGATGTCCATTTTATCTAGTTGATATATGGTTTTATTGAGCCCTCTTACTTCCCTGTTAATTTTCTTTTTGTATTGCTCATAGTGGAGTATTGAAGTCTCCATCTATGATGGTGTTGGTGGTTATTTCTGTTTTGTTGTCAAGTACATTTTTTTTTTCATGAATTGTGGTGCACCTCTGTTTGGTACATAATGTTTGATGATTGGGATGCCCTCTTGTTGGATCATTCCCTTGATAAGTAAGAAGTGGACTTCTTTGTCTTTTTTAATTACTTTTGGTTTGAAGTCTATTTTATCTGATATTTAGTATATCAACCCCTGCTTGTTTCTTATTTCCATTTGCTTGGATTATCATTTTCCACCCTTTTGCCCTGAGGAAGATTCTGTCTTTATTGTTGAGGTGGGTTTCTTGAAGACAGAAGATTGAGGAGTCAAATTGTCTGATCTACCCTGTTAGCTTATGTCTCTTGATGGGTGAATTAAGGCCATTGACATTCAGGGTAATAACTGTGAGGCTTGATTTAATTCATGCCATGTTGTGGTGGTTTATGTGGTTTGGTGTTTTCTTGGACTTTGTTGCTTTTGTGTCTTCTCTGAGTTTGGTTGCTGTGATGTGTTTCTCGTAGTCACTTGAGGTTGGTTGTTTGATTCTTCTGTGTGGAGAATTCCCTGAAGTACTTTCTGTATATTTGGCTTTTTGTTCATATAATTGTAAAGCTGATTGTTTTGTGGAAAGTTTTTCTTTCACCATCTATTATGAGGGTTACTTTTTCTGGGTAGAGTAGTTTGGGTTGGAAGCCATAAGTTCTTAGACTTTGCAGTGTTCCATTCCAGGCCCTTCTGGCTTTCAGGGTTTCCACTGAGAAGTCTGAAGAAATTCTAATGGGCTTACAATTATATGTAATGTATTGTTTCTCCCTATCTGCTTTTAGGACTTTCTCTTTGTTATCGCTGTTTAGAGTCTTAATGATAGTATGTCTTAGAGAATTTCTCCTTTGGTCAAGTCTGCTTGGAGTTCTGTTAGTTTCTTGTAACTTGATGGGACTTTCTTTTGAGAGAGTGGGAAAGTTTTCTTCTATAATTTTTTAAATAAATTCTCCATGCATTTGGTCTGAGTTTTGTCCCCTTCTGGTATCCCTGTGATCCAAATGTTGGGACATTTATGGGTATCCCACAGTTCCCTCATGTTCTGTTCATAAAACATTTTGAAACTTTTGGACTCACAAACTGTTTCTTCTGTTTTGTCTTCCAGTTTTGAGTTTCTATCCTCCACATGCCTGACTCTCTTCTGGAAAGTGTCTATGGATTTTTGGGCTTGTTCAATTTGGTTTGTATTTTCTACTGCTTTTTTAGGTATAGTTTTCTTCCCTCTGTCAAGTTCCCCTTTCACATCATTTTCTAATTTTCTTAATGCTTCTTGGAATACATCCTGGTATATATTATGTCTTCATTGAACTTAAATAGCTGATTATTGAGGCCCTCTCTGGTTTTGCTCTCCTTCAGATCATTTAACTGTCTTTAGAGCCCTTCCTGGTTCTTTTCTATTAGGTCTAATCTAGTGAGGATAGCATTCATACAATTATTGGCCCTTTGTTGATTTTCTGCTAGTTCTGCTATTTTCTCAGCCAGGGTTGCACTGATTGTGTCTTCATTTTGGGGTTCTGATCCTATTGTCTCTTCTATGTTTTGAATAGAGACATCCATTGTGGGACTGAGCAATCTTGTTGTATTTATTTGCATTTTATTTTTCATGTTATTGTTTTTGCGCTGTGGTCTGCCCATAACAGTGAAGGAAATCTTAATGCATTCTGGAGGTTGCTGTAGTTTACCTTTGATCTGGATCCATGCCTCAGTCAGTGGCAAATAGGACTGAAGGCATTCACATGTGGAGTGCCACAGGGGTGGGAAAGCCCAGGTTTGGGTGAGTTGGGGTGAATGAAACCTGTTGATCTGGGTGTGCTCAGGGGGTGGTATGGAGTGGCTGCAGTGAGTGGGACATTTGCATATGGAGGTACATGGGTATGGGCAATTCTAGGTCATGGTGGGGTGGGGCACATTCTAGCCTGTTGGCCTGGGTCTGCACATTGTGGCAGGGGGCAGCAAGTGGGGTTTTGTTCATGCATGGAGCTCCACAGTGGCAGGAAAGCCTAGGTCAGGGCAGGTAGATTTGCCATACAGTTGGCCTGGGTCTGCACATGGGAGGGGGGTAGCAGTGGCATTGAGTGGGAAGCTTTGCAGGGTTGCGGAAGCTTAGGGTAGGGTGAGGAGGGGCAAACTCTACACTGCTGGCCTGGGTCCACTATGCTTGCAGTTGCACAGGAGGAACCTGCAGCTAGGACTGTACCAGCTGCTTGAGGGGACTAGGGGACTGGTGGGCTACCTAAGAGCATGGGAATTGGCAGATTCCCTACTTTGCTGCTCCACCCCTCCCACTGGAGGTCTACTAGAATCCACCAACCATTAACAACCCCACTTAACACTAAATGTCTTGCCTTTCCATCCCTGCAAGGTGAGGCATGGTTAGGCAGACACCATCTTGACTGGAACTCTGGCTTACAGTTTTGAGTGGATGCTCTGTGATGGCAGGGGAAAGATGGTATAGCAGAGGCTGAACATTATCTCCTTTCCTCAACAGGTGGCAAACAATGTCAGGAAAGTGACCCAAACTCTGGCAAGGGGGAACTGGCTATAATACTCCTAAGCTCACAACAAAAATATACCTCATCAAGGAAGGCTCCAAAATTGCCACCAGCTGTGCATTCAAAACAACCTGAGCTTAAGGGAGACACCTAATTCAAACCACCACACTGTAGAACTTTGAAGACACCATGTAAGCTATGTAGGCTCATTGACTTGTCAGCAAAAATAAATCAATAAATTAATTAATTAACTAAAGTGCATTACATTCTTTTTAAAGAAAAACACATGAGAATCTCATCAAAGACATATGAGTATATGAAGCTTCTAACTCTAAGTACATTGACTTTTTCATTGACTTAGGAAAATGAAGGTGCCTCCATCCCCTCCCCCGCCCCACTTACTAGTCTTATAAGCTGCTTCCACTGAGCTCTGCTGGTCTGAGGTAAATGCAGTTAGAATGATTTTTACCAAATTCAAAAGGAGGCACTATGGTGTGGTTATTATGGTTCCTTCTGTTCTTGAGAGTAGAAAAAACATTTCAAATTAAAATCAACCAGAGATATCACATAGCTGGACATAATATCATAAAATATAGAAAAAAATAAAAAATGTGGAAAAAGATATAAAATTATATGCATAAGAATTTAAAAGAGACATTGACTTAATTTATTTCAATTCAATTAAAATGACTTTTTACCTTATTGCAGAATACTTGAGAAGAAACAATGTAAGGAAAAATGTATTTTGCCTCATGTGAGATACAGATAGGCCATTAAGATGGGAAAGGAATGGCAGGATGAGTGACAACTGGCTGTGGTGGCAGGAGGTTGAGACTGTTTGATCTCATCTTCCTGTACAAGTAAACAAGAGATAGAATGGGGGAAAGACACAGAGAGAGAGAGAGACAGAGAGCTATATCTCATAATATCTGCACCCCAGTGCTTTACTTCCTCTTGCTATACCCCAACTCCTAAAGATGTCACAAAATCCTTAAACAGTACCATTAGCTGGGTACAAAATATTAGATTGTGTCATCCTGCTTAAGAGATTTCTCACTAAATTCAGAATACCTACCAATTACCTGAATGTATTCCTTATTATGTAAAGACTAAAAGCTGAGTATAGTAGTATTCACTTGTTATCTTAGCATGTGCATGGAAAAAGCAAAAAAGTGCTATGGCTTTGAATTCAAGCTGCACAATGATCTACCAATGAGCTAGAGTTACATAGAAAGCCCTTCTTTAAAGAAGAACAACAAAATCAATAGCATTTAAGCTACGAAATCAACTTGCCAGATAAGATGGACATACCTGTGCAACAGTGGCACACAGCCTATGTGGCTAATTAACTGCTCTTTGATTGGATATGAGAACCACTCAGTGGGAGACAATTCACACCTGGTTATAAAAACCAAGTTAGAATTTATATATAAGAAGGTCACAGACTTCAGAGAGATGCTCCCGCATATTTTTAGAGAAGGTATATCCATCAAAAAGTCTGTTAAGTGATCCCTTTTACCCATGTTGCTCTCACACTTGGTAGGAGAATGTGCTGGTTTAACAGATAGCAGAGAATACCAGGGATAACCAAGTACCATCAGTACAAAGAGAGCCAAAACTCATCAAAATGATGAGAAGAGAAAGCACTCGGTATCTTTATTATACTCACAAAGGCTCAGGGAACATCGCAGAGCTAGTTGTAGAGAAAATATGAGTGCTGCTCTCTCTGTTACCAAGAGAACCCTTTCTATGGAGAGGGTGGTAGATACTGAAAAGACTCAACACTCATCAGAATAAAAAATAAGAGGCTGCGGAGAGCTCAACCCTAAAGGAGATTTGTACCATGCCCTTGTAGGCTCAGGAAACATTGTGGAAGAGGGAGAAGAAAGAATGTAAGAGCCAAAGGGCACATAGGATTATTTTGGGGCACTGATCTTTCCCCCATGAACCAACTAGTGCATCCATGACACCACAGTTTTCACTCATACTCCTGAAAAAAACATCTTAGTTCTGCGCTTATCAACATTCTGACATGATGTACGGAGAATACCAAAAGAAAGTTTGACAAAACAGAGGAAATATTTGTTGTAAGAGGAGAAAGGACAAAGGAGGATAAAGGGACAAGAATGTTATCAAGTTACTTTATGTTCATATATATTTTTTCAATTAAAACAAAACAAAAATACATTCTCTCTCCTCTTTCCAGTTTTAAATTGATCAATGTAGATTATATGTACTTATTGGCAATTGTAGACAATAAATATTCAGGGATATTCTTGATCCTTCTGCTCCTTGGTGTCAGCCCTTGTTGTACACTGTTAAATTTTACTGGTATTAAATTAGAAGAGAGGCTTTTCTGATAATCTGCTTAGTTCTTTGAGAGCAAAAATGCCTTCTCAGCATCAATATTTACTACCTTCCACAAGGAGCCAATGCTGTCAGTCAAGTTGAAAAGATGTGATTCTCTGTGGATCAGATTTGTATAGATAGGATAGACCTGTCACTTATCAATTTTTGGAACTGATTTTACTTATCCACTTCATGTTGATTAAGGTTACATTTTCTGAAGGCTTAGCTCAGATGAGCAGTGTTTTTTTTTTTTTTTTTTTGAAGCTCGTCTTATTTTAATTTGTACTTTTACAGTATTTGTTCTTTTTATTTTATTGATACCTTTTTTCCCTAGATAAAAAAAAAATATTTTATTTTTATTTATTTGAGAGAGAGAGAGAGAGATACAGAAATAGGCATGGAGAGAGAGAGAGAGAGAGAGAGAGAGGGAGAATGGGTACCCCAGGGCCTCCAGCCACTGCAAACAAACTCCAGATGTGTGCACCCCCTTGTACATCTGACTTATTTTGGTCCTGGAAAATCAAGCCTTGAACCAGGGTCTTTATGCTTCACAGGCAAGTGTTTAACTGCTAAGCCATCTCTCCAGCCCAGTATTTCCTTTTTTAATGCATAATTTTATTATTGACAACTTCTATCCTTAGAGACAATAAACCATAATAATTCCCTCCCCACCTACATTCCCTTCACAGCTCCACTCTCCATCATATCCCCATAAAACTGGACGAGGTATCCTTATCATACTCATTCAATACCATCATACAATACCATCCATTTAAGTCCCTCTCTCTGTCCCTCCCTTATATCCTTTTTCTAGCTTACTGGCCTCTGATACCAATTTTTGGTTCCAGTTCATGCACAAGTCTATGCATTTGTAGCTAGGATCCACATATGAGAAAGAACATGTGATGTATGCCTTTTTGGGCCTGGGTTACCTCATTTAGTATAATCCTTTTCAGATCCATCCATCTTCCCTATAAATTTCATAATTTTGATTTTCTTTACCACTGAATAGAATGCCATTATGTAAATGTACCTCATCTTTATTATCCATTCATCTGTTGAGGGCCATCTAGGTTGGTTCCATTTCCTACCTATTGTGGATAGAGCAGCAATAAACATGATTGTATAAGTATCTTTAAGGTAGTGAGAAGAGGCATTAGGACATATGTCTATGAGTGCTATAGCTGGATCATATGGTGATAAATCTATTTTTAGCTGTCTCAAGAACATCCACACTGATTTCCATAACGGGTGTACCGGAGTACAATCCCACCAACAGTGTAGAAGTGTTCCCCCTTTTCCACATCCTTGCCAACATTTATTGTCATTAATTTTCTTGGTGATAGCCATTCTGACAGGAGTGAGATGGAATCTCAAAGTAGTTTTAATTTGCATTTCCCTGAGGGGTAAGGATGTAAAACACTTTTTTTAGATGTCTATATGCCATCTGGATTTCTTTCTTTGTGAACTCTCTATTTAGTTCCATAGACCATTTTTTGGTTGGGTTGTTTGATTTCTTATTGTTTTGTTTTTGTAGTTCTTTGTATATTCTGGATATTAACCCTCTGTCAGATGTATAGCCGACAAAGATTTTCTCCCATTCTGTAGGTTGTCTCTGCTCTATTCACAGTGTCCTTTGCCATACAAAAGATTTGTAATTTCATGAGATCCCAGTGGTTGATTAGTGGTTTTATTTCCTGAGCAATTGGGGTTATATTCAGAAAGTCATTGCCTATGCCAATATGTTCAAGTGTTTCCCCTACTTTTTCCTTTTGCTATTTCAGAGTTTCATGTCTAAAATTAAGGTCCCTGGTCCATTTTGACTTGATTCTTGTGCATGGAGAAAGACAAGGATCTATTTTCATCCTTCTACATACAGATATTCAATTTATCCAGCACCACTTGTTGAAGAGGCTGCCTTCTTTCCAATGAATATTCTTTGTATTTTTGTCAAAAATCAGATGGCTGTAGCTGCCTGGATTAATATCTTGGTCCTCTATTTTGTTCCATTGATCTAATTTTCAGTGTTTGTGCCAATACCATGCTGTTTTTCTTACTATGGCTTTGTGATATAGCTTAAAATTGGGTATGGTGATGCCACCATCCTGATTTTTTTGCTCAAAATTGTTTTGGCTATTTGAGGTTTGTTGTCTTTTTTTGTGCTTCCAAATGAATTTTAGGATTTTTTTTTCTATTTCTGTGAAGAATACCATTGGAATTTTGATGGGGATTGCATTAAATGTGTAGATTGCTTTTGGTAAGGTTGACATTTTCACAATATTGTTTCTTCCAATACAAGAACATGGGATGTCTTTTACATTTTCTAGTGTCTTCTGCAATTTCTTGCTTGAGTGTTTTAAAGTTCTCATTGTAGAGGCCCTTCACTTCCTTGGTTAGGTTTATTCCAAGGTACTTTATATTTTTTGAGATACTTGTGAATGGGATAGATTCCCTTATTTCATCCTCCACATGTTTGTTGTTAGTATATAGGAAGGCCACTGATTTCTTTGTGTTTATTTTGTATCCTTCTCTGTTGCTAAAAGTGTTTATCATCTCTAACAGTTTTCTGGTAGAGTCTTTAGGGTCCTTTATGTATAGAATCATATCATCTGCCAATAATGATAACTTTATCTCTTTCATTCCAATTTGTATTCCTTCATGAGTTTATCTTGCATTATTGTTATAGCAATAAGTACTATAGCAATACATACTATATTAAATAAAATTGGGGACAGTGGACAGACTTGTTTTATTCCTGAATTTAGTGGAAAAGGTTCAAGTTTTTCCCCATTTAGTATTATGTTGGTTGTAGGTTTGTCATAAATAGCTTTTATTATGTTGAGATATGTTCCTTCTCTTCCCAGTTTCTGTAGGACTTTTACCATGAAGGGATGTTGGATTTTGTTGAATGCTTTTTCTGCATCTATTGAAATGATTATGTGATTTTTGTCTTCAGTCCATTTATATACTTTATTACATTTATTGATTTGCATATGTTGAACCATCCCTGCATCTCTGGGACAAGGCCTACTTGGTAGGGGTGAATAATCTTTCTGATGTATTCTTGTATTCTGTTTGGCAATATTTTGTTGAGAACTTTTGCATATATGTTCATGAGGGAGATTTGTCTGTAATTTTCTTTTTTTGTTCTGTCTTTATCTGGTTTTGGTATCAGGGTGATGTAGGCTTCATAGAAGGAGTTTGGTAGAATTCCTTCCTTTTCTATTTTATGGACAATTTTGAGAAGCAGTGGTGTTAGTTCTTCCATGAAGTCCTGGTAAAATTCACCAATGAATCCATCTGGGCCTGGACTTTTGTTAGTTGTGAGACCTTTTATAACTGCTTTAATCTCCTTACTTGTTATAGGTCTAATTAAATGGCTTATATCATCTTGTTTTAATTTTTGTAGGTCATATGAATCATAGAAATAATCCATTTCTTTCATATTTTCAAACTTAGAGGCATATATATTCTTAATGTATGTCCTTATGATATTGTGAATTTCTTTGATATCTGCTTTAATGGTGTGTTTTTCATTTCTAATTTTATGAATTATGTCTATTCTCTCTTCTGGTCAGATTTGCTCAGGGTTTATCAATCTTTTATCCTTTGAAAGAACCAACTCTTTCTTTCATTGATTCTTTGGATAGTTTTTTTTTTTTTTTTTTTTTTTTTTTTTTTTGGTGTGTGTGGGGGTTCTATTTCATTTCTGCCCTAATCTTATTATTTCTTCCCATCTACTGATTTTTGGTTGGTGTTGTTCTCCTTTTTCCAAGGCCTTAACATGAGCATTAATTATTTTACTTTTGAAATCATTAATTTCTTAATATAGGCACTTATAGGTATAAATTTCCCTCTTAGCACGGCCTTCATTGTGTCCCAAAGGTTTTGATATGTTGTATTCTTATTATCATTTGATTCTATGAATTTATTGATTTCCTTTTTGATTACTTCAATGACCCATTGATCATTCAATACTGTACTGTTTAGTATCCATGAATTTATGTATATTCTCTAGTTTTTCTTGTTGATGTTTTGAGTTTAATCTCATTGTTATTAGAGTACAAGGGATTATTTCAATTTTCCTGTATTTGTTATGATTTGCTTTATAGCCTAATAGATGGTCTATTTTGGAGAATGTTCCATGTGCTTATGATAAAAATATTTATTCTGTAGCCTTTGGATGGAATGTTCTGTAGATATCTGTAAGGTCCATTAGTTCCATGACATCATTAAATCCAGATGTCTCTCTGTTTACTTTTGCTGGGATGACCTGTCCATTAATGAGAGTGGGGTATTGATGTTAGGAAGTGCAATTGTGTTTTGTGTTATGTGTGACCTTAAGTCTAATAGTGTTTGTTTGATGAAATTGGGAGCTCTCATATTAGGTGCATATACGTTTAGTATTGTAATGTCCTCCTGTTGGAGTGTTCCTTTAATCAGAGAAAAGTGACTTTCCTTATCAGGAAGTCTATCCTGTCAGATATTAGGATAGCAACCCCTGCTTTTTTCCTAGGTCCATTTGCTTGAAATAGCATTTTCCATCCTTTCACCCTAAGACACTGTCTATCTTTTATTGAGAAATGAGTTTCCTTGAGGTAACAAAGAGCAGAATCCTGTCTTTCAATACAGTCTGTAAGCTTATGTCTATTGGTTGGGGTATTGAAGACATTAATATTAATATTTATTATTAGAAGTTATATGTTTAATTCCAACATTCTTCTCTTTTTGTAGTGCTTCCTGATTTCCCTTTTCTCTCTTATTTTAACTGTTATTTGAGTATGGTTTATTTTTTCCTGTTTCCTCATGTGTGTGCTTTGCTTTCTCTTCAGAATGAAGGAGTCCTTCAAATATTTTCTGTAGATCTAACTTAGTTGTCATAAATTCTTTTAGCCTGTCTTTGTTGTAGAATGTCCTTGTTTTACCTTTAATTTGGATAGACAGCTTTGTTGGATAAAGTAATCATGGTTGATGGTTGTTATCTTTCAGAACTTGAAATAAATCATTCCAAGCCCTTCTGGCTTTTAAGTTTATGTTGAATAATCTGGTATGATCTTGATGTGCTTGACTTTATAGGTGACTTGCTTTTTCTCTCTGTTTCCCATTTATTTTCTTTGGTTTGTGTGTTTAGTAGTTTAACTATAAGATGGTGAGAAGGTCTTTCCAGGTTTTGTTTGTTTGGTGTTCTAAAATCTTTCTGTATCTGCATTTGCATTTCTTTTCCAATTTGGGGAAAAAAATTCTATTATTTTGTTGAAAATGCCTCCTATTGATTTGGATTACAATTCTTCTCCTTCTTCTATACCCTGAATGCTAATGTTTGAGCTTTTTATAGTGTCCTGAATAACTTGAAATTCCCATTCAAACCTTCCTATTAGCTTTTCTTTCTATTTGTTGGACTATATTAGATCTGCCACCTGGTCTTCTAGTTTAGATATTCTGTTCTCACCTTCATCTCTTCTACTAGTGAGACATTACACAGAGTTATTTATTTCACTGTGTTTCTCAATGCTAGAATGTCTGCCTGTTTTTCTTCAGTATTTCTATTTCCTTGATCATGTCTTATAATGACCTCCTATTTTATTAAGCTGGTTTCCTGTGTTCTCTTGGAATTCCTTTAGGAGTTTGTTTTCTTCTTTAATTCCTTTGTTTTATTCTTTGATTTCTTTGAGTATAGTTAAAATAATTTTTTGAAATCTTTGAAATCAAGCATTTCATCAAAAACAGTCTCATTGGGGGTCATTTCTGATGGGTTTATAATTTTTGGTGGGATTGTGTTGTCTTGATTCATTGTGTTTCTTAGATTGTAATGTTCCAATTTTTGCATCTTGAGTTGATTTGATGCTTGGGTTTTATAATTATCTGCGGTGCTCTTAGACTTGGAAAATCTACTTTATGTACATTTGGAGTAGGAGTTTAAAATTGCCAAGTGTAGCTTTTGTACTCCAATCCAACTGCAGAAGTAATCCTAGTTTTCTAGTTTGCCTGAAATTCAAGTATTCTAGTGGGCTGGGTGAAGCAATTTACTGGCAATATTCTAAAATTCAACTGAACAATATACACATTCAATAAATCTAGCACAGAGTATTCAAATGTGGAGATTGAAACAAACAGATAACCTTATAAAGCCAAAATCCCTAAGGGTGAATGTTGCTTTACATCCTTAATCCTGTTTGCTGGGAGGTTGAGATTTCTGTTATTAAATGGGGTTCAGGTCAGCCTGGGTCTGAATCAGACCCTACCTCCAATAATCAGAGAAGAAAAAGACAAAGGCCCTATGAATCTGAAAGCATCAAAACCAATAATAATCAACCCCCAAATACAGCTTAATTGAAAATGGTAAATCCATCCATTAACATGTAACCTACAACCTGCTCTGACATGGAAAGAGAGATTTGTATTCCAGTGCAGGTCTATGTACTGCTTTTATATCAGTTGGCTTTGTTACCTTTTGGGGTGGCTTCCAATCTCACCAATGCTGAGTGCCCACCTCTATCCCTCTGTGTTGTGCTTTGGAGCTGGTGCTCTGATCACTTGTGCTGGTTGCCCTGCCCCTGGGGGCTGAATGTGTTCTCAGGAAGTTCATGGTTCTGATGGCTGCCCTCATCAGAGTTGTACTGAAACTGTTCAGCTGGTCTGACCTGTATCCCTTTCAGAAGCTCCTTAGCTGATCTTCCCTGTCTCCCCTTCATGTTTGATGAGGTTGGAAAATCCACTTGTTTGCTCCTTGTTTCTGTAGCTGTATGCCAGGCTGGGTGGACTCACAGATCTTCGCAGGCCACAAGCACCTCTGCAGTATTCTGTCCAGTTTCCTCCTTTCTGGTAAATCTTGGTCTCTCCTGCTTCTCCACTGTGGCCTATAAAAACGTATACACCTTCACTTTTCAGAAGAAAATAGTATTTTGCTGTGGTTTTGCTTAAGTATCTCCCTTGGCTGGTTTGGTGTGACTCCTTTGCAGCCATCTTACCCACAAGTCTTCTTATACTCTCATATGAGGAGTTTTGCAACACATCAGAATGTAATATATTTTAGGTCTCCCCTTACATTAAGAATATTCTATGTATTGAACAAAAAGAAGCACATTACTTCAAAATAGTCAGCAGTGCTAACTATTCAAGCTCTGGATAGATTACATACACTTGATTCAGCTTCAGTTCAAATCTATTTTGATGATACACCATGGTAAACTACACTGGCTAGCTTCCCTCACTTGCTTTATTTTTGGGTATTGTAGTCGGGTTTGTATTCCTGGCAGAAAATGCCCAACAGAGAGCAGCCTGTAGGGAAAAAAAAAAAAAAAAAAAAAAAAAAAAAAAAAAAAAAGGTTTATCTTTTGTAACAGACTTGAAGGGAAGCTCCATGATGTCAGGGGAAAATGATGGCATGTGTAGAGTCTGGACATCACTTCTTGCATAACATCAGATGGACAACAGCAAGAGAAGACTGTGCCAAATATTGTCAAGAGGAAGCAGATTATAACACTCGTAAGTTTTGCCCAACAATATACTGTCTCTAGGAGGCTTTAATTTCTAAATTTCCATTAGCTGGGCACCTAGCATTCAAAACACCTAAGTTTATGGGGGACATCTGAATCAAACTAGCAAAAAGATTTGTTCTGAATACTGACTTATCTAAGTGAGACATTGCAGAAAATAACGTGTAATTTCTCAACAGGTTGAGGTGACTAAATTGAACCTCATTATTAAACACAGTGAATATTAATTTCTTTATGTAGAATCACTCACCATTTTTATAAATATGTAGACATCAAAGAAACAGAAAAAAGTCAAATTGACATTTCGGTTTTTCAATAAGAAAATAATTTCCCAACCGCTGCATTGTACATAAGAATCCAGTACAAAGAATTATTATAGTCTCTGAACCAAGATGAGTGGGCAATTAGAACATTTACACTTCCTGAGACAGAGAAGAACTGGTTTTGTGAAAGGAAGTTACATAATCATGCTATGTTTGAGAAGGATAGCAGGTTGATTTTAAAAGGATTGTTGTCATTCCAAATTATGACTGGGACTGATTCAAGTAAGAATATCCCAGTGCTATGAAATCAGAATGCAGAAAGGAATTCATCATTATAATTACACCAACAAACATATATCATTGGCCAATTCCAACATAAGTATATTTGTTTATTCCCATAAAATGAAAAAAAAAAAAACTGATGTAACTGATGATTATTCATGGTAACAAGTCTTTTCCTGCTTAATTATTGCCTTGTATCTATTACTTTAAATAAAATAAGTAAATAAAACTTTCTGTCTCACCAATACCTGTCAAACTACAAAATACTGTCTCCAAAAGTATTATCTGAAATACGTATTTCCTTTTTGCATTCTTTTACCAAGTAGTGGACTGGATCACATATGCAAATATCTCTGTCCATTTGGGATGCTACTATAAGATGCAGTATTATAGGTAGCTTTTAGCCAGCAGAAATTTACTTCTCACTCCAGTGGATGTTGGAGTTTCAGATCACTGTGCCAGCATGATCAGATACAGGTGAATTCTGTTTTCTCATTTCCAGATGGTGCCTTTGTAGTGTGTCCTCACATGGTGGATGCCACAATCCATTTCTCTTGGACTAGTTTGTTAGAAGCCTTAGTAATATTCATCAGGTTAGATTCTTTCATGGTCTAATAACTTCCTAAATACTTAACCACTTAATGCTATTGTACTAGGGATTAGGTTTCAAGAGGGGGAGGAAGGCATACCCATTCATGAACTAGCAGTTAGCAATGAAAAAAAGCTGAAGAAATTAATAAAAAAATTCGTTACCACAAAAGATCATAGCAAATATCTGTGAGTCAGAAGATCATTATGAAAATTTAAACTCTTTTTTAAATTTTTTTATGAGAGAGAGATGGCTGGGGGGAGGGGGGGTGGCTTGGCATGCCAGGGCCCCTGGCCAGTGTAATTGAACTCTAAATGTGTGCCACCTAGAGCCCATGTGCAACCTTGTGCACTTTTGTCACCTTGTTTGTCGGACTTACATAGGACCCAGAGAGTCAAACATGGGTCTTTACGCTTCACAGCCAAGTGCTTTACCTGCTAAGACATCTCTCCAGCCCAGAAAATTTAAACTATTGAATCAACCTATGAATTGGCCCTTCTACTTAGCAAGTATATTCAGTCAATGTAGTAAGTTTATTTCAGGTGGTCCATTCCCTTGTATGAAATACATAAATTAGGGGACTTCTGGTAAAGATGGCACCTACTTAACTACACTTCAGCTCCCAGGAAAATACCAGGTAAGATCTGTGGGGTTCCAGAGTCAGCAGGTCTTAGCAGACCCCCAGTGAAAGGGTGCAGAGGAGGAAATTAGTGAATTTGCTGATTTCCACTCTCAGGTAGCCCACTATACCTTCTAGACTCCTCAAACACCCATCCCATGCCCCAAACCAGGCTCTCTCCTATGTTACCTGTGCACTCTGCAGATCAGGGCCCAAGCTCCTCTCACCTTTCCTACCACCAACCAGGTATCCTCCCTCCCTCCGATGCCTTTCTTCCCTTCCTCCTTCCTTGCCACGAGGACCACTCCATCTCTTGACTTCCCTTTCCCCCCACCAGACCATGCAGTCTCCTGTCTCCTGTCACCCATCCTCTGCCACTGGGACCATGTTGCTATTCCCTCCCTGCCTCCTCCTTTGCCACTGGGTGTGGGTGGGCCTTCTTTTGACTCCTTTCCTGCCACCAGACCATACCATCCACTCCCTGACACCTCCCTTGCCACCGGTACCAGGCCTCTCCCAACTCTTCCACTGGCACAGGTCCAGGCTTCCTCCCAACTCCTCCCTCCTTCACCACTGGGACCATGTCATCTTCTTCCTGACTCTTCCCCATCATCAGGACCACATCATCCCTGTAGCAGACAGCTTCAGGTTCGCTGAGATGAACTTTCAGACCAGGCACAGTTATGGAGGAAGGTATATTATTCATTGAAGCTCACAGATCCAGGGGCAGTTCCATAATGGCAGGAGAAGCTGGCCTGCTCTCCACAGGGCCAAGCAGAGAGAGAAAAGACAACCAGCCACCACAGCACACAGAGCAAAACTACAGCCAAAAGGTCACACAGCACACTTCAGGAACTCTTGCTAGGCAATTTGCATATCTTTACAATGGAATCTCAAACCCACACCATTAACACCTTAAGACTGGCCCCCAGTGACATTGCCTCTAGCAAGGTGATTGCAGATGCAAACTATAACTAGTAAAACACTGAATATATTGGGGGACATATATTCAAACTACCACAATCCCCTTCCTGACTCCTCTTCCTGCCACCAGGGCTGTGCCTTCCTGACTCTTCCCTCTGAAACCAGACTTCACCTTCTCATTGATGACCCCTACCCCTGTCACGAGACCATGCCTTCTCCTTCATGATTCTTTTTCTTGACACCAGGAACATGCTGACTGCCCCCAACTGAGCGGACAGGCTCCATGACATCCCCAATCCCACAGTGGGTATTAAGCACCAACCCAGGGTTCAAAATCTCCACATCCCTGAATATAAAGTCATCAACTGCCTATTCTAGTCAAATGTAACTGGGAATAATCACTGAAGACACTACAAAGGTAAACTACAGCTGCCTCCTTAATCAAATAAGATTCCCACACTGTAATGGGCAGATCACAATGCAAAAGAAACAATACAAAACATCAAATGGAATGAACCCAGCAAGGTAGCCTAGTCTCACAATGGAAGTTTCTAATAAAAACATGGAAGAGACAACTGGTATAAAACCCCAAAATGAAGACACAAAATATGTGAACCTGAACAAGCAAATGGCAGAACTTGCAGAAAATCAACAAAAGACCAAGAATTCTGTGAATGAAATCTTCACTAGGTTGGGCCTAATAGAAAAAAAAAGAAAGAAAGAAAGAAAGAAAGAAAGAAAGAAAGAAAGAAAGAAAGAAAGAAAGAGGAGCTTAATAATAAGCATGCTGAGATCAATTAAGACATAAGTAAATGCAAGGATGAATTCCAAGAAGTATTAAGAAAATTAAAAAAAAAAAAGAACTGAAAAGGGAACTCAACAAAGGGATGGAGAATATGCAGAAAAGGACAATAGAAAATACAAACCAAATTGAACAAGTCTAAACTTCTCTAGAAGCCCTCAAGAACAGAATCAGTAATGTGGAGGACAGAACCTCAGAACTGGAAAACAAAACAGAAGAAACAGTTCATGAGTCCAAAATCGTGAACAAGCTCAAAATTTTTGGTGAACAGAACATGAGGGAACTGTAGGATCCCTTAAACATCCCAACATTCATATCACGAGTATACCAGAAGAGGAAGAAATCCAGAGCAAAGGCATGTAGAACTTACTCAACAAAATTATTGAAGAAAAATTTCCCACCATCTCAGAAGAAAGACCCATCAAGATACAAGAATCTATCAGAACTCCAAACAGACTAAACCAAAGGAGAAACTCTCTAAGACATATTATTATTGAGACTTTAAGCAACAAAAAAAAATTAGAGAGTGCTAAAAGCAGCAAGAGAGAAACAACACATTACATATAAAGGTAACCACACCAGAATTTCTGCAGATTTCTCAATGGAAACCCTAAAAACCAGAAGGGCCTGGAATGGAACACTACAAAGTCTAAAAACCTAAGGCTTCCCAACCAAACTGCTGTACCCAGTGAAAGTATCCCTCATAGTAGATGGTGAAAGAAAAAAAAAAAAAATCCATGATAAAAGTCATTTCTACAACTATATGAACACAAAGCCAAGGAATTCTCCACACAGAAGAGTCAAATAACCAATATCAAGAGCTTACAAGAAACAGACCACAAGAACCAAAACTAGAGAAGGCTCAAAAAAAGTACAAGGTCAAAGAAAACACCAAACCCCACAAAGAACCACAATGTAGTGTGATTAAATCAAACCTCACAGTTATACCCTAAACATTAGTGGCCTTATTTCATTCATCAAGAGACACAAATTAACAGGATTGATCAGAGAAATGGACCCTCAATCTGCTGTCTTCAATCATTATCTATCTTGATCAAGTAGGGTTTATCCCAGGAACAGGGATGTTTAAACATATGGAAATTGGTCAATGTAATACATGACATGAATAAATTTACCCACAAAAACTACGTGATCATTTCAATAGATGCACAAAAGGTCTTTGACAAAGTACAACACCACTGCATGATAAAAACATTGGAGAGAATAGGCATGGATTGTTTATATTTCAACATAATAAAGACTACATATAAAGCACTTAAAGCCCAAATAATACTTTATGGGGAAAGACTCAAGGAATTCCAATAGATACCAGAAACAAGACAGGGATGCCTACTCTCACCTCTGCTCTTCAACATAGTACTAGAAGTCCTAGCCCAAGCAATAAGACAGGAGAAAGGAATAAAAGGGATACGATTTGGAAAGGAAGAAGTCAAGTTAGCCCATTTGCAGATGACATGATTTTATAGATAAGTGACTTGAAAGACTCCATCTCAAAACTCCTATAGGTGATTAACTCCTTCAGCAAAATAGCAGGATACAAAATCAACACGTAAAAATTAGTAGCCTTTCTATATGCAAAGGACAAAGATACAGAGAAAAAAATAGTGAAACTGTCCCATTTTTCAATAACAACAATAACAAAAATAGAATACTTGGAATGATCCTAACCAGTGATGTGAAAGATATATATAATGAAAACATAAAAACACTCAAGAAAGAAATTGTGGAGGACTTGAAAAATGGAAAGACCTTCTATGCTCCTGGATAGGTAGAATTAACATTGTGAAAATGGCAATCCCACCAAAAGCAATATGTAGTTTTAATGCAATACCAAAAAAAGCATCATTCTTAACAGAGATGGATAAAATTATCTCACAATCACATGGAATGGCAGCCAGCCTTGATATGCAAGCATATCCTCAGCAAAAGAAACACCTCTGCAGGCATTACCATACTTAGTCTAAAGCTATATTACAAAGCCATAGTAACAAAAACAACATGGTACTGGCATAAAACCAGGAATATAGACCAATGGAATGGATTTGTAGTCCCAGACTTTAGGGCGGGTAACTACAGCTACTTGATTTTTGACAAAAGCCCCAAAAACATAGACTGGAGAAATTCAGCATCTTCAACAAATGGTGCTAGACAAACTGGATAACCATATGCAGAAAAATGAAAGTAGACCCACTCTTCTCACCGTGCACAAAAATAAAGTCCAAATGGATTAAATACCTCAGTATAAGGCATGAAATTCTTCTACTACTGGAAAAAAAAAAAAAAAAATAGAAGGATCTTTGCATGATATTGGAGTGGAGAAAGACTTTCTGAACAAAACCATAGTAGCTCAGGAACTTAAACAACCAGTGAACCAAAGGGGATTTGATGAAGCTGAAAAGTTTTTGCACAGACAAACATACCATAAGGGGAGACAATAGAGTACCCAGAGAATGGGAGAAAATGTTTGTCAGCTATATAACTGACAAAGGCCTAATATCTAGACGATAAAGAATGCAAATACCTAAACAATAAATAATCAAACAACCCACTCACTAAATAAGGCAGAAAATTCAGCAGGGAGTTCTCAGAAGAAGAAATAGATTTGGCAAACACTCACTTAAGAAAATGTTCAACATCCTTAACAATCAGGGAAATGCAAATTAAAACAACTATGAGACTGCACCTAACCCCAGTAAGGATAGCAAATATTAAAAATCAAATGAAAACAAATTCTGGAGAGTATGTGGAGAAATAGGAACCCTCATTCACTGTTGTTGGGTATGTAAGCTGGTACAACCACTATGGAAATCAATATGGAGACTCCCAGAAAGGATGAATATAAAGTTACCAACAGACCCAGTTATTCGCTTACTGGGCATTTACCCTAAAAGCTCCATGCCTTAGCTCAGAGATATTTGCTCAACCATGTTTATAGCTACTCACATGATAAAAGCTAGGAACTGGAATCAACCCAGGTGCCCGTCAATGAATGAATGGATAACAAAAATGTGGTATGTCTACACAATGGAATTCTACTCCACAGTAAGAAAAAATGACAAAGTAAAATTTGTTTAAAAAAATGGTCAAAATTGGAACAGATCATACTTAGCTAACTCACACAATCACAGAAAGACAATTGTCCCATGGTCTCTCTCATCTGTGGCTCCTAACCTGGATAATCCTGAGATACTGACATGCATAATAGTCATCTTAAGGATTAGACAATGGAGGTTAGGGCTTGAGGGGTGGGTAAGACTGTATGTGTGTGTGGGGGGGGGAGAACACAAAACAGAATTCAAATTGAACTGGTATCTTAGAAGACAGGCTTAAAGTTTGAACCTTTAACAGGACTTTAGGGTCCTGAAAAGCACCTGAAAAGAAGGGCCCTAGAAAGGGTGAGATGAAGCCCAATCTTAAATATCTCCTGATTCTTTTTTTTTTTCCCCCTCCCTTTTTCTTTTTCTTTTCCCCTTGGCACTGGCCTGTAACTCCCAGTGTCAGGATATGGTTAATATCCACAATGAGCTGTTGATCAGAGACCTACAGGGTCTCCCCAAAATAAGCCAGACTTCTGTCAGAGCACTTGATTACCCTCCAGTGGTTAATGGCAAGACCCTATTGCTGAAGACACCATATGCTATCAGTATGGAACTTGGAGAGACCTGGCTGGAATCTGGAAGAGAGCCAGTCCCCAGACAGTTAGCCCATCTAGTGCTGGAAGAAACTACATGAGCTAACAGGGGGAAAGGCCAACATTTGTCCAACCAACTTGAGATACTCAGAGGCAAACAACTCTATGTGATACTCACACAAGGGCAAAAGTGGCACACAACCATGGTGGGTAACCACATGCCCTCAGATTGGGTAACAGATCCACTCAGTGGAAAGGAACCCATGTCTGGAATAGGGAAACAAGTCAGAATCATATCCAGATAATGATTTTCCTCTCCAATATCGAGCTTGCACTAATCGAGGGCTATAAGGGGGATGACACCCATTAAACTCTCTAAATCAATAATGCTTATCCCATTTAACCTGTGCTGATTTTACTCTCTGTTCAAGAATCTGTTTCTATTTTTCAGACCAGATAGGGACCTGAGGAAATAAATGACTCATCCCACTTCAGCTGACCCCCAGCTGAAAGTACACAGGAATTGGGGAAATGAGCAGGAGTGCTGTTTTCTCAGTGAATCTGATATCAGTACAAGGGTGAAGGAGATAGACACTGAGGACACTCAACACCTACAAACCAGAGACCCAGAGGCTCCTTAGAGCACATCACTGAAGTAGACTTAAAACACACCCAACATGGCTCAGGAAATCTCGCAGAAGAGGGGGTAGAAAGATTATTAGAGCCATAAGTTGGGACATTATGCACAGAGGCATTGCCTCTCCCCATAACTGACTGCTGACTCCAAAATGCATGACCCACAATCTCCATGGGGTTGACTTGTGCCCCAATGAGGAGGGCCTCTTAAGAATAGGGGAAGGAAT
The DNA here is from genome assembly GCA_036365145.1 of Orientallactaga sibirica. Lineage (NCBI taxonomy): Eukaryota > Metazoa > Chordata > Mammalia > Rodentia > Dipodidae > Orientallactaga > Orientallactaga sibirica. Next base: position 539,283 of record JAEOAD010000041.1, read on the forward strand.
GAGGGAAAGGATGGTACCAACATGTGTTGTTTACATACTAAGTGTGTACATAACTAATACAAATAAATTTTTAAAAATTACATTAAATATAAAAAGAAATATATAAATTATATATTATTCATGAGATTTTCTTGAATAAAATATGCCAGTAGCATCTTTGAGAGTAATTCCACATAAAAATGTAGTTTATCAAACAAAAGCAGATGTTACCCCCAGGGCCTGTCACAAATTTGTTGTTTTCTTCTTAATTTTGTTGCCATAATTTTGTACTGATCTTTTTTTTTTTTTTCTTATTTGCTTATCTAATTATTTAAGGTAGTTAAATTTCATGTGATATTTCTAAAAAATCTTTAGTAAAATCTGGGAATTTATTTCACATTAGAAGTATGGATACTTCATAGGAATTAAGCTCAAGTTTTCCTAATTCTATGTTCTTAGGTAAGTCAACTCTTTCCTTTTTACTTCTGCATATCAAAACAATAAACATAGTAAAATTATCATGTGTGGAATTAAAAAATTGAAACTATTTGTGAGCCACATTTGAGATAAAGGGTTAATTTGAAAAGTATATGTAAATAACATTTGTAGCTCAACAGCAATAAAAAATTTAATAGTCAATTTTTAAAAAGTGGGCTGAAGACATAGATGGACTTTTCTTCAAGGAATAAATACAAATTGCCAAGAGGAAAATGAAAAGATGTGTATTGTCACTTATCATCTGAGAAATGAAGTTGGAAAATACAATGTCATGTCACTTCACATATTTGTGTTTTTCTAATATTAAAAACAAATTGTGCATTAAAATGTGGATAGTTTGTACAATGTCACGAGGAGGGCAAAGCATTTCTGACACTTTCAAAAACAGCATGGTACCTGTGGTACTTTGAATAAACGCCCCCCAATATATTCAGTGTTTTATTAGTTTGTAGTTTGCATCTGCAGCCCTGTGGCTAGAGGCAGTGTCACTGGGTGGATCTTAAGGTGTGGAGGTAGGCTTCAGATTTCAGGGTAAAGATATGCAAAGTGTGCCTAGCTGGAGTTCCTTAAGTATGCTGGGCTGTGTGGCTTTTCTCTCTCTCTCTCTCTTTCTCTCTCTCTCTCTCTCTCTTTCTCTCTCTCTTTTGCCTAGTCCTGTGAAGGCAGACCAGATTCTTCTGCCATTATGGAACTTCCTCTGGATCTGTAAACTCAATAAATCCCTTCCTGCATTACTGTGCCTGGTCTGGAAGTTCATCTCAGAAAACCTGAAGCAGTCTGCTACAGAACCCTTCCAAAAAACAAAAGCAGAAGCACTATTTAATCTAGTCATTCTACTTCTGAGTGCTCAATAATCAAAAGCAGAATGTTGAGGACATATTTGCACATGTTCATTGAAACACTATTTACAGCATCCAAAATGTGGATACCATCTAAATGATCATGACCACATGAACAGAAAAAGGAAGTGTGGTGATATCGGGATATCATTTGGCCTAATAATATTGTGCCAGCATGGATGAACTTGGAGGATATTTGGATAATTAAAGTAAGCCAATCATATTTAAGATTCAATTTATGGGATGAATCTACAAGTCAATATTACTCTAGCAGAAATAAAAATGATAATTTTCAGCACCATTTAGGAAGGGCAATAATGAATTATGCATCTATGGATATTATTTTAGAAAGATTTGGTATATATGTTTATAGTAAATGATTTTTTAAAATGTACCTAAAGTTTGATAAAAAAGAACTCATGGAAAGTATTTTTAACACCATCAAATAATTTTTTTAATTTTTTAAATTATTTTTTATTTATTTTTAGAGAGAGAGACAGAGAGAGATAGACAGAGAAGGAGAGGGAGACAGAGATGGGTGCGCCAGCAGTCTCTCAGCTGCTGTGAAGGAAATCCAGATGCGTATGCCCCCTTGTGGGCCAGTGCGGCATTGCGCCCTTGCCTCAGTTTGCATCTGGCTAAATGTGGGACCTGGAGATTGGAACTGCTGGACATGGAACCAGCATTCTTAGGCTTAGCAGGCAGGTGCCTTAGCCTCTAAGCCATCTCTCCAGCCCCCATCAAATAATTTTTAAGTCAAAACATGCTAATAGTGTACATTGAAATTATAACAATGAAAAGAATTTGTATTATAATATGTACAGATGAGAAAAGACAAATGTTTTATAATTTGTGAAAAACAAGTTAATGATTTGAAGTACATTCTGTACCTTGACCTCAGAAAAACCCAAGTTGGTGTGCAGGCTGTGTCTATAATGGAAATTAGACAGGTTAATCAATATCTCAGGACTTGACTTTTTTTTTTTTTTTTTTTCTGTTGAATTCTGTCATTTCAGGTCTAATGAACTGTTTGTAGTATCCCATATTTTTTATTATAGGATAATTAAAATGTCCATTTTTTCGCATTAGATATTACTGGAAAATAAGCACTGAGTTTAATGGCCTTGTATCAGAATCCCAGAATCCCACAGAACACACTCCCATACTCTAGCTCTTACAATACTTCTGTTGAAAATTCCAGGATGATTCTAAACCTTGGAGGGAATGATGTTTATGTCTCATTTCCATTCCAGCACTCATCAGTCACTTATTTTCATAACTTGGTATGATTTATGATTTAAGAATTTTTATGAGTTTTGATTCTCTGCAATGACTACCTCCCATGGCCAAATAATAAAATATTATTACTACTACTACTAGTAGTAATAAAACAGATAAATTTCCTAAAAGAACTTTGTGACTAGGGATGAGAGCAGAACTGATCTGTGGATATAAAGTGCATATTTAGGATGTGTGTGTATGTATGTATGTGTGTATTTCTCTGCCTGTACTTCTGGAATCAGCTTTTTCAACCATAAATAGAACTTTCACTGAATTTGTCAGCTTGACATAAATCTCTTCCTCCCATAAATTGTATCCACTTTGGATGTTCACCCCAGCAACATGAAGCTGTCTATAACAAGGACCAATGTACTGAACAATTTGGTGTCCTAGAAAGTGAGTTGAGCCAGGCATTATGGCACATGCCTTTAATCCCAGCACTCCAGGAGGCAGAGGTAGGAGGATCAGTGTGAGTTCAAGGCCAGCCTGAGACTAAATAGTGAATTTCAGATTAGCCTGAACTAGTGAAACCCTACTTTAAAAAGCAAAATTAATAACAAAAAAGTGAGTCAAATAAACAAAACTATTTCTAAATTTTGACTGAAAAATATATCTCTATTTTAAAATACATTATACTTACTGGAATTGTAGACTTTTGTGCATTTTTGTAGATTTCACTTAATTCTGACAAGCTAATAATAATTATAATTGGTCCTTAAAAAGGGACTATTTTGGATTTAGCTTTTCTGTCTTTCACTGTTGAGGAATTATAGTTGCTTTATATTTCCTTGTTATGTTTAAGACAGTGAAAGTTAGATTGTAGAGCTCGCAAAGCCCTGCAAGTAATGCTGAACTCCATTAATAAAGTTTCCCCTGAGGTAGTGCCATACTAGATATTCATACTAGATAGTACAGCATATTTATTGGTCAAAGAAGTTATTATAACTATTTTTCCTCAGCAAAATATATCATTCACATTAATTCTTTTTTTGTGAGAGAGAAAAGAGACAGAGAGAGATAGAGAGACAGATAGAGAATTTGCACGCCAGCAGCCTCTCAGCTGCTGTGAACAAATTCCAGATGCATCTGCCACCTTGTGGGAAAGTGCAGCATTGCACCCTTGTGTCACTTTTTGCATCTGGCTAAAAACATGGGACCTGGAGATTAGAACTGGCATTCTCAGGCTTAGCAGGCAGGTGCCTTAACAGCTAAGCCATCTCTCCAGCCCCATTCACATTAATTATTTTTAATAACATGTAGCCTCTTACAAAAATTGGTTTTGAGAAAGGGAATTAATTTTTACCAACTTTGTAGTAAATATTTCAACTCATAGTCCAAATGAGATTACAAGATGGACATTAAAATGAATTAAAACTGAACATGTGAAAGATAACTTAGCAACATTAACATAAGGTAAAAATAAAATCATGTGGCATATTTTGGATGTTCTAGTACAAGACAGGGATTGTGATAAACACTTTCTGGTGTGCCACATTAGTCAGCTTAAATCTGAATGGTAAATCAGCACTATATTACAGATATGAAAGCAAAACTGCAAGACCAAACAGGTGCTGGATTAGAAAACCAGAATTCAACTCATGAATAGATGACTCAAAACAAATTGCAGTTTATATCATTATCATTCATTTATCTAGAATGCTTAAATATGCATGACACTAAACAGTAAACAGATTAAATTACATTCTTTTTCAAAAAATAATTAAATTTTACTTTTTATTTCTCACTGATGATGAATTTGGTTTTCCCTTAGCTAGATGGTGCTACTTGAATAGCAATTATTTCTATTGACATTTATGACTCTTGCATCACTCTATCTAATTTTCCCTTTGAATTTTCTTAGGAAAAAAAGTCTATATATGTTTATACATTTACCTCCTTGATTAATTTTATAATAGTTGCTAAAAGTTTGAAGTATCCATGCTAAAATATTAAGACAAACAAGGGAAACTTACAACACAGGAAATTATTTTAATTAATTTTAACAAGGAATTAATTTTGCTTGTGGAACTGAGAATTTAGTATGATAAGTATTATATCACATTCATTTACTAAGACAGTATCTTAAAATATTCTTCTATCAAACATGCCTCTCAAAAACAAGTTTTATTTGTGTTTTTACTACTAAAATGGTCTGTTATTAGTACTCATATATACCTATGCTCATTTGTTGTCTGCTTTTACTCTGCTTTTACAATTTCCACACAGGAAATTTCACATAAAAAAAATCACATTGGTTCTATTTTTCTTTTCCATGTAAAACTTTCAAATATCTACAAAAATTCTCTACTGCATCCATAATAGGTACTTAAATTGTTAAAAATATTGATTCAAAGAAAATAGTACAGGTTGGATTTTCGGTGCATTTGTGTTTAAAATTATGGAGAAGCTTTTAAAATGAAACTTGTTTAACTAACCTACAAAAATTTCTTGGTGGTAGACCAGTGTTTTTTAAATCTATAGGCCTCAATATATTCAGGATTTTAGTAAAATTTGTAATTTAGCTCTACAACCACCTAGCTGGAGGAGTATCACTCAGATCTTAGGGTCCAGCCCTTAGGTGTCGTGGTAGATTTGGAATTACAGCCTAAAGATATGCAAAGTGCCTGAGTTCTGGCTGGAGTTCCTGAAGTGTGCTTGTTTGTGGTGTGGCTTTTGGATTTTGGCTTGTGGCTTTTCTCTCTTTGCTTGGACCTGTGAAAGTTAGCTAGCTTCTTGTGCCATTACGGAACTTCCCCTGGATCTGTAAGCTTCAATAAATCCTTTCCTCCATAACTATGTCTGGTCTGAAGGTTCATCTAAGTGACTTGATGTTTTTTGCTACATCTAGTATAGCACTTAATTGAGAAGTTGCTGAAATTTGTGTATTTTTTGTTGTGTATGTCTGGTATATTAGTTCACTCATAGTGTAAAATGGTTATGGGGCTGGAAAGATGGCTCAATGTTTAAGATGCTGGCCTGCAAAGCCTAACTACCCAGGTTAGATTCCCCAGTATAAAGTCATATAAAGTCAGATGCACATGGTAGCATCTCTCTCTCTCTCTCTTTCCCTCCTCTCTCTGTATCTCCCAGTGCCTTTCATAAATAAATGAATAAATAAATAAATAAATAAATAAATAAATAAATAAATAAAACATTTTTAAAAGTCTGCAATGGCCCCCAGTAACCTCCTCAAGCTCAAGTATTGCATCTTACTTTCCAGCTGTCAGCTCTGTTTTGGAAGATAATTGAAACTATAGACTATTGGGCCCATTTGGAGGAAATAGACATAGTGAAGTATATCCCAGAGGGTATTTGGCCCCTAGTCCTTCCTGTCCCTCTCTCTGCTTCTGGGTTATCATGATTTAAAGAACTTACTTCTATACATACTGCAATGACTTTCTTCCACATCACAAGCTCAGAATCAAATACAGTTTCTAGGATATACTATACTGACATGATGTATCCAAATAAATCATTAGTACTCTAAGTTCTGCTAGGGATTTTCATACCAGTGATGAGACAGCTTATAACTAATGGAAAAGGTTTTGCTGGGTGTTGGAGTTATTAGATATAAGAAATCAAAGAATCAGCAAAATGATTTATCTTTGTCATTCTTATAGATTACAATTTAATGATAGTGAAAATTTAAACCAAATTAATCAGACAGCTGCCTAATTAATGACTTTAAATACATGTATAGGAGCAATGAGAATAAAAAATATTGAAACACAATATGCACATCATATATCCTAAATGAGCAGTACAGTCTTTACTTAATGCTATATTATAAGGAAAAATAGTAATTATTATAGTTTGAATAAGACTTCCACTTTGGGCTATAATAGAACATTTTTTGTAAAGATCTCTTTTACCAAGTGTAAGTAGAAACACTATTTGAAATATCAAAATCAAACATAAAGAAAAGCCAAAACAACAACAAACTCAAAATTGTTCTTTTGTCACCATTAGGGAGCTCCTCTTGTAGCCAGAATACGTGAGAGCAAGCCCAAAAAGCATGAGCGAATGAGCTGGAGTGAAGCTGCTGTGTAGTGTAGTCTCCTTTCCCTGCATAAGTGATTCATGAATTTCTGGAATACCTGGAACTGGAGAGCTGTAATCAAGCTATTGGTAGATACAGAGTGGGAGGAAAACCAAAACGATTCTGGAGGGTTCATGATGGCTGGTCCCTATTGTTCTCCAGGAGTCTAAAAGAGAAGACTTAAGTGTTAAACACCAGAATAAAGTATAAAGGAACAGGTCAAGATCACAGTGTTCATTCACTTCTCTCTGAAGCTCTGTTAAGATATAAGGTGACTTCCTTAATCTTACTCTGTCAAAGGCAAAATTAAATTATCTATGGATAAACTGGTACCATCTACAATTTCTATGCACACTTTATAACATACATTTATCAATGAACATGATTGAAAAAAAAAAAAAAACATAAGACCATCCACAATTCTGCTAGCAAAGGTATCAGGCAGTTTTTGTTTTTTAATTAAATGTGTTTCATATTAAAGAAAAGAGCTTGGCTGGAGAGATGGCTTAGTGGTAAAGGCATTTGCCTACAAAGCCAAAGGACCCTGATTTGATTCACCAGGAAGGACCCACATCAGCCAGATGCACAAGGGGGTGCCTGTGTCTGGAGTTTGTTTGCAGTGATGGAAGGCCCTGTCATGGCCATTCTCTCTCTCTCATAAATAAATAAATAAATAAATAAATAAATAAATAAATAAAAATATTTTTTAAAAGAAAAAAAGCTATCAAAATAGAGAATTTTACCATGAGGCAGCCACAAAGAAGCATAATACAATGGAATCCATAGGATTTCATAGCATAAAAACAAACATTAATATTGGAGCAAACAGGTTTAATATAAAACTAGACTCAATATTTGAGCAGTTTAGTTAACTGGAAGTTATCAAGTAAAACACTGGGATTAAAAGATGAAATGCACAGGCATCAAAAAATACAAAAAAAAAAAAGACACAAAATTAACTATGGCAAACACTGGAATCTAAACTATGTTAAGTTCTTCAATGAATCTATATGTATAAAGAGGAACTCACTCGATAAATAAATAAATAAATAAAAACTAAGAATCAATATGATTGTTTCCATGGATCAAAACATTAGCATTTCCCTTAAAATTGTTTTTATTAACTATTCTGTTTCAATTGATATAAATGTATGTATTTTACACAGGTTATGGTTATAGTCTTATATCTTTTCTACTGGCTTCCATTTCCCTGAAGGCCATACTTCGTAGGGTCCTTGGTGTTCACTGTGGCCTAATTAGGACCTCCATCTGTCTGTAGGGGAGGGGCTGTACTTCAGGGTATTTGAACTCACCCTGTGGCTCTTAGGATTTTGGTACTGCCTTTTCTGCAACTGCAAGCCCTGGCAGGAGTGTTACTAGTTTGATTTTAGGGTTGAGTTCTCTATAGTCTTTGTATGAGGGAGGAGAGTGATGGCTGGGAGGGTGGAAAGTTAAGGGCAACAGAGAGTGGGGAGAGTAAATTCACAAAACTAAACATTTTAGTGGTTATTACATTAGAATAGAAGGCAGGGAAAACTTAATCCTAAAATCACTGGCCCTGGCTTGCAAATGCCAGGTCCAGAATTGGGTTACCTCACACAGTGAACATTTGACCAGTGATATCCCCATGATGTCCTCAAATGTTGGCTATTGCCAAGCACTTGGTTACCCAACAGAGCTAAAATTTAAGACCCTAATGATGAAGACACCACCAGCTGCCATGTCAGGACACTGAGAGAAGAGAGACCATGTGGGAACAGAGAGGAAACCAATCCTCTTCTTGCAAACCTTCATGGGGCTGGAAAGTGTTGTGAAAACTCCTCTGTGACAATTGTCACCAACAGTACAAATAAGCAGGAGACCTTGCAAGCCAACAATCTACCACCAGGACAGCAACTTCACACTTGTGCAACAGTAGCACACAGCCTCTGTGGGTAACCATCTGCCCTCTGATTGGACATAAGGCCCACTCAGTGAGAGACATCTGATAACTGGACTGGGAGCCAACTCCCGCTTTCCACTGGCAGGAATCTCACACTGCCAGAGAGAAACCCCCATTGCTGTGTGCACAACTCGAGTTGGTGTCCTCATCAAAATGTCTCTCAAAATTATATGCAAATCCCCTCAATTAGCGCTGTTATTACCCTTAATTGGAGGCTCTGCTTTATTTTACAGATGACATAGCATACTGGGAACATGCAAGATCCACCAATTAACCAAGACTTCTTCTCATTCCCCTCTCAGTTGAGAAGACACTGTAGCTGTTGTTAGAGGAAAGAGGATGATGACTGGTCAGTATTTAACTGTTTTCAGCTTAATGGGGTCATAGATTTATTGTAGTCAGAGTCTCTCCCAGAGAGGGCACAATCTAAGGGCCCCAAAAGTGTATTGATGGAGTGCAGGAAGATAGTCCTGGAAGGAAACACTGAGAGAAAGAATAAAAGCAAGGCATTAAGGGGCAAGTGGGCACACAGCAAAGTGGTTGCCTTTAGGGTTTCCATTTTTGTAGACATTTAGGCCTTGGAGAACGTTTGAGGGAACCCAGTTAGATGGAGTTTGATTGTTTCAGGCCCTTCTGAGTAGGAGCTGACTGAGGTTCTATCTCACCAAATGGCACAGCAGTGTCATTGATCTGAATCTGTTCCTGTATGGCTTGTAAAGCAGATGAGATATTAGCAGAGTTATCAGGAATGTATACACAACATGTCACCTTGATAATTAAAAATACACCCTTTACTCATCATTTAAGCCCCATTATATAAAAGGGATTTTTTTTTTTTTTTTTTTTGGAGAGAGAGACAGAGAGAGGCAGACAGAGAGAGGGGGAGAGGGAGACAGATAGAGAATGGGTGCACCAGCAGTCTCTCAGCTGCTGTGAATGAAATCCAGATGTTTGCACCCCCTTGTGGGCAAGTGCGGCATTGCGCCCTTGAGTCACTTTGCATCTGGCTAAACGTGGGACCTGGAGATTGGAACAGGGTTCTTAGGCTTAGCAGGCAGGCGCCTTAACTGATAAGCCATATTTCCAGCCTGGAATTTTTTTTTTTAGTTGTGTCATTTAAAGCCTTGAGCTTTTATATTATTTGACATCTTTTAAGCCAATAGATGGAGTAAAGACAGAGATTAACTGGTCATACCATTGAAAGATACTTTTAGTCTATTGGCGGTTTAAAACCAGCAATTGACTGGACATTCTAAGGTTTGTTTGTTGCCCTTGTTTTCAAGAGAATTTCAGAGTGAACTTTTGTAATCCATCCTGGGGGTAGCAGGGCCAAAGGTTGGTATCATAGTGCAGTGCCACTAGGAGCTGCTCAGCATACTTTTTTTTTTTTTCTTTATTAGTTATATACATAACTCAGTGTGTAAAAAGCACTGTTGGTACCATCCTTATCCTCATCATTGGTCCCTCTGAAGGGACCCTCCTCATTGGCGATGCCAGTTGTCCCCATGGGGATTGTGGATCATGCATTATGGGGGGTAGCCATCAGTTAAGGGGAAGAGGCAATGTCTCTGTGTGTAATGTCCCAATTTATGCCTCTAGCACTCTTTCTGCCCCTTCATCTCCAACTTTCCCTGAGCCATGTTGGGTTCATTTTAGGTCTACTTTAGTAATGAGGTCTTGGGTGTGTCTGTGTCTCTGGATCCCTGGTTTGGTAGGAGTTGAGTGTTCTCTGTGTCTATCTCCTTCAGCCTTGTGCTGGTACCAGGTTCACCAAGAAAACTACACTCTTGCTCATTTCCCCAATTACTCTATGGTTTCAGCTGCAGCCCTGGTTAGAATCATAGCCAAAAGAATGAGTATGCTCTCCAATATCAAGCTCCCACCAATATTAGGCTACAAGATGGCATAAACCTATTAAATTCTCTCTAAACTAATAATTGAATCCCATTTATCCAATGCTGACTTCACTCTCCATTGGAGAATCTGCTTCTCTTTTTCAGATGGATGCAGAACCTGAGGAGAGAATCAGCCCATCATGCTGCATACTTTTGGTGTCAGGACTCATTTAGTAGAAAACCATTCTGATGGTTGGTGCATGAAAAGAAGGGACTCAGTCTTGTTACCAACATGACAAAGCTTTTTGACCTAAATGACTTTTGGTCAGTTATTTTTTCTGATACCTATGGTTGTTTTCTCTTGTTGTAGAATTAGAACTACTAGAGTAGGGGCCAACATGTCTTAAGGCCTTGTTTCCCCTTTTGGAAAGCTCTTTTGTCCCTGTTTAGTTTTGGTAGACTTAATAGGCCATTCATACAATATTTGAGGCATGCAATTATTTCTGTTTATACATTTCTCTCTGAGTGTTTAAGACCAAGCAGGTAGCCAAAATTTAATCAAGCATGTAATTGTGGAAGTCACTAATGGCTCTCCAAATGAGACTCTCGGGACCTGGGCATGCACTATGGCTTTTCTAGTACTGGTGTTAAATGTTAGGATGAGTCAGGGCCATGTTCAACCAGGGACTTTCTTTCCTTTGGCAAGCATGAAGGACTGATTTTTTTTTTTTAACTTAAAAAAATATTTTATTTTTATTTATTTGACAGAGAAAAAGGGATAGAAAGAATGGGTGTGCCAGGGTCTCCAGCCACTGCAAATGAACTCTGGACGCTCGCGTCCCTTTGTGCATCTGGCTGATGTGGGTCCTAGGGAATCGAACCTGTGTCCTTTGGCTTTGCAGCCACATGCCTTAATTGCTAAGCCATCCCTCCAGCCCAAGCCTTGAGGACTGATTTTTTTCTCTTGGTTGTGACTTTTTTTGTTTTAGACTGTACACCAGAAGGCCAGTCAGAAGTGCTGCATCATCTCCTGTGGCCTCACAGGGTCCAAACTACTGGCTATTTTAGCTCCAGTGAATCCAGTTGGCTTTGGCTTCTACTTGTGTTATTAAAATAGTATAACAGGAAGTTATAAAAACTTTGAGGGGTTCACATATATAGTACATATGATTAGTAAAACACATCTAGTTAAAGAATTGTATAAAAGCTTAATGTCATTTTATCTAACATCTAAGTTTAGCTATCCTGTGACAGTGTAGACCATATTAGAAGCATGGGAAGTAGTCATGTCTTATCCTTTAAACATCTAGTAGCTATTAGTACAGACAGAACATGTTGCCACTCCTGAAAACAACATATATCTAAGCCAATTAAATTGAACTAGAAAACTGTCAGGAGAAAGCAAGTAAGTCAGCATAAAGTCCTGGAACCTGTGTTTGAAGACATCTTTGATTAGTCTGGATACCATTTGAGTATGAGTCTATTTCCTGGAGCAAGGAATATGTTTCAAGAGTTGATTTAATAATATGTGATGAACTTGAGATACCAAAAAAGAGATAGTTATTTACACAAAATCTTTCTTAAAACTATTTGATTACATATATAGAGTATAACCTGTTTATTACTGAACTAAAATAGCTAAGTGCTAATATAGTCCTTGACAACTCTGTTTTGAAAGAGTAAACACTGTATGACAACCATTGTTTTTAGCTTAATCTTGGATGGCAATTAATATGATGTACATTAGAAATTTTATTAACATAAAGTACTTTTATGTTTTACTCATGACTTAAATTTCTTAAAGTTTAGGCATCCTATCAAAATACATTTTATCTAACAGGAGGATAAAAGTTACAATTACTGAAATTAACTCACCTAAGCTTAAATGATTAAACCTAGTGATGACCACTTGATAGAATTAGGATAATTTTTACAGGGGTTATCTTTGAAGTAACAATGTGTTTAGGTATGAAATATTCCCTTTGAAAATTAAACACTAATAAATGAACCTTTACCTTAAGACTCAGTTTCCCTAATAGTTAATGCCTTAGCAAATAGAGAAACAAAGTTAACTTGGCTGAGTACTTTAAAATCAATTATTATATTTCCTAAACCATGAACGAATTAGCATCAGTGAGCTGTTAATGAGTGAACTTTAATCATAAGACTCCGTTTCTCCAATAGTTAAAACCTTGATAAATAGAGGAACCTAATTTACTTTACTAAGAGCCTTAGATCCAGTATTTACAACCCTTAAAGCATGAACAAACTTAGTGAAATGTTGGACTCAGTTTCTCTAGTCGTAAAAATCTTAGCATCAAGTAGACAAATTTTAAATTGTATTTTATTTAAATGTTTTAATGGAAGGGAATTTCCTGAGTGACCTTCATTACCACTATGATCTCCAGGTGACATTTATCCTTATCTTTTTTATTGCCTCCTTTTTACTCTTTCTGCCTCATTTATTTTCTTTTTTGTTTCCCTTTTTTTCTCATCTTGCTAATTTTATAAGTCGATTGTCACATTTGAAGTGAAATACAGGGAGGAAAATAGAAGAATATAGAGACATTTTATGACCCAACCTGTCTTGCATCTTCTATCTGGAGAGGGGAATCCCTTCAGAACCAGATTTGAGTGAAGGACTGAGGGTTTTCTATCCCCTTCCTACAGGAGCCCTAACCCAAATTTCCTGTTTTTTTTTTTTTTTTTCCAGTCAAAGGTGACACACAGCATGATCTACATGTCTCCTGGAGCAAGTTAGGTTTGAGATAGGATATCCATGCTCATCCTTCAAGGCCAGCTCCCAATCTTAATTTCCTCCAGTTCTCCCTCTAGACCCTAATGTGTCTCACATCACAGCATGTAAGTACCAATAACAATATGGGCCCAAGTGTGGAGATTTCCACTGTTACTCCTATGTTGATAACAGAAATACCCTTATGGGGTTATCCTATTCTTTCCCTTCTTCCCTCTGTGGGAACCTGGAATATGGGTCCTTTCTTGCTCTATGAATGTTTCAGAATGGTCTAGGGATTTTATGGTGGTTGTTATTGTTTTAAAAGCAACCTATGGTTTTATTACCTTAAATATTAGAGGTGTGAACAATCACACCCAGCAGAATCTTGCCTTTTTTGATATGAGAGAGAGAGGGGGCAGAATACAGAGATCACTTATTCAATGCCTTTCTATCATAATCTGTTTCTACTCTGATAAATACTTGAGGCAAGACTGATGGTTGTCTTATTTAAGGAGTTTATAATCTGATTAAATACCTTGACTCAATTTACCCATTTAAACTTATTTATTCTGGTTAGAAAATGTATCTAATAGAGGTGACTGTAGGTGATAAGAAGAGAGGAACTATAAAGAGAACCAAAGTTATATGTTGTTTTTCACTCCCTTTTTCCACCTTCTCAGAGACATTTGGACAATTTGTTTCTGGACAGGGTCTGGAGGAGACAGGGTTTTAACTTGCTTGGGGCTTTAACTTGCTTGGGGTCTGAAATGAAGGGGGCAATAACCCTGTTCTCAGAATCCAGCCTGCCATGAATTTAAATAGTATATACCAGTAAGCAAGAGAAAGAGGAAATGCCAGCAGAGAGCTAAGTCTCCTGACATTTTTTTCCCCTAATTTGAAATTGTCTATTTTTTCCCCATTTTTATCTCAGACTGGCTTTGAACTCAGAAATTCTCCTTTCTCTGCCAACTGGGTGGTGGTGAGATTACAGGCATGAACCATCACTTAAAACTTAAGCAAACTTTTTAACCTACATTAAAAGAAATCAGAATAGGTCTGAACTTTGGGGAATAGCAGAATAAGTACTGGTAAAAATATAAAGATACTCATACTTTTCTGTATATTAACTTGATTATATTGGTATATTCTGTAAAAATATAAATAACAAACTATATATGCTAGTTACATTTAATTTTTTAAAAATAGTTATAAAATATTACATTTCAGAGAAAGTGCTCAACACAATGTTAGATGCAAATTACTTTATCTCTTTTTAATTAAAAGGAAATGTACATTTTTTTCCAGCTTTGAAATTTTAAAAAGTTTTGGCATCTAACATATAAAAACTATCATATTCTAAAATATAATGTTTCTTTTGAAATATTTTAAAATTCATTTGTAACCAATTTATACCAATTTGATAAGTATTTACATAGTTGCCTTGAGTCAGAGAAACATTCAGAATGACAAGTAGTATTTTGGATCCTAACTTCCATGTTCTATTTTCCTCCCATCATTATATTACTATAACTGGTTTTATTCCATATCCTCTCCTTCAGAATATTAATACATAGAAGAAATTATATTTCCATATAGTATATTAAATGCAAAGGTCAAGAGTTTGAAGAGCTCCTGCCCTGTGGAGTGCAGGAGGGAGTAAAAGAGTTTCTTCTTCTCCTATTTTTGGGCTGATCACACCCATGGGTTGGCCCTTCCTGTGTCAGCCTCTTGAGCCAGTCAGCTAATCAGTTCTCTACCGAACACCCGGGAGTCTGAAGATGACGAGGCTCATCCATGTAAATGGGGCTGAGCCATGGGTGTGAGCTCTTGGCCCACAGGCTTCCTGGCTTTTGGTTCCTCTGACTATCTGGCTTGACTTCTAATGTGAGGGGGGACTTCTAGGTCTGCTTTCCCCATGTCCAGGGACTGGAAAAGAGGAGGATTCCTTTTTGTCCCAGATTTTTCTTGCTTTGTTTTGGGTGCTTTCCTATTTGCTACATGTTTTGCTATACTCTTTAAGCTCTGACCCTCTTATCCTCTTAATCCTCTCATGCCCAATTTGCCAGGGGCATCTTTTTCCGTAGGCTCTCCTGCTTTGTTTATTTTCTCACCCCCCCCCGCCCGTGTGTGTGTGTGTGTGTGTGTGTGTGTGTGTGTGTGTGTGTGTGTACTTCTTTCCTACAGACTTCTGAGAAATACCAGGGAAATTTTCTCCATTGCCGCACCTCTTCCCAGCCTGACTGGCGAGTGAGAAAATCTCCCTTGGCTTGGGCTTTCCTGCTTGCCTTCCCTTTTGATCTTAACTACCCTTAAAATAAAACTCATAATTTTTCCTTTTCAGCATCCGCATTTTCAATTATTTGATAACATGGACAAAGGCCTGAAGTTGGACTTTACTGGCCTGATCTCTTGCATATTAATGGACATCTAATCCCTCTCTGTTTCCAACACTATAGTGAAAACATCAGTGAAAATCTTGAAATCCAGTCTGTCCTTCACAGAGTAATGCTGACAAACATGAAACAATGTAATTACTATTTTTAAGTAATGTATACATAGTAACCTAGGATCTTTTACTTCAAAATTGTGGGTGTGTGTGTGCATGTGTGGGAAGGTGAATGAATCACTTATATATGCACTGCTTGAGGCACTTTATATAGTTCTTTTTGATATGTATGTCTTCCTAAATCTATTAAAGAATAATTCATTTCAAGGAGGACAAGGTTGTGATTGGTTTTCATGAAGATAAGGCAGAGCTTATAATTAAATTTTACTAAGGATTCACCATCTTGCCCCAGGGGGGAAAATAAGCACTGACAATCTGGTCCTCAGACTATAATAAAAGGGTCAGAACACAAATTCCTCCTTGATGGAAATTCCTTATTGGAAGAGTTTGCTGATGATATTTTCTTCTCCAAACATGGGCCATCTCTAGGCTTTGGTTCCAAGGATATTTTGAGCCTCTGGAGTTTCTGACATTATAGTATAGATCTGAAGGCAAACTATGTCAAATCCCTGTTGTTTAGGTGGGTGTTCCTTTTAAAACAAGAGAAAGTTCATGTAATTCTTTAAAATACAATTCTGTCTCTAAGCATATAAACATTCTAAGTTGATGTGAATTAAAAAAACAAAAACAAAAAAAAAAAAAAACCTGACATCAGGCCCACTGAAGGAGACTTCCCCACTCTGAATTTTGTGTGAAGTATGATGGCATGGTGAGAATAGGTAGTAGCCTTTGAAAATCTCAAATCCAGGAGTTCAGTGAAATAAGAGATAAGAGAAAGACCTATAGCACTTTTTAGCAGGGCCAGTCCTCCCAAATATTCGAAGTTGAAGTATGTCCCTAAAAGATCATCTTTGTTGTTTGTTTTTAATTTAATTTAATTTTTTTAAGTAGGGACTCAATATAGCCCAGGGTGACCTGAAATTCACTATGAAGTCTCAGGTTGGCCTCAAACTCACCTCTGTCCCTGGAGTGCTGAGATTAATGGTATGCTCCACCATGCCCAGATCTGAAAAGATATTTTTTGAAGAAGTGAAGGAGACTACTGTAAAGAGATTATAATGGGTTGAAGAGCAGGGCCTAGTGGAAAGAAGGGCACTCAAATGAAGAAGGAGACAAACAATTGTGGGCATGGTCTTCTCAAAGGGAGTTCACACTTCACCGTCACTACAACAGCTACATATGCAATTTTGGTCAGGTTTGAAGTGATTACCTTTTAAAGGGTGGCTTGGATTTCGAATGATATCAGAAGATGGTTCTTGTACATCTATTTTCTGAACAGTATTATACTTCATGATATACAACTTCAAATTATAGGGTTGCAGGAAGTTAGGATATCTTTCTTACTTTTTAAGGATATTTTCCTAAAAACAAAAGTTAATAGTTTTGTTTGTGAGATTCCCACAAAATACCTACAAGACATAAGCTTCACTTGAGATCATATATACTCAGGTTTAAAACCTGCTTTATTGATATTTTAATATGCTCATCTGAAAGCAGTTTTATATAATAGATATTGAATTGCCAACATAGACTTATAAGTCTGAACCCATACATTGCCTGTATGTAATGGGATTTCACTTAGGTTTTCAAGTTGAAATGAACTATATTCATTTAGAAAGGGCTGTAACTCATTAAGACTGATACAATTCCAAGATAAAATATCATAGCAATATCAAGGAAAAGTGGCCAATGTGAGGACAGAGGTAAAAATAATACTGATGCAACCATTCAACAGTATGGGTGGATGACCATTCCCAGCAGTAAGGACGAGTTAGGCCAGGAATCTATCGTATTCATAAAAGAGCACAGGCTTGCTGACACCATACCTTTGGGCTTCAATTGTCCATAAAGTTGAGAAAATAAATTTCTGTTGGGTAAGTCGCCCAGTTTTCACATTTTGTTAGGTCAGCCATTGGAAAATGATATCTTAATCTATGCAAGCTCTCAGAAAAGGCAGGAATCATACAAGAAGTGACCTACAAATGGAAATTCCTAGAATAAAAACTGCATCTATGCACATCTACAGGCAGCTACATGTGCATCTACATGCATCTACATGTGCTTATGCATACATCTACATGCATCGATATGTGCACCTACATGCATCCACATGTACTTCTATATGTGCATTTATGTTTATCTACATGTTTATCTACATCTGCATCCACATGCGTCTACACATGCATCTACATGCTTCTACACATGCATCTACATGTTCATCTACATTCACATCTACATGTGCATCTACATGCACCTACATGTGTATCTACATGTACATCAACATGTGCATCTACATGGATCTCCATTTGCATTGACATGCATCTATCTGTGTATCAACATGCATCTACATGTAGCTATGTGTATCTACAGGCATTTCTATGTGCATCTACAAGTATCTATATGGCTCCCACAAGGCTGGTCACTGATTAGAACTGTGTTGAAGAGGTGCAGTGTTACAGGTTGGGAAACACATTATCTTGGGCTCTCATAGCCCCCTAAATCATCATTTGTTGCACATTTTTCTGTGTGACCTTTTTTATTAATCTAAATCCAGGTACACAGTTTTCATGAATCTGCAAGCAAAGAAGATCATCACACAGCAGCTAAGGTCTATAGAAAAGATAGCCTTGCTGTTCTATAACCTGACTACTGATGTTTCCACCAATATATTTGAAAAAAATCTTGATTTATAACTTATTTTTATTCTGTTACTATAAAAATCTTCATAGAACTGTCACTATGCTGGAAAATATATTTGGTGCAACCCAAATCTATGTTGTCAGATCATGGTCACATATATTTGACTCCAGAAAAGAGTGTCTCATTCTTTTTGAGGTGAGATCTGTATTTTTACCTCAACCTTAATACAAGTTACAATGTAGGAAACACACGTTTGTACCTGTATCTGAAGAATAGTATGTATGTAGCATTAGGTCTCTTTAGCAAAGGAAAGTTTCATTTCATACACTGAAGAAGAACATATGAAGATGCAGAGACAAATGTAATCTACAATCAAGACATTTTCATCCACCATGAATAAATTTATTTTTCTGGTCTGTGATAGAAAAAATACAGAAGTACATTCTCATTCTGTGGCATCCCTTATATTTTGCTGAATGTGTATAAGCTTCAGCTACTTGGGTGATAAAATGTATGTAATTCTCATTGCAGCATATCACTTCAGTCACAACTCAGTCAAATAAAACCTATGGCATAGTTCCTTCATGATATTTTAAGAGCTAAAATCTTTGCAGATATTAGAGAATGCAGTGCCTGCACAGATGGCCTAACCAACCTGTCTATTGCCAAGACTGTAAGCCACAGTACAGATCAACTGAAGACAGCAGATTGGGGAAACAATTTCTTGGCAATGTTAATTTTGTTTGCCTTCTAATATTCCATATTATATCATAGATGCATTCTGATTCCAGTGAAATGAAGTCCAGATTATGTATGCAGAATATATAAAAATCATCACAGAATTCAATGAGGTAAGAAGTTTTGTGTGTTAATCTTTATATGTGGTTAATAGTAGAGATCTATAAAGAAAATTTCAAGACTTTAAATTTTCACATTTTTCCACTTGCATATGACATTAAACACTTATTAAATTTGCAATTAAATCAGATATGACTTGTAGTTGTCAGCATGATAGCTGTGCACTACTTTCACAAGAGTTGTGAGTAGGTATGGCTATTAATTCATCAACTCATATCAGTTGCAAAGAAGGAATGAAGCAATATTTGCCTTCTTCCTTCACATTAGATATTGGATTTAAAAGAATATTGGAATTTATTAAGAAGTCATGATATTGGCTAACTGTACATGGAATGTGGCACATTTATATTATGCTATTATTAACATTAATCTTTACATGCTGTTTTCTAAATTTTAAGGTACAGAACATCTTTGTTTAAAAATATTCCAGGGTATAATTTATATAAATACTATTAATTCTCAATAGCTATTGTTATTTTTGATAATAGTTACTATTTATGTTAATCTTTAAAATATGCCAGATGTAAATATGCAGATGGTCATGTAATATAGGTTATTTATCATTAAATTATTTATATAAATGGGTAAGTATGAGATATATCTGTTAAGATTGAAAATATATCTTAGAGCAAATGCAAAACTTCATGAGAAAGGCTGTAATTAAAGACATCTATCCATGTAGCATATATAACATACATGTATCAAGATATCAATAAATCAATTTTCCAAAAGAATTTTAATATAGGTGGATTTAGTAGACAAATATGCTGGTTCTCTTTAAAATTAATATAGCATTATTAAATATACAAAATATAATTGATTATTTTTCTGACTATTTTTGCTGTCCTAATCCATTTGCTCATAAGCAAAATCATAATGAAATAACTCTTGTATACCCTAAGGACTTAGCAATGTGCTAGGTGTTTGAACACTCAAAACAATAAAGAATGTGCTTAGTTGCTGTTGAATTGAAATACTAAGTGGTCCATTAGGCACAAACAAGGAACTCATTCATCCGAGATATGTATGAGAAATGATTACTCTGACAGTTCATATGAAGAGTTTGAGAATACTCATGAAAAGGTATGTACTGGATAATGGCATGCTAAGATTTCTATTATTCCAAACTTAGGCTCTTCAATAAAGGTTTGCATCTCTATTGTGAATTACCTGCCATGCTATACCTAGAATAGGCTATAACTTATTCTGACTAACTCATTATATCTGTTGCAGGTTACTTCTAGTGATTTATCTATGACATGAGGTGACTGCAACCCTATATAACAAGTAGGGCTTGGAATCTAAATTGTTCATATTATAAAGAACTCATAACATTGCAAAAGTTCTAATCTTCACAGTAATGAATAACTATTGAGAAATGA
Source organism: Orientallactaga sibirica (assembly GCA_036365145.1). Classification (NCBI taxonomy): domain Eukaryota; kingdom Metazoa; phylum Chordata; class Mammalia; order Rodentia; family Dipodidae; genus Orientallactaga; species Orientallactaga sibirica. The sequence continues at coordinate 559,819 of JAEOAD010000041.1, forward strand.
CACCTGAATATAGCCTTTAGGTTATGAAGTGAGTGTAACACAAAAGCAGCTGGATACACATCACATTAATAAGGAAGCTAACACCTGAGAACAAAAGAGAACAGAGTTCAGTGATGGCCTTGACAAATAGAATGAGATCTAAATTATTATTTTACTTATAACTCTACTAATGATGCTACATACTAAATATAAGTACTTTATACTAATACTAATTAATTTATAATGATGTAAAATAAACACTTAATTAGCATATTCTGGAATGTGAGGAATAATAAATAAATACTAAAATAAATAACATGTCTTGAATTAATATTCATGGCAATGGAAACCACATTTGACCCTATAAAAATAATAATGACTTTAATGAATAAATAAATAAAATTAAGAGGATATTAGGTCTTTTCATTCCTGTTGGTAGACAATATATAAGGCGAGTTACTAGAATGAAGTAGAGTAGTTAATTTAAACAATTTGTTAAAAACATAAGGGAATGATCTAAGGGTGTGTGCATTCCTGTAATCATAGCAACACAGGGGCTGAGGTAGGAGGATCAAGTGTTCAAAGCCAGCCTTGTTTACACAGCAAATTTAAGGCCACAAGACCATGTCTCAAAATATAAAGAAATAAATATAGCTTTAAACCAATCCAAAAGAAACATCAATTTAGGGAAATAAAATTGTCTAAACAGTTTGTTGCATATGATTAGAAGTTAGGAAGCAAATGTTTGGAAAAATATCTGCAGTTATTTTGGGAGAGAGGTAAAATGACCAGTTCCAGTTGTATGTTCAGACCACATCATGATATTTAATAGACTCACATTTAGTTTATCTACATACTGACTCCTTTTCCCTCTCCAATCCTCCAGCATTTTCATAGTAGGTCTCAGGTTGTCATTGATATTATCATATTTTAATAATTTCTTCAATATTTTATTTTTATAATGTGGGTATGATTTTTCCCTTTTGTATCTTGTCACATTTTATAATAGAGGACAGTAGTGAATACCTTTTAGTGTAGCCATTATCTTGAAGAAATTCATAACTAATTATTATCTTATCTCCTCATGGTTATCCACAAAGGGAAGAATAAGTCAGGAAAGAAAAAAGATTAAAAAAAAAAAAAAAGACAAGATAGCAAAAAGACATATTATTATTAAAAAGTATTCACTTATACACTAAAATTGGTATTTTTATTCCTAAAGATAAGAACTAGATAAATTTTGAACTATTCTATAAACACAGGAATCATTTCTAGAGATAACAATTTTGCTTTTATTTATTTACTCATTCAATAAGCCAATCAAAAATCTATTTCCATGTGCCAGCAATGGAATGGCAAGATCTTGAAGCCAGGTTTCCTGATCTGTTTGTTCTCTGCTATAAGCCCTGATCAGATCCTGACATAACTATACAAGTTCAGTAGATGAAAGCCTTCAGCTAGCAGATAATGGCCATTAGATTATATCAGCCAGCAGATAATACTATTAGATCACATATATTCCTGTGCAGTGGGCCAAGCTTCCAGGTGTTCAGAATTACTGTGTCATTTTATTGCAAAGTTATACTAATTAAACAAAGGCAAAAACATTTTTATTCCATGATGTTAAAAAATGAGTGTTTTCTTTCAAAATGTCCCTTAAAGTGTGTGCCACCAGAGGGTCCCTGTTTGTCTTCTGTCCTTAGTGTGAGTGAAAATATCCAGCCAGGAGAAGGTAGCACAGAGTCAGAGGAGAACCTTGACGTAGTCTCTACGTGGTGGAATGAAGTACAGACTGGGTGTTTGCTCCCAAGATAATGTTCTCTAGTGAAGATCATTTAGGACTGCTTCCCTATCATGTATAAGGGATCACCCTGTGAGAGGCATTCCAGAAGACAGATCTCAGAGTCATTATTTAAAATATTTATTGAAAACAGAATTGTGATTTTTGGTTTTTTTTTTTGTTGTTGTTGTTTGTTTGTTTGTTTTTGTTTTTCAAGGTTGGGTCTTACTCCTGTCCAAACTGACATGGAATTCATGATAGTCTCAGATCCATGCACCACTTTGTACATCTGGCTGTACATGGATACTAGGAAATCATATTCCAGTAGTTCAGCTTTACAGGCAAGCCCTTTAACTACTGAGCCATCTCTCCAGCCCCTAGTATTCAGTTATTTTTAACAATAGAACACTTAGAAACTGGCATGGTAATCATGCTTATAATTCCTACAATTGGGACTTGGAAGCATAAGAAATCCCTTAAGTTTGAGTCTAGCCAGATGAAAGAATAAGATATTGTCCAAAACATAAACTAAATAACATTGATTTATTTATTTAAAATCAGAAAAAACATTATATATGCAAAGAAATGAGCGTTTTATTACTTTTTCAAATATAAATGACACAGAAGTTATGATTAAAATTTTTTGAAAGTTTTCAGAAGTTATCTTATACACTGTAATCACAGGTAATTGTCTATTTTAATCAAGAAGAATAAAAAGTATAGTACAGTTACAGTTTACATTATAAATATCTTATTTTAGTCTTTTAAATATTTTATAATGAAAATTTAAAAATATTTTTGATTTATTTTGAAAAGTGATAACTTTTTTCATCTTTTAGGCATATGTGGATACACAAAGCAAATATGGTGTGATGTGTGTGGTATATGCTCATGCGTGTGCAGATGCATACTTAAGTGGAGGCCTGAGAAGTTGTGTGTTCCTATTCTTCTCTCATCCATGTTTTTCCTTGAGAGAATCTCTCCCTGATTCAAGTGCTTTCTATTTTTGTGAGCTCCAGAAATTCTCTTTTCTCTGCTACCCACAGGACTGGGGTTATTAATTCAGGTGTGGCCAAGCCAAGTTTTTTACAAGGGTGCTGATTAATTGAGGTCAGGAGGTTTCTTGTCCTGTAAGGCACTCATGCTTCTCTGGAAAGTTCTGGTATCACCTGGGTCATCTTTTGGACCCAAAATAACTTTTTTTATATTTTAAAAAAGATATATGATTTACATATTTTTCTCATTCCAAGTATAGGTACAATAATTCTTAAAATTTAAGAGTGGCTAGAGTTATAACTCAGTAGGATTGTTTTCTTGGAATTCATGACCCAAGTTAAAAAGAAAAGAAAAACCATCATTAATAAATAAACATGGGGGACTGGAGAGATTGCTCAGCATTTAAAGGTGTTTGTAGTAAAGTCTGATGACTTGAGTTTGATTCCCCCGTGCCCACATAAGCCAGATGCACAAAGTGACACATGTGTCTGGAGGTTGTTTGCAGTAGCAAGAGGTCCTGGCATGTCCACATTCTCCCTCTCTTTCTCTCTCTCTGTGTCATCCTACTGAATTCTAAAGAGATATTTTATGACCTTGCTACTTAACCCTTTCTTCATTAACTTCCCTTGACTGGCTACACTTTCTCACTCCCCCCCCCTCTCTCTCTCTCTCTCTCTCTCTCTCTATCTATATATATATATATATATATATATATATAATAATTTATTTGCAAGAAGGAGAGGAAAGGAAGAGGCAGATAGAGAGAGAAGAATGGGTACACCAGAGCCTCCAGCCGTTGCAAACGAACTCCAGACACATGTGCCACTTTGGGCATCTGGCTTATGTGGGTACTGAGAAATTGAATCTGGGTCCATAGGCTTTGCAGGCAAGTGCCTTAACCACTAAGCAATTTCTCCAGCCTCAGTTTCTTATTTACTTATTCAACCATGAATATTTTGTTGCTGCATTACCCATGTTTTTGTAAGCTTCTCAACTTTAATTTGATGGTATATTATTTAATACAATGCAAATTTTTTGAAAAATGAGCAATATATCGACTATAATAAATGATGTTTTATTCCTAGGAAATGAGTATTAAAATGCATGATCAGAATTCATATATGTATGTATGTATGTATATATATATATATATATATATATATATATATATAAAATTTTCAATGGTTATTCTAAAATTTCTTTTCTTGAGGCAAACCCAACAGACTGGCTGTTTTTATGAGAGAGAAAGTAGGAGTGAAAGCAAGAGTGAAGGAGAGAGAATTGGAGTGCCAGGACGTCCAATCACTGTAACCAACTCCAGAGGCATGCACCACATTATGCACATATGACCTTGTGCATGCGTCACCTTGTGCATCTAGTTTACATGGATATTAGGGAATTGAACATGGGTCCTTAGGCTTTGAAGACCAGTGCCTTAAACACTAAGCCATCTCTCTGCTCTAAAGTTTCTTTTTACTTGTTTAAGGATTAGTGTTTAGGATAGTTTATGAGAAATAACAATTAGAATTATCCATAAACAATTACATTTAAAAATATTAATCTTGGGCTGAACAGATGGCTTAGAGGTTAAGGCGCCTGCCTGCTAAGCCGAAGAACCTGGTTCCAATCTCCAGGTCCCACGTTTAGCCAGATGCAAAATGTCACAAGGGTGCAATGCTGCACTTGATCACAAGGGGGGGGAGCACACATCTGGATTTCATTCACAGCAGCTGAGAGACTGCTGGCGCGCCCATCTCTGTCTCCCTCTCCCTCTCTCTCTATCTGTCTCTCTCTCCAAAAATAAATAAAATAATTAAAAATTTTTTAAAGAATATTAATCTTAATAATTAAAGACCAATTCAGATTTTGAGTTGAACAACTCTTAACATATAGAAGTATTACTAGTAATGGTCAAATAGCATTTTTTAAAATATATATTTTATTTTTATTTATTATTTGAGAGAAAGATACAGAAATAGCAGGTAGAGCCAGAGAGAAAGAAATAAAGAGAAAGAGAGAATGGGCATGCCAGTGTCTCCAGACACTGCAAATGAACTCCAGATGCATGTGCCCCCTTGTGCATCTGGCTTACTTGGGTCTGGGGAGTCGAACCTGGGTCCTTTGGCTTTGCAGGCAAGTGGCCCAAGCACTAAGCCATATCTCCAGCCACTCAAATAGCATTTTGTAATGGTATATTAAGAAATTGTACTATTGGTAGCATTGTGGGTGGAGAGGGATATCATAAACCTTCCAGGGTCCTTTTTAACATCAGCAGCACTGATTTCTGTCTTAACTTGAGCCATTGCAGAACTCTACTTCAAAACCATAAATGAAAGAAAGGTAAACAAACCATGAAGATTCTTACTAACTGAAAAGAACCTGTGAGATGATTCAGAAGATCATGCCAGAGATGTATAAGGAGGATGCTTATGATTAATCATCCAAAGTAACCTTTCTTATTGAAGAGCTACTAGACTAAAGAAGCGGGGCTTTTGCCAACAATGTGAATTAGATTTAAATGTCATAAGTATTGACAGCATTATGTTAGCCATGCGTTCTGATTTCTCCTTCTCACTGAGAATCCTATAGAAATATGGATTATGGAAATTTACTTAGGCTGGATGCACCCAGGGGTTGAAATGATGGAAACAGTGACTCTATGACTATTAAGTTGTTTTCATGCTGCTAAATATTTTGCATAGCAGTGGGGAATGAAGGTACAGAGACTATTTCTACATTCCTTACTGCAACTCTAGTTTTCCAGTGATTTGTACATATATTAAGGTTAACAGTTTTCAGTCTTTTCCTGTATTCTATAACAAACAATGCTAGTGTATCAAATTGTAAATGCATTTTTTAAAACTCTAGATAAAACCTAAAGCAAAAAACAGTAGACATTAAATACAAACCCATCTCAGAATGGTGCCCAAATAAATTCAGGCAGCAAATACTAAACAGGAGAAAAAGTCATCAAGCAACTTACTCAAACTACTCATGGTGACCAGCGAAGTGAAAAAGGCTTTTAAGTGAATTCAAAGTGCAGACATGAGGGTTGATTGCAATCTCTTAAGCCTGGTATTACCCTGTTCATCAGGCTGTAACAATACAAAAACGGTGAGGTTTCACACTAGAAAGTACTTTAACCAGAGAGAGGAAATTTCACTAGAGACTGATGCACATGTGAACATAGACACTCTCTTTTTCTATATGTAGTGTAGTAGTGTGTGTGTTTATGTATCAATGGGGGTACAAGTGTGCAAGTGTTTGTGTGTGGGAGCCTGAGGTCAACGTTGGTTACTCTCTACCTTACTTTCTGAGGTATGGTCTTTTCTTTAATCCCACAGCTCGCTGATTGGGCTAGACAAGCTAGCTAGACAAGATTCTCTGGGGTTCCACTGTCTCAGCCTTCCCAGCACTGAGATTGCAGGTATACATGCCATGCCCAGCTTTTCCTGCTTTAATGTGGGTGCTGAATATCATGAACTCAGGGGCTCATACTGCCATGATAAGTACTTACTCACTCAATCATGTCCATAGCCACCAGTAGGAAGTGTTGAAAAGTCAAGAGGGGAGTGAGAAGCAGGAGGCAGTGGTAGAGTGCTCTCTCTGTAAGAAACAGGCAGAACGATTCTCATCAGGGCAGCCTCTGCTAAACAATGTGACTTTGGATGCCTATCACAAAGATGATAACAACCATTAGGGGTATCATAGAACTCTTAAAGCGTCAAATAATCATGTGAAATTATATCTGTTCCACCATTTACATTTATTGTAATCTTTCTAAATGATAGTTTTAGATAAACCAGGGGAAAAGATAATGGAGTGCATTTAAGGAAGATGAAACCTTTCTAAGGTATCTAAAATTAAGGCTTCAGAAAGAACAATGGAAATAATGTGGTGATGGTAGTTTAAAGAGAATAAAACTTCAAATAGAAAAGTATAGAATCTATATTTAAGCAGATGATTGAGGGGTTTTTATGTGCATGAATTATTAGCTAAGTATAAAATCTTTTAAAAATTATTTGTGTGTGTGTGTGTGTGTTATGGATGTGGAATTGTCTTTGTTCCACCTTCATTGAGAAAGGACCTACTGCCTCCATCAATGAACTAACTACGAGACTGCAAATGAACTTCAGACTTTCTGGCCCTCCAACTTCGTATTCTCCTGGTTCTACCTCCCATTGTAAAGATGCATTGAGATCACAAATGCATGCACTACTTTTGCATCAAACTTTTGCTAGGTGCTGGGGACCAGAACCCAGGGTGGCAGTCCTTGCTAGCAAATGCTTTTAACCCTTTAGCCATCTCCTCAGACACCTCATTCAAGCTGAAATTTAATATCAAACCATGACATTAAACAAAGATGACAAGAGAACTCTTTTGTTTCATATGCTTGATTTACATAACTATCACAGAGCTTCCTAGAACAGTGACAAAAGAACTGAATATGTGGATAACAAGAGAACAAAATAGGTGGAACTAATATTACTGTTGTGATCTACACTTCAATCATTTCTACTTCTTTATGTTTAAAAATTGCTTCACTGTATGAACATATGGCATATTGGTCATACTACCATTTTTTATGTTCCTTCTCCTGCACCCCCATATTCCACTGAGGATCCTACTCAGTCTGGTCATTAATGCCCCAGTCAATCTCTGTAGGTGGAGAGCAATGCCCAAGAATACTACTTTCCAACATATGGCACTTAAAACCTTTTCATCTCCTCTTCTACAACACTCACTGAGCCATGAAAGGCATGTTAAAAGTGTCCTTTAGTGTTGAGCTCTTAGTAGCCTCTGATTGTTTGCTTTGATGAGTTCTAAGTTTCTACTGAGCTGATCGTCATTTCTCTGGAGGAGGTTGTCAGGCTAGAAGTGTAATCTGACATTTCAATGCATCCTGGTCCCTGGCAAATGTGATAGAGGCGACACATCACGTGCTAGGCATTCGGCTTTGTTTTCTTGTCCTAATGATGGGTCTTGTGTCTCCCCAGTGTTCATTGCCATCTTTAAAGAACAGATTATCTAACCAAGAGGGAGAGCAGCATAGATCCAAAGAGGATAAGCATCATACTTGCAAAGACTTTTTGATGGGCATACCCTCTTCTTTTAGCCAAAGAACAGTGGGAACTTCCCCCTAGCGTCTATGACCCTCTTATCCTTAGGATTCTACTTGGTTCTTAGCAGCAGTTATGAAATCCCTCTCACTGCACAGGCCTCATATCCAGCAGGAGACCAGTTGATGACCCACATATCCTGTGTTCCAGAATTGCACAGGTGTGTATATTTTCCCAGCTGGTTGATTTTGTAGCTTGAAGCATTCTCTATTTATTCAGGTTGTCAGTGACAATTAGCCACCAGCAACTCTCATAGCAATTTCCAGCACTGTGAGGGCTAGTCTGAAGGGAGCTGGCTTCTTTCTTAGTTCCTGCGTGATCCCTCAGTGTCCTGCAACTGCAGTCTTTGGAGTCTTGTCTAATAGGTCTTACCATGTAAATCTGCTCAGTAATCAAGTACTTTGACAATGGCTTTCATAGCTTTTGGGACTTCATGTGCCTACGGATCAACAGCTGACTGTGGTTCTGGCACTGGGATTTACCAGCAAGAGTCTATGTTTCTAGGGTTAAGCATTTTCTACTCCTTATAGTTACAGACTATTCTGCCCCTCACCCACCCAATCTGTTAAAAAGGGTCATATCGTTTAATTAGCTAAGAAGAAAGTTTCTAAGGGTACTGTTATTCTGAACCTCAACGTGTACATCAAGTATCTAGACCCTTGTCTCTCCCTGTTTCCCCTCTCTTCTGATTCTTTTTTAAAAATATTTTATTTATTGGTTTATTTATTTGAGAGAGAGAGAGGAAGAAGCATAGAGAAAGAATGTGCACACCAGGGCCTCCAGCCATTGCAAATGAACTCCAGTTGTGTGTGTCCCCTTGTGCATCTGGCTTAAGTGGATCCTGGGAATCAAACCGGGGTCCTTATGCTTAGCGGGCAAGTGCCTTAACTGCTAAGCCATTTCCCCAGCCCTTCTCTTCTGATTCTTATTCTCTTCAATACTACTGATACTTACTAAAATTTATTAACAAATCAAGCTGTTTTATGTTGGGGACTACATAACAGAAAGAACATGTAGTATTTTGTGAACTTGTATAACCTTGCTTAGTATGATTTTTTAAAATTCCATTCATTTTCCTGCAAATTTCATTATTTTGATTTTCCTGACTGCTGAGCAAGAATTCCACTGTGTATAAGAACCACATATTCATTACCCATTCATCAGTTGTTTGGAATCTGGCTTGCTTCCAACTCCTAGTATTATAAATAGAGCACTAACAAACATGGCTGAACAAGTAAATAGTACAGTCTTTAAAGTATATATACAAGAGTGGTATAGTTGTATCACAGGATATATCTAATTTTAGTTTTTTTTTTTTAAGGAAATTTTATACCAGTTTCCATTGCGGCTGTGCAAGTTTGCACTATCATGAACAGTATATGAGAGTTCCCCTTTTGCCATATCTTCACTGGCATTTTTTTTTGTCATTTGATTTTTGACAAGAGTAATTCTGACTGGAGTGACATGGAATCTAAATGCAGTTCTCATTCACATTTCCCTGAGGGCTAAAGATGTCATGCCTCTTTTATTTTATTTATTTATTTTTATTTTATTTTATTTATTTTTATTTATTTGCTAGGAAACAGAGAGAGAGGGAGGGACTATGGGCATGCCAGGGCCTCTTGCCATGGCAAATAAAATCCAGACACATGCTCCACTTTGTGCATCTGTCTTTATGTAGGTACTGGGGAACTGAACCCAGACTGTCATACTTTGTAAGCAAGTTCTTTAACCAAGAAGCTATCTCTCCAACCCTCATAGTTGTTTATTGGTCTTTTGTATTTCCTCCTTTGTTATCTCTCTGTTCAGTGCTCTGAACTGTTTTTCTTTTTTGAGTGGGCTGCATGATTTTTTATTTCTTAGCTTTTGAGTTCTTTATATATTCTAGATATTAACCTTCTATTGTATGTATAGCTAGCAAAACTTTTCTTCCATTCTGTAGGTTGTCTATTGACTCTGTTGATGGTGCGCTTAGATAATCACATATAATAGCTTTTTAGATTCATGAGGTCCCAATAGTTGATAGTGTGTATAATTCCCTGGACTACTGGGGTCTTATTCAGAAAGTTTTCTCCTATACCGGTATCTTGGAGTGTTCCCCACTGGGACTTTTGGTTGTTTTAGAGTTCCAGGTCTTATATTGTGGTCCGTGATTTACATAGAGTTGGTTTGTGTACAGGGTGGGAAGGAATGGTATAATTCTTTCTTCCACATATGGTTTTCCAGCACTATTTGTTAAAAATGCTGTTTTTTTCCTCCAGTGTGCATTTTTGGCCTCTTTTTCAAATATCAAGTAGCTAAAGTTACAAGAACTTATAACTGGAGCTTTTATTATATTATGTTGATCGATGCGTCTTCCATATTTGAGCCAGTATCATGCTATTTTTATTACTATAACTTTGGGGTATATCTGAAAATCAGGTATGGTGATACCACCAGTAGTATTATTTTTGCTAAGGATAATTTATGACTATTTGAGGTCTTTTTTGCTTCCACATGAATTTTGAGTTTATTTTTTCTACCTCTGTGAAGAACAGTTCTGGAATTTTTTAACTGAATTACTTTGAATCTGGATATTAGACCTGAATATTGTAGGATGAACATTTTCATATTAATTCTTCTGGGAGCATGGGAGGTCATTCCATCTTACCATGTCTACCTCAATTTCTTTCTTCCCTATTTTAATGTTTTTATTATAGAGGTCTTTCATTTTATTAGTTAGGGATAGTCTAAGACTCTTAATTATTTTTTATTTTTGTTAATGAGTCTGCTTCCTTGATTTTTTTCTCAATATATTTTTCATTGGTATATATGTATGCTACTGATTTTTATTTTGTTGGTTTTTTTTTTTCTCCTTTCACTTTGTTGTAATATTTTATCACCTCCATGGTTTTTTTTTTTTTTTTTTTTTTTTTTGGTAGAGTCCTTAAGGTCACTTATGTAAAGAATCATATCTGAAAATAGGGCTATTTTGATTTATTCCTTTCCAATTTGTAACCCTTTTTCTTTTTTCTCTTGTCTTATTGCTTGAACTTAGACTTCAAACACTCTATTGAGTGGCAGTTGTGAGAGTAGACATTCCTCTTTTATTCCATACTTTAGAAGAAATGCTTCAAAAATTTTACTGTTTGTATGATATGGGCCTTATATCTGTTAAATATTATTATTATGTTGTGATTTTATCCCACTATCATTAGTATCTCAGGTGTTTTGATCATAAATGGATTTTATATGTTGTCAAAGGCCTTTTCTGCATCTGTTGAAATTATCAAGTGATTTATGTCATTCAGTCACTTTATGTGATATTTTTTTTTTGTGAATTATTTCTTAATTTACAATCCAAAACTATCTAATTCTCTTAACTACACAGCACTTTGGTTGATGTTTTTGCCTGCTAAGTGAATACATTTTGATTGTTGATGCACTTCTTGTTTTCAAAAATCTATGAAATAACAGAAGCAGAAAAGAACAGAGGGATATTAACTTTCTGAATTCCACTAGAAATAAATTAAAATAATGATTATGAATACAGTGCCCTAGTGTTACAGTTTAATTAAGACACCTACATGTCCTCCTTTCATGGAGATAGTTCTGAACTTATAACAGTATTTACAATATGCCTTATTGCTACTTTATACTCACTATAGTCCACTGCTTGGGACTAACATTGTCAAATAGCATATTTTTTAATGCTCTTACATAAGATACAAAAATGAAACTAAAATATTTTAACATTGAAAAAATATGAATAGAAAAATTAATTTAATATACATTCAAAGATATTTAGTTGACATATTTTTAGGTTTATAATATAAATTGATTTTTTGATTTAAAAAAATTTTTTGGTTTTTCGAGGTAGGGTCTCACTCTAGCACAGCCTGACCTGGAATTCAATGTGTAGTTTCAGGATGGCCTCAAACTTCCGGCGATCCTCTTACCTCTGCCTCCTGAGTGCTGGGATTAAAGGCACGCACCACTATGCTCAGATTTTTTTTGGAAGGAAAATATGTACTTGTTTCTCCTGTGCATAATATGCCTTCATCACATAGGTTTTATTCCTTGAGGATAAATATCCATGTCTAAATCTTTTAGTATACCATACAAGATATTATGATTTTCTAATAAATATTATTTATATGAATAAAGGTGAATTAAGACAGTACAAATTCTGTTATGAGGTTTAGGAGTAAATCTAAAAAAAAAAAAAAAAAAAAAAAAAAAAAAAAACAGGTCTCAGTTGCAGAACAACAGGGATTTGTATGTTCATGTATTTAAATTTATAATGCATCTTAATTAAATAGAAAGGACATAGCACACCATTTTTTTAGAAATATCTTCACCCAGACACATGTTAGATAATTTATATATCTAAACATAGACTACCAAATGACAATTAGATTACAGTATAACTTTTAAAATGTTTAAAAATATTTATTTTTATTTACTTAGAAAAAGAAAGAGAGAGAGAGAGAGAGAGAGAGAGAGAGAGAGAATGGGTGTACCAGGGCCTCTAGCCACTGCAAATGATCTTCAGACACATGCACCACCATGTGCATCTGGCATATGTGGGTCCTGGGGAATTGAACCTGGGTCCTTAGGCTTAACTACTAAGCCATCTCTCCAGCTCTACAGCATAATTTTTGAAGAAATTAATTTTTTGTGCTAGAACTGGAATCCCAAGCCTTCAATCATGCTAGGTAAGTATTCTACCACTAAGCGCCATGTATCAGACCTGGAAATATATTTATTGTAATAAAAGCTGGTGATTGACAACTTAAGAGAAATGTCTTTCTATACTGTACTTAGCAATATAATTTTTACATAGAAATAAAAGAAAAAAAGCTAGCGTGTAGATGGGGCAATGACAAGTAATGTTTTCTGTTTAAAAGGGGCAGTACAAGTGTATGTGTACTAAGTTCTTTATCTGAAAATATAAACATAACAAAGAAAGTGAAAATAGCCAACAATACTTTTCCCTGTCTCTTACCATAAGAATTCTTTAGAAGAAGGGACAGTCCAATTAGCATTTCATTGCTGCTTAGCACTATTTACTGTAGTTAAACTGGATGAGTTTTAAAGCACTTCAGTTGCATTCCCTTGTTAAGAAACTCAGGCAGGAACTTAGGCTGCTTAGATTTAATCAGAGCCATCTCCCACTCCTCTCCTTCTGTTCAACAGAGAAGAAACACATTTGGTACTCCGTGACCTCAAGAGATTATTAATCTATAAAACTGTGCTTGCCCTCCCACAATTTCACAGCCTAGGACAATAATTATGATGGCTGCCATCGAGCCTGTATTGCTGTTAAAAATGGCAAGAATAATGATAGAATTGAGCCCTCTTACCTTATGTATAAATGCAACACTTATTTTCATGCTATTGGATAGGAACCATTCTTTTCCAACAGCCATGGCTGTGCATCAATCTTGAATGTCCTGTAAATCTTCTAATAATTAATAACTGCCAGGGCTCAGCTCCTTAAAAATGAATTTATATGAATTATGAATCCCTTGTAACTAAATTCATTTTACCCTCTTCTCAGCTTTAAAACTCAAAGGAAAGAGGGTGATTTTAAAATATGTAAATAATATTAAAACAACTTTCTTCAAAGTATTTTGAAATTTCTTTGGTTTGGTTATGTTTTGTAATGGATTATTTCTTCAGACATGATAATGGCTTCCACTTGTAAGCAAATATATTCTATTACTTTTGGTTTCATACACCTAGTTTTATGTTTTAAAAGTGCAATTTAAAAAATGCTTTTATTATTTATTTATGAATGAGAAAGTGAGACAGAAAGAGAGAGAGAGAGAGAGATTGATTGAAAGGGAGAGAAAGAATTGGCACACAAGAGCTTCTAGACATGGCAAACAAACTCTAGACCCATGCACCACCATTTGCATCTGGCTTATATGGGTTCTGGGAAATTGAACTTGAGTCCTCAGGCTTTTCAGTCAAGTACCTTAACTGCTAAGCCATCTCTTCTGCTCTAAAAGTACAATTTTAATTATCAGACTAGATTCAGTTTAAAATTTTAGAAAAATATCACAATAGTTATACCATATAAAACTGATATTAAGTTTTAGTAATATATTTATCCATTTACTATACATGCATGTACACAAATCTATTTATCTATCTGCACATATACATATTTACACAAGTTTGGAATATATATATATAGCGGTGCCATGTATGAATTTGATTATTTTAATTTATAAAACATATCCTTGAGCCGGATGTGGTGGCACACACTTTTAATCCCAGCACTTGGGAGGCAGAGGTTGGAGGATCACTGTGAATTCAAGGCCACCCTGAGACTACACAGTGAATTCCAGGTCAGCCTGGGCCAGAGTGAGACCCTACTTCATAAAACCAATACATAAACATATATATCCTTGACACTATTACAATGAAAAATGTCCACCGTTTTATTAGTTAAGAAACATAGACTGTTGCATTGAGCTATTTAACAAAAATCACATTTAATTCTATACTTTTAGCCTCTTGTAAAGCAACTAGTACTATAACACATTATATGCTTTTGAGTATTTTCAGATTTTTTATTATCTTACATTTTTTCATATTTTTTTCTTGATTTCTGCCCTCTTTATAGTGTGTACAATTTTTGTTGCAGTCAGGTTCACATTGCTCAGAAAGCACCCAATCAAGAACAGCTTTTGGGAAAAAGTATTATTTTGGCTTATAGGCTCAAGGGGAAGCTCCATGATGGCAGAAGAAAATGGTGGCAGGAGCAGAGGGTGGACATCAACCCCTGGCCAACATAAGGTGGACAACAGGAACAGGAGAATGTGCCAAACACTGCCAGGGGGACACTGGCTATAATACCCATAAGCCCACCCCCAGCAATACACTCTCTCCAGGAGGAGTTAATTCCCAAGTCTCCATCAGCTGGGAACCTAGCCTTCAGAACACCTAAGTTTATAGGGGACACTTGAATCAAACTACCTCATTCTGCCCCTGGTCCCCATAAACTGATAACCAAACATAATGTAAAATCCAATGCATTCATCCAACTTTAAAAGTCTGCATAGTTTTTATCAATTCCAATAATGTTCCTACATCCCCATAGTCCAAGATCTTTTAACTGGGCCAGGATACCAACCCCCCCCCAAACCCATAATAGCACAGAATAAACATTCACACTGCAAAAGATGGCACTGGGCAAAGCAAAGAAATATTAAGCCAATACAAGATTTAAAACAACCAGAGCAAACATCAAACTCTGTAACTCCAATAACTCTAGCCAGTGACAAAGCTACAATTCTGATAATTCTAACCAGCAACAAGTCTCTTGTATTCCAATTCTGCCCTCCCACCCCCCAGGTGGGCCACTCACAGTCCTGGAAAACTTCATCTGGGGCCCCAGCCATCTTGGGCCACAAGCAATCCAGCAAGTCCTGGAAAACACAATCATGTTGCAAAATCAAGGACCCTCTCTTTCCTGCAGCCATCTTTTGGTTTTAATTCTCCATATATTTTTATTTATATTATTCTGATTTTAATTCAATCCAGCAAATCCTTCCTCCCACTTTGCCCCATCAATGGGGAATGGCCATTTCCAAAACACAAGGCCATGTTGCATAAAAATCAATGACTCTAACAATCTTTCCCCCCTCTTCTTTCCTGCATTTCATTTTAGTTCTTATAGGTTTTACTGTGTCTCTGGATAGCATGACCAATGTTTGATTTATCTCCTTCAGCCTTTTTCTGGGGCATTGTAAAGCAGACTTTGAAGAACAGGTTGTTCATGGTTTCAGCTGGTGAGCACTTTAGGCTTATAATTCAAAAAGCAGCCAATTACATTCTTCCTGTTGCCCCAGTGCAGACTTTGAAGAACTTGCCACTCCTTGAGCATCTCAAAAAGGTTGTAATCTCAAAGGTTGTAATCTCTCAAACAATTTCAGGTGAACAGGCAGCAGTGTAGGCCCAAAGATTTCATTTTTTCTGTTCCATATCCTTTTGCTTACACTAGTCCATTTCTATGCAATGCAATGCTGCACCAATTCTCAGGACACAGGCACAATAACAAGCCTCTCACACAAACTGATTCAAGCCCAGTCCAGGCAAAGCTCTTTCTCACCCTCATAAGCCAAATATCACAGTCCATAGTTCTTATTGCATTCATGTATTTCAACTCTGACAAGAATAGTCCATCAAGCTGTACTTTAAGCACTGCAAGGCGTCTCTGAGGCCAAGGTTTCAATTCCTTCCACATTCCTCTTGAAAATCAGCTCTAAAAGGCCAAAGCCACACAGTCAGGTGTCTAGCAGCAAATGACACCACTCCTCCATACCAGCATTACTGCTTCAGTAAGGTTTGCATTGCTGGCAGAAATCACCTGACCAAAGCAGCTTGTGGGTGGGGTGGGGGTCTATTTTGGCTTATAGACTCAAGGGGAAGCTCCATGATGTCAGGGGAAACTGATGGCATGAGCAGAGGGTGGACATCATCCCCTGGCCAACATAAGGTGGGCAACAGTGACAAGAGAAAGTGCCAAAAACTGGCAATGTGAAAATTGCTCTAATATCCATAAGCCTGGCCCCAACAATACACTGCCTCCAGGAGGCGTTAATTCCCAAGTCTCCATCAACCTAGCATGCAGATCACCTAAGTTTATGGGAGATCCCTGAATCAAACCACCACAAGTTTCATCTTACCATGAAGAAAGGAACAGCTTAGTATCATTCTCCAAATTACAGAGCAGTATGTGATACAAAAATCCTTGCTGTTATCTTCTTTCAAATTTAAGAAACAAGTGCTAGCATTCAGTTAGGGGATTCAAAGTGGATAAAACTGTCAGTGAGAAGTTGAGGTACATGGTTTAATGATGTTTCTGAATAGAAAGTACAAAATGTAAATGTCATTGGGAAATGTGAAGCATCTCTTACTTTTAGTTCCACTTAGCTCAATTTTATCTTGGAGAAAATAAAATATGTGTGATAAAATTAATGTGAAAACAAGAAGGATGAAAGAAAACATTTGTTTATTTTTGTACTTATATTTGGTATATGAACTTAAATAAATGTTCCCTACAACACAGGGGCCATTTAAACATAGAAAATATGCCTCATTGTACTTTTCTTCAAAAACACAGAAAATTGAAGTGTAAGGTTCCGAGGTAGGCAGCAACAGGGTGTGCTTGTAGCTGAGGACTGGCAAATAAGGAGTTCTGGAACACAGAATATATCTACTAGCTTTTTCAAAACTGATACTATAGCCCATGTGTGAAAATTATTTCCGTTTCCATATTTCTCAGCTTTCATATCCCTGTATCCTGACATGTGGTAGGTCTATGCTAGTTAGTAACTAGATCAGTGTGGCAACCCATTAAAACTTACCTAGTACTTAGACCTGTATTAAAATCTCAAACCTATTTTTCCTATCATGCAGAAGAAGAGTGGTGTAGAAGGAAGGCACTGACCTGAGGCAAAGGTCAGGAAAAATGTACACTAGTTGCTTATACCCAAGTACAATGGCATCATTATTCACCTTTTAAACTTTTCTGTCCTTTGCATATTTTGTTTAATTTTACTGATGTCATATTAGAATAATTAGAAAACTATTACCCTGAAAAGTTCTTAATATGTGTGTTGGGTGATATAGCCAGAAATGTTTGTATAGGTTGACAGCATTTTCAGCTTCATACAGATGTTTCTGGACAGCCCACAGGCAAAATGGGACACAGGAATTCGAGGAGAAAACACCCAGGGACCTGTGGCCTGGGGCGTCACTGAGGGGACCGTGAGGTTCCTTGGCCAGATCCTGGAAGTGGCCCCCAGACACATTGCAGACAGGCCACCATGAAGAATGAACATAACTTGGCTTGGGGCTTATCTTACTTAACACAAGAATGCAGTCCCAAAGGAGGAGAATTTAACTCAGATTTGTCAGAGAAAACCTTTTTTTGTGATAAATGGAGTGAGAACGCACAGCTTTTAAGCAACTACTTCTAAAACAAGGTCAGACAGAAGGATCAAGCTGCATCACACAAGTAAGAAATGCCTAGCAAAGAACTTCCTGAAATAGTGAATATGACTGAAACTTAAACTTGGAAGTTAGCTTAAAGTTCACACACAAAAGAAGATGAAGTATAGAGAGCGTGAGGACTGCTGACAGCGGGAAGAAGAAAGTCTGGGCTCACTGTGTATCCTGGGGCATCCGTGTGGAAGAAAATTTATTGTCCTAACCCTTTCTTGTTCATTTCAAACACTGGGAAAGTCAACTATATAATATTCAAAGAAGATATTAGTAAGAGATTCAGGAAAGGTATTAAAAATGATATAAGAACAATACAAATTTTTCAAACTGGCATGATTTCTGATGCATCCTCAGTTTGTTTGAGTTTCCATAACAACGACAATGATAATGAAATATAGCATGATGGTGTTTTATCAATAGAAATTAAGTTTTCCCAGTCATGGAGCCTGGGAAATCTAAGACTAACAATCTGGTTTACTTAGAATCCGGTGTGGAAACATTTCTGGTTCATAGATGATGCATCCCAGCTTCATGCTTAACGTGGTGCAAAGGACACAGGGGCTGTCTTGTGTGCTTCACTAGGCCACTGAACCCCTTAATAGGGCTCCTCCCTCCTGATCTAGTAACTCCTCGAAAGCCTTTCCTCCAGCACTGTCACTTTGATGGTCAGGATTTTCACATGCACTAGTGGAAGCATATTTTTGAACCAGTTCACATTCTTAGACATACAACTCATGGAAATCATTAATGACTCCATAACCTTTCTAAAGTGGCAGTCATGGAAACATACTGTGAAATGGAATATACTTTTTAAAAGGGTCAGTTAGTTTGTGGAATTTTGATGCAGCTCTGAATTGAATTCATAATATCTATTTTTCCCTTTATGCATTTTTAATTTACTCTTACTTTCATATCCAAATAATGATGTACAAAAATGTGATTTACCCAGATTTACATATTAAATCCTAATTCCTAGTATGAAGGTGTTAGGAGGTACGGTTTTTGTGACATGACTAGATAATAAGGATGGAACTTTGTGATATTACTTCCCTTAGAAAATATTCATAGAATTCAAAATTCAATGTCATCTTCCATTACACAGCAAGTTGAAATTTGAGACCAATCTTGGGTACATGAAATTCTTCCTCAGAAAGTAAAGGAAAGGAGAGGAAGATGACCTCTGAAAACTTCATTACCCATTTCATTCCACCATTTGAGGACACAGCATAATAAGAATGTGTACACCTGCCAACATTAAACTTTCCTATTTCTTTGTTGTTGTCTATTCAGCTTCAGAATGTGAGAAATAAGCATTTGTTCATAAATATTAAGTCTGTGATGATCAGCACTAGTAGCCTATATGCACAAAGTAAATGAAGAGGTAAAAAATTACAAATATAATTACTAAGTGTTGTCTCAGTCCTTCTAATATTTGTGAATTTGTGCTGGGAAGGATGGAGAGACATCAGCAACTTCAGACACAAAACTAGAAGCAGGTTGATAGTTTGTTTATTGCTTACTTTTTAAATAGATATTTTATTTATATTTATTTATTTATTTGTAAGCAGAAAGAGACAGATAGAGAGAAAAGAGACAGACAGAGAGAGAATGGGCACTATAGGGCCTCCAGCCACTGCAAATGAACTTCAGATACATGTGCCCCCTTGTGCATCTGGCTTATGAGAGTCCTGGGGACTCAAACCTGGGTCCTTTGGCTTCACTGGCAAGTATGTTAACTGCTAAGCCATTGCTCCAGCCCTGTTGCTTAGTTTTTGTTTTGAGTTCTTTGTGTATTCTAGATTTTTAAACCTCTGTCAATTTGTATAGCTTGCAAAGATTTTCTTCTGTTCTGTAGGTTATCCATTAAATTGGTTGATGGTTTGTTTAGCTGTATAAGAGCTTTTAAGTTTCATGAGATAACAATGGTGAGTGTTTGTCTACTTCCCTGTGCTACTAGGTTCTTAGTCAGAAAGTCTTTCCCTATGCCTATATTGTGGATTATTCTCTCTATTTTTTCCTCTAGTCATTTCACAGTTTCTACATCTACCATGTGACCTAACTAGGCCACTCCTGGGCCTCAAAACTTTACTCTTTAGTAGATAGATACTTGCTGGCTCAGCCATGCTTGCTGCTCCACTTTTCACAACAGCTTGGAAATAGAATAAGCCCAGATGCCCATCAACTTATGAATGCATAATGAAGATCTGGTTTATCTTTACACATGGTATTCTACTCAGTGATATGTAGTGAATACCGGGGAGACCCAAGATCCATCAGGATGACAAGAAAATAAAGCCAAGTGTCTAGAAGAAAACTAGTCATCTCTATCATACCTGCCAGAGCCCCATATTTACTACAGTGGGAGTGGTGTATTAAATATTAGTGCTTCTTTCACTGCTACCCTCAGAACCTCCTCCAAGGAGATGGCAGGACATGTTGAGAAGATGTATAAATCACCAAATTTAGAGGCTGCCAAGGGCTCAGTACTAAGGGAGACATATAATACACCCTCTAAGGCTCAGGGAACATTGTGAAAGAGGAGATGGAATTAATGTAAGAACCACAGTGGACTGGTCTACTCTGAGGCATTGTTCCATCCAAGAGGACTGACTGGTATATTCATGACACTACAGTAAATATAGATAACCACATTGAGTGAGGAGAGACCTTCATTTAGAATAGGGTCAAAGGAGAGGGTGCATAAGAGTACAAACTGATGGGACTATTACTAATTTGCAATATGTTGATATAGTAAAGTTCTCAATAGAAAAGTTTAAAAACTAGAAGCAGGTGAGTGGCAGAGGTAGTGTTAACATTTCCAGTGAAGCCATAACTTTTTGGAGAAAGGAGTAGACACTCATCTGTGGCTCCTAATTTGTATTTTCCCGAGATGCTGACACACCTACTAAACATCTCAAAGACTGGACAATAGGTATGGTTGGGTGGGAGGGCAGAGAAAGGGTGTGGGGGGCAAAAACTGGACACCCAAATGGAAATGGTACCATGAAACCCTATATCCTGAAGGACATACTAAAAGGTCAAACCCGCATCAGGTGCTTGGAGAGAACACCTGAATCACTGGGGCCTGGAGAGGGTATGATGAAGCCTAATTCAATCTTCGCCTGTTTTTCTCTGCATCACTCCCTCTTCTTTCTCTTCTCTCTTTCTCTTTCATATTGCCTATACTTTTTCTTCCTTCTTTTCCCTTGGCACTGACCTGTAACTCCTAATACCAGCATGTGGTTAACATCCATAAAGAGCTGTTGATCAGAGACCTACAAGGTTTCCCAAAAGAAGACAGATTTCTGTCAGAGTACTTGATGACTCACCAAAGGTTATTGGTAAGACTCTACTGCTGAAGACACCATATGCTGTTCAGACAGAACATGGAGAGACCTGGCTGGAATCTGGAAGAGAGTCAGTCCGAGACAGTTAGCTTGTCTAGTGCCAGCAGGTGCTAAATAAGTGACTGGGGGAAAATGACCAACATCTTTCTAAGCTACTCAGCAGCAAACAGCCTGACATGATGCTCACACAAGTGCAGTAGTGGCGCACAGCCATGCTGGGTTACCAACTGCTCTAGATTTGGCTAATGGATCCGCTCAGTAGAATGGAACCCATACCTGGAAATGGGAAACAAGTCAGAACCACATCCAAAAACAAGCATGAACCATTTTATAATACACTGGTTTATTTTTCAAAACAACTTTCTAAATTTATTTTACATAACTATTATGTTTCAAGAAGTTAAAATAAATCAAAGATTCTTGAGGTTTTGTAGAATGCATTTTTAAAATAAGTTTATTTGATAAGAAGAGAGATTATTAATGAGTAAAATTTCAAACAAAGTTTCCAAATAATCTAAAAACAAAATTTTAGAAAAGCTTCATTTCTCAAATTCTGGATTGTTCTTTTCTACCTTTGTCTTCAGTTTTGGAAGCTCACAATAGGGTCATTAAGAACAGATATTAGCTATCATGCAGACTGGAGCAGCTTCTCTGTAACTAAACTCAGACACATTTCTTTTTTTTTTTTTTTTTTTTTTTAGATTTTTAAAAATTATTTTTAAAAAAATTGAGAGATGGAGAGAGAGAGAATTGGCATGCCAGGGAATCAGCCACTGCAATTGAACTCCAGATGCTTGCTCTATCTTGTAGGTATATGCAACCTTGCACTTGCCTCACCTTTGTGTGTCTGGCTAACATGGGATCTAGAGAGTACAACATGGGTCCTTAGGCTTTGTAGGCAAGCACCTTAACTGACAATCCATCTCTCCAGTCCTCAGAAACCCTTCTAAATCTTAGTTTGCTTACATAGAGATGCAGTGTACCTCACAGATTTGAGGTGAGAAAAATGAGATAACACATTGCTTGTATGTATGATTATATTATTAACTTATTATGAAGGGCATCAAACCATGAAGGTCTTTAATACTGGGGGAATGATGCTGACTCTTATAATAAGTTTTACTTCCTCTTTGTAAAGATAAAAAATTAGCCATTATTATGCAACATTAGTATTAGTAGTAAGCACTTTTACTTTTCTGAAAAATTCATGTAAGTAAACTGAATTCTCAGCAATCAGCCATGTGATGACCATTATTATTACTCCTATGTAATGAATCAGAATCTAAGTCATAGCAAAGCTTAGACCTCTTTCTATCAATACCAGTAGATATGAATGTCATGCTCAGCAGGGCTGGTTTCAGGAATGTACCAGTAAGCTTAGGCCACTCTCCTGTGGTAGGGATGTGCATCACTTTGTAGGAATTCATGGAATATGCCTCGTTGTTTACTAATTGTTTGTAGGGGTTTACAGAAAATTTAGTTTCCTTCTTGCATTCTATCTTGAGAATGTGCTTACATTTTTATTTTATCTAGCTAATGTAAATAGAGGTCATTTATCCAGTGGATTCAAAAAAGCATATTTGTCCATAATTCTAACATTTCCTTTTATACTAAAAACCCTTGTCTTCAGTTAAGAAGACCTGGAAAAAGATGAGTATGCCTGCCAAAGATGCTCATGTGAGGAAGCTTGTAGAGTTTAAACACTATGCCTTAGCAAGTAAGAAACTGAGAAGCTAGGGATTGTCATTCACAAAAGAAAGTTAGTTGGCAACCGGGATTCATTACAAAACTTAGGGTCAGATCACAGGCTCACACAGAGAAAATTTGTAAAGAAAACACAAGTGCTTTTTTTTTAACCATATCATTTCATGCCTAGATCCTTTTCTGAAGAGACTTATGCAGAGTCATATCTGTAGCAGGATGAAAAGGGTGAACTATCCTTAGAATCAGAGCCAAAGACAGAATGAAGCATAGCATAGCAGTAACAAGCTTACTCTTCTAACAATCTTGCATGAAAGGGACTCAGACAATTTTTGGTGCTTCTGGTAAGAACAGTAAACTGTTTTAGGAAGATGAGTATATTAGGCTATTTCAACATAATGGTATAATTTCATTTTCTACTTCATTAAGATACCAGGTTAAATTGTGTTGACATTTTTCAACTTTCTATTCAGACCTTTGTGAACAGTCACAGTGCTGGTCGCATTTTTCACTTGTTCAGAATATTTAGTTGCTTAGTTAGTCTTCATGTGTTTGTGGAAAATCAATGCCAAAGTTAAAAAGTCATTACATCTTCCTTTTAATTGTAATGTATATTTACTATAAGGATTTTTCAGGGCAGCAATGTCCACAACATTGAAAACTGTGATAACTTTGTAAATATTAGCTGTCGTTTTGTAACCCATTAATAACCCTATTAGCATATTCACATAATGAAAATTTTTAAATTTTTATTATGGTAATTATACAATAATATCCTTTTAATATAGATATAATTACATATTTTAAGCTTAATAAATTTTAGTAACAATCATGACAGCACCATAATGAAGGAAGTTTATGTTGTTTTCAAGTTTCCTCTGTTATGAAAAGACTAAAAATAATGAATTTATGAATGTAATTTTTGCAGTTTCTCAGTTACTTCTGTAGGATACCCAGTTAGAAAAATGAGTGTTATTTTGAAAATATTTTTAATACAAATCAACTTCCAAACATGTATTAGAATACATTTGTCCCAATGAAATATGAGAATGCCCTTTATGAAGTATCCTTATCAACACTAAAAACAGCCAGGCCTCTTTTGGAGAAGAGCCTGTGGCCCATTCCTGCTGACCACTCTATGGTACATGCCATCAACTCCTAAATGTCTTGCCCAGTGTTTGACAAGCAAGATCCTGCCAGACAGGCAAGATCCTGGCTAGTGCTCAGATGGAAGACTCCCTCCTGGTGAAGGAGCTGGAAAACACAGTCTACCTTGTGGATTTGTTTCTCAGTTACTTAAGCTTGTGTTACAAGTCCCAACATCCCTGTGCTAACATCTTTACACATTTGATTTGAAAACTAGAATCAGAACAAATTACTTGTTAAAAATACTTCACACAGAGCAATGAAAGGCGTCCTGGGTGTAGGCAGAATGCAGCTTGCTCTCACTTGTCTCCATTCTTACTCTTCCAAACTGATGGCTGTGCTCAGTAAGAGCTGCCCACCCACATGTGCAGAGAAAGTATGTCTGCTCATACACCTTTTCTCCCTATGTATTAATGGTTCTTCATGGCTGGCTAGACATGCTAGAGGGATTAGTGGTGACGTTTTTGATCAAGCAAGTCTCCTTTCAATATTTTTGCTTCAGCAATTCTCCGTATATGTAGTCATTATTAATTTCCATAATGTATCACTTAACTGAAATGCATATGGTTCTCCTATCTTATGAAACCCTGACTTCATTTCCTCTCCTTCTGGACCAATGACAGCTATCACCCGAGAATTAGGGTTGGGAGATCTCAAACTCAAACTTAGTTCAGGTTCCTAGGTTACCCTGGGAATGGGTTCCCCACATGGACTTCTCTTCTAACATATGTTCCCCAACCCATTATTTTATTTATATATATATGAGAGAAGAGATAGAGATAGATAGATAGATAGATAGATAGATAGATAGATAGATAGATAGATAGAGAGAGAGAGAGAGAGAATGGGCTTTAGAAGGCCTCTTGCCAATGCACATGAAATCCAGACACATGTGCCACGTTGTGCCTCTGGCTTTACCTGTGTACTGAGGAATCAAATCTAGAATGATCAGGTTTCCAACCAAGTGACTCTAACCACTGTGCCCTATCTCCAGCACCACCAGCCTTTTATTTTGTGTGTGTGTGGGGGGCGTTGTTTTTAATCAGCAATGAAGGTGATATGGTCAGTTTCCATAGGTTGACTTATAAATATCATCAATTGAAATAAAACAGAGAAAATACCTACCTACACACCCTTACTTAACTATTTCAGGATATTAAATTCTTTATTTTATTCTATTGAGTTGGTAGGCAAATTAAAATGTTATTACCCTAAAATTATATTCATTTGTATGTTTTTAATCTCTTTTGCAATATGACTCATTCTAAATATTGATACACACATTTTTGTCACTATTATGCCTGTATATTTAGTAAATAAGATTTGACTAGAGTGTATGCTAAATCTGTTTTATTTTAATTTATAAATATCTAAATTTTAATTTCTAATATATAAAACTAAATAGTGAAATGGCAGAAATAAAGAAAATGTTTTTCATAAAATAATACTGTTAAGAAAACAAACATGCCAGTAACAAATTAGGATAAAATATTTATAAGTAATATGTATGATAAAATAAATTTAAATTTTATGTCATGTTTATAAAAATAAGTCTTATATTCATAATTAAAAGACAAATTCACAAAAAAAAAAAAATCTCAAAAAAATGGCTGGAGAGATGGCTTAGCAGTTAAGGTGTCTGCCTCCTAAGCCTAAGAACGCTGGTTCCAATCTCCAGCGGTTCCAATCTCCAGGTCCCATGTTTAGCCAGATGCAGTGATGCTAGGGCACAATGCTGCACTTGACCACAAGGGGGCGCACACATCTGGATTTCATTCGCAGCAGCTGAGAGGCTGCTGGCGCTCCCATCTTTGTCTCCCTCTCCCTTTCTCTCTGTCTCTCTCTCAAAAAAAAAAAATCTCAAAAAAGAAGACAAGTGAATGTTCAATACACATATGGTAATTATTATGTGTTAGAGAAATAAAAATTTATAAAACAATGAAGTGTCACTTCACCCTCATACAACAATAAGTGTTGGTGAGAATGTACATAAATTAGAAATTCATATGTTACTTGTGAAAATGCAAAAGAATGCAATCATTTTGGAAATGGATGCCACAGTGTCATAAAAATGCACCATTTCCATTTGTAGGTATCTACCTAAAAGAAATGAAAACAGTTCACATACCACAGTTTTACAAATGTTTTTAGTAGCATTCCTCATAGAAGATACAGTAGTATAAACACTCAAACATCTGTAGTCAGGTAAACAAAATAGTATGCAGCCAAACAATAGAATACTCTTTATTAAGAAGAAGTAATGAAATATTTACACACAATGTTTTACCAAGTGAAAGAAACCATAATTAAGAAACCATATAAAATAATTCCACTTATAGTAAATGTTCACAAATAGGGGAACCCATAAGGAGAGAACATAAATTAGACTTTCTCTGGGTCTGGAAGAAGAATTTGGAATAATTGCCAAGGGGCCTGCAAGTTATGCTTGATGTCATAGAAATGTTCTTATGCCACGTGACACTGGTGCTTGCATTTAGTAAAAACTGCATTTAGTCAAAACCGTTGAATTTTTACACTTAAAATGACTGAATTATATGATATGGAAATTATACCTCAATAAAGCTATTAAAAACAGCCAAAATTTCAGTTAGTCTCATCTGTTTGTGCCTCATAGCTATAAACATGACTTATTTTTGCCTATGATACAAAAATTTATGAAATCATTACCTGATTTGCCCAGAAATACTAAAAAGGAAGGTTCAGGAATCCATCATGCTAACATATTGGGTACTAAATCCCAAGAGAATGGGAAATTGAAAGAGTAAATCTTTATAACGTACAAAAACTTTATTTTTCATGTTCTTTAAAATATAAAAAATAAACGAGTTAAAGTTTAATGCATTTAGGGTAAATATACACATAATAAACATATATGTATTGAAATAAAATTATTAATCTCATCTTTCATTAAAATAAATTACAGAAATATTTTAAAGCCTGAATCCATAGCTTCTTCTTGAAAAAGAAATGAGAACATAGGATTATGTGAGATGAAGGTCACCTACACTGTCAATAAAAGATCAAGTTTAAACTTTTTCTTACTGAAAATTCCCTTTTTGAATGGCAAATTTCTCAGCACACATTTTCAGTAGTAAGTCTGGTCAGAAACTCTGAGAACATGTGTCTTTGGGGATATGAACACCATTTACCTAGCTTTCTTCAGATCATTTCTTGATAAAGATCCACAGGGAAAAGAAGCAATGCCAAAGCAAGGTATAGAAGATGAAGAAGCCAGCGAGGAAGGATCAAAGCCTCTTACTTATTTATATATTTATTTTTAACCAAGGATTGTTTTTGAAAAGCAGCAGAGGAAAGGTTCAAAGAAACTTTCTCCAGAGTGTCTTTGAAAGCCGATAGAAGGATCCAAAGCAGCATTCTATATCGGACTTGAGTAGCAGGAGGTAGAAGGATAAATTGAATACAATAAAAAATAAATGCAGTTGTAAGAGACATTCTATTTCAATGCCTCTGCTATATATTTTCTCTCTTTGTATATTTCTCTTCTTTGAAGAGAAGTTTAAATACACATACTTCTACTTTCTTATGCAAATCTATTCGTACCTATCTCTTATTTTCAGGAAATAAACAGCATGATTTTCTTAGGAATTCTTAAGGCATATTTAATAGGAATTAATAGCATTGACCACTGCATAATGTAATCTAGATAGCCAGGTAAAATTATATTTTTTTTACATGTCAGAAAGATGAGAAAAGTCAATGGACTTTGTAAGAACTTGTGATGTGAAAGTTAAAAATCAGGATTTATGGCATAAAAACCGTCACTTCATTTCTTTTTTATTGTTGAAATGACCTTTACAAACAGTATAATTGATCTTGACTTTAAAAAGAGAATGTAATGGTAATATACATTGCTCACTGATTCACATATGACTTTTTATGAAAAACAGAAAATAAAGTGGTGTATTAACCCAGAAGATAACAATTATTTCTAACTTCAGAAATGTGTCAGAGTTAGAATTTAAGATATTCGATATTGCATCTAAAACTTTATTTTTAATTAATTAGAAACATATAAAAATGAAGATTTTGTAAAGAAAGTTCCATCAACAAGCAGGCTCAGAGTGTTAAAAACTGTGGCATTTAGAGCAGCAATCAAGTATGTTTTAAAAATAATTACAATTATTATTTATATTTGAAACCCATTTCCTTATCCCCATTTCTCTTTAGCAAAGCAAAATATGATCTTAAATCAATATATATCCCTTCAGTTCCTATAGTTAATTCATTGTTTAAATTAATTGGCTCTTGTAGTACAATAGGTTTCTCTGTTGCTATTACTGAGCTGAAACAAAGTGATCATATTTAATAATGTAGCTGATTTTGGTGAGTACACATTGCTTCTGCTTATTAGAATGAATTTAGCAGACATTGAAACTACTGTCAAGTTTTAATCTTTAATTTCAAAGATTCCAATTATTTTGAGTGTCAAGTTTTTCATTATTTCAAGAGGGCAATAAATAGGTTTGATTCAATAAATGAAAAATCCCATCTGTTTTTACAGCATACAAATATTCTTTCTTTATGTCACAAATGAGCCACGCATCAACTAATTTCCCACTTTGTTTCATTTATTTTTTAAAAATATTCTATTATTCATTTCTTTAACATAGAGGGAAGGGGGAAGCAGATATATAGAGAGAATATAGGCATTCCAGGGCCTCCAGCCACTGCGAAAAAACTCCAGTCAAATGTACCACCTTGTGAATCTGCTAATGTAGGTACTGGGGAATTGAACCTGGGTCTTTAGAAACTATGCAGGGAAGTGTCTTAACCAGTAAGGTATCTTTCAAGCCTCTCTATGTTTAATGTCAAGAGGATGGGCAATATGTCTTAGGACCACAGGTTTCAGAATTTGGGCTTCGATTTTCTTCTTGTTTTTTCTTCTTTTCCTTTCTTTTCCTTTCTTTTCCTTTCTTTTCCTTTCTTTTCCTTTCTTTTCCTTTCTTTTCCTTTCCCTTCCCTTCCCATCTCCTCCCTTCCCTTCCCTTCCTTTTCTTTTCTTTTCTTTTTTTATTATTTGAGGGAGAGAGAGAGAGGGGGAATGGGTACCAATGGTGTAGTAGTGGCCTCTTAGACACTGTGAATGAATTCAGACATGTCTGCCCCCTTGTGGGCAAGAATGGCATTGTGCACTTGCATCACTTTTGTGTCTCTGGCTAAACATGGGACCTGGAGATCTTAGGCTTGGCAGGCAGGCACCTTAACTGCTAGGCCATCTCTCCAGCCTGGGCCTCAATTTTCTTTGGGTTAAAATTAGTTAAGTTTATAAAGAATGTGAAAAATAAATTCATAGATTATCCCTTCCATAACACATTAGATGTATAACAGTGTTGAAAAAGAACACTACTGTAAAATTGAAGGAAAAAAAAAAACACTTTGAAAAAATGAAACAATAAAAGACTTTGTCTCTTGCACAAAGTCACCTGGTAGAATTCATTATGATGGCAGGTCACTGAACCCATTGCTGTGGCTGTACAGTTTTATGAATTTTAGAAAACACATGCATAAGCTCCTTCTCTCTCTCTCACATACACATGTAGTCATACATCTTTTGATAGGCAATTTTGGAATTTTCAAAAACTTTTCTTAGCCATTTTGGAAGTTGATTGTTAACATTGTATTTGTCACTGATGCTAAGATAAAGGAAAAATTTCAACCATTATAAAGAATAAATCTATTTTTAATTAAATATTACTCTACTTAAGAGTGTTTAATATTCTACTGTTATTCTAGCTGAGAAAAATATATTCTGAATAAATAGAAAATGCTTCCCATAATACAATAAACATTCTTGGAATCCCTGTTTAAGTAATTATTCCTGCCAACACAATCTCAAAAAATCCTAAAGTTCATTAAGACCTGACAATACATTAATAAATAGGGTTTATGCTATAATAAAATAAGAGAAAATAATGTCAAGTTGTTGTTGCTTAGTATGACTTTCCTTTGTATTTTCATTAATACAAGAATGTTTTCCATCTTATGGGGAAACTTGCTAAGAAAGAAAAGGCAGAAAGACTAACCTAAGAATATAAAATAAGAAATTTTATTTCTGTATATTTTGACATATATCAAAATATTCCTCACTAGTTCATCAAAAATATATGCTCATTAAAATATAGCACAATAGGGCTGGAGAGATGGCTTAGTGGTTAAGGCGCCTGCCATCCTAAGCCTAAGAATGCTGGTTCCAATCTCCAGGTCCCACGTTTAGTCAGATGCAGTGATGCAAGGGCACGATGCCGCACTTGACCACAAGGGGGCACATGCATCTGGATTTCATTCCCAGCAGCTGAGAGGCTGCTGGCGTGCCCATCTTTACCTGTCTCCCTCTCCCTCTCTCTTTGTCTCTCTCCAAAAAAAATAATAAAACAAAATAAAATAAAATATAGCAAAATAGATTATGACACATTATCTTGCTTCAAGAAATAATCTCAAATTAAATTTCTTCTTTTGGTGGTTAGGAGTGGCTTTCAGTATGCTGTTTTACTGGTTTATTTTTACTTTAAAAATATATATATTATGCGAGAGAGAGAGAGAGAGAGAGAGAGAAAGAGGCACCAGGGTGCACCAGGGCCTCTAGCCACTGTAAACAAACTCCAGATGCATGACCCACCCTCTGCATGTGGCTTATGTGGGCTCTGTGGAATCTAACCTGAGTCCTTAGGCTTCACAGGCAAGGGTCTTAACAACTAAGTCACCTCTTCCACCCTGCTGTTTCATTTTTTAAGACTCACAAAGAAGAAAAAAATAAAATAAGAAAAAAAAAAAGAATCACAAAGAAAAGGAGTATATGCATTGAAACAAAAGGGCTTTTTTTATCATTTATCATTTTTTTATCATTATCTATGCCTAGCATACAACAAAGATTATTAAGAGCCATGAAACTATGCTATCACTGCATTAGCTCAGTGAACTGCCATGATAGTGAATTCCACAGGGTGACTTTACAGAACTTTTTTTTTTTTTTTCAAATTTATAACAGTGTTCTATTTAAAGTGATCTACTTTTGACTAAGTTTAAGTAATCTGTATTTACCACGTAGCCCAAGACATATACAGATATAGACATGTAGAAACAAAGATATATAGTTTTATTGTTTTATTGTCAGAAGATATACTATTATATATATTACTAAAGGAATGATATATAATTATCAGAGCAGATTTTTATTAGAGATCCCCATAATTGTTGAGTGAATTCTACAAAATCACTTTTACTAATGATTAACAGCTGTAAGCGATAGATATGTGTGGAGTGAATTGATTTTTTCCTTCTTATTACTTCTCTTTTCCTTTTCATACTATTTATGTACTGCATCCCTGTACCTGGATCCTCAAGTGACTAACAGACCCTTACTTGGGGAAGATCAGTGGTAGACATGATTAGTAAAGTATTTGTACCTCTGGAAGTTGAAAAAAACCTTCCCGAGCCAGTCATGTTCTACAAATTGCCTCTGTAGAGCAATGCTTCTGTATCATATGTGATTGTGAGATGTGTCACAGGAGCCTCATTACAAATAATAGACAATTGACATCTAAGGATATTTCATTTAAAGAAACAACAGAAAACTCATGACTGCCTCAACAACTCAGTGGCTCAGACAACTCAAGCTCCAGACCTGGCAGGAATAAGCTTCTAGATTTTTTTTTCTCCTTTTTTATATTTTTCTGTATCTTATTTAATGTCATCATAGATATTTGTTATTCACCTCTATTATACATTTTAAGGCACACAGGACTTGCCTTGCAGATGGTGTGCAAACTGGGCTGATAATGTTTTAATGTTGTCCAAAACCAATAGTGTCCATGTTATGTAGATTATTATTCTAATGTGATGGCACCAACTATCACATTAACCTCTCCTCCTCATTGACTCTTCCTACACTTCTGCTCTTTATCTGTAAATAAATAGTTTGGTAATTGACTGTTCACCTTGTGTCTGAACTTTTATCAAAATTTATGAAATGAGGTTAAAGAAATCAAGATGAGATTGATGTATGAATCACGGTAACGGCAAATTAGAGACCCCTGGTCGTTCATTTTGTAGTAGACAAATCTATTGCAGTTAAAGACACTGTAGAATCTAGAAATTAACTACTTACAATAATGTTGATAAGATTTATTCTTAAAATATTAAGCATTCCCAGGGTTAGTCATGTCTTCTTACATTACTCAAACAAATGATAAATAGTGCTCTGAAATTTCTCTTCTGAATTTTTTTTTACTAAAATTTAAAATATTAGGTGATCATTCCCTGAACCATTGAGAGAAAAGTTTCCTATTGAGTAATCACATGACCTTATAAGAGAGTAAAATATGAACCACATTACTATCATGAGAAATAACTATTTGGATTGCTGAAAAATGATATTCATTAAAGAGAATCTAAGCCTCCTACACATGTTCCTGAAATTGTATTTGTTGCAATATATTTTTATACAGTTTAATATGATTGTTTTTAAATAATAGTAATAATTTTGAAATCCAGTTTGAAAATCCTACATCTTGAGATTTTTATGTGTTTTTCTTTTCTTTTGAGAGAGAGAGAGAGAGAGAGAGAGAGAGAGAGAGAGAATTTGCACTAGGGCCTCAGCCATTGAAATTGAACTCCAGATGTCTGTTCCACCTAGTGGGCATGTGTGACCTTGCATTTGTCTCACCTTTGTGCATCTGGTTTAAGTGGGATCTGGAGAGTCAAACATGCATACTTAGGCTTGGCAGGCAAGTACCTTAACAGCTAAGCCATCTCTCCAGTCCAGAGATTTTCACGTGATTTTATTTCAAATAAACATTTTCACTTTTTGGTCTCTGTACATGATATTTGAGTGTGTAAGTGCAGGTGTGCACATTCCTTGACACACTTGTGGAGGTCAGAAGACATCTTTTAGGTGTTAGTGCACTCCTACCTTGTTTCTGGAGACAGGCTTTCTCATTGTTCACTGTTACCCAGACTAGCTGGCTTGTGAATTTGTGGCTGATTGTTCTGTCTCCACCTTCTGTCTTGTTGCAATGCTGGAAGCATAGGTGGCTTTCACAGCATCTGTCTTGATGTGGTTGGGGGGAATCTCAACTCAGGTAATCACACTTGCATGCTAAACATTTTATCCACAGAGCCAAATCGTTAGTGCTCACAAGGTTTTATTTACTATAGAAACTCAACTGAACTTTTTTTTTTTTTTTAATGAAAGTGTACTGAATTTATAAATTGTGTGTCAAATAACAACTTATGTAGCCACAGTAATAAAATTAACTCTAAAATGTGCAGTGATGTTAACAAGTGCATGTTTTGTATTATGCTAATAATGGATAATCTTTTTGCATGAGAATTTCCTCTTACTAGGATAAGAAATGTTACCTCTATTCAACAACAATGTTATGTAATTCATCAAATTTTGGGTATAGTAAGCATGGTACACATATTTTAAACATATAAGCCATGACAATGAGCATAAATGATAGAAAACAAAACATGAGGAATGCATGCTACTTTTAGACTTGAAGAGATTATTTTGTTTGCTAGAAGAGAATATAAAATTTGGTATGGAATTTGCTAGCTGTCAAAAAGAAGAGCAAAGGGAAATATTTCTTGAAGGTAAGAAGTTCTTTTCTTTCTCAGAAGGGGATGGATGTAAATTAACTGCATTGTTATCATTATTATTGTAAACAGACTTTTCTTCTATCATACTTAGATAAAACTCAATTTTGGGTAAGTGATTCTATGAGAGCTACATTGATGTGAGATGATTCAGGATAGAAAATGCAATTATTTAGCTTTATACACTGACTGGATTTAAGCTGAAAATTAAACAGTGTTTTAAAGATATATATATTTTTTTCAAATGCCATTCAGCATGAGCTAATCGATTGAGAATGACTCTTTAGTCAGACTTCCAAAGCCAACTCCACATTATTTGTTAAGATCAATCCATGAACACTGGATGCTAGATGGGATGAATAAGGCACAGAATAAATTGGTTTAGTGCAAGATGAGCATAAGTAAGATGGAAGCAGGGGCATGATGAAATTCTTTGGAATATAAGAAAATACAACAGTCGGATAATAAGGAGCGAGGCCATTGCCAGAATGTGAGGAAAAGAATGTGAAGTAATCCTATAGTTTAGGAATGTTGCCCTGCTCTGTCATTAATACAATTCAAACAGCATTAGGAGGTCTGAAAATGTGGCAGCCAAGATCAATGCAGACAAATCCTTCCTTGAGAATCAGCTCTCCATGCGGCAGGAAAGGATTTCTTTGCGAAGCAACTGAATTTGGTATTTCACCAGATAGTCCTGTTTGATAATTAACTCATTCTTCTTATAACTACATGTGAATACTTCATTAAGACTCAGAATATTTACTTTATGTTAGATCTTCTCAGAAGTTATAAATGCTATTTTTGTTGCTGTTATATTATCTTCCCAATGGCCACAGAGAAATGAAAACAAATGAAAAATGATAATTGGCTACTTGTGTACAATTCACCACAGAGTATACATGCAGTCTTGTAGTTTTGTGATAGCAGCAAAGCCATAAGAACTAGTTTTCATTTATTTACATAAAAGTATACTGTCCTTTTTTTTTTATTTTTGGAGAGAGACACAGAGAGAGACAGACAGAGAGAGACAGAGAGAGAGAGAGAGAGAGAGAGAGAGAGGGAGGGAGGGAGGAGAGGGAGAGGGAGAGGGAGACAGATAGAGAATGGGTGCGCCAGCAGTCTCTCAGCTGCTGTGAATGAAATCCAGATGCATGTGCCCCCTTGTGGTCAAGTGTGGCATTGTGCCCTTGCGTCACTTTGCATCTGGCTAAACATGGGACCTGGAGATTGGAACCAGGTTCTTAGGCTTAGCAGGCAGGCGCCTTAACCGCTAAGCCATCTCTCCAGCCCCTGTCCTTTTTGTTTTAAAGACTTTGTGATACAGGTGGTCCTATGTCTCATGATTTTTTTTTGTTTGTTTGTTTTATTTTGTTTTTACCTTTCAGTGAAACTTTCCTGTTATTTATTCATGATCTGTTTTGCCATTTATTGTCTTTTTGCTTGTACCATCCTCAAAATTTGAAACATAAAAGCTAACCCTAGCAACTATAAAGTACTTGGGGATATTTATATTAGTTTTTCATGTTAAGATTTTTTTTTCTGTTTTAACATCAGTCCACTTATATGTAACTCTGTCTAATTAAAGAAATGGTGACGAAAGTGTGACAAGTTAGCCAGAAATATGGAGAAGTGAAATGTGAATTCTGAGACCCAGGCTCAGCCTTGCTGTGGACAACATCTCTAACACAGACAGACTGAAATTAAGGAGAGAAGAGGCCCTGGATACCATCTAGTTTCTTCTTTGTAAAAATAAGAAATCTCAGAAGCACCATGGTTAAGTGATTTTCCAAGCTGCCTAGAATGTTTGAGACAGAGGATCTTGTGGAGAGTGGAGCCTGCTTCCTTCTATTATAGCACAGAAGTCACACAAATTAGTTCAGTAGTTCACAAAGTAAGTCAACCCTTCAGAGTTCAAGTTTACCTTGTGTTTATTTTCATTGTTTGTTTTTGCTCCTTGGCCTCTCTTATTTTACTCCTTTTAAATATTTTTTTATTATATATTTAACAATTTTAAAAGGTGGCACTGCTAAAACGGTTTAGCAGTGGAAGATGCTTGCTGACAAAACCTGCTGATCTGTGCTGTTTCCCCGATGCCCACGTAAAGCCAGGGGCAAAAAGTGTTGCAGGCCTCTGACATTTATTTGGTGTAGCAAGAAACCCTATAGTCGGATGTGCACACACCCTCAAATAATAATTAATTAAATAAATAAGTTTAAAAATTAAATTAAGTTAAAAAGTGGACAGTGTAACAAACTATTGGAAAACAAATAGTTATAGAACAGCAGTAAGGTACCTTGAAAAATCATCCAATCTTTTAAAGTAACCTCTGGATGATTTAAGTTTAAATTAATGAGAAAAGTAGAAGCGAAGAGGTGGATTGGTATTCCCCTCTGCAGCTGTCTTATTTCATCAGTGTGCAGACTTGCTCTAATTGCAAGGACTCCATGTATGGAAGCAATTAGTAGGTGCACTATGCATATTAATTTTGTACAGCTTTTCCCCCACTTACATTTGTGTCTCTATGTGTGCTGTGTTTAAATTAAAGGGTTTAAAGCTTGGATAAATAGTTTAACACATCCAAGGAACACAAAATGTAGCTGGGATCCCTAATTAATATGTGTTTTACAGAGAGGAACGCATGTAAGTTTGAAGGCATTGGGGAGTTTGATGTTATTTTTGAAATAAATTTTAATTAAATTTTCCTTAATCGAGCATACTGAAATTCCAGTAAAGGATGCCTATAAAGTACTCCTTGGGGTATGAAGGAGACCCACAGAGGTGTGGAGAAATATGTGAAATGGACTGAGTATCTCATTAATTCTTATGACACCCTGGGAAGAAGATAGGAAGCATAATGTGCAAGCCCATGCCACAGTTCACTGAAGTCAAATGACCTTGGAGAGAACTGAAAACCCTTGATGTCTAGTGACTAAAAGTGACCAAACACAATTTTTCCTCAGTGATTCACTTCCTCTCCCCAACTCCTACTCATGAATTAGAATGGTTGGTAAGTATGGGCAGTTCCTTACACCCTTGTTTATAAGGAAGAGACAGATTTCCTAATAAAGACAGGTAAAGCCTTGCTTTGTCCATATCTGAGTAAATGATTCTATTTGGCATTTGTTATAATATGCAAGGGGTAGTGTGGTCTGTGAGAAACATGAAAATGAGCAAGTCAGTACCTGTGTATTCCCTCATCAGCATGTCACACTGGGTATAATTCTGAAAATATATAAGAGCTTTCTCATTTAATGAAATTGACATAAAGATAGTGATATCATGAATATCTGAATTTTTACTTGAGTTTGAGGAATAATAGATGTTAAGGTGAATAACAAAAAGACAGGAGAAATGATTTTTGCCTTCAAGGCACTCATGAGAAAAACAAGATAAGGAAAGGTGAAACGAACAGTTACAGATCGTAAGAAATAGGATACAAGATATTTCTGTGACAGGTGTTGGTTACGTAAACTTTATGGGCAAGATCAGATCGATACATAATGATCAGATGTGGAAGCCAATCTTAACATCCATTGTCCCACTATGAGCCCTAAACCTAATCTTCTTAACATCTTTTCTTGGGTTGTCACCCAAGTAACAGCCACAAAATCTGACAAATTAATTCCACATGTCAAATAAAAATGGAATCTCTGAGACCAGGTTTAGTGGAGGCTGTTAATACATGTGAGGAGATTTCATTTTGCCTACTAAACTTGCAGGAACTTAAATCAGACTAGGTACCTGTCAACATAAAATAGAATATTTAAGAAGTTATGATTTTCCCTTGCTTTTTCTCTCCAGTGACTACCATGAAAAGTAATTAGTAATAAAATATGATCCAAATAAACATTATATGATTATTTCTTCTTTTTTCTAAACTTCAAACATTTTTAGGATGGATTTGATCTAATATATTATTTTATCTGAGAACCTTGCCTACCTATTGACATAGTTGTTTGTCATGAAGTAAATATTTGTTTAATGGATAAACAAATCTCATTTTCTACCTGGGATGGAGCTAACTAACTTCTATAATATTAAAGGTTTTCTAAACTATTTAGTATAAACATCCTTAAGCAAATTCATAAGAAACCCATGGATATCTCTATATGTAAAATAAATAGATTATTGAAAGATATGCCATAATCTGTTTTTTTAAATATAAAAAAGCTGTATTTCATAAGTTCAGAAGTAAGTGTATTAAGTGTAATGACTTGGCTAGTACCAACACATATGGCATAAAATAAGCTATTTGACAGAACAAAATATGTCATATAATTTAATCAAAAATTTATATTACAATTCTGTATAGATTACAGCAGAAGAGTATATTTATTTTCAAAGAATCACATTACAATAGATATTTTTATACAAACTTCAGTGAAATATATTATTTACTGGAACCTGGCCTTAAAGTTTCTCAAAACAAGGTTATTTTCTTTACTCATTGAAATCTGACTTACCTTTACTTCTCTGTCACTTTCTTTTAACCCACCAATAGGTAGAAAATTCCTATTCAAGAAAATGTATAAAATTCATGCTTAAGCTCATGGCTCACCTTTAGTACTGTATCATGCTGAGATTCAGAAGGCTATTTGTCTCTCTTGTGTCATGTTTTATTAACACAGGAAGCATTTTCCCAAGTGTCTAGATACCAGGTGTCAGAGCATTGCACAAAGAGATTCAGACAGATTCAGACCTTTTACATTTGAAATGTATAAATGTCAACCAAAACTAATAAAAACAATCATAATGGTAATGACATTAATGCTTTTATTTGTATAACACCATGCCAGAAATATATTTGTATAACTCCATGATAGAAAAACAAATTTCAAAGGAAATATCTATAAAGAAAATAAAATTATGTTTTAAAAATAAAAATACAGTAAAAATTGAAGGGCCTTAGAATGTATTTTATGGTTGTCTGGATTGATATTTCTGTCTTTCTTACCTCATTGAATTTTTATGGGAATAATAGTATGCAATTTTGACATGTTTAAAATTTATAAGATATATCAAAGAATTGTGCTATTCATTGCCTTTTTTATTAGAGCAGATAAGAATGGACTATAGGTTATGACATTTCATTCAGTGAAAATTCTAAAAATTTTTCTTGAATGCACAGATAACCTTCAATATCATATCACACTGGTTCTTTGAAGGGAATTGTGTTTTTCCTTTTTTCTCTACTTCCCTCATATAATGTACTTGCCAAGGTGTCTAAGGAATGCATGTTGCAGCATTATATTAAAAGATAAATGAAGTTGAATGTTCTAGAATATGACCAATAAAAAAATTTCAAATGATATAAGGGCAACTATTATAATATTCAAAAGCACTCTGTTATTTTTGTTTGTTTGTTTGTTTGTTTGTTTTCAGGCAAGCCCCACAGAGAGTGAGCGTGAGAGAGAAAGAGAGAGAGATAAAGAGAGAAAGAGAGAGAGTGAGAAAGTAAGAGAGATGATTGGTACACCAGGGCCTGCAGTCCCTGCAATTGAACTCCAGAAGTGTGTGCCCCCTTTTGCACATGTGCAAACATGTACTCTTGCATCACTTGTGTGTCTTGCATACAAGAGAACTGGAGAGTTGAATATGAGTCCTTAGGTTTCACAGGCAAGCAAATTAAGTGCCAAGCCAGCTCTCTAGCCCTTATTCTGTTTTTGAATTATAACAGTTACTTTCTATGTTTAAGAAACGCTTAGACTAAGTCTATTTCACTGAGGACTTTTTTTTAACATTTTATTTATTATTTATTTATTTATTTATTTATTTATTAGAGACACAGAGAGAGTGTGAGAATGGGCACACCAGGGCCTCTAGCCACTTCAAATGAACTCCAGATGCATGTGCCACCATCTGCATCTGGCTTACATGGGACCTGGAGAATCGAACCTGGGTCCTCAGGCTTGGCAGGCATGCATCTTAACCGCTAAGCCATCTCTCCAGCCCAATTTCACTGAGGACTTTTATTTAGACTATGCTGATAAGTTCATAAACTGAATAAAGTAAGTGAAGTTAAAGGAATGGCTTGAAATTCAGATTAGATATTTGGAATTTCATGTATAATATTTTTATATTATCATTAAATTTGAAAATTTGTAAACCAATAAAAAGATATAAATATTCATAACATGAAAAATGAAAGATCAATATGTATACATAAAAGAACAAAAGATTTCTGTGACTGTGCATATGAAAATTTGACATGTCATTATTATTACATGCAGACTACATTAAAGTGATACTTCTTGGCATGGCAAAGAGAAAATCTGACTATACTATAAGAATATAATATCTCAGAATAACAAGTACAGCATAAACCCAAGAAAATGTAACTAAATGACAACCTAAATGCCTTGAGTAATTGTAAATATAGATTTAAAATGAGTGAAGTCATTTCTTTTGTAAATATTCCACCTTTACTACCTAGAATTAATATAAGGGGCAAAAACTTCAAAATGTAAATATT